>OY783206.1:8002567-8688086 GCA_963678705.1 Panorpa germanica | reverse complement strand
TCCAGTGAATCGGTTATTATTCTACGCTGTTTCGTTAATGGGCTTGTGTCCTATGTCTTAATTTCTATAAAAGTGTACTATATATTGATAAAGTGGGTTACTAGAATCTCAAATGTTCAATTATTTTTTAATAACTCTTTATATGTTAAGAGATATTAACAATTAAAAATGTCATTTTGTCTCTTTAATTATTAAAGGGATTTAATGTTGTACAAATTCCAAATGCATGTGACATCACAATCGCTGCCAACCTTACAGCTCATAAATCTCTGCTATATGTATTTATATATCAAAATATCAAATATTATTTACAGGAACAACAAAATTGCAATATTATGTCTGCCTTAGCAGGGTTAAATAAAATAAAAACTTATTATTCTTTGACTTGACTTGATTATTGGATTACCAACAGCTACAAAACATTACCACTGCACTGACCTACTCAACAAATAACTGACGTTAAAATGCACTTCACGTCATAAAAATATAGCCGACCATTTCTAGCGCTAAAACTACAATTCAAACTTTTAATTGCTATATCTCCGTCAATATTTAGATAAGTAATAAAATAGACACACCAATACACATTTATTAACATCAATTTCAATCAACAATTGAAAAATCGACCACTAAAAAATGAAGACACAAGCCCATTATGAATGTGTTCTTTGATCAAGTTTTAGTTAAATTCATTTCCATTCCTGATGCTGACGTCATTGTTTTCACACTTTCATATGTTTTTATTGACATCATAACCGATAAAGTATTAATTACATAATTTCACATCAGTAAGTAAGCAAAGTATCTTAGTATATGTGAGCTGAGTTTACTACATAATATATTGAATTAAATATCCAACCTCTCTAACAATAATTTAGCAAAATGGAGGACGTGACCGTCATAAATCAATGACGGAACATAAAACACAGTCGTCTTAATTCGAGGGATGTTATTAGCAATAAAACAACGATAAGATAATGTTTATTGTTTTTTAAATTAATTAGTTGTTTCACTAAATCAATTAATAAAAGTAAACTTAAGTATTAAAGATAAACACAGACAAATACAATTTTTATCATTTATATATATATAATTTATAAATAATATAAAATTAAGTAAAATAAATATAAAATACAAGATATGTGGATGAAAGTCATTGAGTCGAAGAAGTTTCACTGCATTCTACAACGATCCTTGATGGCAGATTGTTGTTGATAACAGAAAAAGCTTAGGTTTCCTGTCTTGCTATATAGATCTACGTTCATGGATTTGGAATCGCCATCATTTACTTTGAATGTGTTCAATAAAACAACACTTTTATCATTTGAAAACTTATTTTACGAGTATTTTATTAAAACACTACCTACCATGCGAGGTCTAATTCAGGTAATGCAAAATAATATTTTGCACTATGTCCTTCTTCCTTTTTTCATATTTGTCCATGTTATAAAATACAAGTTAAAATTATATTATATATATATATATATATATATATATATATATATATATATATATATATATATATATATATGTATATATTCTCTTATATATAGTTATGTAAAGCAAATCTAAAAGCTTTCATTAGCCAGTGGACTTTGGGAAAATGTTTCAACGGTATTTTCCCATAGTATAACGTCACCGAAATGGCTAATCGCAAGAAGTGGTCAATGGAGGCTAAGTATCTTTTGAAACTGTAATTAAAATAAGGGATACGGGTGACTGAGATTGAGCTTCATTGCAATATAATACATCCTGTCTCAGCTTTAAGTACAGGGTGATTCATAAATGATTACCATCACTTTGAACAATATTACTGTACTATTACTATTAAATATTATCATTATTAGTTTTAGTATTATTACTACTATAATAACAGTTAGGGTAGAACATATATAATACAATATATAGTATATACAAGTCTAGAATAAACATTATACATATGTTAAAATGTTGCAGAAACGAAATTTTTTGATCTTCGCGTATTAACATATTACCGTCTGTGGTCAGTGGTGGATTTAAGTTAGGGACTCTAGTCCCATTCCGACAAGGCACTCTTCTTAAATTATAATATGCAGGGTGTTTCAATATTTAACGATAAGCGGGCACCAGAGGATGGTCCTGCTCATGACTACACGAAAAAAAAAGAAAAAAATTATTTATCTCATTTTGTTTAGAAATTAGAGAAAAAAATTAAAAAAATTCAATAATTGAAACACCTTAAGATGTTTTTACTTACCATGACCACAATTCTGATTTCTTTTTTGTATCGGCAACCTAAATAGTACAGCTATCCACCACAACCATTAAAAATCCCAAAATGCTAATAGTTTTTACACAAAAATCAATCGAAATTATTTTTTTCCCTAATTTTTTTTACTTTCTGTCCATTTGAACTCATTGTGGTGCAAAAAAAACTATGAACACTACTATGGCAAGTTTTTTTTTAAAATTTGCGCAACTCTTCAGGATTCCAAAATGGTATAATACTCCAGGAAAACTAGCATTAAAAAAAAAATAATGCATACTATTTCTAAACAAGAACCAAATTTCATTAATTGTTACCATTTGTTTTAATTGTTATTGTTGTACTATTTGTTTTAATTGATTCAACTATAAAAACCTATTTTGGGTACCAAAAACCATTTTTAAAAAAACTTGCCATAGTAGTGTGTTTTTTCTTTTTTTCTCGTGTAGTCATGAGCAGGACCACCCTCTGGTACCCGCTTATCGTTGAATTTTGGGACAGCCTGTATATATAGCTATATTATAAATTTTCTTGCTCCTCAAGTTGTGTCGCTTTTAGTTCATCACCGTCTGCGGTCACATATATTTATTATTAACGTTGTCGTTCATTTTTTTAAAATTTGTTCAATTTCTTGTGACCGCTTGTTAGCGAAATCTCTTTCCTTCAAGTTGCCCGAGATATATAAGTGGTTAAATCGTCATTCATACTAATTGACACTCAAACCGCAACTCATAGTAAACATGTTTACATAAACACACCCTGTACCTTTCATATTATCTTTGATTTATCATCAACAGATCTCCTCCCTATTATTGACGATCTCTTACTGATATATTCTCTTTAATTATTTCGGATCTTTGTATATTTGAACTAGAATCTGCTGCCTTATTATTGCAGTTAGTGTTCTTTGCTCAATAATGGTTGTATAAGTCGACGGTTCTTTACAAGTCTCATAGACAAGGACAGAATCTACCGCAAGCTACTGAATGGCTGAATGGTTGTCGTCAGTACTAAATAAGCTCAGCGGTTTTCAACCTGAAATTGGGAATCTTGTGTTCACTGTACGCTAGCATCGGTTAAATAATTAAAACCAAATTTCATAAAACCATCCTTTGTTAGTACCCTTATCTAGTTTTTATATTCGCAGAAAAAATCGTAAAGTATTATTATTTGTAGATTTATAAAAAAAAAAAATAGAAACCTAAAAAGATGTACCTAAACTGCCTTACAAATAAACCTTTTATAAAATTTATACCAGGTATAAACTCAGAATAAGCCTGTTCGGATGGGCTTTATACTTGGTATAAATTTTATAACAGGTTTATTTGTAAAGCGGATAGATAGATATATATATAGAATTTTTTTTTTTTTAATTTAAATTATAATCATATCACCGACGGCTTCCTATTATGTTGGCTGCATTTATGATGTGAATAAGTTTACGATTATGTAATAATCCAAAACACAGAAAAAAAAACTTTGTTCTGGAGATCGAACCTGAAAACAAAGCAGTCTGACGTGAAGTAAGTAAATGAAGTAATTAAATAGAAATATAATACAAGCTTCAGTTTAACGATAGTGACGTTAAAGAAATGATTAAATATTCCTTTTTTTATACATAATTAAATGTTATATAATTAATATCTAATCTTATACATTCAATATAAATTATATTTACGAGTATATGGTAACTAATACATCATACCTTGACAATATAATTCTATTCATATGTAGTTAATTTTTAATTGTATTAAATAATCAATACGTTGGGCGGCGTAAAATCATATGTGTCAGAAATATCAGGTTAACTCATCAAATTCAATACACGTGGATCCGCGTAAGTGGAAAGGAGATGGAGAAGGGGTGCTACTTATTCAACTCTTCTGTTTACCCTCAACGGAGAGAAGTGTTATCTTTTAAATTAGTTTTGTTTGATAATATATTTGTTATTAAGGTTATGTATATGAATGTTCATTTATCTTATTCTTGAGGGCTGTTGATTTTATATAAAATAATACATGTTAATTAGGTTCCTTTAAATTATTTATTAGATGATAAATATTGAAAGTAATTATACTATATATATAAATTTGGAAAGAAATGATATTAATTTAGTTGGTAAGATATTACAACTGCTTTCTGGTCAGAAGAGCTGACGGTATATATTACTTATAGCTACTTTCAGTTGATATTTGGAGTCGATAGAATACACTGTGCATGTACACTGTACAACTTAACATTTATTATAAAATTATATAAAAAGGAATTGACAATTTAAGTAATAAACTTTAAAGGATATAGGAAGTAGGATAGTATGATTTAAGTTAAACAGTGTAATTATTGCAATGTGTATGTAAATTACTAAAATAAAAGTCTTTGATTTCTTAAGCAACACATTAGTTTGATTAAAAATTTACAATTCTTAATTAAATGTTTTATATATTTAAGAATTATTATTATTATTACTCTTATTATAATATTTACAATCCAGTCTTAAGACTAATTACTTAACATCTAACTAACTAAATCTATCAAGTCTGTTTTGCATGATTACTCTAACTGAAAAGTTTTCAGTGTTTCATACAGTGTTATCCAGCAGATAGGATACCTCGACATTTCCATGCTGTTGAAGCTTTCTTGGTAACTCTTATGACTTTTCTTGTTACGATGTCTATAGTTTCCATCCTTAAGTTCCTTTAAAGGTTACTGTTTCTAGTTCCATAAGTCCACACTGGTTTTAGGATCTGCTTAAATAATATAAGCGTTTTTTTTCAATTAGTTGTTTTATGATTAATAATCTTACATGTAGTTCAAATATGCGTAATTAATTTGTAGCAAATCGCAGAATGTGTTCATTAAAATAAAATTTTGTTATAAAGAAAATAACTAGCACATAATCATTTTGATACTAAAGAATTTTTCGTGTTATAAATTGCACACTATTGTGCATATCATTTAAATATATGTTGTGATCTATGTTGTAAACTAACAACTATTTTATGATCTATCTTTAAAGATAATAATGGATTACCGTATTTATTAGCCATAAAATGGAGAATAGCTCTATCACGATTCTGTTTACCGTCTTCTTAATAAATAGCTTCGGGCTAATAATTTAATATCATGAATATCAAACTAAAAAATTTATTATTTTCTTATTATTATACTATTAACTAGTGCATGGTTTTTATGACCTTCTGTAGTGTTTTTACAATGAGAATAAAATCAACAATTATCTGCAGAAAATTTTTATTATATTGTATTTTCTGAAAAAACATGATTTCTAATCATAACTATACCTTGTTCGGATTTTCAGAAAAAGAATGTGAGAAAGAATAACTAGTTTGTATTGTTTTATTTTTAATAAAACAGATTTCTACAAAAATCTTTAGATTTCTCTCACAATGGAACCGTCTACGCACGAATCTTTGCCTTATATGTTGATCCTTTTCGAATTCGCAAGGTTAAAAAGGGACACACATAACCGTATGACTAAGTTACACTCGCATACGATCCCAATGTTAAAGAAACCTTCTACATATTTAAGCTTAAAGGTATACTGCGCTCTCCGAGTCTTTAAAATTATTAAATTGATGGTTATTTAAATTATAGCCAGCACGATGGCAGCTCAACAGAGATTGATGTCAGATATAAATGCGGAAGTTGATAGCGTCTATCTGTATCTGTATTTGTACTTCCGAATAAATGTATATCTTGCAGGAGCGTAGTCAACTTCACTTTATTTTTTATATACAAGAAGTCCAACATCTAATTATAGGTTAATATTCGATTATATTACGTGAAACGTATGAACCTTATAATAAATATACATAAGATTCATTTAACAAATCTATAAGATCGTTATAATATAAATGCGCTGGAAATTGCATTATCCTGGTGTATAAATTCTAGCAATCTAATGTTATAGTGTTCTTATGCTTAGTAAAGAAAGTAAAGAAAGAATTATGTTTAAGCCTGTCATAAGATTGAAAGGATTCGTAGTCTAGTGTTTATACGACGGACATTCAAATATAAACCTAAATTTCGTTTATTTGACTAACGTATCTATGCGAACAGCGCAACGCGTCGGGAAACCGGTGGTGATGGCACCACTCACATTCGCCATTTCAGTATCGCTATGAGTGAACGGAAAGTACTAATGTCTGTTGCGCAACACATTATTATTCGTTTTTTCGCCAAGGAAGATGAGAAATCGAGTGAAATTTTGAAGAGACTCCAAGCATGTTGTTGTGGCTACTCTGAGTACAACCCAAGTGTTTGATTGGTCTCAGATGTTTCGAAATGTTCGTGATATAGTGGTAAATCAAGGACAAAAGCCAGTAAAGTTTTAGCTACTGTGTGTTGGAACTCGAAAGGTGTACTATTGCTAGCTGCTGGATCAGATTAAGACTGCTTATCGCAACAACAGCACGACAACTCGTAATAAGCTCACTAAATTAGACCGGCAGCCTCTTCAACGCTTGAAAAGGGCTAATATTTTTTCAGATTATTTGAAATCATACTTTTGTATAAAGATAAATTACAAACAAAAACGAATATGTCATCCCAATATATATGAGAATATTTAATATTTATATTCCTGAATATTTATACATGTAAAAAGATTTTTTAGGTGTCTAACTGTTAACGTATATACGTCTACGTCTCTGCACATACGAGTATGTTTAAATGTACATTTCTGTATTTCCAGAATTCCATTAAAGATGCTGGATGCTGGATATCTAATACACTTACAAGTTACAACAAAACTTGTCATACGAGTGTTGTAAAATCTTGACATTCGGCTATGAAACAGATAAGCAGAATACATGACACACACACGTGCAAACTTTACTTGTGTTACACACTAACACAAGTGAGTATGTGTATATACGTATAGGTATGACGTAGATGATTTTAAATTACAAAACGAAACCTAACCCTCATGATTTTACATGAATAATGGGGAAATATTCCATCAAGGTTATTCAACTGTTATTATAATTTTTCAGCATTTTGTAACTACATAGTGGTGAATGGCTAATTTAGTGAACAGCGATTCGAATTATTAACAATACATTAGAATTTTTATATTACCATTACCACAAGCAGTTCCGGAAAATATACATAATTTCTTGGGGCCTATTACGTATAATCAATTGTATAAAAACCAAAGAGACTCGTCTTCTAAAAGAACTGTTCTTCAATGGTTGCTTCTTAGGGGTAATAATAAAGTGTAAATGTACAGTATTTTGTAACAAATCGCTGTTTTCCAATATATTATTAAAATATTGGGAAAAAGATGTTCTGTCCAAATAACGACCTTAAATATTTTTAACATAATATAATTGTGAATATAAAATATTTTATTTTTTATGAAATATTATTAGGAATTTGCGCTAATTGTTAAGAGCCAATATTCAAATGTACGTTTACGTACATATATTCGAATAGAAACACAAAAAAGAAAGTGAAAATTTTGTTTTTGGAAAATCAGTAAGCGGCGCGGGCCCTGACAGCGTAATTTTTATGATTATTGATAAAGCTAAACCTTCAGACGCCCCTGAGTAGGAATCTTATGTCTTCTACGTTAATAAATTTTGTTCATAATGTTTTTCATGCTTTATAATGTTAAAAGCTATTACTATTTACCTTTTCGAATATTTGCTTGAAAGCTTAGAACTTGAAAGCACTACTTAATTGTAAAGTTAATATTGCCAAAATGGCTGGATTATAGTTTTAGCTATGCTGGTGTATTTCTTAGGGAATTCCATTAGCTAAATTACCTATTGTTGGCATTATTAACCCATTTGCATCTTAAGTAATAGTTCAAAGTAATATCAAATGGAATGGTAATAAAGAAATTCAACTTTTCAATATGATAGACCTTTGTAAATTACACAATCATTGTCACTTTAGTTAAAAAATTGTGTTCACACTTGCTAGCAAGCCATAAACTATTTCCAAGCTTCCTTTTTTACTTCTTATATAGTAATAGTCTTGCAGTGCAAGGTGTTAGCTTGCCTTGCAAAGCTAATATTTGTAAATACCCTATACCACTTCATAACTTCGTAAATAATTTACAAAATGCCTTTTTTTCCAATTAAGTTAGACAGGGCATGTCTTCACTCAGATTAACTTTATTTTGTTAACCTTTCAATGCACGCTGGAAAACAACAACCCACTTGTAATAAAAGAAAAACGAAATGGAATCAAAATCAAATATGCATGACGCAGTATGTGTCAAAAGCTATATTATAGGAGTGAAATGTTGTATAAACAGTGCCGAATTCTAAATATAAATTAAATATAGGTAACTTCTTCATAGGTAACTTCTGTGTCGTGGAGTCGGCCCTCTAGCTAGCGAGGTCCATGGGAGACAAACCATAAAAATAAGGGCGGTAATGCGGCTCTGTGTATAATCTGGGTCATTGATTGGATAGATTTATTAATTATAAATGCAGTGCTGAACTAAATATTGGTAATGGGGTAAATACCAAGCACGCAAAGTTATTTAATACGCATTAATACAAACAATAAAATATACTTTTTATATATAAGATATATTTTTTAATTCTTTCATTGAAAGAAACTCATATGCCTCGCTGGTGTACAGTAGCTTTCGGCTCGTGTTGGCCTGTGTTCAGTACTCTGCTTCCGTTTTATCTTTAAATAAATGCAACAGATATTACAAAAATTTAACATAATATAATTTTACGTAAAATATTTTATTAACTTTAGAAAACATAAATTTGTGTCGAAGAAAAACATTTGTAACGTAATGTTACAATGTATTAACCTCAAGACAATTATGTATAACGCAATTATTTATTTACTTGCCTTGACTTTTATTCGTCATAGCCACCATTAAACATTTTTTAAACATATTTCACAATTTATAATTCTGGAAAAGGACAGGAAAAGTTTTAATCACATATCTATTATTTCATTATTGAACTTTGATCTTTCTAAACTATAATTTATGCATTCAAATATAATATGATCCAAAGTTCCTTCTTCACCACATTGACATCTATCGTCAGATTTAATATTAATTTTGTACAGGTGAGCTGGAGTTTTACAATGATTATTTTTGGTTCTGATTATAGTTGATATAATTTTGCGGGACTCATTTTTAAACCATCTTTTCCTACTTAAATTTGCATGTAACATATAATAATCTCTTCTTTTTAACTGACTTTTGTTATGAAATCTTGGTTTCTCAAATTGAATTTTAATTTTTTGATTGTATTAAATTTCAGGTTACTTATGATATTTTTAGACGCAAAAAAGAGAAATATATCTTGTAATATATTTTCTCACTACTAAATTTCAAATACCAACATACATATATACCTATTAATAAATAGAGACGTTTTTTACATACATATTATAATTTTTGAAATTGTACTTAACCAAGAAATGTTGCATGAGAAAACAATGCGTGTTATCATATGATTTGTTTAATGACTCTTGACATGTTTTTGCTGTCTGTCTTTTCTCGTACTTCACCTAAAATGCTGTCTTTAAGATTTTAAATGAATGTCAAACTTCAGAAACAAGTCGTGTGCTTTTCTTGCCTCCAAATGAAGCTTTGGTTATCAAATAATATATTCCTTATATACCTCTCTACCTTAATATCAAGGTCACAATACATCTTTATAAAACACTTCAATCTTATTTACATTGCAACTTCGATTTCGAATATTAATTATTTAACGCCCCACTAGAGCTTTTCACAATACATCTATCTCTTTCATACTACATAAACGAAACGTAGAAAGCTTTTTATTATTATATGCTTATATAATATACGCATGCGTGAAATATATCTTTCTCATTCTAACATACATTATAATTTATATATAGTTGACTCTTTTACACTTATTAGTATTTTATATAGTAGACCATCCCCTCTCTGAACTTGTACCAGTTAGATTTATCTCGTTAAACTGCTACGTCTATAGCTTCCAACAGTCGAATCCAGTACGACTGTTGCGCTCCTAGGGAGTAAACACCAAACTAATAACTATATAAACAAACTATTCGTTTTTATTCATACTTAATAATAATAATAGAAATAATTATTTGTATTTATTTAGCACTAATACTACGTTAGAAATTATTGTGTATATAATATTGAGAGTTTAACAGACTATATTAATATAATTAATTTTAAGAAGAAATAATCTGACCGTAACAATAAAACAAATCCCGATTAGTTGTAATTAATATAAGTAATTAAATAATTAAACGTTAAGGCTTTGTTGTTCTTGGTGTTTTAGTAGTGTAATCAAATAGAGTTTTAGATGTTCGATTATAAATTGTGACAGTTTATTCAAAAATTTTGTGAATTTAAAGACAAATTAAAAAACAATATATTTTTGATATTTATTTTTCTGATTAAATAAGAATAAGTACATGTTATATGTTCTACATTTAGCCTATCAAGACACTATAATGAATTAAGTTTATCAATATTATAAATAAACAATCACATTAGAGTTACCGCCGTGTTAAAAATAATATAGAATGAATTAAAAATGAATTTGTTGATATTTTAGAGACATTAAATAAAAAGAAGTCGTGATTAAGAACCTATTAAAAATATCATAAAAGAAGAAGTAAAAGACTCTTGTTGTTAAGTTAGTGTTCATTTTGAGAAAGTGATGTTTTGTAGAATACTAATAATGATAGCAATCAGGTAAATTCAATTTTATTATTATTAATTTTATGTTATTTAGATATATGAAATTGTTTTCAAAAATCTATGCTTGCTTTAAACTTTCATAATATTTTACATTCTTTATAAAAAAGCTCCATTTTTATTCCAAAATTTGTTTGAATAAATTTTTAAATATCTTATGATAAAAAACAGCGATGTTTAAAGACCCATTCGCAGTCCCTGTTTTTAGTTTTAATTTAAGGTTTTAACCTAAAGTGTAATTTTGAAATTGTGAAATCATGCATCATGAGTCAATAATATACATAATTTTGCAATAACTACTATTTTTATTTAATATAATTTTTTTTTATTTTAATATAATTCCTCTTATTTTCATATAGTTCTTTTATATTTCACAAGCTGAAACTTACATTTCACGTACCTTAAATTAACACTAAATCTCAGTGAGTGGAAATGAGGCTAAATTTTTTTTTTTTAATAATTTACTGTTATATTAATTTATTATTTTAATTACAACCAATCGATGTAAACCTTGACATAAAATGTTTCAGTACTTGGCTGCGGTTTATTTGATTTTAAATGTATGGTAGTTACGCACAGGGCCATTTAAATTGTATATAAGTGTGTCCAAAATTTCGCATGAATTTTTTTAATTTGTAGTAGATAAATGTATTCATATTGAAATGTATGTCAATACATTTTATTACAATACAGTCTTTTATTTTGTATCATGTTTAGCTCCTGCACAGTTCTTAAGGCCTGGATACACTATTCCAGTACGATTTGTATACATATATACATATACGTATACATATATCTGTATATGTGAATTTGTATTCCACACCATATGCATTTGAGTAACCTTGGGATTTTTAACTGCTCATGTTCACGCCGGTCCGTACTTGGGTATGTGTGACTACATGAATCCCCCATCCTCCTGATTCAGTGTTCACTTCACCTAAATAAACGAACAGAGTATAATCTCACGTAACATCTTGCACTTAATATCTAGATATACTTTCTCCTATGATTACAACTTGATAGTGAAACGTGAAATTTAGAAATAAGTTATAAAACATTGTACCGTTAAATAGATACTATGTAATAACTTTAGAACCTTATAAATCGAATATAAATCTCACTGTACTCGCACAATGTCTCTGTTGTGACGTCAGAGATAACATTTTCACGCAATTATACACTATACCGTAAATATATAGCACATTTTTCATCATATTGAACTTACGAATATTTTACTTAGAACGTCTTTTAGCTGTCTGACATCTAAAATACAGAATTTATATAAAAGAGGCAACCAAACCATCAAATAGAGATGTGAAAAGCAAAGGAGATATATGATTCGCGATCTTTAACAAGAAAAACATAGATAAAGCTTAATCCATGTAATAGTTAAGACTTAATTCCTTTGAAAAGCTTCAACTGATGAAGATTGATGATATTATTTAATAATATAAGAAATATATA
Source organism: Panorpa germanica (assembly GCA_963678705.1). Classification (NCBI taxonomy): domain Eukaryota; kingdom Metazoa; phylum Arthropoda; class Insecta; order Mecoptera; family Panorpidae; genus Panorpa; species Panorpa germanica. The sequence continues at coordinate 8,675,670 of OY783206.1, read as the reverse complement.
TATATATATATATATATATATATATATATATATATATATATATACATATATTTAAACATTTTGGTAAGTAAAGCTTCATTATAAAATATAGAAATTTATTAACATGATGGAAATTGACAAATTGTTACTTGAAAGTTATTACAACAGAAATATTGAAATTGTATTTAAGATGATAAATGATATTAACTTCGTTTGAGTTATTTGAACTTCATTACGCCAATGGCAGCAGCTTTACTAAAATTCGTTGAATGGGTGCAGAGGGAGAGGGAGAAAAAGAGGGTTGAATCTGTTATTTCTACTGTACGCATTATAAGAACGAAGATTAAAAACACTAACAAATAATTCGAGATAGATTCTGTTTTAAAGAATCCTACTTAAGATTAATTGTTAAGTTTTAGCTTTAATTTAATTTTGTATTTAATTTAAATTGTTTAGCATATGGCAATACGCGTAGTCATTCACAGTACCATTTTTAATTTAATTTATTTTTTAAGTTTTCTTAGTTTTTTTTTAAACTTTACAAGCTCCAATGTTTTAAATTAATAAAAACTATATTATATTATAAACTTCAAAATGTCAAAATCTGTTAAAATGCAGTAGGATTTACTTTTAAAAGAAGTTTAAAAGAACCTGAAATCTAGATCACATTAATAAAGAAAAACAGTAAATTAGATATCAAAACAGTGAATGGAATGAGGCTTAAGTTCAAAATGATTTTTAATTTAATTAATTTATTTATATTCGGTCTATTTCCAATGCTCGTGGGCTTACATATGTAAACTACACCGCTTCTCTTAAGTTTTATCAAACTAATTTCGACACCAAAAACAGAAAATATAGCGGTGGCAAGCAAAAGGCATCGCACTTTCGCGCAACAGCTCAAATAGAAAAAGTCATTACTATATATCTATTTGAATCTCGAGCTTGGCGCTTTAGAAAACTCACTGGAATCACTGCGTATATCTTGTAAGACATTCATGTACCATAGTTTATCATCATTAATATTTGTTGTCTTTGTGCTTGTTAACTTTTATAAATCTTCCAATATAAAATTTAAAACTTAAAATTTATTTATTTATAACTTTTGCATTTCTCGTCCATCATCATCAAAAATACTTACTTTTAATTTACATAAATTACACAAAGAACAAGAGCTTTGCAATAGCTAAAGCCGCTACTGGTGATAAGTATCGAAATGAGAGCAATGTTAAATAAAATAACATATAAACGAAAAAAATGATCTCGCCATATGCTTAAGAATGTTACCTTTGTCAGGCATAAAAGTAACCCCTACTTTTTTAATAACCACTATCCAATATCTTTCATTTCATAATCATTTCAAGAAAAGTAAATTTAAAATGAAATAAATAGCGAGTTGATATTTTGTATGTATGTAATAAGTTTGATATTACATAATTTGTGAAGGTACAAGTAAGTCGCGTAAACAAAGATCAAAGTAAAGTGTAAGAAAGTACTCAATTCAAAGACTGTATACTTTTCAAATATTTGCTCTAAAGGTTTATGTCCAATCTTTATAATTTTCTGAATCATTAAGTACCTACAACTTGAGGAAATAAAATGTTAGTAAAATAAACAAAAATAGGGCTTTAAAATTATTTTTAAATGGGATAGCTATTTATGTGCGTATTCAACCTAATTAGTTTGTTTTTCAATGAAGGTATAATACTCATGAAGTATACTTATCCCTTACCGTAGTACTTTTAAAGGTACTTACAACATGGCATGAAATTAAATATATATATAATAATTGTACGTAAGAATTTAGAATCATCATCCAATTATTAACCATCATTAAAAGGTTATAATTGAAAACCTAACTTTATTATAAAAAGATACTAACAGCTTTCGCAAGGTCATCTTTAGGTAAAACAAATTATAAAATTACACTCTCTACTGGCACACTATTCTTTTATCAATGTTGGTTTCTATGTTAAAACATTGCAAGTCAGAATTAACACAAATTGACTCCTGTAACAGTGAAGTTTTATATATACAGGGTGTTCCAATATTCAACGATAAGCGATTTTCGAAAATTGAAACACCTTAAGATGTTTTTAACTACCATGACCACAATTTTTCAAATATTTCTGATTTTTTTTGTATCGGCAACCTAAATAGCACTGCTATCCACCACACCAATGAAAAATTGTTTGTACCATTTTTTTTAATTCATTCAATAATAAAAAACCTCTTTCGGGTATTGTAAAAGTGATAACTATCAACAACAACAATTTATGAAATATGGTTCTTGCTTAGAAATAGTATGCATAAGTTTTTTTTATTGCTAGTTTTCCTAAAGTGTTATACCATTTTGGAATCCTGAAGAGTTGCGCCAATTTTAAAAAAAAACTTGCCATAGTAGTGTTCATACTTTTTTTTTACACCACGATGAGTTAAAGTGGACAGAACGTAAAAATCTTTAAAAAATTTATGGAAAAAAATAATTTCGATCGATTTTTGTGTAATATTTTGTGAAATATATGAAAAATTGTGGTCATGGTACTTAAAAACATCTTAAGGTGTTTCAATTTTCGAAAGATTTTTTTTTGTAATTTCTAAACAAAATCAGATAAATTTTGTTTTTTCTTTTTTTCTCGTGTAGTTATAAGCAGGATCACCCTCTGGTGCCCGCTTATCGTTGAATTTTAGGACACCCTGTATGTACATATATATATATATATATATTGCCTTGGAAACCATTGCCTTGTTGGTATGGTATTACTCCATTAAGAAACAATGCTTTATCAACACACGAAATTTAGATTTTTACTCGTTTACGAAATAATTGTGGGTTAACTTCTTTTTGCATACCTCCATAATTATTTTTTATTTCACTTTGGTTTTATAAAAACAGGTATTTACGAAATTGTCTATTATTTATTCTAAAATATCACTCAGCGTAATAAATTATTCTTTTTGAAAAACTAAACACATATATCGAACTTTATAAAACTTTGATGATATTAAAGGTAAATCAATAATGCCAAATTATAGGATGTTTAAAAAACTATGCGTGTGAAACTAGCACCAATGATATTTTCAAGAACAAACATGTTAATTTTCGACAATAGAAGATACATATATTTTATATAAATTGTATATTTATATGTATCATGTTATAGTTCATAAAGTCATAGAAATAGGGGGAATTGGAGGTGGCTGATACTCCGTTTTACTCCGGGATTCTATGAATATCTATATAAACTCCCGATAAAGAGTTACATATATTTAAGGTTTATTTAACATAAAAATGTTTACCTGTTAGAAAACATTTAGTAATTAATTTTAGACATAAACATACGTTTTCTGACGTTGATAAAGTGTATGCAATATTAAAAATGTAACACATCAAATTAATACATAAATAAATATGCACGCCAGGATACATGGTGATGGAGGAGATAAAAAGGGATAAGATACGAATTAAAACAGGGGAAAGAGCAGTAAAATACGAGGAGAAATTGAACAGAGCGGAAAGCAAAATTTTAAAGAAAATAAGAGAGGATAACATAAAGAATGGGGGGGGAGGAGGTCCAAAAAAGAGAAAAGAATACTTTGAAAGGAATGGAATGGCGATCGAGGAGGCAGAGAGGAGAAGAGAAGGTGACGCAAGTGTGGCAGAGGAGCTAAGGAGAAGGGATAAGGAGACACAACAGCAGGAGAGAATGGGAAAAATAGAAAAAAGTAACTACAATAAAAGATATAATGTGTTATGGGAAAATAATGTGCCTCAGTACCTTATAGAAAAAGACATAAAACACATAAGAAGAACAGCAAGGTTTAGATTGGGAAATGAGGAAAAAGGAAACAGATACTGGGAAAAGAGTGAGGAAAGAAAGTGTAGAATGTGCGGAGCGGAGGACGAAACACTGGAGCACATTAAGTTTGAGTGTAAGGAAAAAGTAGCGAGCGAAAGGAATATTGGCCAGCTATTAAAGGGAGGCAGTGAAGGAAAGAGGTGGATGGCGGAAATAGTAAGAAGGAAAGAAAAAACAGGAGAATAAATAAGCTGAATAAGGAGAATAATGTAAATTTAATTGTAATTTCAAATATGTATTAAGAATGTAGATTGTAAAGCCGAAAGGCGAACAATAAACAATAAATAATAATAATAATACATAAATAAATAATTTTTAATTTGTTTTGCATTTATTTAATGACAATGCAATAGAATTATGTTAAACTTCGGTAAACAACCAAACGTAATGTGCAGTAAAATATTACCTTAAATAATACACGAGTTTACGTTTAGTAGAAGGCTATGCTCATATACCTGATACCGTCCAACCGAATTTCTTTTTACTTTACTATTTCCACGTACTATTTCATTTAAAGTGGACATTATTTAAGTCTTAATGATCTTGAAGTTGACAATATACTTTTGTTAGAACTTTTTATTGTTAAATTTGTATTTTATCTTTTCCAACAATGGCCATTACAGATCACATCTGAAGAATAAAGAACAACAATAGAAGACATTCACTATAATTTGAAAGAGTTACTCAGTTTCATTTAATTTATATAAAACCATTGTTTAATTGCTTTTCTTTTAATTTGTTTCATGTCGGACTATTTTTTTTTTAATTTCTATCACTGATGGTCTATATTAAATTAACGCGATAAATTTAATAGTTTTCTAATAATAACCGAGATGCTGAAAACTGTGTTAACGATTCGACTTGAAAAACCATTTTAAGATATTCATTACAAAATCTTTTGTTTAATTATTTGCTGACCTTTTGATCTTAAAACACAACATCCATTCAATTCAATACATAGTTTCTTTAGCACAAAAGAAGGGTAATTGCGTTATCTCTTGTTGGTTGGTTGTATTGTTAAAGAAATGGAATATTTCGTGTTAAAACTTAAAAAACATTTATAACTACAAATGATAATTAAAAAATATTTAGATGTACTTGCATTTAGTTTTATTTAAGACGTTGAAGTGTGCGTTTCTTCAGCTGTGTTTGTTATTTTTAATGTTTACTTATAATAAACAATAAAAATGGCTTGCTATTTTTGAGAAATGGTTCTTTCGCAATTATTTCTTATCTAAATAATAGCACCGCATCGAATAGTATAATCCATATTATCAACTACTACTGTCACCTATTGATTGTTAGTTCACCGAGATTATATTATGCAATTGGGAACCTTAAGTGGTAAGAATATTTTATCGAGTGTCATTGTGTGAAGACGTGATACACCAGTTCATGAATATATTTTATTCCATTTAATTTATTGCAATTTATTAAATGCAATTCCACAATGTGATTGATATGATTTGACTTGTTTACATTTAGGGCCTTATTCTGTAAGGTATTTCCACCGGTGAAAAAATGTCATCGCTGTTAAATGACGTCACAAAAGCGTTGATTTTTTATTTGGTATTCTGTAAGAAATTTCCATCGATTTTATTTTTGTCGCTGGAAAGAAATCGACCGAATTATAAGGTTGCCTTTAGCGGTGACTTTAAAATTTTCCATCGCTGTATTTTTTAGAACTGTCAAACTATTTGAATTATAATTCGAATTTTAGTACAAATTTTTTAATACACAGTATATGTATAGTCATATGAATATACAAATATAAATATATCAGAAAGTGAGGTTATGTTGCTTGTCAATTGACATGTATTCGTACTTGTCAAGTGTTTGAATTTTTAAATATTTGAATATTCTGAATGCCGTGATTGGTCAAATATTTTTAAAATTGATGACGTCTTAAAATACGTCACTATACTTTTTCATCGCTGTATATTAAAAGGGCGATGGAAAATTTTGCATACAGAATACCACTTTAGATATTTTAAATACAGCGACTTTAATCGAGCGGTGAAAAAATTTAATATTTCCACCGCTGAAAAAATAAGGTCGATTTTTTGAAAAGTTCCAGAATAAGGCCCTTAGTGCTATTTTCCATAATACAGTCCAACTGCTAATTTTGTTAATAGCTCTCTGCAATGGGCTTGTGTCCTATGTCTTAATTTCTATAAAAGTGTACTATATATTGATAAAGTGGGTTACTAGAACCTCAAATGTTCAATTATTTTTTAATAACTCCTTATATGCTAAGAGATATTAACAATTAAAAAAGTCATTTTGTCTCTTTAATTATTAAAGGGATTCAACGTTGTACAAACTCCAAATGCATGTGACATCACAATCCTTGTGTAAGGTTACCAACCTTACAGATCATAAATCTCTGCTATATATATTTATATATCAAAATATCAAATATTATTTACAGCAATTTCAAGGGAGAATAAAATTTCAATATTATGTCTGCCTTAACAGGGTTAAATAAAGTAAAACCTTATTATTCTTTGACTTGACTGGATTGTTTGAGTACCAACAGCTACAAAACATTACCACAACACTGACCTACTCAACAAATAACTGACGTCAACTGACGTTAAAATGCATTTCATGTCATACAAATATGGGCGACCATTTCTAGCGCTAAAACTACAATTCAAATTTTTAATTGCTATATCTTCGTCAATATTTAGATATTTAATAAAATAGACACGCCAATACACATTTATTAACATCAATTTCAATCAACAATTGAAAAATCGACCACTAAAAAATGAGGACACAAGCCCATTAATTCGTAAAAAATTCGTTTGCAGTAAAATTAACAATAATGTGACAATTTATTTCACTTTCAAGTTTTCAAATGAACTGAAAAAATAATTTGCCATCACTGTTATCTACAAATATGCATAACACGAAATTTATGTTTTAATTATTTTCATATTTAACCTACAAAGCTGTTCGATCAAAACATAAGCCGATCTTTACAAATAGAAACACGTTATTTATATTCTCTTTGTGCTCATATTTGTTTCTCCTTCCTTATACTCGTATTCTTTTTGTAAGTTTCAAGATCCATAAATAAACAAGAATAGTTTCATAAAAGTTAAACATAAATTTTCCAAGTATTTGTATATCTAAATACATACATGAGCATCTCTTTGTCTGTAGTATTTTCCATCAGATAGTAAACGCATTTACATGTATGTGTTGTGGACATTGGCGTACAGAGAACATTTTTTACAGGGGGTAAAACAACAGATTCCAGTTTATCTAGTGTTATCCTATCACGTAGCCTTATTTTCCGGCGTGCACTGTTCGATTTTGTGTGTTACTTAAAGTTAATTAAGGAATACTAGTGTTCTGTTTTATTCGGTATCTAATTATATGTCCGTCCATTCGGTGATATTGGGTGCACTACTTATAGGTAGTGTCCCACTTGCCATACCTGCGGACGCCCATTGTTGTATCTATACAAATGTATATGTATTTTAATGTACAAATGACAGGACTTTATTATCAGGAATAGTTCCTGGAGGACTTGAAATCAATTTACAATTTTATCGATTTCGTTGTACACTAAAACGAAGTGTTCATGAAATAAAATAGCGTTTATGGCACTGTAAAGGTTTATTTTATATTTAAAACTATCAATTTCTCAATTTTCTGATAAATTAAAGATGTGTTTTACTTTCTGTCCATTTAATGATAGAATTTCAGATGCCATGAAATTAATTTAGAAGCTTTTTTATGGCGTGTCTTATATGAATACTACCCGCTAAACACTGTTATGCATAATTAAGTTTTATCTAAAATAACAAATGTTACGTGTTATGTAAATAATGTTACCCTACAACGGTTTTTGACCTTTTTTCGGCTTTTTTGAAAAATAGGTTTGAAACCTTTTTTTTAGTTTAGTTTATTTAATTTCGGTCTATTTCCAATGCTGAGTATTATTATTGACAGTTGGCAGTTTTTGTAGTGTTATGGGCCAGACCGCCTGTCTAATAAGTTTATGATTATTTTTATACATAATCAATTTAACTTAAAAACAACCAATTCCAGAAAATATAACTCTGGTCCGAGGATCTAACTCGAAGACACAACAGTCAACATCAAGCATAAATGTTCTCGCCTGCTACCTCGTCTGACATGTTTTTAGGTTAAAAGGTTTTTAAAATAGCTATATGAATATAATAACAAAATAGACTCTATAACTAGTATATTAAATATAGCTATAGGACATGCTTTCATACAATCTAGAAGAAATTCAAAAAGTGCTCAAATTCCTAACTGATATAATAGTCCGGTCAATTTAGGCATTCGAAGTTACCTAAATTCCCACCAAGCTGAAAATCGGTAAGATTGTTTAAAATATCATTAAAAACAAAATTTGAAAGTTCCCCATCTTTCCCCTATAAGGAAAATTTTTTATTCAAGGTCAAAGGTCAAAAAATGAGTTTATCGCGATTTTCAGCAAAACGGTAAGTTTTATCATAAAAATACCTCAGACAAAAATTGTAGATCATAAAATTATCTACAAGAAATTTATTAATATTTTTTTTTCTACGAGCCACTGTTTTTGAGATATAACGATTCAAAAAGTTGTAATCGTCATAATATGCACACGTTTCCTCGCCACCTATGAGGTAGTGTACTTAGCGCGTTTTTTTTAACGTGGTTTCCCCAGTAGGCCTATTCCACGGGTCAGTTTTGATCCTGTTTAATTTGAAACTATTGAAAAATAATGGATATTAGCAGAGATTGAAAAGATAAAAGCAATTTAAGTTAAAAAAAAGGAGTGAAATTTAATCGTCCGAGTCGTAACTTTCAAAATCTTACAGGGGAATAATGGGGAACTTTCAAATTTTGTTTTTAATGATATTTTAAACAATCTTACCGATTTTCAGCTTGGTGGGAATTTAGGTAACTTTACTCTTATTTTTTGGTCTAATTTGACCGGTCTATAAACTTCATAAATCAAATCTAACTAAAATAAAATAACTTCAGGCGAACATGACCTTGACGTTGAAATCGCAAATTTTATCAAATATTTTATAATAAAAAAATAAAATAAAAAATATTACTGGGTTTCACTTAAGTGAAATATAACTTTGATGTAAGGTAACAATTATGTTCTGTGTTTAGCGGATAGTATTTCAAGAAATATAATTTCATTGTAGATGAGTGTACCTTTATAATTAAATAACCAAAAGTAAAATAAGTTTGAAATAATCATCTCTTAAATGTCCCGCAACTCGTATGGGGTACACCGCATGTAAATTAGAATGTAATTAACAAATTATGTTAATGACGGTGCTAATATACAGAATAAAATACGGGAAACATCTTAAGAAACGTAACCGTTTGCGGTTTAACTACGACTTCGTTTAATTTAATATGTTAATTTAAATAAAAATGAGCTTTTAGATCTTACTCCATCTGTATTTACAATTTAGCTGTATTTATAATTTCAAATATTTTTACTTTACCATTGTTCTTTTCTGCCGGGAGTTCATTTACATAAACCTTCAATTACCATTTCCTTTTGTTTTTTCTTCTTTTTTTTAATGGTTTTACCGTTTATATAAAATTTTCAATTATGAGTCTTTTAATTACCTAAGGGTATTGATTACAAGTGTGGAAAATGCTGGGAAACTTTTATTGATGCCGTTATGATAACTTTTCATTTTAAAATCGTTGGGCTTTTTTACGTATATACTCGTGTAAAGAGTTATAATGTTCCTACTGTTATATATTCTAGCATTGCCTTCACATTCACCGCCGCCACTGGAATGAATCAAGTCAAAAATTTTATTTTTGAGCTTCTATACAAAATTAACTTCCAAACATATAAGAATGTAAACATACACTTGGACCATTGGATCTGGGGTTTTTTAATTATCATCTCGGTGGATAGAGTTTTTTTTTTTCATGAAAGAATCTTGTTATCTACATTTTTTGCTAATTTGAGTAGTAGATACTAAGTTGAGTAGTTGCTAATGTCAAACCAAAAGTAGAATCAAAATTGGGAGTAGATAAAATTTAAATTGCGTTGCCCCAAAAAAAAATTATTATAGTCATAAAACAGTCGACAACAAATATGTGAACAATGTAACATTGTAACACAGATCATCGCACAGATAAAATTGTAATATACCTTAAGACTATAAGCAGTTATTTGAAAGTAGAGAAGGTATAAGAAAACTTATAGACTTTATCAATGAAACTAATTTAATCTCTTTATTTTAAATACCCATTCTCGTGTTTATAGACTTAATCTATAAACATGTAACACAAATGTGTATATTGTTTTGTTATTGTGCTAATAACTATCGAAAGAAATACAAGTACATATGCCGAGTAAAGCTAGGTTTGAAATGTATGAATGAAAGCACTGTTATACTATACTCATATTAATAATGCTACATTTAATAAGCGGGCCTCAACATTCTTCCCCATTTCCTTATTGGATATCGATCAGCCTTCAGATCAGCCAAAACCGTGGCCCATAGCCGGTCAAATAACATCTGCACGATTCATTATTATAATTTTGCTATATTATTAATAATTAATGTCATTATAAGCAACGGTTGTTCCCTAATTAGCCAAAGACTACTGCTTCGTAGCATACGATTATGTGTTTGGTTCTGCTATGTAATGTTTCTATGCGTATAGTAGTGATGGGAAAAACCACTTTTAAGTATCGATATATTTGTTCATATCGATATTTACATACAGTATCATATTTTTTTAAATATGCTGTTGGACAAACATCAAAACAAATTGGAAGTTGTAATTTATCTTAGAAAATGTGTTTAAAAAGCTTTTTCGTATTGATGAAACCTAACTATATATTTATCTCCTGGCAATTTTCAGTAAGATACGCCCTTAAAGAACCTCTCTTATAACTGCCTCTATTACTCTCTACTCTCTGCTTTTATCTTTTTTCAATTCGTCATCTTATCGATGTTTTTCATACATTGAACACCTCTATACTATTCACTAACTAGTATATTCCCATGTTAGTCTTGCTGCGGTGGGATGGATCATGGATCTTAACCTGAGAGACGATTATTGACTTGGGGTAGGTATTAGTTTCACTCCCAGAGGGTGCATTGTGTGACTGTTGTATTAATGAGGAGTGGATCACTGGGAATACAGACTGTTAGTTAACCCTACGGCGGTAATAATAAGGAACTAATCGGTGCTCCAATTTACATATAATCTGCATATAAAAATAGTCTATGTAAATAGCACAATAATTAACCATACGTACATACAATACATAGTAAATTGAATAAAATCCTAAATCGAGACAGTAAGCTTTGTGATTTATTGTATTTCATATAGTTATAATCGTAGTATATGTGGAGAAGTTTGTATTTCTGTTACATTTTTGCCATCAGACATTACATTCTTTATCCCAAATTCTACTTATTATAGTGCATTCTTTTTTAGTTTAGTTAATCTAATAATACCAGCTAGTTTCTTCTAAAATGTCACCCTTTTTTCTTATCTTTCTCCTTACTTCCGCCATCCATCCTTTTACTTTCCTGTTTTCTTGCAATATCTCCACCACGTATACTCCACTTTCCATTTTCTTTTGACATCTACTCTCGATGCGCTTCAATTTTGCCTCTCATATTGTCTTTTCCCCAATATCTTCTTCCTCTTCCTTTTTTCACTAGAGTAAACCTCACGATTATTCTTGTTTCTTTACCTCCCTGCTTTTTTAGGTACTTCGTCATCCTTCTCATATTCCGCTTTTGCTGAACTTCTATTAATCATTGCCTCATAAGTCTAAGCACCTTGCTCTCTTCTTCTCTTAACCTTTCTGCCTCCTCCAAGCTATCCTTTTTCCCTCGCAGCATCTTCTTCTTTTCTTTTCCCATTTACGAATATGTATAAATATTCGTGTTCTAGACTTGCGACACTCTGATTAGTTTTTCTCTAGTTTCTAAATATTGCAGTATAAATCAGTTTAATCACGCAATTAACTAAGTTCAGTGATCAGTTGTATCCGACCATTAAGTACATTTTTCACCCTTATTGTAGTGCTCTTAATTCTTACAACACGCGAGAGAAACAAAATAAATAAAAATGATCAAACCTACGCACGTATAGTTAATGAATTAAACATTAATAAAAAGAAAAATGGACGTAGTTGAGCACATATCACTCTCTACACCCACCTCCCACCTCTCTTCCTTCTCTATCCCTTATCCTAGTTCTATTCCTTTGCCATTAACAGGATAGCATGTACATGTACGAGTATAAGTCGTAATATAGTGACCGTTCGATGTGAAAATCCCTAGGCAACTCACATGTGCTGCCCTCTAGGTCAGGGACTGACGGGAATTAATGTTTATCTTATTCATGTTTCGTTTCGAGACCTTGAAGGTGATGGCACGCCATCAAATGTAAATACCGGTGTCCAGTCCAGTCCGTTGGGGTTCCTGTTGGAGTACCTTACCACGCTAAAAAGGTCATCTAAACTGACCCAACATATTATAACGTTTTACTGGTTTATTTGAAATCGTAAATGTCTTCTTTCTCATCATTGATTTTTGTACTTTATTTTATACGGTTGGCTGAGTCGGTGGGTGTGTATTATCGTTGCTGCTTTCTAAAACATTATTCATCTTTCAAGACCTTGAAATACCTTTATTATCCAAAGAGATCGTGGGGGTCTTTTCTATATATAAATAGAAGATAACATTTATACAATAGATATAAATCTAATAGCATCAGTTATTATAGGAAATTTTGTGTTAGAAGCAATAGAAGGCTGAAATAAATCCGTAATTCTGTAATACAATGAATCATAAAGATATAAACGCTGCTGATTTAAAAGTCGAGTGAAAAAAATCTGCAGTTTGATATAAATTTTCTTTTGCAGTGTGGCTCTAGTCAAGTATCAAAGTATGCTCCAAGTATCTGTTTCCACTCTCCTCGTTTCCCTTTTCATGTTTTTTGTGTCTTTTTCTCTTAAGTATTGTGGTTTCTCTCTCTCCCAAATACTTTTATATTTTTTGTTGTTATTGCTCTTCCCAAATTTTGCTATTCTTTCCTGTTGTTGTATCTCCCTATCTCTTCTCCTTAACTCCTCTTCTACACTTGTGCTGTTTTCTCTTCTTCTCTCTGCCTCCTCTGTTGCCATTGCATTCCTTTCTCTTTTTCGGGCCTCCTCCTCCACCCTCCTTTTTACTCACCTCTTTAATTTTTGCATTTCTCGACCAATTGTTTTTACAGTATACTAGTCTGCTATAATTGTATACACCAATTATTGGTACACCACTAAGTAGACGCCACATACATCCAAGATGCCAAGAAAACCAAATTAAACTAACAACCAGTGTTCGGTAATTAACTTTAGGCAACACAAAACATAGATTAAGGCACAGAAAGCACATACCGTAAAACAAAACTCACATTTTTCCAGATTACAAAATTAAATTTCAAATCGCATTAAATGCAATATAGTCAGCTGCTATAGTAAAGCGCTATTTTTATATTGAACAAAAAGAAAACAGACTCGATCTTTTCCTTTGTTGCAAATATTGTTTTCAACATCTTATCTTTCCATTATCTTTTTTAGTTTTCTTCAATTTTACTTTTGTTTTCTTTATAGATTTAATTCCAATATTAAAGCATCAACTTTAGTAACAGAGTTTGTAATTTTCTAATCCCATTGTCTTGAAATGTGCTTGAAGGAAGCTATTACTTTCAGTGTATATATAAATTCAAAAGACTTTACAAAGACAAGGTCCAAGTGCCTTCTTCTGGACTGCTCGTAAAATGTATTATTCATTCATTTCTTTTGTCTTTAATCTTCAATCGACTGACCTTCGTTTTTCCAATACAAATATTTAATCAATGTATTAATCAGATGTTTTTAGAATTTTTTTTTTTATATATAAAATTTCGAAGGCTTTAAGAATCTCTTAAAGAAAGAAAGGAAATTCTTTGGAAAATAAATTGTAATAAATGTTTAATCAGTAGTAGGAAACCTTTTCTATATCTATATCTTTTACTAGATCTCATATTTTTTGTTTTAGATTTTTGCTTATTAAAAAGCAATGCTTCATCAACATAAAATTCAGATTTCTCCATTGTTTAAAAAATTACTAAAGTAGCGCCACTAAAACCACTAATAGATTTGTTAATAGTAGCGCCATCTATATGTGTTTCTATGAACTTATTGAGCGATATGTTAAATGGAATTGGGTATCCTGAGAGACAATGGGACTATTTTGGTCAAAGGTGTACCTTGACTTTGGTTTTAAAAATCAGGTAAAGCTATAAACTTAAAGTCTTCTTTAAACTAAGTGCTACAATTGCACTTCCGACAGTGCTTTACTTGGTTAGAATTAAAAAATATTTCTGTAGACATGGCAAAACTGACGTGGTCAAACTTTGATGCTCAAAATGCGCTTGATTTGGATATATTTGAACTGTCTACTTTATATGCCAGCGTGGTCTATTGGAGTATACTATCTAGGTGCTAGCTCGTCTAATGCACGATACTAGCTGATTTGTCGCTAAGAGCTCCACAATTGAATCCAACACAATACAAAGATGCTGCTGATGCTGGAAAAATAGCAGCGTTGGCATAGAATCGTACAATATTAAAACATTAAAAACAATTATGAAATATAATATTAAAGAATAACAAAATAAAATTAACAAATTAAAAACAAACAAATTTGATAGCTGTATATTGTAGTTAATTTCTGTACCAGTAAATGTTGAATATGTTTTAAATACGCGGGCTCCCGATTATCTCTCCCTGACTTAGACCACAAGCTCTAATATTTTAGGTTTGTAATTGTAACTTATCTCTTACGATAAAAGAATAACTGACAATAGCCCTAATCCCTGCTTTAATAGCCCTAATCCCTGCTTTGATTCATATATTTCATTGTGAACTTATACTTTTTAAAAGAAAAAAATAGAAGATAAAGTTTTTATCAAAAGAAATATATTTCTTATTAAAAAGAGCGATACTCTAGCTGGCTTTAAAGTTTAGCTTAAATATTTGATGAGTCTTGGGTATGAGGTTGAGGTTGGCAGTGGGCTAATATTTTTAACGGGGTCCTTTGATAGTCTTTTGAATTAAAGTAAACAACATAGCGGTCAAATAATAAAAGATTCTGTTAGATTTATAAAGCTTAAATAAAATAATATGTCAGTTGGTCATAGAATCATTTAAAGGTCTCGAGTATCGTCTTAGGGAGTTTTGTTTCTAATATTACTCCTACGTGCTGTTACTGATTGAAATTATTGTCCCATTTAACCTTACTTAGTAAGACACGCTTTAGTATTTCGATTCTCTATCGGCCATTACTTTAGCTGCAATCCAAAAAACTGCGCCATTTTAAAAAAGAAATTAACTTAATTAACTTAACAGCTGATGTATTTGAAACTCGCATATTCTATTTATTATATTCTAATGAATTTTTTCCTAAAAAAGGTATTTATTTATAAAGCATGTCACTCGGAACAGCTGCTACAGCATGGTTTTTGACATGCTGTCAAGATAACTGCTTTCTCTGTTGTCTAATAAAATTTCTCTTCGTAATGGATCTATGAAACTTTAAGGGGGGTAAGGTTAAAACGATAAAAAATAGTATATTTTCGATAATGTTTTTTGACGACAGAGTTAATATATAATTATTTCTATAATTACTACATGATAAAATGACATTTTTAAGAATACTTTGTAAAGTTTTCATGAATAAATGTCAAGAAATGAGGCTTTGACATCGAATCTCCGCCAATCACAACTCATCACTGGATTTTCTGAAATCAAAAATCCAAAGTGATTTCATTAGTTGATAAGTTTCTGCAGGTAACGCTGTTGAGCTTTTTTTTAATTGATTTTTCAATTTGTTACAGCATTTAAAAGTCAAAATACCGATATTTCATGAAAAAAATCAGAAACTTTGTTATTTTAAAATACGTTAAAATTAAAAAATTAAAAAAACTCGACTGCGTTACCTAGGCAATTATGTAAAGAAAGAGTGTACAAAATTTCAAAAGAATTGGTCCTGTAGATTTTGAGCTAGAAAGGTCACTGACTCTGAAAAAGCCATGTGTGAGAAAAACGCATTTAAAAGTTTCAAAGTTAGAAGAAGCAGACAGGTGATAAATTTTTATATATAATTCATGCGTTGGCCACCTCTGCTCCAAACAAAGCAAATATAAAACATCACATCGATGCACTTGTCAGTAACAGTTTTACGTACAGTTGATCAGAATGTAATAGCCAACGTTATTATATGAGCAGAACAAACGACGCTGGTTACAGATTTATGTGATGATTTGGCAGTAGCACTAGCACTAGTAGTAACATCAACATCTGATAGGAGTGCCGGTGTCAGTACCCAATGCCATCTCGTGTTAGATCATATTAATAATTGACTCGATTCTCATATGTATAATAAAGAACACATAAAACATACTGATGTAATATATTGGTGATAAAACTATATTACTACCATTTATCACAAAAATATCGTAAAAATAATGGACCACATCCTCGTTTTACGACTGCAACTAGATCAAATATACAGGGTGTTGGGTACACCGATGTTATTTGGAACAAGGAACCCACTAAACATAAAATTACTTCTAAAATCGTTCATAAAATTACTTCTGCGGTCCTCTTTGTGTATACAAAATCATGAACAAAAGATCGAAGGGATGTTATATCCTCTTTCATTACTTTCAACACCGCCGTGCAAATTGATACACATTAAAGTTAAAGCTTGCTCTTATGATAAAGTGTGCCTATGAAAAACAACTCCAATATACCAACCGCACGCAGTCTGTTCCACTTTTAATTTATTTTGACATTTGTGTATCAACAACCAATACACTTATACAGTGTACGTATATATTTATAAGCAAAATTCAACTTTATCAACTATATCAAATACGCCGATTATTTTAATTTAAGCAAATAACTTAATAAATTATGAAATATATGTATGTACATTTATTATTAGTTAATGAAATAAGCGCAGTGCAAATATATGTCCGTCGTTCCACAATGCGGCAGCTGCCAATGCAAACACACTGGGCAAATAAAATATATTGGAATATTAAAAATAATATTTGTATATATAATTCATAAATTCGCTATCTGCTATTATTTCTGTATTTACTTTTCATATTACATTTAAATGTATTAAATAAATACAAATTGTAACAATTAATTGGATTGGACTGCATATTGTTGTAGTTTTCAGAATGCCCGTTATATTCAATATTTCCGCTAAACACAGTTACACGTAAGCCGATTTCACACCAGAAAGACAGTTCAATAAAACACGAACAAAAACTTGTTTTTCTGAACAAAAACTTCAATGTTTACCCTAAAGATACAATTCTTAAAACATTTTTGCCTTTAAAAACTGTTTTAGTAAACAAAATTCATTCCCATCTGGAAAACACGTTTGTTGTTGTTTTTTAGTCTGCTTGGTTTGAACACGCAGTTTTGTTTTTGTAAACATTTGCGCTTGTCAGTTGTTGTTTATCATGTTTATAATTTTTATGGAAGTATGGAATTTTATGGAATGTTTTAAAATAAGACATAAGATATTTTTGTTTTTTTTTTTGACAACCAAACTGTTTGCCAAACTGTCTGTCTGGTGTGAAACCGGCATAACTGTGTTTATTAAGATTTTACTAATAAAACAAAATTTACGTAATGCGTAAATGATTTTATTTAATATACAATGTTTTGTAACCAATTTTGCTACTGTATTTTACCGTATGGTATTTTTAACGGCCATTTTTTGATAGCCTGTATCATTAAAATTGAGGCTGATAAAGAAATAATCAAAATTAGAACACCGAAATTAATCAGCAAAGTTTATTTACCCACTTTTTCGGCAATTTCCTGCATTAAGTAAATAAATGATTTAGAGACTTATTAGTAGATCTCTAATTTAAAGGTACAATATTTTAATCTCTATACCATCTTGCCACTAATGTAGAATTAAACACAATAAAATACTTATCTCAAAAGATTAACAGATACTATTCTATCCAGTGTAAATTGGTCACAGATTTCATTTTATTCAGGTCGTATTCCGTATACACCTACTATGTTCAATATCCAACGGTGTACGTGTACATCCAAGTAACGTTGTTGAAGTTTTCTAAGATAAAAAAGAAAGACAAAAAACGTAAAAGAAGCAACCGTCCTCTGACATTCTGATAAAATTAGTTTCATTTATATCTATTGCATTCCCTGGCAGATGAGGTTCAAGATTGTTAAAAAAGTTTACTTAAGAAGAAAAAAAAAACTCGAGCATGATTCTAAAGTGAAAACCAATGTATTTAGAGAAACGTGAACTCTGGGATAAATCGATTTTATTTAAGTAAATCGAAGAAGAAAAAAACGAACAAAAATTTCTAACTGGTTTAAAAGTCTTAACATGTTACAAAGCGCAAATAAAGTTAAATAATCAAGGAAGTAACTGTTTCTAAGACTCTGGGAGTGGGAGGGCTCTGGAGGAAGTGATAAGCTGTAAGAATAAGAAAGGGATGTTACATATAAAGCTTAGTTAAATATAACACAGATACCAAAACTGTTAAATGCTCAATAACATGTTTTATACATTGCACGTTTGTGGTATGTAATAGCGAACATTTCTGAACGCACCCGTTATATTTAAATAGCGTTAGGAGTTGTCATATTTCCGTTATTTAGTTCAAGTTTTCAAGGCATGTCCCACAGTTTATGTACCATTGATATCATATGACGGGTTTATTTGCGAATTGGAAACATTGGAGAAGATTAGATAATGGTAATATTTACATATTTAAACTCGTTATATATTAATTAATATTGACATTGACTTATCTCTTTGTTAAGCCATTTCATACGGGTGTTTATTATTAATATAACACTTCCACTTTCCAAAGTCTTTATTCCTTGTTTAATTATTCAGAAATTTATTATCTCTAAAAGTCTAAACGTTTGCTGTAATATTTACAAACGATATACGTATTACGTACCCAGTACTATGTATATTCACGTTCCATGTAACAAAAAGTATGTATTTAAATTAAATGTTAACGTTTAAGACAATATGATAATACAATGTTATTATTTATAAATTTTTAACTATGCTTACGTATTTCTGACTTGGCAATGACTACCATAATGATATATTCATAATCCTGATGAACGTAGTTTGCCATTTTAGTACAAAAGATTAACACAATCTCGTAATGCTAAAGATCCGACTGTTTTTAAATATTATTTTTAAATTAAGGGGCCTTTCATAAATTACGTCATGCAAATTTCCTGCAACTCTGACACCCCTCTCCCCCCTTTATTACACTATCTAAAAAATTATATATCTTATACTACATGTGACGTCTTCCCCTTCGCGTATGTCGTAATTTATGGATAGCCCCTCATTTGCAATTAATTAAATTGAATTGTAACTTGAAGAGCGTCCTCCTTTGTAATTTTTAGGGGTCTTTTGTAATAATAGTATTATAAATTATACAATTATACCTGTTGTTACAGAATTAAATATGTTTTTAATACTTTACCTACTTGAATAATATAATATTGTAATTATTTTCTTGGTGAAGCAATTGAATTATTTTTTCTAAATTGTGTTACAATTTTGTTATCGTATAATAGTCATCCTATCTTCATTTCACGATATTAGTAACGCAAGCGTAATGAATTATAATGCATTTTGTAATGCTAATTCACTTTTGAATTGATTTGCTATAAAATCAGTCGTCACTACGTTTAGCAGCACTTGCAATAGTAGCTTTTCTGCAAGCAAAACGATTCATATTTTTGCTTTTCTTTAAACAACACTTACTATATACTATATATATAGCTTATAAGACTAGCTTAACTTACAAGTTGGTACAATAATTATTAGTTGTCTGTTGCTTTTATTATTAATTGTAAATAACATAATTAATTTTTAAGTGTAATAATCGTTATTATATTTAACTAAATAATAAACTAAGGTGACTTTAAATGGTGTAATTATCCTTAGTCTCAACAGTATACCTTTTTGATTTAGGCAAAAACCTGATGGTAGCTTACAATTGATATTTAGGAGACAAATACGCTAAAGATTTACTTGCCATAAGCTTCATATTTTTTTACTTTTTAATAGCGCCTTTTAACAACAGACGATTTTGATAGAATTGGTCTACCTAAGCTCATCCAAAGCTATTAACTGACCTTAAATAAATTAGATTTAATACCTGGTAAAGTTTCATCTTCTATTGTCTATATATTGCACAATCGCAAATACAATTCAGACCTACTACTTCATAATAAATTCTTATATACTTCTTAATTGTGGTTTCTATGCCAAAATCTCGTAAGTATTTTATCCATATCCGTTTAAACAATATTTCATAAACTATTTTTATCTGTTTTATATTTTTGTTGCCATGTTTTGCCAATAGTTTTCTTTCGATCGCTGAAACAAGTAACACAAATTGAAATTGTTTGCCAAAGCAACAGCACAATCTCGATTACGTATAATCATGCAAAAACTAACAAACACAGATCATATGTTAAAACAAACTTTTACATATTAATTGTTTGTATAAAGTTGTTCCCTTACATTCACCAACCTTACCGCAATCCTTAACCCACAACCCCCGATCATCCCCCGGCCAACACATTTGATCCGGGAACATTCAGGCGTGACTGGTTTGAAATAGATTTAATTGTTAGGACACGTCCTACGTTCCCTTATAATTTTATACAAAACTTTTCCGGGATATTATTACCGTTATAACTAATACAACGAATTTTTCTTTTCAACTTTTCATCGGTTACAACCAACGGTGATGGAGAGTGAGAGTGGTATGCAGTGGGAGGGTGTAAGGGAGATAGATAGGGAGACTTTGTTCCCGGCAATATATTTTACGGGTAACAGGCTAATGCTAGCAGTTTGGAACTAGCAACATAAATTATCATTTTTATGTAAATTTTTTGTTTTATTAAAATTAATGGTTTTCAGTTTTACATTTAAATGAAACATAAGTGTAGTTAATTATTTTTAATTTTGGCAATATTGGTTACACATTCTTTGAGAACTTTTATATATGTATATATATATATACGGCCTCCTGCATGTTACATTTGCGTACTTTAATAATTGATATTTCGCACCACAACTGGTCAAAACATTTGGAATGTTGTAATTAATTGAAGGAAACTTACATTATTTAATTTATTTTACGTCAGCCTATTTCCTATTTGCTGAGTCTTATCGCCGACAAGGAAATATCAAATTTAAGTTTTATAAAATTCTATAGAAAAGTATTACTAATGAATACTTTAAGCGAAACCTAATAATATTTTATCTAAATGGGTTTGAAATTTGCCTATAAGTGTTTTAATTTATAATTCTGAAGATACTTCTTTTAGGAGAATAATAGTTAATAAATAATTATTACAGAACAAATAATTCTTACAGGAGAGGAAAAATAAATTTCATATGGGTCTTTTTAAGATTTGTTGCTCTACACAGTTCGTCACTATTCTTTTTTATTTTATTATTTCGCCATAAGTTCTCTGTTTATTTTTAGGTCTAAGTAAATCGAGCCCATTATTTAATCTGCAATTTCGTTTGTCATAAAAATTGATTTTCATTAACGTTTAGTTTAATGTTTTTCTTGTAATTATCCCCTGTGGGTGTCAATATCATTAATTTTTTATTTGCCACATTTTATTATTATTGCCACATTGACTATATTGGTTTATAACTTTTATAATTACATTTTAGTGCCGAAATGCTTGTATTAATAGTGTGTCGTGTGCGACATTTCCTAATATTTTTTATGATTACCAATTAAAGGAAAATTAAAGAGCCATAAATATAAGTGGCCTGTGTATACGAGGTGTATGCAAAAAGTAACTAGAATTAGTATTTTAAAAAGTCACGCGCTAAGTATTTTATGAAAATCTGTTGTAGCATTGTAAACTGAAAGTTGTGGAGAAAAGTAGTCTTATGTCGAGTGTGCATATTGGATTGACCATGCGAGTTGACCTGGACAGTTACTCCGGTATAGCTACTCGCATCGTGTGATTATGTTATGTGAATTACTGTCATGTACAATTGGGTCATTAGCTTACATTTTTTGCTGTCACTGGCCTTCTTCTACCACGTCACAAAACAGGTGGTACACAACATAATTTTACTACTACCTACTGACCTGACAGTACACAGTACACGAGGCAGTAAATGTCAGATCAGTAACTCGCACCATGTAACCATATTTTATAACACGCGAAAAATATTATATTTTATTATGAAACATCGTTCGTATTTTAAAGAAAACAAAATCAATTAATTAATGTAACAGATCATCTTACACAGCGGTTCTCAAACTTTTTACTTAGAGCCCCCCTGCATAATCCAGCTGTAAGCCGGGCCCCCCTACATGTAAACGTACTATATATTATAAGGAAGTCGCATTTGACATTATACAGTCAATTTGTTTATAGTTAAGTTTTGCACATTCTATGCATACTCTAATGGGGCAATAGGTTTAATCGTAATCAAGCAACAAATTCTATACAAAGAATTACAATTTATTTAATTATTTTAGCTACTATAGTACATAATTGTTATTTGTAAGTCAAAGCAATAATAATAAAAAGAGCTTCAGTGTGAAGGATGTGCTTGTTTTTTTTCTGCGCATAGTTTCTTGAAATGCGGTGTCAGTTCTGATAACGCTATTCTGAATTCCTTGGTCGCATCCAGTCTTGAGCGATATTTACTCTCCATGGCAGCTAGAGCAGAAAACTCAGTTTCACAAGAATAAGTGGTGGCGAATGGAGTGAGTATTTTCAATGCCCTTTCACTCAAAATTGGGTGTTCCTTTTGTACACCAATCCAGAAGCATGTGAGAGAAGATTCTTTAAACTTCATTTCAAGTCCAGTGTCACCTTGGAGGTCAATGGGATTTTCTTTTTCCTTCGTGTTGAGGGAGCACTCATCGACTGATGGTTTGAACGGGTTTTGAATCCATGCCAAACCATCCAAGTTCTCATTAAAATATTTTTCAAAACGAGATTTGAGGATTTCTACGTGTTTAAGAAAGCATTTCTTTGCATTGGTTGAAATAGCTTTGAGATCCATTTCTTCAATCATAATTTTAAGATTAGAAAATAGCTCCAAATTGTCACTTTACAGACCGCCCTCGTACAAACTTAGCTTCATTACAAAGCTTTTCACCTTTTCAGTCCATTGCAGCAGGTTTGCATCTTTTTTCTGTATTTTCTGATAAACTAAAAAGTATAAAATGTTCGGCACTCTTACGACTTTGACTAAAAATTATACACTTGTTGTAATTTTAAAAATAAAAAGTTTGCTTTATTATTTTGTAAGTAAATTTAATTAATTTTTCAACCAAGCTTTGGGCCCCCCCTGAGCCATCATTGCGCCCCCCTTGGGGGTCGCGCACCACACTTTGAGAACCGCTGATCTTACAGTTTGTTAAGAATTTTTCAACTTAGAATATAACACTTGTATATAAATATACAAACGTAATTAATTTTATTAATAATTTTCTCTTTATATAAAGAGGGTGAGTGGGTGTCGGTTCTACCATCCGGTAATTAGCCCTGCGATCTTAATAATAAATAATCATGACCTCACTGTACTCAATCTTATGTCATATCAGGTAGAGTTTCTTGTTCCACCCTAAAATCAGAAATATTATGATGTAACTGAACCCGTAGGAGAGTGTCATTGACAATTGAAATTTTGTTAACACTTTTCTAAAAATGAGAACGTTACAGAAGTTCTTAAACTGACATTTCTAGAACAGTTTCATGAATAACCCTAACAAAACGTAAAGTTATGTATTATTTAAAGTTACGTTGTGTTATTTACGGAAGTTTAACATAATTCTGTTAGAAGGTCATAAATAAATACAAAAATCATTAAAAATTACATTCATACAAATGATATATAGTCCAAATCACGATAGTTCGGCGCCCACTTATACTTAAAAGAGGTTATAAAAGCGGTATAAATGTATAATGCGATAATTAATTTTATCTTATTCGTTTTTATATACATTATAGAAAAATAAGTGAGTCAGAGATTTTTAGTTGTATCGGCAGTTTATACCACACTTAGATAAAATAAAATAAAATTTTCTACAATACTATTCAATAAGAGTATTTTAACGTATAATTACTTTTTAAACACCCTGTTCATAATATAAGTTTATAAATGAAGCCATGTGTTAACCAATTAGTTCACAGCGAGTAATGCCAGTAAACCAGTTATTAAATTCGTTGAAATAATGTCATATTTATATAACCAAGTTAATGATATTTTGATAAAATTAAACACAATTAAATTATGATATAATATAATAATTTATTTATGTAATATTGATGTTAAATTTACTCCAGTAAATTATTCTAATTACTTTGTCAAAGCGCTAATGCTACTATTAATAATATTTAACGTGGAAAAGAAACGGGAAATGGTTGTGGTATATGGAAGATGTTTATTACTCATTTTATAAGAAAATTTAAATGAAAAATTAATTTGTTTGTAGTACAAAATTTTTACCAACGTTTAGTTAGCGTTTAATTGTATGTTGCTGGAAAGAGAAAGAATATTCTCATGAAAAAATTCAGACAATTTTTTTTTCATAGGTGACATCTGAAATCTGAGTGAAAAAGAAGTGATTTCTTGACTGGAACTATGCTATGCTATTTCACCAAAATGTTTACTGGAATGGTACTAGCATTTATTTACTTGTGAGCTTGCTACTTATGAGTAAATACTTAAAATGGCTGTGTTCCATAAAGAAAGGCAATAAAGTCAATTTATTATATGATCTATGTGCAATTCAATTTAGTGCATTACCGCAAGGAGCAGAGCAGCCCCCACGGAGCAGACTTACCGTCTCTAAACGTTCAATAGCAGTTTTAGAAATAAATTCTTATTTAAAGAATAAAGATAACATAACAGCAAGTCATAAAACGCGGCGCAACGACAGGAATAAGAATTGCTTCCGTGGTTCCACATCCTTAAATCCTGGATCGTCTAAAATGAACAAATACAAAAAATTTGATGTTCGGTACTTCAGAGGAAAACTAAGATTGAAAGATCTAAAACAGGATGTAGTAAACATTGCGTTAGATTAGGGGGTGCACAAATGCTGTAAAATGGGGATTAAATAACCACGAACCAACCACCTTTAAGGGTTTTCAACATCCCTAGCTGTAGCCCTACCCCTAGTCCTAGTTCTAGTCGAAGTCGTGTGATCTGAAACTGAAAGCAAAAGTAAATCTAGAATTGTTTGATTCGTATTGTTGTTAGAAAAAAAGTAGAAGCTAAAGTAGAAAGGGCAGTTGCCTCTTAGGGATAAAACTACCCTTAGGGAACCGTGTGTGATTGTAAGTGGTTGTGTTTATGGTCAAATGTTAAATATAAAGTTTTCTTTTTCGTTTTGATGTTGATTTAAAAAGAAAACGGAAAGATCGGTGCTAAAATCTTTTGATTGATGAAAGAAGTTTATCAAAAGATTAGGACGGACAAGGGTCAGGGGATAGAAAGGGTCGGCCGTCTGTTGGCTTGTTTATTAGGGATTTGGATTAGACTTTCTACTTTGAAGTATTTTGGATTAGTTCCTTTCTTTTGGTTATTATAACAAACTATTTGTTTAACTAATTAATGCTTTTAATTAATCTACAAATATATCAATTAAATGTATAGAATTTTCCAATAAATGTCACGTCCGCTAAGTTACCATCTGTTTTATATAACAGAGTGTAAAAGAAATAGCATACTTAACATATAACAAATAACTGACCTATCACATTATAGTGTGACATGTTACGTCATAAATATGGCCGACATCTGTAGCGCTGAAACGACAATTCGAATTTGTAATTGCTATATCTCCGTCAACATTTATATATTTAATAAAATAAAAACGCCAATATACATTTATTAATATCTGTTTCAATCAACAATTAAAAAATCGACCCCTAAAAAATGAGTTTACTAACCCATTGATTTCAGGAACCCCTAATGCGAGGTACAGAAAACTCATAGAGGTGAACATAGAAATCTCCTACCATATGTAGTCAAGTTAAATTTACTTTCAGCTGTCAATATCAATGCAACAACAGTAATTTATTCCAAGCAACCTTATAAATGTCCCAACGTCTGTATACAATATTCACCCGACGCGACGGTACAATCTTCTTACGATGCGGTGAGATGAAATGAGGTGCAGGCTGGCGGCATCACAGAGAATGAAATTAAGCACATGATTTATCACTTTATGATTCATGGTTATTATTTTTTTTTATTATTTGAGCCGTTAAAAGCTTGTGACCCTCTTAACAAGGGCTTAAGCTGAAAAGCTTTTTATTCCTTTAGCCATATTATATTTTTATATTAAAAGAATTTATCTTAATTTTAACGTTTAACTGCTTATACAAAATAGATCACGTGATACATTGTTTATTGCAGTACGTATGAGAAATATATTAACTTATCTGTATATAAGAACTTAGTATCAATTTCTGAACTTATACAGGTTTTTATTTATTGAGTTTTCGTTGATTCAGTTGTCTCTCGGGTAGCAAACAATTTAACCCTATTGATTTATAGCCGCAACAAAATCGCTAGCAAACATTCAGCGAACTTTTAACATATTCCTATTTACACGCTTTTATATGATTTACAACTTTTTTATGCGGGAAATTTATTTGTTATTTGTAATAGTTTTATATACGGGACAGTTTTCAGAACTTTTCAAGTTTTATAGTTTTTCATCTGCTTGTTATCGTATCTATTTGTCTATTTAATTAAGTGGAAATGTGCTTAAGTCAATTTCCGTTAAACATAGTTACATGTATTTAAGATTTATTGTATTTCTTATAAGTGTTTTGTTTTCCGGCTCTAGAATCTCTTTTAAATTTCATTTAAGGTAGTGACACTATTTTTCCATAGATTTTTTTATATGCTATTTTTGTTATATTATATGCTATTTTTGTTTATATGCTATAGGTTAAAAATAACATTTACTAATAAATTTCGTAAGTTCCTGAATTTTAGAACATTTAGAATCTGTTTAGAAGCTCGCCTCCCATTTGAAGCAAGTAAACTTTTTTGTCCGTCCAACTATTTTCTATAATACATAAGAAAATCTCCCGGTAAAATTCTGAAAAAATTTAGTTAAAGAAATAAACAAAATAGCACTTCACCGTTTTGTATTCGAGATATAGTATTTTAAAATATCATTTTTTTTCAAAATTCCAACACATGTGTGTTTACAATTGCTTACAATATTAAATGTGACTATACTATACCACACTGGAACGTACTTAAGCTCATATAAGCTAAGGTTAACCTAATTTACACTTAAAATCTATCTTCCTCTATATGTTGTCCTTTTCTCTTATCTTTCTTCTTACTTCTACCATTCATCCTTTTGGCTTGCTCTACTATTCATCTTCTCCCGACACCTACTCTCAATGAGCTTCAATTTCTACTCCTTCTTCCCAAACATCCTGCATGTTTTCTCGTCCTCTTTTCACCATATTTAAGATTTATTTAACTTAAAAAAGTTTATCTATATAAAACAGGAGTAGGGAACTAGAAGAAATAGGGACAAGAATATAAAAATCAGAAAAATGCTGAAATAGTTTTAAGTTTAATTTTGTAGTGAGATGTAATTACGTGATTAATATTGAAAGTCTGTAAAGTATGTAAAGTCTAATGACACACACATCACCTAGTAAAAATACATAAAAAAGTTTACTTGTAAAAAGTAAAGTTAGATAAGAAAAGTGTTTTGATATAAATTTTCATTTTCTGACATTTCATTTTTAATAAAGCTGTTTGTGCAAGATTATATAATGTTACATATAAAATTAGTATATTAATAAATGACTGTATATCAGAATTATGTTAAGCTTCCGTAAATATCAAAACGTAACATTAGGTGAAAAAAATTACGTTAAATAATACTTGAATTTAACGTGGATTGTGATATAAAATGAACTTAATCCACTTTTGTTCTGGAAACTCACCATGTGTGCATTTGACATTTACATACATTTCACATCGCGTAAAATGAGCTCACGATGATTACGTAACGAAACGTAACGTGACGTGACGTGACAGCTCTGTTTAATTAGTGTCGTGTATTTTAGTTGATAGTAATTAGACATATGAGCAGTTTATATATATATATATATATATCTTATGTTATTTACTTGTTAATTATGTTATAGAACCATATTATAATTAAACCATATCGTTTTAATTATGCAAATAAATTAATAACTCAAACCTCACCTCAAAGTATTTGTGATCATGGGGAGAGGTGAGGGGAGAGGGGAAGTTCCTTTAATTTTGTCAAATATAGACAGGGCCGGTACTCTGTCTCACCTCAGATCGTAACGGCTTACAAATGGTAAACGAAATTGAATTGAATTGAGCTGGATATAAATGAATTAGAAATTATACAGATTTACTTAGAATTCAAGATGAGTGCAAGCAGGACACCACCAAGAGAATGCCACTTTGAGGTGAAACTCGGGACGGGATAAATTTGGCTATTCCTGTACGAACTTCAAATATTCTCATTTCGAATTAGTAATAAATACAGATTACATTTCACTATCGACTTTGTTCATTCACTGGTTTGCTGCAATGATATCTTTTTCACTGAAATTTTAAATTATTGCATGAGTGCACTCATAAAACAATTCATACTTCATGAAGTATCTAAGGTATATTATAATCTGAAATAGTTTACTTAGTTTTTGGAGCTCACTCTTTAGTATTAATAGTTAAATCGTGAAAGCAAAAATTGGCCGAAGTTTTTTAATAGTAAAGAAAGCCATCACATCTCAATAATTTCACATACTCAAGACTTTATATAGACGACACAGTGGGCGAGAGCATTGATGCTTGACGCCGACTGCTGTGTCTTCGGGTTCGATCCCCGGACCAGATAAATATTTTCTGGGTTTGGTTATTATGAACTTAATTTGATAGTATTAAAAACAAATGAACTGAGACTGATAGTATTAAAACAAATAAGACAAGAATTTGAACCGTATAAACACTCTGTAGATATGATGTTAAAAATACACGTTACATGTGAAACAAATTAGAAAGACTGATTAAAAATTAAAAGACAAATTAAAAATATGATCGGCAAGAAGGTTGAATAAGCCAAAGCCTAAATAAAAAAAAAAAGCCTTGTGAGAACCCGATTAGTCTGATCGAGTGCATGCATCTTTAGTAAAATATTTACTAAAATCGGTTACATGATACACTTTCATTAGAAAATAACATAATACATTTTCCTTTTCATCAATTACAATTTTCATCTAAAAGTTTCCTAGCATCATTGGTTTAAATTACGGTGACCTAAAAGTTTTATTTTATTTAAAAAGAATAGCTTTTATTGTCGTGCTGTAAGCATGTAATTTTAATTTACATAAACTAGTATCTTTAATTAGTGTTCGTGTTAACAGGATCCTTTTAATGTCGAAACATACATTACAGTAACACTGCGACGGTATAGGACATACACACATACAAACAAACCTCCCGGAATTTAAATCAGATGAAGTGAATCAAATGATCCATTAGATGTACGGATGTAACGGATTTTGTGAAGTTGAAAGAAAGTCGTTTATATGTTAAAATTTCCGTTGAACAAATTGAAAGTTTTTTACATAAAACTGTGCGATAAAATAAAGTTTAGAAATCTAACGATAGAATTACCAGGGTAGGACATAGTCAATCAATAATGTATATATATATATATATATATATATATATATATATATATATATATATATATATATATACATATATATACATATATATATATATATATATATATAACATTTAGATATACATACATACTATATTCAAAGTATATAAACACTTGTATATTGCATATCCTATGTATATGCTGTATGTGTAAATGCATATTAAAACATTACTGTGGTTATATACAGTTAATAGGCCCAAAAAAAGCGATTTTTAAGAATTTTTCCTGAGAAGACTTTTAAATGTATTAATGTAAAAACTTGTACACATACTATAGTAACTTTTAACAGTATTTAAGCATTTTTATATTTGTAAAAATAATAATTTTTAAGCTGCTATAGCTGATCTCCCGGAGCTCCTCTCAAAAAAGGGCATCTTGCGGTGACCGCGATATCTCCGAACTGAATTATCTAAAATGAAAAAACGAAACGGATTTCGTTAAAGTAATGTATAATCTAGTAATTAATCGAAGGAATTAGTATAATAATTTTTTTTGACAAAATGGCAGCTTCTCAAAATAAAAAATCGATTCTTGATTAAAGTTTTGGTCTTTGTTTTTCAACCTACATAACTTCAAAAATACTCGCCGAATTTACTTGAAATTTTCTGTGTGTGTACTTAAATATATGTAAATTACGAAAATGAAATATTTTTTTTTAAATATTAACTGTATATAACCCCTTAACTAAGTTCAACCTGAGGCGCTTTTAGTTCTTACGTTTAAACACGATATATAATACATTTCAAGGTGTTGTTTGCATGTAAGAATATATTTGACAATCGCAGCGCTAACTCCATCTATTAACCTAATAAAAAACGAATCACTCTGGTTTTGTGATTGGATAGAACCGATTCGTAAATATGGAAATTCAATGTATGTTTGATAGCTGGGATTTATAATTTATTGACATTTACAAGTGCGTAAGCTCCCTGGAGATCTTCCAGTGTCTTCCAACACAGACATCGACGTCTTTGATAGCATCTTCACGCTCCAGTGGTTCTGGTAGCCCAGGATGAGGACAAGCACGAGAGCGAGGACTTACGCATTAAGATTTACGGCTTGTACAACATTTCTACAACATTCGACATCGAATGAAATGACGATAGTTTTTATGTGTTACATTAAGAATTATACTGGATGTTTAATAGGTTTCTTTTTTATGACGACATTATACTAACTTTAGGTATCTTGCTATTTTTTTTGGACCCTTTTTAAATATGCATTGAACATCGTATCACTATTGTATATACTCGGATACGATTTTACTGCCCCAACTCGGCAAGTAACACTGATTGTTATAAGAAAACGTAGAAACATAAAATAAATATAAATTAGAAAGAAAGTCTATTAAATAATGTTCAATTATTTGGCAAAGTGTGTGGCATAATAATCCTAAGAAGACCGTGATGAAAGGTAAAAGGGATTTTGAGTAAATATAAAATAATTCTTAAATGCATTGGTTAATAATTGGTGGCATATAAATTACGTATTTTATTTTGACGCACTATTTATTTTATTTTATATATTTCAGGTTTTATTCCCATTTCTACTAAGTCACTTAATGTTTTGTACAATATATGTAGCTTCTAAGCATTTAGTTCGATGCTTATTGTATTCATAATAGATCGTGCGCTTATATAGGGTCTTGCAATAAGAGAAGTCATTTTAAATCAATAGAAAAACATAATATTTCCTTGAAAAGTGGTGATTTAATATGAAGTACAAACTGATGTTAGTAATAAAACACAATATCTGTCAAATATCACCGAAATAATGTGTTTTTCTATTAATTTACACTTTTGACTCTTATTGAAACATCTGTAAAATGACTGATCTTTTTAAAAGAACTCGGTAGTACTGTTATATCATGAATGCTCTAACGTATTTTCTCGTCCTTCTTCCATGGAACTTCGATTGTTTTTAGTCACAGATTAACCTCTGAACCGTCAACATATACTTTTGCCGTTAGCACCATATTAGTTTAGCCAACTATCCACAACTAAAGGCACTCCAGGCAATTAATATTTTAACTCACCTTTGCACGATTTAAAGTTCTAATCACCATCGCTATTATATCGACGCCGTGAACATTAACGACACTACATGTTTTATAATATATGTAATTGTGCTAAATTAGACTGAATAAGAAAAACAATAAATTATAACACCACCGTTATCATTTAGATAACTTCGACTAAAACTTTACACTCGTTACTACTTGTACATAGTTCTGACAAAATATAGCATTTTTATTTAAAACTTTTATTTTTTCCTTAACTTTAGAAGTCATAGCCACCATATCGTCATTCATAGGTCTTTTATATTTATCATGTTCTAAAAGTTTGAATATCTCACTTTTTACTTTATAGTTTCTTAAATTGAATTTAAAATTTACTTAATGATCTTGAAATAGTAATACAAATGTTAGTTTATTTTAGCACTGTGATGTAGTTTCGATAGTTTTACAATCAATATTTCTACATTGTTACACAAGCTACACAGACATATAAACATAAAAAAAGGAGTGATATTTTTCTTCTATTACGTTCCTCGACATTTATCTTTGTGATCAGGTGGCAATAGCTTCTAAACGACATAAAAAACTAAATTGATTAGCCATATTATTGACTCAAAGCATTTCGGAAACTTTTCTTGTAAACATGTTATTACATTGGCCTTGCGGCTCAGCTCGCCTCTAACCCTTTTTCTTCACAGCTGACAATTATCTGAATCCACATCCACATCCACATCCCCGTCCACATCGACTCCTGCAGAACCATTAGGCGCCGTCATGCGTGTCATATTGCCTTGTAGGTTATGTACACTTCGATAATATTTTAAGTAAACATCCCAAAGGAAATTATGATAATTTAGGCTCTTGTTTTGTTTATTTTGTGGTAAATACTAGATAATGTGTAAGGGGTGGTGTGATTACATTGCTTACCATTATCTAAAATAAACACAGGGTATTGGTAATTGAACCGAAATTAATTAATATTGGCAGATATATTCAAAATTATTTTAATTGCGCGATGTTATCGATTATTGTGTTGTGGTATTAGAGACGTAAATCTTTGTGGATTTATGACATTTGGGTTTATATAATAACGTGCTGTGATTCCTTTGACTACACTTGGTACACCATGGAATTTTTGAACACCACCTTTTTCTAAATATTTATTTGAGTGCATCAACTTTTGATAGTTATTACCACTTTAGGAAGTATTACCGTCTAAAAGCGTGTTTTTTAAGTAATTTTTAGGAATTAATTTTGCAAAAACTATTAAACTTGCAGTACCAGGGTTTTTGACGCATAACAAGACATGCTTCATCTAACAACACAAATTTTTATGAAATACTTTATTGAAATCTATACAAGTTCTACAAGGGCGTAAGACGCTCGTCCAATCGGGCGCACAGGTTGTCGCGGTTCTAGTCGTCTGAAACACAGAAACAAATTTTTTTTAATCGAAATGAATGTAATTATCATGTGAACTAAAACTAAATAAGTGCGAATTTTTTTATCGGTATTGCAGCTTTTTG
This sequence comes from Panorpa germanica, assembly GCA_963678705.1. Lineage (NCBI taxonomy): Eukaryota > Metazoa > Arthropoda > Insecta > Mecoptera > Panorpidae > Panorpa > Panorpa germanica. The sequence goes on along the minus strand of OY783206.1, from coordinate 8,642,437 downwards.
AAAATTAAAGTTTAATCCCGGAAAATTGTATGTATATTCAAACTAACGGTATCATTCCAGTTCAGACATTCTAGGTCAAGCTTTCCTCGTTTTCCAATAGTTTTTGAGAAAAACATTCTTCTTAAGCTTCAAAAATAAAATATTGAGCTGAAGTAGCTTCTCTATTGACGGTTCCAGCCTCTTTAGATGCGGGATATTATTAGCGCAATCTGTGCCATGTCATCGAACGAACTTATTGAGTGGTGTTAACTATTACCGTTAACAGGTACGAACACATCATTGGAGCAGATTAAGTTTTCAAGTGAGAAAAAGGTAAAAAGCGTAAAGAATATTACACAGTTATTGAAGGGAGACATTGAAGGGGAGAGGTGGATGGCGGAAATAAAGAAAAGGAGCGGAGAAAGAGAAGAAATGACTGAGTTGAAACAAGAGGAATTTTTTTTTTCTTTTGGAAGGATTGAGAATGTTTAGATGTAATAAGGATCAAAAATGACTTAGGCACAATGAGATGTAATTTAATGAGTTAAAGCAGAAGAATATAGCGCCCAATGACAAAGGCAATAAAATAAATAATAATAATAATAAAGAATGTGCTTATCAAGAACTGTGCTTATCATATCAACACGTCTGCGTACGCTAATGCTTCTAACTAGATATCAGTATATGATACATAAAACACGTAATATACTCGTATTCTTCTAGAAACAATGTAAAGTAAAACATTTTTGAAGTATGTAAGTAATTAAAAAGACAGAAGACAAGAATATAGACCTACTTGTATATAGTATATACGAAGACTGAGTATTTTAATACATAAATGGTAGAACAAGCCGTTAATTTAAGTTCGTAGACTACATAACTCAGGTAAAGTCTATTTGTAATTAAACAACCAAGGTAAATAGATCGTTCCACCGTTCACCGTTCATTGCTTTACTCAGTTTTGTACGCGCACCTTTGTCGCTGTGTAACCTTTGTTCTTATTATTATAAATTCGTAACTATTTCTTTGACGTCAAACATATAAACAAAGCAGTAGCACGGTGAACTTATTACTTGAGTTTACACATCAGGAAAAAAATGTTGCATCATTTTGAAGGATTGTGTAGTAATGCTCTTTATAACTGTGACTATTGTTTTTATACAATGCAATTCTCTCATATAACGCTTTACAATAATTACTGCCTTATTCTGTAAAGTATTTCCACCGGTGAAAAAATTTCATCGCTGTAAAATGACGTAACAAAAGCGATGATTTTTTATTTGGTATTCTGTAAGAAATATCCATCGATTTTATTTGTGTCGCTGGAAAAAAATCGACCAAATTATGAGGTCGCCTTTAGCGGTGACTTTAAAATTTTCCATCGCTGTATTTTTTAGAACTGTCAAACAATTCAAATTATAATTTCAATTTCAGTACAAATTTTTTAATGCATTTATGTATGCTTCATAATGTGAAATATAAAAACATGACAGTACATACTATGTACATGCAGCGGTGTTTAATTGCATATAGTATAGTTTTTTCATCATAACAGCATATACATAGGATATGAAATATACATGAATGTATGTATCTTGAATATAGTATGTATATCCAAATGTTTTCTTAGGTGGCGTTTATTTTTCAACCTCGTTTTTTAAGTTACACCTTAGAGGGTGAGTAAATATATATATATATATATATATATACATATATATATATATATATATATATATATATATACATACGTATACATATATACAAATATATACATATATATATATATATATATACATATATATATATTTATATATGTATGTATTTTACTCGTATACATCTGTATCTTGAATGTGACAGTGTCAGTGACATAAGTTTGTTTGGTGTCCACTGAGAAATCATGTCATGTGCATGCTTGGGTATACGGATATATTCCCACCAGGACTAAATCCACTTTCCTGATTTACCGTGTACTCATACATTACTATTCAAACTAAGTTCAAAACTCTGCCAGTCTCATTTTGACATACCATATCTCAAATAGTTGCTTATCTTATGAATGTAAATAGTAGATATTTTGTTGTTGTAGTTTTGTAAAAAATAACTGTCTTTTTGAGAACAGCGCCTAAACCTAAAACCTAAACTAATGAAAATTAAAGTTTTACATTTAGGCTCCTATTTTGTTTACGGTTTAACGGTTTAATATGTTTTAAATTGGACTATATAAGTTTAACAACAACTATCAATAGATAAAGAAATCCTATATCTTGAAGCGGGCTCGTTTAGAAAATATAACAAAAAAACTTACAAAACAAGGCAAATTAAGTATTATTAGATAAGTTTATATGTTTTTAAATTATTTGACAATATTAGAGCACGAAAGGATGTCTATTATTTTCATTAATTGCGTTGTGAACTGATTATTTAATTCGGATTACTTAGGCGGAAATATATCTATTTAATGTTTGAATTTCGTTTTACCGCTTAATATTTCTTGACGTCTCCACTTCATTCCATGAAAACTTTATGGATTGATCTTTTATTTTATTCTGCATCTCTTTTACACTTCTCTTGTTTAGCAGCAATGACAAAGGTTGGCAAATGGTGGTGGGAGGAAATGATGTCAACTACACAATCATTTCTCTATAAAATTATCCCCCTTAATTATTAAAGAGACAGAAATGACTTTCAATCGTTAATTACTTCTATAATATTGCGAATTGAATAAAAATAATGGATATTTGAAATTTTGATACCGCAGCTTTTTATAAATTTAGTTATGGTTCACAATCCAATTACAATATAAATATGTAGAGTTCTCACTGATTTAGAATATTTACTAATGTGTTGTTTTCTTGTTTCTAGGTAAGTCAAAAAGTTCCTTATGATGCCTACTTACTGTTCTTACTACATGTTTCTCAAGTAAGTAATTTTAAAATGTTGTAGTTCAAATTTTAACTAAGTATTTTTTATTATTTTACTGGTTTCTTAATACCCAGTTCTTTTTTCAACATTTATTCTAAGTCTTCTTTGCGCTGAAGAAGATTGTCTTTTAACAACATTCAGAGGCGGTCTTTGAGGGTGGCAAGCAGGGCAACCGACCAGAGCCCCGCTCTTGAAGGGGCCTCGCATTCTCGCGCAACAATCCAAATACCAAAATACCAAGAAGTCACCGTCAAGCATCAATGCTCTTGTCCATCGTGTCATCTTTAACAATTTATCTCCATTCATTTATTTATTGTAGTATTTATGTTTGTGTACATTTGCTTATTTCCATAACTAATTCTTTACAAGCGGAGAATTTATGGCCATTTTACATTGTTCCGCATTCAATCCTCTTATAAACTGAACGAGTTTACAGCAGTTCATTTTACAATTTGAAAATCAAATGTTTTATTTCAATTTAATTTGATATTTTTTCATTTTATTTTATTTATTTATTTTTTGTAATTTCTATATTGAATTTTGCATTTCACTGGTTTATTGCGCAATGTATATAACATTAAATATATATAACATTTCGTACTTATTTCTGTAAGACGTGTGCATCGATGCGTTAACACTGCACATGCACCGGATCTTGCTGGAACGTGAAAGATTGAAGGTTCAAAAGTGCAGCTTTACTTTATTTGAAAAATATAATTATTTTCTTTGTAAATAACTTTACATGAAAAAGCACTATTTTAATATGTCAAAGTAATATTCCTAAGTGAACGAGAACGTTTGAAATGGTAATGCAATTAAGATTCGTTTTGACTTTTATTACTATACGTATACAAAAAATTATACTTGTATACATACTTGAGTAGCTTTATTGCTTTTTCTATTATAAATTGATCAACGTACTTATCAAAATCATTCTTGGAAACAATGCAAAATGAAATTACGAAAAGAAGATAAACAAAAATGCATCTTATATCAAGAAGATTAGAATCAGTGTCATCAGACTCTGTTCTCTCAGGCTTTCCAAATCCTACATATATATATATATATATATATATATATATATATATATACTTCAGTAGCATTTTGTCATTCCAGTAGCATTAACAATTTTGAATAAAAACGTTTATTTAAATTTGAAATCCTTTCTAGTCCAACATCATGTACATTAATTATAAATTACTGACAATAAATGTTAATGATTTGACATTCCGCGATTTAAATGCATTCATTAATATTGATTGTGTCCACATTTTACTGTCATTCATTTATATGATAATTTATTAGTAAAGATTGCAATATATTTCCAGAGCCGCATTAAATTCTAATGATAAAGCCCAGTTTCTACGTTATTTCAAGGACAACTACTTATTTCTCGTTTTTATTTCTTATTAGTGCTTATCAGAAATCTAGAAGGTTAGCTACGGGTCACCCAATGTAAAATACATTACCCAGTAAACACAATAATAAACGCTCAAAAAATTTCTGTTTTTACATTGTTTTGGTGATTCAAAAATCCACGATCGGCAGGTCTGCGTTAGGTTTAAAACCTCTGTCTTACCATCGCTAGGTACTATCTTCGTTTATATACATTATATTCGGGGATTGAGGGAGATAGCGTCTGTCTATTACCATTAAAGAAATATTTGTTGAAAAAGGATAGCATATACTTTAAACATCTGTACTGAACGAAATATTATACAAGTATACAAGTGTAACGGTGAAAAATATATTTTACTTGTCTAACGCATCTCGTTTCTCTCTCACTTTGGAATAAATGAGATGAAAGTGAACTTAAAAAAAATATATCCATGTGGGAAAGAAATAGAAATACTTAATGAATGATGTTGGAAAAAGAAAGAATACTAGAAAGAATAACTAACACAAAATCTGTGACAGGTAGAGAACTTGTAAAGCGTTAGAATAGAATTGTACGAGTGACTCGAACTTCACCAAATAGGGCACTTTACCAAATTGTTTACTGGGTATAATATTACAAAAACGGGTAAAATAACAGTGGAAAGAAAGTCAATCTTAAAAATAATTATACACAGAAATCAGACCTAGAAAACTTAATCTCTTTGTTATACTAAGGGTCAAGTTCAACTACTAAATTTTTGTTTTAATTTTATGTAACCTTAAATATAAATTTCAGCTTGTGAACTATAATGAAATAAAACTAATATTATTAAATATATTAATTAGTATTAAATAAAGTATACTTATTAATAATGCACGACATATAGGCAGCAAATATATTTAAAAATAAAACTAAAACAGTAACATAAAATGTTGTTTTAATTTCTGTAAAACAACTACGCCACTATAACTTAAATTTGTTAACATAATAAATTAATATTTGTAATAGTTCAAAACTCCATTTCCACTCACTGTTTTTAGTTTTAATTTAAGGTTTTTACCTTAAATGTAATTTTGAACTTATTAAATGCATCATGCGTCTGTAATATACATAATTTTGTAATAATTACTATCTTTATTTAATATAAATTATTATATTTAATATAATTAATTTTATTTCTAGCTGAAATTGAAGCAAGCTGAAATATACATTTTAGGTTAAAACCTTAAATTAACACTAAATCTCAGTGAGTAGGAATGGAGCTTAATTGCGTAAATAATAATAAATTTTGATAAATTATAAAATGTAACATTAGATTAAAAATATGACCTTATATGGGCAGATTTCATTTACAAAAAATAAAATCTAAGGTGATATACACGTTTTCTGTTTACAATTCGAGTACAGTATGTTTTCCAGTAACTTTTTAACACAGAATTTAAAAGCAACCAATGCAAACTTTTGTTGAAAATGTGTAATAAACCAACGCTTGATTTTTTACAACTAATATTGTTAACCAATATTTTTACCCACCTTATGACGTTAACACATTTTTATTTGAACATTTATTCAGTGTCACATCTGTGAAATATAACCGAATTGCAACCATTATTGGAAAATCCTATAGATAAATATTGCTCTAGCATTATTACATATTCATATAATGCTTTTAAATCCATAATGCATCGTTCCGTGAAATATCCATTAAGAGCATTACTTTATTATGCAATGTAATGGTATCTTAACAACTACCAAACAGCAACCACTATCAAAACGCGGTATACAAATAACTAAATAACACACTCAATTAACAACCGAAATTCATTTGCAAGCAAACAACCGATTTACGACCATTAAAATAATAACAAAAGCCCTAAAATATGGTGAAAATGGATCTATAATTAAAATCAGGGCCAGCTATGCGCAGTTTTGAGAAAGTAACATTAAAAACAGGGTTTACTAAAAGAGAAATCTATAAAACAAAAAGGGTTAAGGGTTAAAAATAGACCTTATCTATTTTTAGTCCTATGTTGTGATTCTGAATTAGAAGGGATTACTTGAGTAACCTAAGAACTAAGAGCAAAAACTGTGTGTTTGTATTAGTTTAGGTTCTAAAGGATGTGTATCCTACGACTCTTGTGAGTCCTGTGAGGTCGTGAGGGTATAAATAAGTTTGTTAAAGTGTCGAAGGGGTCACAGATGAATAAACTCGGCGAACCGGTTGTGTTTTTTGTGAAAATGTCTTTAAATTAGGGTGTGTTTTAGGCTGTAGAACTTGAATTTTCAATAAATATTTCCTGATTGCTAACACCTTTCTAAACACAGAGACACACTTTCTTCTATAAAAATAAAAAAAATATAAATATTATTTCATATTTCTCCTTCTTCACAGTTTTATCACTTACCCATTCCGCTCAGGTAAACCTTTTAGATATACTGTTGCGTGTATGGCCACCACAAAGCATTAAATACACGTAGTGGTTTACTGACAGGTTTAACTGTGCGAATTGCAATCCGGTTTACTTATTCAGGTGGTTTACTCAAGTCAGGTATATCGTTACGTATGTGTTTAGCATAAGAAGTTTAATAGTTATAAGAAGTAGAGGCTGCAATCTAAATCCGAACCTAAACACACAGAAGCCTGTTCTCCCACTTCTGTTTTATCACGGGTTAGAAGTACAACATGTAAACAAGCGCTAGTCCTAAAATTCCATTACCCAACAAACTCTAAATTTAAATTCCTTTAAATTATAATTCAACCTGAATCCGCATTACAACGCAACGGTCTTAAAAATGTTTATAGCTGGATGATGTAGCTTTTGGTGTCTTGAAATAGTTCTAAGTTAAATAAAAGCCGAAACGGCCTCCTGGTGGTTGCGTTGACAACCCTCTCAGTTTCACCAACCCGTTTGTGGTGTACGTGTATTCTAGTGTGGGGTTATTATTTATGTTTATACCCCATAATAGCTGACTTGTGTCTTCAGGTTTCTCTAAGCTGTCACAACTAGGGTTAACAAACAATAAGCGATGACGGATACTGTATGCGACAATTGTACCTCTGTCCTGGATCTCTCTACATCGTCCGTCTACTACTATAATGGTACATAATTATGATATATGAAGAAATTTATCTTTTCTTACTGCTCGAGTCAACATACAAACACCACATCCGATTTATCTCTTGTTTAGAATTAAATAGTACAGTGTATTATTGGAAGATAAGCTGGGAATTAAAAAGATTTTTCAAAATATCTTTGACCCAATTCTTTTTCACGATTTTGTTTATATTAAAATCAGATTTATTGAGATTGATTAAGGAAAATACATAAAAGTGGGAAACTTCTTATCAGAGCAACAGACAATTTGAAAAGCTAGCTTCAGACTGAGAACAGGATATATAAGGTTGACGCATCAACATTTAATGAGTAAAACAACATCTCCGCAGTGCAGCAACTGTCAGACGCAAATAACAGTCCATCATCTACTAGTAACCTGCCCACAATATCAAACTCAACGAACAAAATACAGCATCGGTGGTAAACTAAAGGGCATGCTTTCAGATAAGCCTTAGTCATTGCGAGGCCCCGGACAGCAGATCTTTACGAGTAAGTATTTTTGATGATAATTAACGAGAAATAAAATTTTATATTGGAAGTGTTATAAAAGTTAACAAGCTTGCCTTCCCCTAAGGCCGCCTCTGCTTTCAGACAATCCAAAAGAAATTCAAAAAGTCAATCAAATTTAACTTAAATAAAATAACTTCAGGCGAAAATGATCTAGATGTTGAAATTGTCTCAAATTTTAAAATTAAAAAAAAAATGAGATTCTTTGTTATATGAAATATATTCGTTTTTGTTTACCATAGATTACTTGTGTCATTCAAATATTAACTGGATTATTTTGATACAGATTTGTTGGTAGTTTATATAAATAGAAATTGAGTGTTGAATTGCTTTATTTTTCTTCATAGTTTCCTTCAATAGATTTACATTTTCTCCATCAGATAGGAAGCTTTTTGATTCATTCATGGAAAAAGAAGATGTTCGAATGTAATTTAGTGAATCGTTTGTTGCGAGAAGCAGTCTTGGCATCAACCAGCAGCTTGAAGTAATAACCCGCATTTACTATCTGTCAATCATGTAGGAAGTCAATCAGCAGTGCTGTAGACCTTTTGAGACGCAAAACATTTTCCCGGCTAACAACTTTCCGGTATTGGTCGTTGTACGAAATAAAACCATGCGAGTATTGTAGATTGAATAATTTATTCAATCGTTTAATGATAAAATTAATTTACACTTTTTTAATATAAATTTAACCACAATTCTTGTAAGGGGGCGTCCATAAATTACGTGAGATGTTTAAGGGGGGGAGGGGGTCGAGTCAAATCTCATCTAATCTTCCGTTGGAGAGAGGGGGGGTCTCGGCAAATATCACGCAATTTTTTTTCTGATTGAAACAAAAAAAAATTATACTATTTTGGTCCATTTAATCTAGATTGTACATGCTTAAGGCCTGTCTCAGTATGGGACCGTATTTAAGCGAATTTCTGCCGGACGTATACGGGCTACTACGCTTTACCTATCCGAACCATGTAAATGTAATGAGATCGCTCTGGAGCTCTCAGACTGCACGCTACAAAGCCGTCCGAATACGGGCGGCACTACCTCGCACAGTAGAACCGAATAAAGGCGAATTTTATCCAAGCGTTACCACTACTACAACGATACCCTATCCGAACCTTTGTAAATGCAAAAAGCCGCCTCAGACTGGAGGGGATACCTAAGATCGCTTGTTGTTACGGTGCAATACGAGTCAAATGAAATCTATCGGCGACATGGGTATGTTCTGCATGCAGTTTATGTTTGTATTTCAGTGAATCATGGACACGGATGCCGATACCAATACGATAGAACTAAATTTAAATTCACGCCCACCAGAACTCAGATATATAATGCGCGTATGTTCCGCAAAGTGCCTAACGGATTGTCACAAGACGAGCTAATGAGTTACTGTGCGCAAGCGCCAACGGCTTAGAGTGGCTAGATCAGAACGAAGTTGAAGGAGCAGATGATTTTACTGAAAATCATATGGACATGTTGGTTCCAATAGTCTCTCTTGAGACCGCGGATGATTCTCCATGGACTGAATTAGAGTAGATATTCTTTTTTTAATCACAGTAATGACGATTTAAGTATTCTATTGATAAATTTTTATTACACTTATAATTAAACTCTCAGCAATATTGATTACTAGTCTTAACTAGTCGTAAATAAAAGCACGAAGCAAATTTTTTTTTTCTTTTTACAATAAAAATCCAACGCGTTTACGTAAGAAACCCACATTTTGAAAAATCTCACGTGAGATTGGGGGCTGGGGGAGGGGGTTGAATAAAATCTCACGACATCTCACCAGGGGGGGAGGGAGGTACAGAAAATTAAAAAAAACACCTCACGTAATTTATGGACGCCCCCTAATATAAAATGGTTGTGAATCAGATGCTCGACAGTGTAAAAGCCAAAACACGACTGACTCGCTTGCCATATGGCTGTAGCGTACACAGCAATCGTCGTATTGTTGCCATGCGCATTACTTCTATCAGAGACAACAATACATTATAATGTTGGAATGTCAACAGAGACATCTCTTATGTTCTGTACTAATTTTGTACTGAACATAAATTGGGGGGCCAGGATAAATAGATAAGCTCACAACCAATATCAAATTATACAATGTTACATAAAATTATTATAAACCAAATTACAAAAAATAATGTAAACTTCTTAAAACTATTATAAACAAAATTACACAAAATAATATAAACTTCTTAATTCTATGGTAGTCTACATAATTTTGTGAAAATAATATAAAACAAATTAATAACTATCCTAAATATAACAGAAACCATAATTATCAATGTAGCATACAATATTGTTAACAATTCCAACAGAACAGGTGTTTGTTTTACTTCAATGTTGTAAGCATTGCAATTAGTATCTTCACCTTCTGAAGGAAGTATTGTATTTGTATCAAAAATTTTATTTGTTGCTTGTTTTATTCGCGCCAGCAACACTGCGCTAATAATCTCAAGCTGGGGTATTGTAAGTACCTTACTTGATGAAGCCACACTAGACTTGTAGCAAATTAAATTTGTTTTTATCTTACTATTTATAAAAATAATATTGTGTTTTAAACCTAATGTCATAATACTGGTTGATCTGTTTAATAATGTTTTATAAACCTCCAATAATGAAGGATTGCGTCTAAATCTTTTTTCCAACACATTAAATCTTTGCGGGGCGACTGAGAAAGAATCCCCCAATTCTATTTTATTTACTAGGCTGAGTAATGGCAAATCAACAGTTAAATTATTTTTAAGTGCTACTGAATTTTGAAAATTATGTTCAGCCTTTAAGTAATCCTCAGAAAACTTATCTGATTCCTCTGGGACTTTCTCAGTCGTCCAAGATTGTTCCATAACATTCTCAAGGTTTGTATATTCACAAATAGCAAGATTACATACAATATTATTATGTGAATACTTATTTTGATTATGCAATTTTCTTGGATCAATAAATTTTTCTTTATTATTATTGTCATGTGACATATTTTTATAATCTAAACTATACTCAAGTGCAATTGCACGTCTTTCTAAAAATGAAATAAATTCTGCCATAGTAGGCAGTTCTTCTAAATTTCTTTCCATGTGGAAAGTGCGGTTAGTAACGATATCTAATTTTCTACTTAAGGCCGAGATTAAAATCATATCCCATTTGTCTACAGGCTCATCAAGATTTTTTAACGCTTGTAATTGCTGTTTTACTTGACATAAAAAAGCCCTTATAGCGACTGCAGTACCTTTCTGCATTTTGGGAATATCAAGTAGTATATTAATATGATTAAAGATTAATCTCGCCTTATTTTCATACCGCGCTAACAATAAATCAACAGCCTCTTTGTATGAGCTGTTCACAAGCGGCAGATTTATAATTATTGAGAGAGCCTCATCAACGAGATACTTTCTCAAATAAAAAAGTCTTTGTACATCGGACAATGAGGTATTATTATGAACAACTGCTTGGAAGAGCTCATAAAAGGGCTTAAACCTGGTTATATCCTTGCCATCGAAGGTTGGAATTTCCACCGCTGGGAGCTTCAATGGAACTAATTCAGGCCTATTAACTTCTTTTAATCTATTGATGCTAGCATTTAATTTTGCTAGAATATTAAAATACTTTTCTTCAACTTCTTCTATGTCTTCCTCATCTTGATCATCAATTTCTAAAATGCTGTACTGCGTGAGCTCGTACGATTGGAATGTAGTCATCATCTTTTCTTTTTTCACCTGCAGCACCTCCACTGTAGCGGAGTCGAGAGCCCTTGGGTCGCTGACGTAATTGTCCATCCTTGATATTGAACTTTTTGCAGTCGTCCGCGCCGTTCTAAGCCTTTTCAATCCCTCCATCTTGCTTAGGTGATAAATTCGTACTTGTATGATAGATGAAACGTGGATGACAAAACTAATCCAGGTTAATCCAGCAACATAAGAAGTTTTTAATAAATTGGTACTTGTAGATAGTAATAATAGCTTTGTACCTTCATGAGTAAAGAAGTATTTTACTCTCTTCCAGCATCCATGTATCCTCTTCCGTAATGAATAATTTTTCTTGAAATATAAATGTGTAGTAATCAAACCGTCTGTGAATCCGTCTAAATCAAGCGTTGCATTACCCAATCAATGGCAATTGATGACTTGCCAGGCCGCCATAGGGTAAATGTAAAAAAATAGCTTGCACATGTGCCGGTTACTATACAGACGTAACCTCAAAACACCACGAAATCACACGCGGGTACCAATGGCTTGTAAGACCAGTTTTTTTTTGTAGGAATTAAAACCTTCTTGAAATGTAATTGTAAAATCCAAATCCTCCGTGAATCCGCCTAAATAGAGCGTAGCATTACCCAATCAATGGCAATCGCCAAGGGGCAAATGTAAAAAAACGCCAAAAACACAATGAAAAACACACGCGGATAATAAACTCGAAGGATCGGCTTTGTAAGGCTCGAAGGACCAGCTTCGCATGTACGAAATAAAACCATGCGAGTATTGTAGATTGAATAATTTATTCAATCGTTTAATGATAAAATTAATTTACACTTTTTTAATATAAATTTAACCACAATTCTTGTAATATAAAATGGTTGTGAATCAGATGCTCGACAGTGTAAAAGCCAAAACACGACTGACTCGCTTGCCATATGGCTGTAGCGTACACAGCAATCGTCGTATTGTTGCCATGCGCATTACTTCTATCAGAGACAACAATACATTATAATGTTGGAATGTCAACAGAGACATCTCTTATGTTCTGTACTAATTTTGTACTGAACAGTCGTGTTCTGCCTTGATTTTCCACTTTATCATAAATATTTCGATTCTTCTAAACCCAATCAAACACTTGTGATTTACTCAGGGTAGCATCACCATATCTGAATTGATTCTTTATTCATTAATCATCTTGTGAAGGATACATCGAACCCTCTTCTCCAGTCCTTGCAAGATACTACCTTCTACAACTTGAAACTCGTATGCTGGACACCCTGTATGTAGAATTTAATATCACGAATCTACTACTTCCTCTATTGTGTTACTTTTTAGTAACGTTACCCCTGGTACTTTTTTTTGGAACCAGGTTTTCCTACTATACCACTATGCTATAATATTTTTTCTAAACGACTTCCTGTAACGACTTCCTGTTTACCATCACAAACATTTTATAAAGTGTGTAAAGTTATGCCATAATGAAAAAACACACACAAATAAAATTCTAGTATCATTACAAATAAACATTACGATAGGGGGTTGAAATATACACCACCCACCTTCAAAATAGTCCGTGACTGTCACATAAATTGGTTGGAAAGTGTTAAAAGTTTGGATATTGTTTCATATATTTTTCATGTTTATGAGAAAAGAAAACTCTATAAAATATTTGAAATGAAAATCCATTGCAAATAGGAAAAGCTTTCAAAGGAATCTACATCTGTGTAGGTGCGGAAAATGTTCTGATAGTATGTTTACATATGTAGACATCTATTTACCTTTAAACGTATATGACATGATATATTAAATATGTTGATATGATGAATAAAATTGTTTCTGTTTAGGATCGTCCTCACTGGTGCTACTTTTCTCAACAACCCAAATTATCATGGTATACGTTGTGCACATGGGTAAATTTATTGTGTTGTCTAAAGTGAATTAATAAACACTCGTTTACTGTTTTATGCGATATCTAAGTCTAAGGTACATATTATTATTGGTTTTCTTGAGCTGTTACGTCCATTTGGTGATGTGCCCGAGAGCAGCATCTAACGCAACCCAAATATAATGTTCCAAAGTATAAAGTTTTCGAAATATAACCACATAGAAGCAAGTGTTTCATATTTTTAATTGTGTTTTACTTGTTAAATATGTTGTTAATGAAAGATATTCTACAGAATGCATATTATAGAAGAAGAAGTATTTATGTAGACTTGTTCAACAAGAGCGGTCATCTTATGGATGTTTCAACAAGAGCAGTCATTTTAAATCAATAGAACAACGCAATAACTCCATAAAAAGTGGTGATATTATTATTTTAATCTAAAGTACAAACTCTGAGGTTCGTAATGAAACAAAATTCTTACCAAATGGCACCGAAATATTGCGTTTTCCTATTGATTTAAAATGACCGCTCTTATAAAAAAGGCTCTACATAAATATTTCTGGATTGCTAACACGTTTCTAAGCACTTTCTTCCATAAAAATAAAAAAATTATAAATATTATTTCATGTTTCTCCTTCTTCACAGTTTTATCACTTACTCATTCTGCTCAGGTAAACCTTTTAGATATACTGTTGCGTGTATTGCCACCACAAAGCATGAAATACACTTCGTGGTTTACTGACAGGTTTAACTGTGCGAATTGCAATCCGGTTTACTTATACAGGTGGTCTACTCAGGTCAGGTATATCGTTACGTATATGCTTAGCATAAGAAGTTTCATAGTTATAAGAAGTAGAGGCTGAAATATTATGATGATCTTATGACCGCTTTTATTGAAAGGCTCTACATGTAGCATACGTTTGTGCACAGTGCAATGAATTCATCGAAAGACTAAGTGTGATGTTAAATCCGCGCCAGAAGCAGCTATATCGGACTCTAACATCTTTTAAATAAAAAATGTTAAATAAAAAGATACATTTATTTTATGTTTACTCAGATACAATTTATTCACCTAACTTGTCTAAAGTGTGTTTCATACATTTATTGAAAACACTTTACATTAAAAACTTATATAATTTTAATGATTGAACCTTTTAAATAATATACAATGTAATGCACAATACAATAATATACAGTTGAAATGATTAAACAACTATATATTCTGAACTAATCGTATACAACCGAGTAGTATATGATCGAGAGTTCGCTCCTCCCACACATTCATAAATGTAATTATTTTACATTTATGTAGTGTTTTAATATTACCTAAAGAATATGTTTCTTTGTTCTTTAAAAAGAAATTAAGCCTGATTCCTTTTTACAATACGGCTCTGTATTAATTAAGTATATTGTTAGACGCATTACTGAGAATGAATAAATTAACAAATGTTCTCTTGAATGTGAACTAATCCAATTAAAATAATATCACTATATCTAAACATTATTCTCTGATTTATATGTGTGTTATATATATATATATATATATATGTGTGTGTGTGTGTGTTTGTGTATGTGTGTGAGTTTGTGTTTACCACAAAACTATCGTGAAAGTTTATGCATATATAACTCAGCCGCTATTGTTCCTGTTCGAATGATGTTGTATTAACACTTCAAAGTAAGAGCACGAATAGTTGAGTTGGTTCGTTGATCAAATGAAATACAAATAGTTTTAAACCTTTATGAAACAATTGAAGCACGTGGAGTTCTCCTATTGTGGCTTAAGTTCATCGTTTACAAATATTTACAACAAACTCGTTATAACAAGAGTAGGATTAGGATATTAGCTAATTTCCACTAAGATCTGGGTTTTTTTATTGTCATCTGTCAAAATATCTCATTATCTGACTTTTTCGATAATTTATAGAAAATAAGGTTATGTCAGATAGGCTGGAAAGCTACTGTGGTTAGATACGATTAGTTTTCACGTGGAAGCTTAAAAGAAAATATAATTTATAGTCATACTTAAAATTGTTTCCCACCGAAGGGACAAATAAACGGAGCTAGATTTTTTCAATGTTTATTTAAGTTACAATCTAGGCTTATTTAAGGTTTTTAACTGAATGCAATTGAATTTAGCAGGGAACCCAAATCATCATTTATTAACAACAAATTAAAATGTAACAAAAATATTTAAAAATGTAAATAATGTAGTCAGCTCTTATTGAAACACCGTATAACGTGCTATTTACTCAGAAAAAGCAAACCCGGTGCATGGCCATTGTTTAAACAAGTGCATTTATTTTTCGTGCAGTGCAATACGAGTATGTAAATAGCACTCTCGACATGAATAAATTACTAAAGCATCTGTAGTTAATGTGACGTCATCATTTTTATGCAAATTTTTAGTGCACATTCAAAAGTTTTTCCACGTTATCAGAACATATGCATAGCTTTATCCATTAAATGTCTATTACAATTCACTATGCAAACTATGAACCCTGTAAGTGAACGAAAGAAGTTTGATTATTGTTTTTCCATTGTGACCATCACCAAGCTGTTAGCTGTAACAATATGGTGACTACTCCATTAACTCTCTCATTCAATCTCAATGGTCGTGTTAACGACCAGAATCTAAACAATTGTGTTAAATGAAGAGTATAGATATATAATAAAGAAAGAGATAGATATATAGATAGTTACGTGATATCACTTCAAATGGTTTTATTGTTTTAATCTCTGCTGTGGTATGGAATGGCAATGGAACGGTAAAAGCATCATTTGTGTGATCTGACAAAATTCTATTATCTCTTTATCTGCTATTAAAATTGACTTATTTACTTATTAGATTTTATCTTTATATTATTGCTATACTTTATTGGTTGTATGCAATGGTTTTGCTGTGTGAATACTAATGTGCTGCAGATCATGAAATCGCGTAAGTCCTGTCGAGCAACGGCAAATTCGGACGTAAATCGGCGGCTTGATTGAGCGCCCTTGATTCCTTGCATGTGTTGTGTCACAATACATACATACGACAATACGCAAGTCAAACTTGTGTATTGGAGTTGTTTTACACTAACATAATTTGACATAAGAACAAACCTTTACTTTAATTTTTATCGATACACCACTGTTATGAAAGAGACTATTGCATTCCCTTTCATATTCCTTCAACTGTATTCGTTTGGTCCCTTCCATATATTCGTTTGGTTAAAATTCGCTGATATATGCTTCCAGTACGTTAGTACTCCCATATTCGGACGGCTTTATCGCTTGCAGTGTGCGAGGGTTCATTACATTTACAGGGTTCGGATAGGTAAAGCGAAGTAGCGCATATACGTCCTGTCAAAATTTGCTTAAATACGCTTGTAGTGTGCAGTGTGCCTTAGATGGCCTCACACTGCAACCGTATTCTAGCGACAGCAATTGTGAGCGTATATCATCTTCTTCCCTGATGACGAGCTAAATCCTGTGTTCTTTACACGTACTGACACCACAGTACATCGTCTCAAACTTATGATGTAGTGTATTGGAGTTGGAAGAGTATTGTTTGTTGTGTATTAGAGCGTATTTATACATTATTTCATTTCATTTATTAAATTTAATAGCAGCTCCCTGGCTTCCGCCTATATGTGTTGCTTTGCCCACTTATTCTATCCCCTTAATGTTTTACATTCTTATATAATTATATAAGAACAAATGGGATATGTACAAAAGAACTTATTATAACTGAATTTATCTAATTTACTGTTCAATCTCATCTGCCGTGAAATTATCCCAAATTCATTGCTCAAATTCTTCTCCTTTACTTTCTATTACTGTCTCTGCATCACTTCTTCTTCTTACTTCATCATTCTTCAATAGCATTTTTCTAGTTTCAAAAATCTCCTTCGCATACTCATTATAATATCGATACCTAATCTTTTCATTTTCTAAATACAACAGACTTCCAATTTCTCTGACTTTTATTTTATCTTGAAATTTTACTCTCGCTTCATAGTACTCTGGGCATTCTTTCAATATATGACTCAATGTTTCCCGTTCACAACATCTGCATCTATCATCACTCACAACTTCAAGCTCGCGTATTTAGACAGTCAACAATAGCTAGAAGACGATTGCAGTGAGAGAGGTAGGCAACGATTGCAGTTTGAGATGACTGATTACATTCACAAAGTAGCATAATAGCGCGTCCAGTCAAAAATGAGTCTGAAGAATAGTCTACTATATAAAAAGAATATCTAGAAAATAAATCAAACTGAATTAAATTTAAAATCTTCTTTTTAATCTTGTTAGAATTTGTGATTACTAGAGTATATCTTATTCTGCAATAAAAAGAGCTGTTGAATATAAGTCTAGGAGGACATACCCATAGTTCAATGGTTCAATTGTTCGCTTGGAATTGTGACATGGTTTAGTATGGTCAAAGGTTTTCTGTGACACCGACAACGAAGCCGAGACCGAGACCGAGTTGAAGTTCCGAGTCCGAGTCCAAGACCATAGACCCCCCAACTACCAAGCGGTAGACGCCATCCGGAACATGGTTTACCACTAGTACCATTCGGGATGGATTGGTATCACATAGCATACCGGAACACTGCACCGTACGATATTGAATTGTGGACGAATTACGGTACAGAATAATTCGAACATAAAAAAATTCGCAAATAAATACTCACTGTATGTCCTGATACTGTAACTATGTGTTATTGACGTTTTAATGGATGATCTCATTCAATATATATGTACTAGAGTTTACCCCCGTCGCAAGCGACGACTGTCTTTTGTGTGTGAATTGAATTTCATTTCAAATTTTAATTCCATTTTAAAACTGAAATATTTAACTCGTTTCATATTTATTTTACATATAAATGCAAATAATTTTTCATATAAACTAACTAAAAAAACATATTTTTTCCATTTTGTTCATTTTTTGACCAACTTTTTTTCAAAATTTGGGATTTTTTTTTTTCGATTTGTAAATACGGGTTTCAAGAAAATTCAGGGAATAATCCGAGGACGCCAATTAAAATAGGAAATTTCGTTTTCGTCTCGTTAAAAAAATCTGTACACGGTCAAAAAATATCGTCACGATAAAAAAATCTAGTTACGGTAAAGAAATCTTGTCTCACCCGTTTCTGAGATATCTTAGTCACTGATTTTAAAAACACAGTTTTTAAGAAAACGCATTTAAAGTTTCAAAAAAACTATACATAGAGTAAAAAAAAAAATTTTTTCTACTTACATAACCTAAAAAATAATCGCCGGATTGATTGACTTGAAATTTCTGTGTGTGTGCACTTAAATATATGTACATTCGAAAATGATATTAAAAAAAATTTTTTTTTGTAAATATTAACTATATAATCCTTCAAAAGCGATCACATTTGTCGGCACTGACATTTACATAGAGAGCTTTAAGCTGCATACGGTTAATGAGCAGTCTGATAAACCCACGTACAAGCGGCTAAGTACACTAAACTCTGCATAACATAACCATTACTACCGGTGGATAGCTAACAAGGATATATGGTATGTATATACATATGTTGTTTAGTACCGGGATGTACTAATGCCAACTATAAATACATTAACACGGATATTCATATAAATAATATAACAAGAACATAACTGTATTTAGTGTGTTTTTCCTCGGGGGAAGAGGGGTCATACCTTAACCTTTCCTCTCTTTAACCCTTCCGTTTATACATTTTAGATGTACTTGGTTTATATACAAAGTTCAAAAGCTTTAAAGCTGTAAAGCTCGAAAGGTGTAAAGGTGGGTAATGCAATTAACTCTAACCATATGTAGAGTGAGAGAGAGAGAGAGCAAAAGGGAAATTGGTGCCAATAATATATTTATTATTAGTAATAAAGCAAGTAATTTGTGTACAACACAGGTTAATTAATTTGTTTTCAGTAATTACTTTGACGAAATTAATTTACTGGATTAATGGGATAATATCAAATTTGTTTTATATCAAAAGAATTTTATTATGGGGTGGAATTGCGTTATTATAATTAAATTTAATGTGCGTTTATATTATTTTATTGTTATTGGTCTATTTGCTGATTAGTTTATAATTGTTTATATTATTACTAGTAGTGTGGGCTAACTGCTCGCACTGTTAAATAATCTCCGTGTTATTGAGGTGTAGGTAAATTTGAATTCAAACTCCTCCATATAAAATAATGATTAAACAATCACAATCTGTAGTACTCTTTCCTAGGACTCGCTCACACTAGATCCGACTACTTGCGATACCGACTTTTTGAACTTTATAGAAGTACCATAAATCTTTTTAATTTTTAGCGCTATACTTTTACAGTACACAAACTGGGTCCGCTTTTAGGATCAGTGGGCTCTGCAGCTTACAACTTAAAAATTCATTCTATCACTACAATACAGTCATTACTAATTTCACTACATTACACTACATTACTAATTTTCTCTTTTTTATTATTATTTAGTTGGTTTAGTTCATTCGTCATGAAATTTAAAATTCTATTTTAGTATTATCTAAATATTTAAACAATTCACTGATTAATTTGAAATCACTTAACAAAAATTCAGTATCAACAAGGAAAGTTTTAATCACATCTAATATTTCACTATTAAATTTTAAACTTTGTAAACTATAATTAATTATTCAAATATAAAAGGATTTAGTAATTTAAAGGATGCGAACCCACAGGCAATTGCACAACCACTAAACTTTGTCACAAACTATTTTGAAGATTGGTAGTTAATAGATTTCAAATCACAGGTCTCGCAGTGCATATTTGTTAGCTTGCCACAAGCAAATTCCAATGCTTATTTTCCGCTTCTCATATGTAACATATCTTGCAGTGCAAGGTTCGTACTTGTAAGATTGTCAAAAGCTAATTCCATGGCTTATTTTTGTCAAAAAATATTTATTTCCTTTATTTGTTTAAATGTCCATATATTCATTTCTGTATAACTTTTAGAAAACTGCTTAGAAAAGCAGGAAATATTCATTAGTCTAAATTAAATATTATCGTATTATATAAATACATAAGAATATGTTGTTTTATACTTATAAACTCTCTCTCCCTTGAGAGTAATATATATCAAGTAGAGTACATTTATTAAAAAAGTGTTATTTAAAATGAAAAAAACATGTTATTCATTGTATGTAATTTAATTAAAATGAATGAAATTACAAGAAACATGTTAAATTTATTACTCTCTCTGGAATCAGTTGCAGAATATATAATATATTCCTGTAAAATAAAATGGGTATATGAAGACGATGTAGTGATGCTTCACTCTATAACATCTAGTGTTTATGTTCGATCCCCAAACGAGTTCTATTTTCTGAGTTTTGTTGTTATCAAGTTATATTCATCATATTTCACATAATATTTAATTTATTTATTTATATATATATATATATATATATATATATATATATATATATATATATATATACAATTACTTTAATATCTATGACATATCCTGTGACATGAAACTGCCAGCATTCATAGGAGGTCATTATTACGAACGAAAAATAAAAACATGTTATATTTTGAGATCCGTAAGTGTCATTTATATTTCTGTTATGTCCAGAAGAAGTGATAATAATTTTCCTTGGGG
Organism: Panorpa germanica; assembly: GCA_963678705.1. Taxonomy (NCBI): domain Eukaryota; kingdom Metazoa; phylum Arthropoda; class Insecta; order Mecoptera; family Panorpidae; genus Panorpa; species Panorpa germanica. Next base: position 8,621,334 of record OY783206.1, on the reverse strand, counting down.
TGTTTCCACTACGTGAAACTATTTCCCTATAATGCCCCGGTCCGGCCATCCTTTCAGTTAAATTGCATTTCACTTACAAGACTCTTGGGAAATAATTTCGTGTGACCCCTTGCAATATATCTTCTTGATCTTTAGTGTCTTCTTTTCTATTACAGTTATGGGACCTGATAATACTAAAGGGTTTCCTTGAGAAATTGTTGTTCATTTACACCCGAGAACAGCACAGGCCGCATGGCACAGCGCAGCGCAGCAAGGAAACATAACAAAAGTGCATTTCTTTATTTTAAGAAAAGAAAATCTGTTTTTGTTAGTTCTCCATCAAATCTATGAATTCAGTTAAAGTTTTCATTAAAGTATTGTTATTTTTATTTCTCATTTCTTTAAGCTATACATTTCTTAAAAATTATTTCCGTTGAAATACATGAGGTTATGTCTAATATATCCGTCAAAATTGCTGCTTAATTGATTTTTGCAGTTGATTTTTGCAATTGAAATCAAAATATTACCCGGGAATTGCCGTCAACATCCACTTCTACTAACAGAGCTTGTATGTCATTGCAGGTGCTTCCAAGTATTAACTCGCGTAAATTTGTAAGTTGACATATACCCCATTCACACGTAATGTGATATGATAGAAAACGCCCATCAAAATTTAGTATTAAAAACTTTTAACTATAAAATATTAAAAAATTGAAAAGAATATCTTTTATAACCTTTTTCCTAACTTTTCTCATATTTATAAATAGGTATTTGAAATTTCTAAAATCGTATTCAATTTTCATCTTGTTGAATTTTTCTAGTACAGCAATTACTTTTAGTAAAGAATTTTTTACAAAGAGCCGATAGAGTAAAGGAAGGAACTCTTACCATAAAAATATTTTTCTTTAAATATAATTTAATTTTTTACGCAGAGAAATATTTCAAGTACCTAAAACGTATTATATTAAAGAATTTGGTATAGGTGGTAATATAATACCTATATTCAAGTTCCTCCTTTTTATTCTTTTATGAAATAAAAGGGGTGGTTTCTTTTTAAACCCTTAAATATTAGAAAAGGAAGGAGTGGTTGATGTTTATACTCTGAACATCCTTAACACCCTTAAAGCATAAAAACGTGACGTAATAAATCATATGCTATCAAAGTCAACAAGAAGGCCTATTCATTTTTATATTAAAAATACCATCTCTGAATACAAAGATACAGAACACAATATTTACTTAATTCAACTTAAAATTTATATCTTACGCCCAATAAAATTATATGGTGATGCTAAATGTATTGGAAATAAGCAGATATATTTTAAAGCGGAACTTATTGATTCAACCACCGGATACAGCTAGCTGTAAGGTATTAATATTCAAATATTAAATGTACGTTATTAAAAACCAGAAAAACGTTTAAAGCTGTTCCAATCTTTCCAATGGTAAAATGTATTTCATTTTAGCTTGCAGTAAGTTGGTAAATGAGAAACTGCACTGCAAGATAATTTCTGTATGAGAAGTTGAAAATGAATCTTGTAGTTAATTTGTGGTAAGCTAGGAAGTGTGAAACTGCACTTGAACACACTTTCTATATAAAATAGAAAATTAAACTCGGAATTACCTTGTGACATACTAGCTAGAGCGAGATGATGCACTCCAAGACAATTTCTATATGAGAAGTAGAAAATGAACCTTGAAATTTGTTTGTAGCAAGCTAGCAAGTGTGAAACTGCACTGCAAGATAATTTTCTATGGGTGACACTGTGATCTCATCTCTCTTTATAGATTACACTGACTAATACACATTTTAATGCCTGCGATTTTTCAACTGTTTCTAAATAATTTAGGGTACAAAATCCAAAAGGGCTATCAGATTTGGTCTATGAAATCTGCCATGAATTGAGTTAAGAAAATGGACATGAAAAATGTTCAATTTCAAATTATTGAAAAAATAGAGGAAAAAGAAGTCTGATCCTTAATCTTGCTGCTCCAAAAACAAGAAAATTTTATACCACTTTAATCAAGTTAACCAAATCAATTTGTCTGTATGTCAATAACTTTTTTTTTTTATTACCATCCCAGAATGTTACAATCTATCTCTTAGAATATTTAATAAATGACATAACATAATAAAGTCTTAAAAGAAATGTATCCAATGATACATTCTTATAAGGTAGTATTCCTTAAAGTGCACATGAGAATGCACACGTGAATATTTTGGACTGCTGGGTTCTTAGTATATTTTAGTCGCCGACTAAATCGCTTGGCAATAACTAGAGCACGAAAATAGACAGGTAGTTTTGGAATCCGCATATAAAATATTTAAAATTAGTTCTTATTTTTTCGGAACCAAAAAGAAAAATATGTATATAATTTTGTTGGCCTGTGTAATTATTATAGTTACTAGTAATGATGCTTCAAATTTGCAATTCCCTTTACAATCTACTTTAGTTATAACAACACTTAGAGTAAAAACAAATTGGAATCGTATGGTTATGGTAAAACTTATAAATATGTAAATAAATTCAAGCACAAAACTAAGTGTAAAGCTAAATTGACTTCTTCAAACAGTAAAAGTGGAAACAAGATTAGAATTTTCCGAGGAGATAATAGTGCACCTGTAGGCTTGACGCTTGACGCTCTCAGCATTTCTTAAACGTAACGAAAGCTCCTTGAAAGTTTCAACTCTCTTCTCCGCTCTGGAACACCTCCCATTTACTTTACTTTAAATTAATGTCTAGTTTACTCAACTTCTGCCCTACGAAATTGAATCTCTTATCTCTGTAAGTATGTAACACTTTTACAAAAAATAAAAATTACTCAAAGTCAAATAAATACTTTTACTTTTGTCACAAGGGCTCTTTAGTGAAAACGTTGGAGTATAATTCTAACAGAAAATGAAAATATAAAAAAAAACTTTTTTCAAAGAAATGTTAAAAGAAAATAGTAAAAAAAATATTGACGTAAAACTCAATTTAAGCATATATTTCTTTGGAGAAATATAAATAAGTTTCATGTAAGAAGAACTTTGTTTTTTTTTTTTTTTGTAAAAAGTTCTTTATATAGATACTTTCTAGTTGAAACGTAGTTTATTTCTTAAATAATAAATAAGGGTAAAGAGGTATGCAAAGTACGTAACACGACATTTATGTATAAAGCTTTCACGCGGCGTAGTAGCCAAACTTTTAACTATAATGTCTTAAATGAAAGATCAAATTCGGGAGTAGTTGCCATAGGTGGACGAGTATAATCTATAGAAAGGTTTTCCACGTATATGGAACACATAGGTTTTTCAGTAGACTGGAATATATCGTTACTCTACTTTCATATTGCTTGCATATGTGTGCATGTGTGTACACATTGAAAAATAAAATATTGAATAAGCCACAAAACTTAAAGGTAGTGTTGAGAACGAATTTTCTTTTTTCTTTGTTCAATAACTGGGAGAATTCAGCTGAGTCAATAACGTGAACATGTATCTGGGCCCATAACCTGTAAGATAGAAAGACATTGCAGTTTAACGATAATTAGTGTCGGAGGGTCTATAAAATGCATCTAAGCCAAATAAGGAGAGGAGTGGTGGCTTCGTTACGTTACATCTAAACTAAAATTTAAATTCCCAAATATGTAAAAAAGCAATAATGCAATGTATAAAGACTTCTTATAAAGAACAACATTACTTTTTATATTCTGCATTATTACCACTGCATTACCACTCATATTATACAACTTGTACTAATAGAAGCTGGAAGGAGAGGAGAAAATGAGTAACACTGAAGGCGAAATTCAAAGGAAAATTAGGGAGGAGAATAGAAAGGAGGATGGGAGAGGAGGCACGAAAAAGAGAAAGGAGTATTTTTAAAGGAATGGAATGGCGATAGAGGAGACATAGATAAGAAGGCACAAGTATGGAAGAGGAGCAGGGGAGAATGGAAAAAAATGAGAAAAACAATTATAACAAAAGATATAAAAGAATTTGGGAGAGAGAAATACCAGAATACATAAGAGAAAAAGGCACAAGAAACATGAGAAGAATCGCACGATTCAGATACAGAATTGGGCAAATAGCGAGAGACGAATGTGTAGGGTGTGCGAAACGGAGATAAAAACGCTGGGGCACATTAAGTTTTCATGTGAGAAAAGTGAAAAGAAGATTGTGCAGTTATTAAAGGGAGGCAGTAAAAGGAAGAGGTGGATGGCGGAGATAGAGAAAAGGAGCAAAGAAACAGGAGGGAGAGTAGCAGAGGAAATGAAGCAGTAGGGGTTAAAATTTACATGTTTTGTTTTTATTTTTAGTTTTTCTTTTGGAATGTTTAGATATAATAAGGATCACAAATGTAATTAAACACAATGATACGTAATTTAATGAGTTGAGGCAGAAGAATATAGTGCCCAATGGCAAAAACATTAAAATAAATAATAAATACTAATTAATTCGAATGTACGCTAAGGTTTATTTTGACGAGTATTTTTGCTGTGTTGTATATTTCCACCCTGCCACTTCCAGTGTAACAGAACAATGAAGTTTCTTCCCAACATTGCAGCGCGAAACTCAATGATTCATTTCTTTCGAACACGTCAATATTTCCCACCTTAAATCAGTTTTTCTTGAACCATTCTTTTCCCGAGACAACGAACGGTTGCTATTAAGCGTTCTCAGTTTCCTTACTTTTTTAAATTGCTATTTCTTTTTCTTTTTCTTTTTTTTTAGCTACTAGCATGGTTCAATCAATTTATTGCAGAATTAAGTTATATATATCGTTAAATTAACACATTATTCTTTCACACAGATTTCCACTGTTGTTTTTCGTTTGGTGTACTCGTATTTTTCTTCCAGGATGTTTTATAGCGTCTATATATTACACTGATTTATGACGTCACATCTGTGTTAAGGTTATTTTTTATTTAGAAGAGCCTTTTTAAATTATGAAACAAATCCAGGTTTATTTTTCAAGGGTAATATATATATTTTTTATATTGAGTGTACTCACTGTACCTATGTCTCATGTGCGCATAAATTCGTGGTGGTTTTATACCACGGCCGTACATAATGGCAACATTTCTAAATAAGGGATGACACTGCCCTTAAAAATACAGGGTTAAAAACAAACATATATATGTAGATGTATTTTATATGAAATGTTATCATTATACCATTTTATTCATATTTTAATTTTTGGATATACTTACATTTAATTATTATACGAATTTTAATAATTCTTGAGTACATCAAAAATATAAGTGAGTATTCAACTACAGAGCGACGCAACAAACCAGAGGGTCGTATGCCACTCAGTAGTACATTTTTTGGGAATTCAGTCGTTATTACAACGACAAAAATTCTGCAATTATTACGCGGAAATAATTTATTTGCGTAACTAACATAAATCAAGCGCCAAGTGCTCCAATTCGTATTTCCCAACATCCATTGTAATAAATTCAATGTCCATGCTTTTTTTAAAAACGTGTTTTTTGCTTTTTTATAACAATGTAAAAGGAGACTTTATTTTAGAACAGCATATACAATAACTTACATACTTTAAAAAATTGAAGATTGACAGAACTTGGATATCCTACAATTTGCTTCCGTTTTTACACAAACAGAAGTTCTTAACACTGTTAAATAAATAAATAAAGGAGTGTTAATTAAGATAACAATTAAATAAAACCAATTGTAAAGATTTTAAATAGAGGGCTCCACTAAAATTAATTTGCAGACGTGATTATCCAAATTATTGCTATTTGTAAATAGTAATCCTGACCTGGCAAAGACAAAACATGAATGTTACATTCATGTAATACGAGTCTATTCATACTTCATCTATTAATATTTCATCTAGAAGGTTCTCAATGTATTAATTTATAGCCAATTTTAAGACGTTTAATTCTTAATAGGGTGTTCTTAATATAGTTCAAATTACGAGAGTTCGGCGGCGACTCGTACTTAAAACAAGTTGTGGGGTATAAACTGCCGATATAACTAAAAAGCACTGACTCACTTATTTTTCTATAATGTATATAGAAACAAATATGATAAAATTCATTATCGTATTATAGATTTATAACGCTCTTATAACGTCTTTTAAGTATAAGTCGACGCCGAACTATCGTGATTTGGACTATAGATGTTATAATTCTTATAATGGTATTTTAAACAAGTATTATGATTATGTAAATAGGTAAAATGGCAGACTTATGTATCAAACACCAAAACAAATAACAAAATGTTGTATATTATAGTAAATCTGTTTACGTAATAAGTACATGTTCGATAAACCTTAAATATAGATAACTCTGTTTACTGATAACTCTGATACTTCGATTTCGCATTATTTATTTATTTATTTAAGTAATAGATTTGTGACTTTATTTTTTATAGATCGTTTTTTAAAGTTTTGTTTGAATTGAAGGTTAATCTATTTAGTTAAACACAAATAGTTTATGGAAATATAATTATGTAAAATTTGAATATCAGTTTTTGCTGCTTGTATTTTGCGTGTAACGTTACAGAAGTAATAAGTAATCGAGATTGTTTTTCTTGCACGACTCAACTGTTAGTAGTAAGGGCCTTATTCTGTAACTTTTCAAAATTTCGACCTTATTTTTTCAGCGGTGAAAATATTTAATTTTTTCACCGCTCGAAATATCTAAAGTGGTATTCTGTATGCAAAATTTTCCATCGCTCTTATAATATACAGCGGTGAAAAAGTATAGTGACGTATTTTAAGCGTCATCAATTTTAAAAATATTTGATCAATCACGGCATTCAGAATATTCAAATATTTAAAAATTCAAACACTTGACAAGTACGAATACATGTTAATTGTTTAAGTCAATTGACAAGCAACATAACCTCACTTTCTGATATATTTATATTTGTATATATATATATATATTTGTAAAAAATTTGTACTGAAATTCAAATTATAATTCGACTTGTTTGACAACTCTAAAAAATACAGCGTTGGAAAATTTTAAAGTCACCGCTAAAGACGACCTTCTAATTTGGTCGATTTTTTTCCAGCGACAAAAATTAAATCGATGGAAATTTCTTGCAGAATACCAAATAAAAAATCATCGCTTTTGTGTCGTCATTTTACAGCGATGAAATTTTTTCACCGGTGGAAATACTTTACAGAATAAGGCCCTAAATGACATTTAACTTTTATAACTTTGTATCCCTTTAATGATTAAAGAGTCAAAGATAATCATTTTAATTAGTAATATTTTCTGTTTAGCTTTATAGAAATTAACAAAGTTCGCAGGTCCATTTACTTACCGTGTTCGGCTACTAACCGAAATAGATAAATGGTTTCTTTAAAATCATTTAAATATTATTATTTATTATTAAATTTCATTACGTAAACATTCTATCACTTTTACTTAATAGTCATATATTACCAATTTATAATAAACAAACAAACAAAAGCTTTTAGGCAATTTAATAACTTAGACACAGCAGAGCAGAGCGCTGCTTTAATACGAATATAAATCTAAAGCTAGACGGTATACAGTACAGTCAATGTCCCTAAAGATCTAATTCCCTTAATGTATCTCTTTATTAATAATTCACAACCAAAAATATGATTAATATCTAGTTAATGGGAAGATAAACATATAATAAATGATAAATATAAAATATAAACATTATCATTAAAATTACCAAGGGAAGAAATTAATGAATGTTTGTACACGGTACGCATATGACTATCGTCTCCCATGCATGAGTATATATGATACTTATACCAACCCTGGTTTAGAACACACAGACACGCGTGATGCATAGCTATGCGAATAAGGGACCCCACCCCAAAGTAGTCCAAAACCACCCCCTATAGGACCCAAAGAACCCTCAAAGTGAGCAGCCTCACTTCATCTGTGTTCTCCCCATTTTTCATGTTAAGCGTTTGCGTATATATTTACCACACACTGGGTAGTAGTACCACAACCGGCCGCTAGAGTTGAATACATGCATACTAGTATACAAAGCCATTAACGTTCAGTGGAAATTCTGAAACTACATCTAATGGTAATCTTTATTTCCATCAATAATAATGAAATGTTCATTTTGTATCATTGTCTGTGACTTTTACATTAATGTCACTTTTTTTTTGTATTTACGTAATAAATAAAATTTTAAGTTGAAACGCAGTCTGATGTAAATTTGTTTTTGTATGACTACGTTTGAAGACAAACTGTGTTATTTTTGTGCTAGAATTACATTCTTTATCAATCATAAGCACACGCTAGAGACAATCTAGTCTTAAGAAAATGTAATGAACACTAAACAAAATTTAGTCTAAACAAAAGATTGATCTCACTCAGGAACCAACTCTTTGTGAGCTCGGTTTTTTTCATGCTTCATACGTATGTGTATTAAAATATCGCTAGAGTTCTATTCGCAGACGTATAAATCCGTACTTGCTGGGAAACAATCGCGGACGTCTTTGCGATTACTATTTCATGTACAGCGGATCATTAATAGGAAAAAACGATATCGATATATACATATTATGCACTTGTATTAATTTTAGTTAGGTTAAAATTGTTACACTGTTAAATATGTTCTTAAATTTTAAACAAATTTGCAAACAGACATGCATGCATATTAAAATTTAGAACTGAATATATTAATTATTTTTTCATGTGAAAAAAAGGTTATAAGCGAAAAGAATATTGTAAGAATATTGATTAATTAAAGGGGGGCAGTGAAGGGAAGAGGTGGATGGCAGTACCAGTTTTTATTTTTATAAGGATAATTTTGAAGGAGTGAGCATGTTTAGATATAATAAGGTTCAAAATTGAATTAAGCACAATGACATATAAATAAACGAGTTAAGGCACAAGAATGTAGTGAGATGCATTATTTTGAATTTGTATTTGAATTTATAATCAAAATTTGTAATCAAAATTAATACCATATACGCTGCTATATCTTTTTATGACAAAGACAAAATTGTTCGTTCAGTGTAAAACTGTACTAAACATCTAATACTGAACTTAAGCAAAAGGAGCTATTTATAAAATCACTAGAACCATTTGTAGGTAATATTAAATTACTGCAATTATGCTTTTGGAATAAAAGGACGCGGTTCTATTCCTCTATTTGTTGCTGCCTTTAAACTGCGCTTGCTTCATATGGTTTTACTATTAATATTCTTTTTTTTTTATTTAATTAATAAATTATTCATTTTTTTTAAATACAAAATGCCCATATTTTATTAACATTACACCAGACTCAATTTCAAGTCCAAGCAAAGTTTTATTTCAAATAATATCACACAACGCGTTTAGCGTATAACTGTGTCAATGTTAACCAAATATTTTAATATGGATGGAATAACACAGAAACAGCAATAAACTTTGACATATTTCGCAATAGCAACCATATAAAATCAGCTATATATATAAACTAATTATCATTTTAATTAACCGCTAAAATTTGTACAAGCTTGTGCATTTCAGTTAGTAATAAAATATTATCACATTGTTGAACGACATGTTTAGCATAAAACTAACATTCATTGAAGCATAAGCTGCAACCGGAGATATCTGTTACATAGTGTCGTTATTGCAGTGCAGTGGTTATCATTGTGCGGGTCGCGACCCACATACCTGTCAATTTTCTTCTAAAATAATCACACATCAAATTCCTAGAACTTTTACTTCGTCATTAATATCTTTGTGAGAGATGTACTAAGGTTGAATTTGCAAAAGAAGATTACCGCGCTAATATAATATATTATATATTATATTTTTTTTTTTTAATTAATTGTTTTTTATTGTTCGCCTTTCGGCTTTACAATCTACATTCCTAATACATTTCATATACTTCAACTTACAATTAAATTTACATTATTCTAGACCTTTTTATTTCCAAAAGTACCTTCTGCTTCTTCTTCTCTTGACCCTCTTCCTTCATTTTCACTAGTCTTCCTTCTGGACTGGTCTATTCCCTAGTCTATTTTTCTGGGCTGAAGTTTAACTGTTTCCTCGCTACTTCTTTCTTTCTCCTGCTTCCCTTCACTGCCTCTTTTAGTACTTCCTTTCTCTTCCTGTTCCTTGTGCAACCCAGCCACCAGCTTATTTATTCTCCTGTTTTTTCTTTCCTTTTTACTATTTACGCCATCCACCTCTTTCCTTCACTGCCTCCCTTTAATAGCTGGTCAATATTCTTTGCTCGCTACTTTTTCCTTACACTCAAACTTAATGTGCTCCAGTGGATATATATATAATAATTTATGTAAAGACTAGTGGTTGGGAACTTGTGCCAATTTTAGTTTCTTTTCTAGTTTAGTGCCCAGTAAACAATTAAAAGAAGTGTCCTGTTTTGTGACGTTTCTATCACTATTACACTTCAGTTATAGTTCGCATCAACTTTATCTTCATTTGTATTCCGACAGGTGGAGTAGTTTCGCAATTTGTATCTGAAAAAATAGACATTTCATATGAACGACTGCGAGAAACTGATCTGTAAATGAACTCTTTTATGACAAAAAAATCATACGCATCTTCAATATGTGCACAGTGACTCCAAAATATTTACTGGCTCTATACCCGTGCTAAACAAAAATATTCTTTTGTGTAATGTATACATACATATTTCATCAAATCTCAAATTCTACAATATTTATTGTTCATAAACTGTTTTCACAATGTTTACAATTTTATTAGTCTATTTCTTAATATGATGGTTAGATTTCGCTTATATCCACATTGCCAATGTTCTTGGTATATGTCTTGTAATGTATTATATTTTGTCTTGTATGTTTGTGTAGGAAAAGGTACTTAAGGAAAGCTACTTTACTGTGCTGATAATTTAAATAAAAGAAATGTGCATCTGTCTGTATTGTGTAGCGTGCGCATAGATAATTACGTCTTTAAGTAGTCTGTATTTAACTTTGAAGGGTAGGCTATCGTGTGTGTTCTGTCACATGCGTTGTATTAGTGGATTGTCTTGTGTTCTTGAAATTCTGTAGAATGTTTTTGTTGGGCAATATTTTATTCTATGTCAAGTATACGCAGATCAGAGCCACCCAAAACTAATTAGTATTCTTAAGTTCCAAGTAAGAGTCAGTTCTTCAAGGTCATTTGCGTATATTCAGTGGTCTACTTAGTCGTGCGCCCTACTACACCACCCGCATTGAACGGAAATATTTCATAGATTTCCTAGGTATTCCTTCACAATTTTATGTACCTAAAACAACGCACCCTACTAGGTAATTTTGTCTTTCAATGCATTAATGTAGTAAGCGCTTTAGATGATAATCACGATGCTGATAATCCTGATGTGCTTCACATATGGAATGTATATATCCCACTCTCCGTTCATCGTTGTCTCTTATCTTTAAATTTTAACTCAAATATCCCAACCTCATCTCACTCTAACCCAACACCATCTATCGATTAATTACTCTTTTATACCTTTTACAATACCTATTAATATTAATTGAGACAAGAAAGGTTTTTGTTTGTCTGGCGTCTAAGTTTGTTTTTGCGTTAACTTTAGATGTTGGTTATGGTTTACGAAAGAGCTTTTTGTATAAAGCAAACAAATATTGCCATTGCAGAAGCTCTTCTGTTTAGACTAACAAAATTCGTTTATTTTTTATTTATAGTATACACATATATTATATTTAGAATTATGATTGGTTTTATAAAAACTTGAATATCTTTCTAAATTTTACTTCTTATTATTGTAGCAGTTTTTGTTGTGTCGTTGTTTTTATATCACTACTGCGCTGATGACGGAGATAGAGACAATAATAAAATAGTAAAGGAAGAGAGTCAAGAAGAAATAGTAAAGTAAGAGAGTCAAGAGGAATTAGTAAAGATAGAGTGTTTATGCCTGTAATAGACATAAGTGGAGAAGTGAAAACAAAGAGAGAAAGCAGGAAGGGTAGTGAAAAGATAATAGAGGGTTTGTCGAGAGGAGACAAGGAAGGCAAGAGGTGATAGATGAAGATACAGGCAATAAGGAAGGAGAAGCAGGAAACGGTGCGAATAAAGGAGGAGTAGGGGACATGAAGAGAGAGGATCAAGAAAGAAACAGAAAGTACTATTCGAAGTAGTAATAGTCTAGAATAGTTTAAGTTTAGTTTTAACTTTGAATTTATATGAAATGCATTAAGAAATATAATAATGTAGATTGTAAAGGCGAAAGGCACACGATTAATATAATAAATAATATCACTACTGTTCTTACATATCATTCGAAATGGATTCGAATATATTATTATTTGTTCTGTATTGTGTTCGTGTATTTACTGTGCTATCTAAATCTACAAAGACATTTGTTATTTTTGTCTATTCAAAATTAAGTAATTGAAAATAATTGCGCTATGCAATTTATTATATACACAATATATGAAAAAAAAAATAACCATCTGAAGTATTAAAGATGCATAGTACCAACCACAGTACCCTAAATATTCTAAATAAAATAGTAAATTATATAAATAAACCTTATCAGGCCTCTTCTATTAAAAACAGCCAGCTTTAAGCTCGGATAAAGTTGGCGGAACATAAACCTAGAATAGAAATAACAATGTTTTAATTCCTGGTTCTCACTTGTGAATAATATACACGCCAATAATCTCTTTCAGAAAACCTTTTACTAAAGAATGAGCCTTTCAGAGTGATTGTCAGGGAAACATAAATTATACAACAATGTATTATAATAAGTATAAAAGCTTAAACAGCCATTTGTTAAAACAGTGGTTCTTCAACTTTTAAAAGTCACTGTATATGTTAGTATAAAGGTTAGTATATGTTAAGTACCTCACTGTTTTAATTTTTTTTAAATTTTGTATTCAATATAAATTGTATTGCTTATGGGAATATATTTTCTTTGTTTTCTTAGAACCTTACAAAGTTCAATGGTTCTAAATTATAAATATTAAATTAAAAAAACTATATTATATTATAACCCAAATGTGACAATCTGTCAAAATGCAGTAGGATTTATTTTTAAAACTGTTATTAAAAACAGCAATGTCAATTATTCCACATTCAATTTTATCCAAGTGTCGAACTATCAACATTTATATTACTTCAGACGCATGCGCACAAAGTTAATTAACGAAACTCAAATTAAAACATGAATGTGACTAGGAATGCCTATTCTATAAACCTTAATTCTAGATTAAAACATTAAATATAAACATAAATTAAATATCAAAACAGTGAGTGAGAATATAAGGCTTTTTTATATTAACTACATCTTGTTTTCTTTTTACCTAAGGTCACGACACACTATTTTAGAACCACTGTAGTACTAGAGACTGAATACAAACTTTGCTAAAACATCTACAGCAAGTAAAGCATACTTCATTATATTAGTTTAACCAAGCCAGAATCAACAATCCTAATCTGCATTATGTTTTTTTTTTATTCAGTACGGGTTTTAAAATGTAAAATAATTTACATTCTTGCTTAGTGTGTACCCTTTATTAAGTATATTTAAATCTGCATAATTTTATTCTTCTATGGTGCTGTTGGCTGGCGATGGTTACGAATATATGCAGATTGTATTAAGTATATACTCGTACAGCAAAAATGACAAAATCGGATTAAGTTCGTTATAAAAATCCATGTTTTAAACTTAGTTTTTGAGACTTCTGTATTAGAACAAAGGTTTTTCTGAATAATATATGTGATGAATAGAATTATGTTAAGGGCTTCTTGAAAATTCTTTTATTTTATTATAAGTTTTTGACACAATATAAGAATTTTAAATGTTGATAAAGTTAGTTATGTTAATTTTGCTCCTTATATAGTTATTACCGTAAATTATGTTTAAAATTGAAAGAAAAGTTTATTAGATTTTTGAGTTTATTTTTTGTATAATATTTTGTAAAAACAATTTTAAATGAATAATAAAATTTGTATTATTAATATAATACAATACGACGAAGAGTAATAAGAAAATAACAACGTTATTTAATTTGTCATTAAAGCAAATGTTTAAAATATAACTAGCACTTAAAGTGTAGTGAATATTGATGAGATATGAAAAGTAAATGCTAAAAAACAAACAAGCCGATAAATGGATCAAAATTTTAACAAATGAATAAATAATAAGTTTTTTAACTTACTTTTATATTTTCACTGTGAAGTTGTAATCATAGGAAACAGTATATCTCGATATGAAATGCAAGACGTTATGTAAATATAAAACACGAATAAGTATTTTTTGTTGAGGCTATCTCAGTAGGCGAATTGAACACTGAACCAAAGAGAGGGGAGGACATATGTACACGTGAGTATGTGCGGCACAAGATCAAAGAAAAAATGTACTGTATGCCAATACTGCGCATGTATTATAGAATACGAATACACATATACAGATTTCGGTAGTTTAATTTGAATTAGTTTTATCATTAACAGCTTGGATATTTGTTGGCTCTTCAGGCCGAGAGCTCTCAAAACTTACACAAGAAAAAGAAATATAACCAGTTACTCTTCTTCCCTTCTTCACTTTATATTAGTTTAAAAGATTTATTATAAATCAATAATTAATAATATAATAATGAAAAATTAAATTACCTAAATAATTTTCTTTAAAACAAAAATAATCAAGTAATTTTCCTTTTTTCATTTTAATTAAATTAATTAAAAGCCAAAACATAAACAGCTAATATAAATACCCACTGATTTTAAAATCATAAAGCTCTTAAATGAACTTCTATCGAGATTAATAATTAAAATTCGTTCCAAGATTTTACGTCTAATTGAATTTTCTTAATTAAAATATTATACAAACTTTAATATTCTAATAGTCATTTATAATTTTATTAGCCATTTGTTGTTGGGATTTACAATTTGTATATATATATATATATATATATATATATATATATATATATATATACATATATATAAATTAAGACAAGATTATAACCAGAATAAAATTCTGATGTTGTTACAGTCTGCATGCATACGATTATATTATAATAAATTATTGATGTAGACAAGTTCAAGAAGCAATAACCCTTTCTTTGAGATCTTATCTGACTGAAGGGGATGGAAAATGTTTTTACCCTTCAAGCTTATCGCAACAAAAGACTAAAATTATCTCATGCGGAAATATTAACTTATTGTTATATAATTTTTATCATTTTCAATTTAGATGAAATATTTTTACCTTTCCTGGAATTATTTTAACACAGTGCACATCGTTCCTGTGCTACTTTGATCATATAAAATCAAACTAAGAATGATAACAATAGCTGAATATTTGCTGTAAAATACTATATCATTTCAGTTCGTAAAAACATAATTAAAAAGTTAGGCCTTGTACGTACTCGTATAGCATACCGCAGCCTTTTTCAGCGACTAATTTTACGTTATAAAATAAGTTCTTATGTGAATCGTTCATTGTCGGTCTTATCGGTTTCATTAAATATGTTCTAAGAGCTGTATATACTCCATCGTCCAGTTTATGAGAGACATCTTCGAATATTGAGTTTTGAGATTTGTTTTCGGCAAAAACAATATTCTAATGAGGTTATACCCGATTCCTATCCTCTTCCTTTCTTTGAATTTATAACAGAGCATAAAAAAGAGATGCATTTTATTATTTACAGCTGCCTCGTTCAACACACAAAGTTTCAATATTATGAACGTTGTGAACATACTTATTACGCGACGGTTGTTTCATGACGTTGAAGAACGGAGCAACAAAAGTGAAGTTAAAGTTTTAAATAGCTATATTTTCGTCAACTTTTAAGTATTATTGTTCATATTTAGGGAAATAAAAACGCTGATATACTCGTTGATTAACCTATTTTTAAATCAAAAATTAAAAAACCCACCCAAAAAAAAAATAATCATAAGACCATTGTTGCAATATTCGTATGAATCAATGCCGGATATGTATGTAATTCACATTTTACCACCTATAATTTACCCTAAAATTAATACCCACATATAATTTACCCGGGTATATAACGTCTATAGCTACAAAAAAAAAAGAACAAGATAATAAAAATAAACTGGTTAATAATAAAGCACCCTTTTAAATTCAAATAGATTGATTCTTTTAAACATTGTCAAATTTGACAAAGTGGTACATTATATATTAATGATTCAATATGTACTACCTCTGACATCGCGTCTTTCAACCCTTAAAATATTCAAGCCCTTTGACATAACATGATTTTCTTTAAAAGAATTAATTATATTTTATTGTTTGCTTTATTATAGAAAAAAAAATATATATAAAAGAATTTTTGATGGCCCGTAAAAATGAAAGATGGCTAATTAATGAATGAGAGAAAGTAAAGGGTAAAGGTGATCAATAATTTGTAAATGTAATTGAGGAGGAAACAGTGGGTGCTTGTTGTTTGGACAAATTACTGAGGGCTTTGTTACCACGCAGTATTAAGTATTTATAGTGTAGTACGAATGTCTAATGATTGGTGCCGCCATCAATTAATCTATTTATTACACGTCGCCCTATTTCCTTTGCTGAGTCCTATCACCGACGACCTCCTACAATTTTGGCAGAATTTACGGTATTTTCATGTATGTGTATTAAACTGCAGCTTCATAAATTGTTATATTTGCTTACGCAGTGCGTGTTACTTTAGAAAAACACGCACGCAAAGGTATTTCACATTTACACAGGTAAATGATTCACCAAAGTAATTAAGATACCAATAGATCTGAGTAAAAGATATTTTTTTCGGCAAAAAAGCACTTTATTTATCGACATAGTCTCCTTTAAGCTGAATACATTTAGTCCAGCGTTTTTCAATTTTTTTTATTATTTCCAAATGATAGGTTTTCTCAAGGCCTTTAAAATAGGCGTTTGTTTCAGTGATTACATATTTGTTAGACCCAAATTTCTTATCGCCTAGCTATTTCTTGAAGTTGGGAAACAGGAAATAGTCGCAAGGGGCTAAATTTAGCCAAATCGTAGCCCAATTTATGTATTTTTGCCATGGTGACTACACACTCAATTAAAATGGTAACATCCATCGCGCGGATAGTTGCTTTCAATGCTGTCAAACATAAACTTAATGACACAGCTTGTTCAAAATGTGGTTATAGTCTGTTAATAGATGGCGGTTGACGGGAGCTGCGCGGGAAATTCAAAAAGTCAAAAAAAGACTGTCGTACTTAAGTGCACTAGTCGAGTACTGTTATAGTTGTTTATTCAAAGATCAATGACACTTTGCACGTAGTAAATATTTAATATCTTGTTATAAATCTGCAGTAGTATTAAAATTCACATAAACTTTATTTACGAGAAAAAGATTTAAACAGATTTAATGATAACAGTCAACATAAGAAGTAAAATAAATGAAAAATGTTCAAACTATTTGAAATGCATACTTGCTATACTTGCTTGAATAAAATAGTTTACGACTTAGCAAAGTGCCGCCCAGCTTCATCTCAAGTTCCAGTTTACGACGTCAGATGAAAAGCTTTTGTTTTTATGTACGGGTATTATATTTCTAGATAATTAAAATTAAATTTAAAAATATTTTTATGGAGCGTTTTTTTTTTATATCTATTATTCGATACTTACGTTTAAATTTCTATAAAGCTTTTCATTAATGACACTAAAGCTCTGGCATCTGGAAAGAATTGGAATCGAGCTTTTACATTACTTGAAGAGTATTACTGATTTTATTATGTAACTTTTATTTTAAAAGTATAAGGAATGGATTAGTTTTTCTTCTTCAATTTAATTTTTTTTTTAAAATGAGGGAAAAGGAATGTTAAAATAATGAATAAAGAAAATAAACCTGCACCGCAAATGACTGGCAATATGTTATAGAATTGCTAATTTATTGCACAGTGCAACTTTAGCTTAAAATAGAAGCGTCTAAAGCATTTTTCAACCAATTTGTTTACAGTGTATATAATACAAAATGAAAAAAATAAAACGGAAGTGTTATACATAAAAAATACAAAAATTAATCTTATTTCAGATAACATCAGTAATGCTAAATATTTTCACATTGTTTTTGATATTGTCAGCGAATATATCTTTCAAATAAATTTAAATATAAGAATTGAATTCAATTTATACAAAAGGATTTGAATATAAAAATTGATCAAATAAATTCATCATAACTTGTGAACGTTTTTCATCCCTACAGCTAGAGCCAGAGGTAGATTTTTTTAAGGGTTTGTAAACGTACAGTACAGGTCGACTACAACTAGGTTTCTTATT
Source organism: Panorpa germanica (assembly GCA_963678705.1). NCBI lineage: Eukaryota > Metazoa > Arthropoda > Insecta > Mecoptera > Panorpidae > Panorpa > Panorpa germanica. The sequence continues at coordinate 8,603,165 of OY783206.1, read as the reverse complement.
CAACCGTATTCACTTTATTCGAAATGAATTGTGCTCTTTTTCATCAAAACGATTAATAGATCAATTTCCGCCGGGAAAATTGTTTTTTTCATTTTCTTTTATTGTGTTTGTACACAGGGTATTCAAGAAATTGTTGGATTAGGGAATATAGCTTAGTTTCGATTGTGAGAATGTTTCTCTACATTGCAAAACGGGCACACATTAGAAGCAAGACAGCTTTTTTTTCCAAATTCCATATAATTTTTAGAAAGAACAGAAGTATTTCCATCAGAAAGTCAGTTCTTCAATTAGTATAAGCAGATATTAGAAAGCAAGGAAAGTCTGAAAGATCTTATTGACTTCATCAATGAAACTAATTTAATTTCTTTATTTTAAATACTCATACTCGTGTCTATAAATTGTAAATTATGTTTCATAATTTTTTATAAATGTATTTATTGTTTAAGGTGCTAATAACTTTTGAAAGTTGATGCATTCAAATAAATATTAAAAAAAAAAAGTTCTTCAGTCAGATTCAGTTTCCAATTCATCGTCACTTTAAATTTCTGAAGGTGAATCTTCGCATTTGTTTACACAACAGATATTTTATTACCTATACGATTTCTTCTTAATTAAATTTCACCGAAATTTGTCACCATCTTCGTTTTAGTTCTCTGTTAAGATTTTAGATTTTACACATACGATAATCAGAAGCAAGAGGAAAGCGTATGCAGACAGATGACATTATCAGCATTACCACAAGAATTGCTTTTTGATCCAAGCCACACTGAAATACGGCTAGTGGCTGGAATAATACATATATCCGAGTAAATATAAAGAAGAGCTTGCATACGACTTCCCCTCACTGTGACAAGTAAGAACATGTTTTCCAGCTGTGTGGTTTAGCTCTTGTTTCACTGAGATATAACTTTACTCCCTCCATTTTTTGTGTGGAGTCCATCACATCTAAATGCAATAATTTATATTTAATATTATTCTATTGTATACACATGAGTACAATGGATTTAATACAGACCAGTATGAATGACATCAATTTATACAGCATTTAGTTTTAATAGAGCGAAACAAATAGCACAAAAACAGAAAAAACCCAAAATAATTTAAATCATTTTTAAAATAATAACGCGATATAAAAACAAGTAATAACTGAATAATTTATAAAAGTCTGTTGTATTTTTGAGGTTTTGTGTTATTTTATGATATTTTTTTTTTTGTGTTTTTTATTTTTTACGAAATATAAATAAATGTTTCGGCTGTGTCACTGAATTTTAGGAATTGAGTAAAAATGATAGATGTGAGATTGAGAGTAGAATTTAATGACGTAATCATAAAAATCAAAAATGTAATAAACATTTTTGTAGATTATGTAACAATATTTTATAGTTGTTTGAGCCACGGTTAGTTACCGCGGCTATTTTGTACAAATGCTTGTTGGTATAGCGCTGATTGGCAACGTGAATGTTTTGTTTAGTGAATTTGTTTATTAAAACTAAGATAAAACTAAAAACTACAATAACTACGCCTCTCCTTACTTACAGCACCTATGTACTTTCTTTTCTTCTCTTGCAATTGTTTCTACCAAATTCCTCTGCTTACAAAATTTCTCCTTCTTCTCTACTTTGTCAAGTCTAGTTGGGTGTCTAGTTCACGTGCCCTACTCGCTACCTTCATCTTCCAACGTCGGCAACACTGGTTTCCATATAAAGATCTAACTGCCTGCATTTTATCATGATGGTATGCATACCATAACCTTAATTGTATTTCTTAAGCAAGTATTTTGCCAATAATTCATTCAAGTAAATTCAATTTAAGCACAATACGTATATACAGTATCTATGATTTATGGGACGTTTGCTACAAAACAGCTCTATACTCTATACTCATAGTGAACAGGTAATAAATCTTTTCATATGTTTTATGATTGTGTTGTGTTACATGTATTTTATTACTCGGTAGTATATAACGTATGTACTTAGAATTGAACATTAATATTAAATGAAAAATATTGAATGATGGAATGATAGGTTTATTATTGCGAAATTGACAACAAATTTATTGCTTTGCCAGAGATTAATATATATACGAGTATTGTTACATTTTTATTGAGGTTTATTTCATATATGTCCATTGGCGTCCGAAGGGTACGTTTCCCTGGGTATTTGGCTTGATTGAGAATTTTGTATCTCAGCTCTCGTTTTTGTTCGAGTCAACATTTTGGAGTTACTTTGACATCATATTCAAGATGCGTATGACATTTTTGTCCTGAAACAATTCAATTTGATTTCACTCGTTCAAGGGAAATGTCGGTGATATGAACTACCATATGAGTATTGAATGAAGTTGCAAAGAAATATAATTTATTTTTCACTAGAACTTCACCCAGCTATGCCATTTCACCAAAATGTTTACTGGGGTTGCTTAAGCTAAATACTTTGGCTACATTTTTCCTTTTTCTTTAATTTATTTAATTTCAGCCTACTTCCAATGCAAAGTCCTATCACGGACGATCTTTTACTATGTTGGCAGTATTTACGGTGTCGTTATTTTGCCTACTAACTTTACGATTATGTAAGCATATAATCAATGTAATTTGATAACAACCAAACCCAGAAAATATAACTCTGATCCGGGGATCGAATAATTTTCTTCTGGATCTGTCTAGTTTGAACCTAGCTAAGGTATAAAATGCTTTAAACGTCTCTTTTTTAAGCTAATCCTGCGTTGCGAAAAGGAATAGCGAGGATATAATAATAATATAAATCTAAATAATAATTTCTGTGCGATCTTTAAATCAGCATTGAATCATGTACATTTACATGATTCAATGTATTACAGAATTACGAATTTATTTCCGCGGTATCTTTTTCGCATTAGTCTAAAAAGGAGGCTTTCAGAGAAGTTTTCTTTTTAAGAGGAGTAGGAGGGTGTAGGTTATTTTAAGGAAGAGGGAAACATTACGTCGAATCTTTGAAATAGCATCTACAACAAATTTCTCTCGAACCGATTCTGGCGCCCAGAGGTGTTTCTGAGAATGGCGTTTAGAAATCCTGGGTTTGTTTGAAATTGTCTTCCATATTTAAGACAAATTTATTTAAACAAAGCGATTTCCAAAATGGTAAACCAAGAATTAATAATTTTGTAATGGAGTAAAAAATAAAATTCATATTTATTTTAACATTTTGCCAACTTAACAGATTAAGGACACAATCTTAACAGATTATAATTATAAGTGTGGCATAAAGTAGATAAACCGCAGGAAGTGATACATTTATGCTTTTTATAGACACCGCAGAACACCAGTGGGCGTAGATCAACATGTAACTAAACATGTTTTGCCTTTTATCCTTTTTTCTTCCATGTGGTTGGGTTGTTCTATTTAACATGACGCAGTGTGTGTGTTGATGGGGAGAAAAGAGGCGGGGGGAGGTTTGTAGACGAGGCGTTTATGTATTTTTTGGCACTATACGTGTACACTTGTCAGTTAACTCTGTTTAATACATTTCCATACCAGCATATTGACACGACACTGTTTTAGATGAAAACAAATTTAACAAACCCCTAAAATAACAAAATACAACAAACAACGCTTGGTTATATGCGCAAGTTAGTGGTTGAAGAGCATGTAAAACAAGTGTCGACATCGACGTCAGCATCAGCGTCAGCGTCGGCGTTATCGCTGCGCATTTTATTTAAAATAACATTTTCCAAATTGTCATTTTGTTTCGTGAATGCAAACCGATGTTGAACTTTGTGAAAAAACTTGGTGTGAGATTTTTATAAAACACAGAAATACAATTTACTTTTAAATATAACAGTAAATAGAATGTTAAAATTTGGTATTTAGAAAGTTATACAATTGAACTTTACGAACCTATTAGGGGCCATTCATTAATTATGTCACACGCAAATGGGAGAGGAGAAGGTCCCCAAAGTGTGACTAGTAGAGGAGAGAAATGATGTTCCGTTTTTGATCCAAAATGCCTTCGAAACGGATACTCTTTTTTTCTTTGTCCATAAGTCACCCGTTCTCGCCCAAATGTCGATTTCTATACTAGGTCGAGTTCTAGAATATTGTATTCGAATTTTATACACTTCGGATCCAAATTGTTGCTTGTATTGTTTCACTATTACAATCTGCAAGCGATATAAGGTTCCCTTTATAATAATATAACAGCGATAAATTGTGCAAGTCAGAATGAAGTCCTGAATATACTTTTCAAACCTAGTTGCACATATTGAAAGATAAAAGTATATAGAAGATTTTACATAGAAATATGAAGCTAATTCTAAGACACCCTTTATATTTACCACCCTTGTTAAAAGTGAAACTTTCTGACTAAAATATAAGTTTACTTTGGTAAAATAGCTATATTTAAAGAGTGAAAATGTATACTTATGTTACGGAAATAGAAATTTAAAAGTTTTTCTTTTCCATCAGCATCAGCGTCAGGATCTCGCACGCATATTATGTTTGAAAGTTCAAAGTTTCTTTTTGTTCACAATATTTTTTAAAGATTTTTTCTTAGATATAGACAAGAGAGGAGTGAAGAAAGATGAAGTTATTATTACCATAAATGTGTGGGAAATTAAGACAATGATACAGCATTTTTAATTTTGTAATCTAGTTTCTTATTTGATAATACTATCAGCGACCACACGGACAAAACCAAAACTAATCTGTATTACAACTTTTTACTCTCTAAAGATGGCCACATACGATCGTTCCATCCTGCCACTCCATTCTACTCCAGTCACTTTAAAAATAGGTTGTGAGTGTTAAAACGTGTCTAGGTTTAAATGAAGTGAGTGACCTTGATGGACATCCAACAGATTAAAACTCATTTCGTTCCGCTCCATAATTTTTTGACATTTTGAGAGATACAGTATTTCTAGTTTAAAATTGTTTTTACCGACTTCTACAATGTTCGCAGTATTTATGGTGTCGTGACTTCATATATGTGTGCATCTGTGTCAATGGGAAAAGGTTGATAAAGAATGGGTCTGTTTGAAGGCCACAGCTTGATTCCAGCTTTCTTCTTCTTCTATTGAAAGTGCATATAATTCATCGTCCATATAGAAAACATATTTTGACACAGAAGTTAACGTACAAATGTTCGAGTGAACTGACGATGTATCATCCATCAACGAGCCCCCATTTTTTTGTTTCTTAAAATGGAACAGAGTGACGTAATTCTGGTATGCTCTATGCCTGGAGCTACGAATTATCTAGTGTCTTTATGAAAAGTTTGAACAACAAATAAACGTTAAATATAAAACAAATTAAAAATCAAGTGAAGAAAAGAAAAGCACGATTTTCCATTTGAAAGTTTTACTTTTCACTCAAAGAAAACATAAGAAATACATTTGATATTCTTGTTGCTCTGTCAAAAACTTTTATATTTACAACGAATGTCATAGTACCAGTAAATGTGCTGAAAATTTCAATAGACGCAATAATAAACTGGGGTTTTCTTTATGTATTTTGTTATACATTTACTTTTTTTTTAGTACTCCAACAGGATTTTGGATTTTTTTTTTATTTCTTTAAATAACAATCATTCTCGCATGGTGTATTACGGGAATCAGAATCCGTTTGACTTCCTCAAAGGCATTTAAGAAATGGCGTTGTGTGTGTTGCGGTTTGGTGTGTTCTTTTCTGTTTATGAACCACACATACCTGAGAAAAATATTTCAACAAAAATTCACTTGGAAGTTTCTTTAGAGTAAATATTTATTTTCTCGTAATAAAAGCTTAATAAAACGAATATTCTTCTTAGAATTTGTCGGAGGTATTTTAAAATATAAAACGTTAAGGCCCTTTTTTTGATACTTTTTAACGGCGCCCTTTCACATTAAACTATTTCTAACAAAATTAAGTTACTTAGTTTAGTTTGTCGTTGTCGTGCTACAAGCTATAATGTGATTCAATGTTGTGTTGCATCTGCGTAGTACGCGTAGAACGATTTATAGCTAAGTAAGCAAACACTTTTATAGAAGACTGTACAAGCACAGTCGTTGTATATGATATTCAAAGTGACACCATGTTCATTTTTTTCAAATATTTAACTTTACGTTTTTCTACTTTTTTATGCATTCGTAAAAAAATATCACTCAATTCTCAGCTATCTTAATTAAAGATATATCCAGAAGATAATATAACAACTATTTGTCGATTAAAATCTGGACCCTGCAATAATTTTTCACATTCATTTAAAATTAAAATATTACTATCTGTCAACTGTCTTTGTGATGAAGAAGGTGCTGTTGATGATATTATCCTTAGATGCAATAATAGAGAAAGTCAGATAGATGCATTACTTAATATTATTAGTGAAAACACCATTCTGCCTGTGAATCTTTTATTTTTTATTACAGATGTGAAAAATGATCTGACTAAATTTATTGTGCAATTTATAATGGGACAAGAAAAAGAAATATAAGTTAAACATAGTTAATGGTGTAAATATGTAATGTAATGTAAAATTTATGTGTAACATTTTGTCATTGAAATATTTAGGCAAGAATGCTGAAAAACCTAAAGCCAAAAAAATTTATAAAAGTACACATAACATTTTTTATTAAAAAAAAATATTGGTGTAACTACACGTCTAATGTATTTGTCGCTCTTTCACTCTCATTGTTCCACATGCAAATGATTCGAACTTAAATTATCTCGAATTCGAATCAACTTCAAATTTTAAGGATAATTCGTAACAGCTTAATTAAAGTTGAAAATTTAGTGTCCATTTTAAGTTGTAATGATTTTTACCGATATATGTAAGCCTGGTGAGGTCTCACTTTATTGTAGACTCCAAATGATTATTTGTCGTTTCCTCGCTATACTTTAAAAGATTTGCATTATTTCTTTCATCTCACTTAGAAAAGCATACTGTGAAATTAATTTATCGAAGGCACCTCCTTTTTTACAGTTTGGAGTCCTTCATCTTGGCCTGCACCGACCCTGATTTTAAAAATGCTCATTGAATGACATATTAAAATAACACCATAAAAATCTAAATCAATGAGTTTTTTTAAATTCCTTTTCTCGTCTAGACAATATTATTTTTTCAATAATGTTAACTCATTTATTCTGCGTCACTGATCTTGTCTGTGGTAATTATGCTAACTGACTCTTGTCTCTACAGCATCTCCTAATGGTTTCTATATATTTTTGGTACTCTAGTCTATCATCTTCTTTAAGAAACGAATGAAATTCTTTTAAGTTTAAACACAATTTCTTATAATCACCGGAAATAGGCCTGGAACTTAATCCCTTTCTCAGTACATGCTATAACTACACAAAGACAAATGTAAATACCTAAGACGTAGTCCATCTTACATTCTACAGGCTCTTGGAATTCTTAGAACGTCATGATTGTCTTAATGAACTATTTAATCATGCTGAGTTGACCGCTTTTATTTACAATACCTCGTTCACTGTAAGTAATATTACGCACTTGTAGAAACCATCTTAAGAATGTCCAATTGCATTCATCTTTTATCTCAATTATTCTCTATTGCTTTTCATCTCTACTTAAATGTATGTGTCATTTTTCTTTATGTAACTTTCTACTTTTATATATTTGTCAACATCTGTTAAAGTTTTAGCATTGTTTTTGATCCATTTTATCGTAGGATTCTTTCTTTGCTAGTGCTGCGTTGCACAGGGGAATAATATACATTTTCAAATAATTTCTCTAAGAACATACGTATTTATATCACATCACTCAATAAGTTCGTAGGATGACATATAGATGGGGTTGTATGATTTTTAGATAATGCAATCCTTGAAGTGATATGTGTCAAAATTTCACAACATTCCGATCGTTAGTTTACGACTTACAGTGGTTTTAGTGACACTACTTTCGTCATTTTGTAACAATGGAAAAATCTGAATTTCGTGTGTTAATAAAGCATTGTTTTTGAAAGTAAAAACACGTTTCAAGCAAAGCAATGACTTGATTAATGTTATTCGGACCCGGTATTGTCCTTCTTACTGAGGACAAGATAAGATTATCTTGAATTTTATATAAAAGTGTAATAAAAACTAAATGAATATATTGTTGAATCTTATTTCTATTAAGAATACGTAACCACGTCTCCCTTGAGTACCATATCGTTGACAAATGTTTGCTGTTGCTTATAAAAAGTATTTAATTGCGCTTTTCTGGCGATTTGCTCATATTTGCCTAAATCTGTTATATGTACGCCACTGCTTCCTTGTTTTGTATGCCTACACCTTCCTCTTATATTCATTAGACTAATTACAAATCAAATGATTAATGTAAATTTGTAATTAGATAGTCGCTAATTATGTAATCCTTGTATTAGGCATCCTATGTACAAGTCCTTGCTTTGTTTTTCATATGAGTGCTCGTCTAACTTCCCCCCTTCCCTTCAAAGCCTATCTGGTTACCTTTATCGTCTTGAACAGCCTTAATTAAGATCTTGATATCTGCCTGACAAGTTCATATCCTAGTTAAAACAAGATTTTCTCTTCTGCTTTTACACTACTTTCTTGAATACAAATAACTTAATATACGTACAATACGTATTGTATCAAAATGTACATTTTGATAAATTACAAGTGAGGTTTGTCTTCCAACAGATCCACGGTTAGTTTTTATAAGGGATCGTGACAACGGTTCCTAATCTTATTGGAACGTTTCTGTAAGCAGTGATTTTCAACTTAAGAATAGGGTTTTTCATCATATTTCCTAGAATTCGTAGTAGATGTATATGGATATATGTCTCGTGACGGTAGATCCCAATGTGGAAGATAGTAACTTTAGATAATATTATATTTAAATGCATAAATGTTTAAAGGCCTGATTCTCGAACCTTCGATATGTGCCGTACCACGCACGCGACTTGGGTTCCTTTAATTATCAAGCGCAAGTAATTATTTTCACTATTGTAACTCAATAATAAGGAATAGCCACAATTAAAATGAGAACAAGGATTTACACTTTTTAGAGACTTTATTTAATACCACAAAACAATTACTGGTTGACTCACAATAAACCTTGGTATTTTTACCTATAGTTTCATGTTTGTTTAAATCCTACCTGGATTTAATATATATATATATATATATATATATATATATATATATATATATATATATATATATATATATATATATATATTGCCTACTAAATATTAATAAATTCTTAAAATAATAAGGAATTGTTATAAAGCATAGTTCAATAAGCTAAGTAATAATTATAACAATATTAACAATAATAACACACACACATATATATATATATATTTAGTAAGCAAGTAAGTGTCTGGGCCCGTAACCCCCAAATTTTTCGATTTTAATCTCATTTAGCCGATCACTTCGTTTGAGTATGATAAAAGATTTGCCTTTTATAAACTTTGCATGTCCTTTATTACCTTTTCCAAAATTAACGTCACCGCACCTAAAACCCTGTATAAACCAAAGAAAGCGTACATTTTAAAGTCAAGCGTCAACCCTTATGTCAAAAGAGACTTTTATTATAATAGATATATGTTTAAGAACATAGATACTTATTTCCTGCCCATCATCTTGGTTGGTCAGATAACTTCAATTGATGGTTGTTACAGAAGAAATCTTAAAAGTATCCTGTAGCGACTGTCTTCACTGCAGGGGATTGTTTTTAAAGGGCGTCATCATACAAGATTTATTACTTGATTATGTTCAATTGCATTTTTGTTTTCGTCTATGCCAGTGTTAGGGGATCTTTATTTTATATTCAAATTAAGTTGAAGCTTTTATAGAAGAAAATATATTATCAGTGTATTTGCGCAAACGTTACGTATGCTTTGCTTACCTGATGATGGCTTTACATATCAAGTCGAAAGCAGAGCTTGTCTATTGATTTGATGGTTTATAATAAATTAGTGATGAAGAAGAAACTTGTTTACTTATTTATTTTATATTATTGACGTAGCAATTAATAAAATCATTATTATTTTCAGATTACTAAGATGAGAAGACGTCATGTCGGCGCTCTAAACATAAGGTATGCTTTTTATGTTTTATTAATTGAAAAATGAATATAAATAAAACATAGATATTACATTAAATACTGGTAATATTTTACGTAAAGGTTAAATCGATACAAAAAAGCATATTTTCATCAAAAAGCATATGTTTTTTGACGACACAGATAATATATAATTATTTCTATAATTACTGCATGATAAAATTACATTTAAAGAATACTTTGTGAAATTTTTATACATAAATATCAAGAAATGAAAAATTGACAGCGAATCTCCACAGACGGTACAAAAAAAAATTTCATTGCATGTTCCTCATAACTCATCACTGGATTATTTTAATTCAAAAAACGAAAATGATTTCATTAGTTGATAAGTTTCTGCATTTTTCAATTTCAATGATTTTTCAATTATTTATAGCACTTAGAAGTCAAAATACTGATTTTTCATGGAAAAATAAGAAACTTTGTTAGTTTAAAATACATTAAAATTTAAAAAAAACTCGACAGCGTTACCTACCCTACCACTAATAGCAATAAAATTGGTAACAGAATGATAAATTTAGATAATATTTTTACATAAAGCTAAGTTTTGTTAAACGTAATATATACGTATACACATATTGCTTACTTATCGAAGAATCAATTAAACTAACTTTATCTTTACATCAATTGAATGTTCTATTTGAACTTTTTAAATCAACGAATTTCATTCAAGACTTCTGTACAATTAAAAACATTTTTCGTTTTTCTTTTTCATTTCACCATGACTACTACTTTGTTAACAGTTTGCTGTAAGTTATTTTACTTCTTCTACAAAGCCAAACTTTAGAACTGTGTATTTTCTGAAAGACTTCGATTAACCCGCAAGAGACTCTCGTTGTATTACTCTTGCTTAATAGAACTTTATAGTCCGTAGAATTCAACACTTGAATACATATATCAGTGGTGAATTTGCTAATATTTGTAATTTGAAACAAAATCCATGACAAATTTACACTTGATTTGAAATTAGTAAAGACGCAAACAAAATATTAATAATCAAAAATTGTACCATTTTATTGGCGCCATCTTTTGACAGTTGCGTGTACTAATACATACATTACGAGTTATCCACTATGCCAATAAAAAATACATATGGTAACACAGTATGATTTTAATTTTGAATTTGTGACAGCTCTGTAAAAGTATAAAACATTTTTATTAATTATTTATTTAATAGTTTTTTGTATTAATTAAAACTATACTAAGCATATCCGTCGTGAGTTTCTGTTTAATTTGATATATCACTTGGCTTGGTTTGAAAAATATATGCAAGTGATTCTTTCATTGAATTGAACATTTTGACTACTTGTTAGTGATACAAATGAAATGAACTAGGATGTACTTTTTGTGAAGTGTTTTTGTATTTATAAAACCTAGTGCTATCTTTAATGTATATATTTAATAAGTTACCTCCTGGAGATTAGCAAATTCGTATACAGAGTGTACTTGTTTGTATTTTACTTTAACCTCATGCGTTCGTGAATTTGTTAAATTATTTTTGCTAGCGATATCAGATTGAGATAAATCGTTTGTTGCTTTTGTGTAGTGAATATTGAATAATGTGTGTCTTTTAAATTTGGAAGCCTTCTATCTGCTACAACCTTACCAACTACAGGCAAGTTAAAGCATATTCTATATTTGTTTTATTTGTATGTTTTGCAATGTCATTTTTTAGGTTATTTTTGGTATACTGTCTGTACTTATATATTATTTCGTATACATTGTTTAAATTTCTTATAATTGTGTAGGTTATATATCAATTTATATTATTGTGTAAGTTTTTTTTATAATTGAATTTTGAACGTATTGACAATTCCATTACGAAATATAGCTTCATACAACAAAATGAAGTCTTACATGAAACTTTTATAAGAATATAAATATCTTCGAGTTCAAAAGCCTTCATAACTTACAGATTCAAAGGATTGATAAAATATCAAAGGATATCTTAATGTTAGAAAAGGATAACACTATATTTTATCGTTTTTTATTCACAAAAAGTTTAAAACTCAATATTTTTACACTTCGTTGAAGCTATTGAGGAGGATACACCACTGAAACATACTTTCAAGGTAGTTCCACACCCAGCATCCCCAAAGGCAACTAACCCCGTATTGCTTTCATATAAGGTGTCATGTGAACAGATAGGAACAAGAAAAAGAGAAACAATACTTTCAAACTGAAATTAATATTTTGAAGTTAGGAACTTTCATAAATATAACCGATATATCGTATTTTGTTTCAAATGGTTTTTTTTTTATATATCTTAACTGGTATTGGTACTTTAGATAAGGGCTGGGCAATTGAAAACGGTTTTTTTGTTATTAATAGGCTTTGGACTATGGACGACTATCATCACCAGGCTTTATTAGGGCTCGTGCTCAGTTTATGTTTGTTGCGTGCATGAGATCATGGTGAGAGTGGAAAACGAACATATATACGAGTATAATATGTACTTTTATCTCTTTAAAAACAGTAGTGTCTTGAAAATTTCTTAAATGCATTAACTATATGCAGAGCTTTGGATCATATTATAGCATATTTGATTGCATAAATTATAGTTTAGAAAGATCAAAATTCAATAGTGAAATATAACATGTGATTAAAACTTTTCCTGTTGATACTAAATTTTTGTTAAATGATTCAAAATTAATTAGTGAATTATTTAAATATTTAGAACTTTGTAAAATAGAATTATAAAATGTGAAATATGTATAAAAAATGTTTGATGGTGGCTATAACGAATAAAAGTCAAGGCAAGTAAATAAATAAAAAAAAGAAAATGTTGAAAAACTTTAAAGTAGAAGCTTAGCTTTCATGATAAAGTGTGCTAATGTAAAATAAGTCCAACCCTTCATACTCTTCCAACAACCGTTGTTTGAAAAAAGCCAAGATACGACTTTTATTTAGAAAAAACTTTCTTAGTTCAATTATATATATCTGTCTCGTTTACTCTCATACTATATATAAATAGGTGCTTCTCGTTCACTCATTATTAATCTTAAATGTGCTAATAAATTGTATCCTACCTATCGTCCTATCCTATCCTATCAGATCAGATCTTTAATTAGTTTCAGATTCAAACAAACTGTCCGTTTATCGTATGTGAAATACCAAACTTGGACGAACCATTCTGTCAAATTCAAAATCGAATCAGATTCGAATTGTCTAAAAATAGTTTGTGTGATTAGGACGTCCAACTGTCTTTAATCAAAATAAAATAATTAAATCAATTATCCTGATCTATGAAATTAAAATTAAAAAAAACTAAACCTTAAACTAAATTAAAAAAAAAAAACAATTTCGTTTACTTGTTTAAATGAATTTCAAGTAGATATAATTTCTAAGAATATATAATTATATTTATTGACAAATGGATCAACTCGTCTGCAGTACGTTAATATGTACCGGAAAGACTTGATATGCGACTATCATATGTGGAATATATCCTAGCAAAATTTTATGTTTTTATGGAATTTGATCTGAAATACAAACATATACGGGAAAATAAATACACACAGCGGAAGCGCAGAAATACTGTTTATTTTAAATTATAAAATTCTTATTTATCTGATATAAATATTATGTATTATTTATATTCGTATCATTATAGAGTTGTTTATTTAATCTTATGTATTCTTTTATTTTCATTTCTATCATGACGGCGTATAGAATACATGGAAGTTGTTATTTATGTTGCCTATATAATATAGTTAGGCGTTCTATGCTATTGTTCCATTTTTTAATTTTTTTCATGCTCATTTTTATTTCTATTTGGCAGAAGTTAAGCTTGCCTTCATGGGGACTCGAGGTACACACGGCCTTTGATTATACAAATGCACAATGGATAATTTTAAATTTTAATTTTAAATTAAACCCCATTGCAGCGAAAATTATTATGTAGATACATTTAATGAAAGGTTATTATCCGGTTTATTATTTTTTAATCAACTCTTGATATTAAAGTTAAAATGTAGTTAATTTAAAATTAAATAAGTTCATAACTAAAGTCGAATTGTGAAAAGTAGCCCTTATTTTTTAGTTGTATTCGAATATTGGAATTGGAATTTAACTAGAAAATATAGCAATATTTATTTTCAAAACTTATTTTAGCAGTTCTAACTCATTAAATGTCAGCGGAAGAAAGCTTAAAATGTAGATACGTTATTCATCTAACTAATTGTAGCTTTAGATTTTGATTCGCGTTTATTGTTACTTACATAAAACGATTTAAACATAAAAAACACATGGTTTGTTTTGATAATATTTAACCTGCTGTACAGTCTCGCCATCTATATTTCGCGAATCAAAAATGGCCAAGTATCGTTTCACCTTAAAGTTAATCCTTAATATTACACGACAAAATGTAATTTAATTTAAGATCCTAATATTTATTATTTAAGAAATGTTCCTTTTTTACAAATGAATACGCATACTGCAAATAAGAACAAGACTGTCTTTTCATTTTCTTTCCTTTTACTTTTTCAAAACTTCTATATTTCAAATCTACTAATAAAAAACATTTCCCTTTTCATTTTGGTACCTACAAGCATATTTCTAATTAATTGTTTTTGTTTAACTGTTTTTTTGACAGATAAGTGTAAATTAATCTTAGTTTTCTATATTTTTATATAATTTATTATTTTTGAGGTGCTTTGGTATAATTTTATTTTATGGATTTTCTTAATTAGGTTTTTGATTTATTCATTTTGTTTAAAAGTTTTATTACTCTGCAGCGTTTGGTTGTTGTTTTAGTAAACGAATTGTTTTATTTGGAACTTTTTCCTGATATTGATGATTTATTGTTAGTTACGTACTATAACAGTTTCTTTAATTTAATTTAATTACGAATGGTTTTAATCAAGGCTAAATTACCCATTCCCACGTACCCAGAAAACATTTGGATATAAGTACAAAATACAAAGAAATATATTCGTGTATATTGCATATCCTATGTATATGCTTTTGTCATGTAAAGTCTACACTGTATATCATATGTATGTGCAAATGCAATGGTATGTACATATTTAATCATTGTTGCATGTACATAGTATGTACTGTCATGTTTAATTATTTTATGTATATGCATTATAAAAGATATTATTTTTACATTATGGATCATACATCACAGGCAATGTCTAATGTTATGTGGGTTATGTTTTAATCTCAATGTAAATGCTTTTGCATATGGCTATATTCGTAACTATTTCCACTAAACGACACATTAAATTGAATTTTAAACTAAAACAGTAAATGGAA
This sequence comes from Panorpa germanica, assembly GCA_963678705.1. Classification (NCBI taxonomy): domain Eukaryota; kingdom Metazoa; phylum Arthropoda; class Insecta; order Mecoptera; family Panorpidae; genus Panorpa; species Panorpa germanica. The sequence goes on along the minus strand of OY783206.1, from coordinate 8,587,869 downwards.
ATGATTATCTCTATTATCATATGCTCTAGAATTAAATTAAAATTAAATCAGTTAGTGGGAATGGGTCTTTAGAATTTACTAAAATACTAGTATATCTGTTTTTAAGAAATGTACAGTCACTCTACGATAGCATTTTTTAAATCGTTCTTAACTCAAATCCTCAACTAGAATTTATGATGTAGAATGTAGAATGAATTTATCTATGTAGAATGTAGAGGTTTTTGCAGAATAAAGTTAACTTAAAATTTTGTGTTTTTTGAAAATTATAAAAACACGTGGCATAAATTTCAAATCAATCTTAATAACCTTACTTGAAATATGGAGCACTCAGATTAAAAAATGTTGAAAGCAAATATCAGAATACTATAATAAAAGCACTACTGCAATAAATTAAAAGTCGCCCTTAATCCTGGTGTGCCAAGCAAGTACTTACTTTAAACACACCAACCAATACCCCTAAATCTGTTAATTTAAAATAAATACTTAACGCTAAGTAATAAAATACTCCCTCACACATTATTACGAATTACTGTTCCTATGTTGTTTCTACCCCACTCTCTTTCAAGAATAATTAGAAAAAATTAGCATATCGTAAGAACCCTAAACTAAGTTTAAAATTAATGTTATACAAAAAGAAAAAACTCAGAAGCACAAAAGTTTTTAAAGGACAGATGGAGCCTTTGACATAAGTCGAGGTATTTAACTTAAGAGTACTGTACAGTACAACCACCTTAAAACAAACTTTTTGCATTTACTTGTATTTTTTTTCGTCTTCAATTTCTCTCGTTTTTTAAGTTATTTTTTTCTTGTAAATCCGTTGACAAGTTCCCAACAACTTTGACATTTTAAATGGATTTCATTTTGTTTTTTCTTTCCTTTTTTTTAGATGGAATGAAAGCTCTTGCTACTCTGGGTTTCTTTGTGTTCTGTACAAGGATAATGCAAAAAGAAAAGTAAAAATTCTAGTAAAATTAAATACGAGTACATTTTAAATTCAATGTCAATGAAAAATCAAGTTATTTAAAATATTATTTACGCTATTTTGTTCAAAATTTTACTTACAGACATAAAGGCTTATGATTAGTGAAGGTTTATTAATTAATTTCTTTTGATGTTGTTGTCTAACATGTTGAGTTAAAATTATTCCCAAATCAAACCCAACGTCTCTGTGTTGGAACAGGAGGTATAATATGTAAATTAATAATGTCTATTTTGTAGAGAAAATGAAAACCTAGACGCACACTTTCAAAAAGTCTGTCTTAGGGCTTGTGCAGGACATGTGTATAAAAAGACTTGTCTTAAGATAGTCATGTCTAAAGTTGCAATTTACTGCATTTATACAACGAAAAAACTAGCGCCAAATCCACGTTTAGCTAACACGTAAGTGTATTTAACGGGTTATGATTAAGTTAAAAAAGAGTGAAGTAATACATGTATTTGTTAAGCACATGTTAAATTCTAAAGACGTAGAAAATTAAGAGGAAGATGGAGAAGATTTAGATGATGAGGAGGAAGAGAAAGATGACGAGGACGATTATGACGAAGAGGTATCAGAGGATAAAAACAACGAAACAAAAAGTAGAAAAAAAGTAAAGGAGTAAAGAAGGAGAATAGAGGAAAGACGATGGTTGAGGAAATGGAAATACTACAGAATACAGATGGTTACAGGAAAAGAAAGGTTAGATCTAATTCAAGAAAGGATGGAGAAGAAGAGGAGGTCGAAATAAAAAAATGAGAAAAAAGGAAAAAGAAGTAGGTAACGAGGTTAGCAAATGGAATCAAGCGAGGAATTGTTTAAAACGATTTTGCAAGTACGATACGTAGTGAAATCAATGTTATTGTATTTTTCAGGACGAAAAAGGGGTCGTGACAATAAGAAGCCCACTAAATTATATTAAAAAAAAATTATGAAACTCTATTCAAAAATAAAATGACATAAAATATTTTTTTTTACACTAAATATTTCATTTATAGCATTAGCTAATCTGTCAAGAGTATGCTCCATATATCAGTATCCATTATGTCCATTATCTCAATAGTTGGTATGCATTATATCGAGAAAGACGAACTAAAAACTCATATTGATCCCGGGAAATCCCGCCCGAATTTCCTCAATTTATTTTTCTCCGGTAACTATTTGCATTTCAATTACGTTTGCATTGTGACCCAGGACCCAAGTTGTATGAAATTGAAGAGTTTGTTTAAAAACATTAATAAAAACAATGCAAATATATTTAACGTAGAAGGTTTGTGATATTGAGAGACAAAACTTTTAACACACGACAATCGAACATCGCTAACGGATAAGAAAAAGAATATTTTATATCGAAAGTTTTTTGATGACACTTATTTTTCAACAACAATTTTTTGTTTTCTTTTTATACATACTTTTTTTTATACATATACAAAAACAGTAAGCTTGAAGTATATATCTGTATGTATATACACTGAAATACAGAAAGTCCCCGATGTGTTTTCAGGAAGCGACTCCAATTACACAAATACTACTTAACGTGAAGCTGAATAAAAAGAGAGATTCTCTAGACAATTGTGTTTAAGATAAAGAAAAAAGAGACTACAAGCATTAGTGTCTTCTGTAGGAGATTTTTTCAAAGAGATATGCATTAATATTGATCGATTAACTGCAGAGCCGTATTAAACTATAACATGCGCTCTATGCTGAGACGATTGGTGAGGCCAATGTTTCGTTTTCCTAAAACATATTTGTTTGTCCGTAATTTAAAAGGAGTATTAGATAAAAATATAAAATTTTAGCAGTTTTGTTATTATTTAGAAGTTGTTATACTGTATTTCAACTTAACACAGTCATGTGTGTTTCAGATTTATCTAACACAACAAAAGTTACCTGTTTCGTAAACTATTTTACCTATTACACAGTGTTTAGTGACATATTTTACTGTTTTTCAAAAATAAACCCATCCTTTTACGTATTTTGCTTTCTCATACAACTTCTAAAGAAGACCTTTTAAAGGATTGTAAAATCTTAAGAATTCATTTCTTGGGATTAAAATCTTTTAGAGTAGCTGTTATAAAATTAAACTCTTACCGCTTTACAAATAAACCTGTTATAAAATTTATACCATATATAAAGCCGTCCGGACAGGTATTACTCGTAAGGCAGTTTTAGATCAACTATTCCTAGGTTTTGGTTAAGTACAATATTACGTGTATGCAAGATATCATTCATGTATAAGTATTTTTTTTAATTTAATTTATATATTTATATCCTACTATGTTGACAGTTTTTTTAGAGTCGTAACCTCATATATGTGCACTACACCGCAGTCTAACGAGTTTATGGTTATGTATGTACATTAGAGTGGCCCTTATTTTCAAAGTTAAAATTTTTTTTGCGGCACCCTCCCATTTGGTGCCAATGCCTAAAAAAATGATTTGTGTAAAATTTTAGGTCAATCGGATAACGGGAAAACGTTAAAATTCTTATATCATGAGAAATATTAATTTTATGCAAAAACTTATTTCAAAAAAGTTGTAGATCTAATAAAAATACATATTTAATCATCTATTACTTTTTCTCGTGTAACTAACAATTTTCGAGAAATACGTGAAAATCAGTTCCTTTACTATAAATCCACGAGAATCGAAAAATTACAAAATCACGATTTTATATATTTATTTTACAAAATATTTATTATACACAGAAAAGTGTATAATAAAATAAAATAATTAAATAATATAGTATAATGAATTTAATTATTATTTCGCAAAATAAATAAATTTTTTAAAAAATGTATGGGATTTTATAATTTTCCGGGCTCTTGGGGCACCCTTTCCCATTATCCGATTGATCTGAAATTTTACACCTATTATTTTTTCATGCAATGGAACCAAACTGAGGGGTGCCGCAATAAAAAATCTCAAAAATAATTTTCACCAAGAGTAAATAAGGGCCACTCTAATGTACATATTCATCTTAACTTAATAACAACAAAATCCAAAAAAAATAGAACTCTTATTCGGTGATCGATCTCGAAGTCAGCGTCAAGCATCAATGCTTTTGGCAACTATTTCGTCTTCATGTTTTGTACTTTGCGGTTTTATTAGATTATTTTAGATTACCATTTAAAATTAAATAATAAAGGCAAAAAATGTTACCAATGTTTTATAGCCTTCATCTGCATTAGAAAGAATGGCAATCCATACTGATATCTTGAAAACCCTAACAACTGGATCAGTAGCATGTATTATTAGATTTGTTATATGTCTGCTATATTTATTTGACGTCTTTTTCTGTCCTTTTAAAGTCATCCTTATTGATGGAAAGGTGTAATAAATAAATATATATATATATTTAATTGTATATGCTGATTATATTCTGTCTTGTATCATTTAAATCTAAGCTAATATATATTTTTAAAAAAGACAGTTCCAAAACTCAATAAATGAAATGGTCGTTCTTTAAGAATAAACTACAGATACATCAGAGTATCCACAAAACGTAGTTTATAGTGTGTGGTCATGGCGCTAGTAGTAGTAGTGGTGTTATAAGTTAATTTTCAAGGTAACCGTCTAGTGTATCAGGATATCACTCAGTTCACTTCAAGTTGGTTAAGTCTGTAGTCTTCTACAGTTGTTGTAATTTATTATCTAAAGCACTAACAATGATCATTCTTTTGTTTTGTTCGACTATGGGCACGAGATAGATGGGAACACCACCTGCTCTAGCCCACCCTGCTATCAATCCCACCCGTTGAAGCGGTCGCTACCATCGTCAACTTAAAGGTGGTGTACTGGTTTGATAGGTAAGCTATGTTCCTAACGGTAGGATTATTTTGATATGAAATTTAATTCCAAGTAAAAAACTCACACGGAAAAATCCATCGGTTATTTTTTTTTAATTTTAGAATTTGAGGCGATTCCAACAACATGATTATATTCTCCTGAAGTTAATTTATTTTAATTAAATTTGGTTTATTATATTTATATCATTTAGGAATTCTAGCACTTTTTGAATTTTTTCTGTATTGTCTAAAAGTATGTCCTTTAGTTCACCACTGATGTTGTGTTTTGTTCTTTGCGTTTGATATTGTGGGCAAGTATACTAGTATATGATGGACTGTTATTTGTCTCTGACAGTTGCTGCATCGCGGATATGTTGTTTTACTGATTAGATGTTGAAGCGTCAATGTCGCATGTCCTGTTCTTAGTCTGAAAATGGTTTTTTCGAATTGTCTATTGCTGTGATAAGAAGTTTTCTATTTTTCTTAATTAATCTCAATTTGTTGTTACTTATTTGCATCCAGCACTGGTTTTTGTATTTGCCTAAGACCCTTTTTATACCATTTTATTAAATCGAAGTGTAATATGTCAGAGACTGAAGTTAATCCATCGGTTTTATATCTAATATGATGACAGACCAAATACGCAGACCAAATTTATCGTAGAATGCTTACTTATTGTCAAGCAAAATACTTCCTGCGTCAAAACTTTGTGAACTGGGTAGAAGAACAACAAAACAAAGCGGCATGTAGCGATCGAGAACTATATTGGATCTAAGTTGTCTTATTAATATTGTAAACGTAGCTAAATTGTTTGAAGGACAGAGCAGACCTGTAGAAGGTGGTATTGGTTTGAAGCAACGAAATAAGGAATAAAACAGGGTGTGATTTTGAAAGCTGCTGCTTTCAGTTAGAGGGTAATATTGCTTCTAAGTTCACGGGTATTTCTCTTTTTCTCCTATGAAGAGTAGTGGTTTTACCATTTTGGTATTCGGACGAATGTGGTTGGAGGATTATTCTTACAGTTAGTAGAATAACATTTACTCGACAGAATGAACACAGAAGACAAAATCGTATAAAATATAAAAAAGAAATGCGTTCGTGTTACGTGCTCAAGTGTAACTTTAAAGGACCGTTTCAACTGGTGCAACAATTTTCATAGAATATTTTTTTACTAGATAATATTAAATGAAATCTCAAGACTACCGAGTTAGTGGGCCCGGTCACAATTTGGATAAATGACCATTTAAGGGTAACAGAGTAGTATGCGAATATTGTATTTCCGTTGACATTGCATACTCTCTCTAAAAGTCGTGTTCTACGTAAAACTTACAGATCTTATGTACTCACGAACAATGTTCGCAGCCCTTCAGTGATCAAGACAAGATCTCCTTTGCTAATTATACACCTGCCACATGGGATGTATTCTCTGACAACTATCAATCCAGGTCCAATTTACACATGTGGATTAAAATACGACAAACATACCTCGAGGATTATGGTCTGCATAAATAGACTGATGCTGCTAACCTATTGAAGCAGAGGAAACCTACTAAGGGTATTGCACTAGTGTAATGTATAGGCTTGTACTACGTACACTTTAGGCATCAGTTCAGATTGTGACTATAGTGGTATGCGAATGAGGGTAAATCCGTTAACAATGTACCCCTCGTGCCACGGTGAATAGTGTTCGGTTCATCATTCAACCCACTCCCCCCGACCAGGAAGAACACACTTCAGTGATATCCATATTAGTTTGGAATGCATATCCTCATGCTACATACCTAAAGTTCCGTCTTTCATGTACACATTCAGATACAATTTCTACTCAATACTTCGCGAGTTTATGGCAAATATAGGCTGGCATCGCAAACCTCTAGGAGTAGAGGGAAATCAAATCATGATTTTCTTGCACACAGTGTACTGTATAACTCGTACTCCATACACTCCATTCAACTATGCTTGGTGGTTCGGGCTCGATTCTCACAAATGGTATAAATTTATTTAAGAAATAAACTCAATTAATAATAAACAAATCTACAAAACGCACAATTATTATATTACAATTGATGTCAGGTATAACCTAGCTGTTTAAGCCGCAATAATAAAAATATGATTGCATAACCGATAATATATAAATTTATTACCCTAAGAATCAAGCCTAATGAGCTACTTAGCTTCAATTATTATAAAGCCATTACGCTAAGTAGCCTCATTTTAAATATTACATTGATATCGTTAATATATTAGTACGAGTGTTTTGCTTTACGACTCTTTGTAACTTTATTATTACTTTATATCTAAACTGTTTAGTTCAATGTGAATCGTCATTGAATGAGTCTATTCACTAATCTAATGTGTACAAATCGTAAATAAAATTCAAAATTCTGAATTAAAAATGGATACTGTTGTTGATCCTGTTATAATCTTGCTGTAAGATGCAATCTTTCTTACTTACACTCTTCCTAATAAACTTAATAATATCTATTCCGATAACACAAATAGTATGCTTCGAAGCAAACATTCCACAACAAGAAAAAAGTGTTTCACAAATCGGAAATTTTTTAGTTTCTGTGTTTACACAATATATTCAAGAAGAGAATAACTATATCTCTGTAAAACTAAACAATGCTGGTGAAGATGTGATGGTACATCTACAAAGTGGATCAATTCCAATACCGCTGTTTATTCAATCACATTATATTTTTAATTATGACGAATTTAACGAAAACTCTTTAATGTTTGTTTATTTTACTAACAAAATTCCTAAAGCTAATACGATAAGCGGATTATATGATTTTCCAAAACTGTCGAAATTTTGGGGAGGTGAAGCAAAATTTGTTATTATAATTACAAGACATCTAGAGGACAATGAGGCAACTAAAGTTGAGTTAACTAATATGTTTAATAATTTTTGGAAATATAATTTGATAAATATTCTTGCTGTTTATTGGTCTGAAATAGATAGTGACATTGTAATACTTACATATAATCCATTTTTAAAGAAATTAGAAGATAAATCTGGAGAAAATAAATTGGAAGCATTATTTTATGATAAAACAATAAATGTTTATGGATACCCATTAAGAATAACCCAAGAATCCGCGAGATTTGAAAGTATGCAGTTCAGTGATGAAAATGGGAAGATGATTATTACAGGATCTGATCGAAAATTAGCAGAGACGTTTGCTCAGCATATAAACGCTACTCCAATATTTGAATACTACTACTACAGACATGATGGTCCAGTTATACATAAAGCATTACTTTCTCAATTGCTAAATAATAAAACTGATGTGGTTCTTAATTTGAATGGAATATTTTTTAACACAAATTTCTACAAGATTTTGTATCCTCATACCTCAGACAATTGGTGCATTTTGCTGCCAACTTCTCTTGAAGTGCCTTTACCAGTGAACTACACGTTGCCCTTTTCGCCAATTGTTTGGTGTTTAACGTTATTTAGCTTGCTTTGCATAAGTAGTGTATGGTATATATGCTCTAACCACCAAGGAAAATCCAACAGTTGCTTCGTGATCCTACTGTTTGCATTACAAACTCTTGTATCTTCAACACCATTTCTAAAATTCGGGAAGAAAACAAGAAAAGAAAAGCTGTTTATTGTATTTTGGATGTTCTGTTCTTTAATATTGTACAACACTTATCAAAGCAATCTCTACAGCTTCTCGACACTACCAAGAGAACCTCATGAAATTAATAATCTAGAAGAAATTGCAGAATCGGGTATTAACATTTATATGTATCGTAACCAAGTAGATTTATTAAAACATGAAAATTCGGAATTAATTAAAAAATTGAAAGGATATTTCGTCAGTGTAAGAGATATTACGGATTATAATAACTTGCTGCTTTCAGGAGAATATAACTTTGCACATGCTATGAGACAAGCAAGAGCTACATATTTGCTTAAATTTCGAGAATATATTTCTTTTAAATACAGAATCGCAAAGGAAAGTCTCTTACCATCTCTAGCTTCTTATTTTGTCCAGAAAAACTCGTTTTATACGACCAAGCTTAATACTTTGCTAAGTCGAGTTGTCGAAGGTGGTTTCATTGATAAGTGGACGTCTGATTCATTTCATGAGGTGGTTATGTTTAATAATAATTCCAAACTAATAAACTATGAGGAAACAAATCCACCATTTACATTGACAAATATGTTGCCAATTTTTATCACTTTATCCACTGGGTGGTGTTTATCATTTACAGTACTTATTTGTGAAGTGTGTTGGATCCGGTTTAAAATTTTGGGTGTGTACTTTTTGTCGATATGCCAGAAGAAACATTTTAATATATTTCAAATAAAATTTAATGGAAGATGTTTGTCTAAAATACCGCGTGGTTTACAAAGGCGCTACCATCACAAAACAGTTCAAGTACTACCGAACACACAAGCCGTATAATACTAGCCGTGTTGCTACTGACGATGACAAATGGATTATAAAATGTGTGTAGAAATATTCTTCTGAAAATATTTATATATGTATTTATGTGTATGAAAAGAATAGAGAAACTTATGCATTTGTTCCTTTGTCTTACTTAAAATTAAGACATTTAAAGTAATACAAAAACAACGTAGAAATCTTGATTTTGTAATTGGACACTAGTATTTATAATTGCGTTCTCCCTACAAACAATTTGTCGTATCTTAGCAATCTCGTATCAGAGAGCGGTTAGACAGTAGTCAAACAGTGTTCGGGAGAACATATGTTAGTACTGTGGTAGTACTGGGTAGTAGCACGACTTGCACCTCGGCAAACGTCGTATGGAAAGTATTATGAAGGTCATCAGAGGGGGTACGAAACGATCCGGCCAGTTGAGACATGCTTCATGTAATGTCACACTAATGTCTAATAGGATTCCAATCACCATTCAGAGTTATACGATTCGTATCTAATTGGATTCCGATCAAAATTGTTTGTAGGGTTAATGTCGTCTGAAGTCACTAGAGAATATGTGTAGCGTAAGTACTACTAGCGATGTTAACCAAACGATCGGTTTACTGTCATGAACAGAATGCGCAGTTTGAGCCGTGTGCTCTGCAGTAGTTGAAATATCATTAATAGTTAATTAGATTATGACTCACTGTAATATACAGTGAGTTCTCCACAGAGGAAACATGTTAAAAAAAGGACGAAGCTTTAAATGTCCCACTCACAGCTTTAATTTTATTTTGTATTTTGTATTTAATTTAAATTGTTTAGTATACAGCAATACGCGTAGTCATTCACAGTACTATTTTTAATTTAATTTATTTTTAAAGTTTTCTTAGAACCTTACAAGGTCCAATGTTTTAAATTAAAAATATTAAATTAAGAAAAACTGTTATACGAGGCATGTTTTTTAAGTAAGTACCGTTTTGCGTTTCCGCCTTTGCAGCGCTACGGTCGGCGTTCCGCGCATGCGCGCTGGTTACCTACATCTCTTGTCTACGCACTGACGCCATTACAGTCTGATTCTTCATTGTATACGTTGTTTACTGAGTGTTTAAGATGCCTCCGACAATCGTGAGTTCCGCCGATTGTGAAGTACGGGCTGTTATACGATTTCTTAGTGCTAAAGGCGTAAAACCGATCGATATTCATCGTGAGATCTGTGAAGTTTACGGACAAAACATTATGAGTGATGGAATGGTAAGGAAATGGGTGAGAGCATTTAAAGATGGCCGCACAAATGTGCAGCGTCTTCAAGACGATAACGAAGTCAAAACAGTTGTGATACAGTGGTTAACAAATCAGGCGGCAGAATTTTATGAGGAGGGTATTCAAAAACTGGTGCCACATTATGACAAGTGCCTCAATATTCACGGAAATTATGTAGAAAAGTAGATTAAGGTACAGGCTTTCATGTAAAAATAAAATTATTGCGATATCTTTGCACGTCTTTTTTTAATTCCAAAACGGTACTTACTTAAAAAACACGCCTCGTATTATAACCTCCAAAATGTGACAATCCATCAAAATGCAGTAGGATTTACTTTTAAAAAAAAATTAATGTCAGTTTTAGAAAAATATAGAAGTGAAAACAATTTCTAGTTGTTATTAAAAATAGCAATTTTAATTATTTCACATACTATTTTGTCGAACTGTCATAATTTATATTACTAACGATGTAACGATTTCACAAATGTGAAAAGGAATGCTTAAACGAAAACCTGAAATCTAGATTACAATATTAAATAAAAACAGTAAATTAAATATCAAAACAGTGAGTGGGAATGAGGCATTATTATTCCTGTTTTACAATCTATAGTAAATCATTGACAATTAGAAGCAGACCTGTATCTAAAACAATAACTCTAGACCTTTTATAAACTATGAGACACACAAACATGATTATAATTTGAATAATGCTTCATTTAGATAAATGTTGACCAACTCTGTTTTTTTGAAAGTAAAATTATGGACGTTATAAATATATTAAATTTATTCATATATTTCATTCTCACGTTTATCATATGTGTTATAATAATATGCTAAATAGACCCAAAATTCTGATTTGAATAATATCTCTTCTTTGTTCGTGCTACCGAACTCACAAATGTTTTTATCATTTCACTGAATTCTTAAAGATGTTTTATTTTTTCCTAAAATATGTATACATAAACGAATATATATACATATATATATTTTAAAATCTTTCAGATGAAAATCAAAAAACTCATGTATTTATGATTTATATCACACTGCTTTCAAGAAATAAAATTGTAATGGTTTACTATTAAGGCACACATTTTCAATGCCTGTCAAAATACAGTGATTTAGATTGGTGAAAGTGAAGTATTGCAATTTATTGTGGACCATGTACATTTACATTTGTATTACTAGATTCGAGTAACTATGTTTTCATGTTAGGGCGGTCGCACACTGAATACACGACTGTCTGTCTTACGGCAATTAGTATGTAAGCAGATTAGTTGTATGTGCAGTGGAATAATAGAGTTAATATTATATTATTACACATTAAACAAACATAAAACTTGGATAATATTTTTTAACAAACCTATTAATATTTTTAAGACAAACCTAGCAAGTGTACGCATGTTCTCAGATTGACCTACGACCCCCTTGGAAATTATTATGTTATAGGTCATCCATAAATTACGTCACCCACGAAGGGGTGAGGGAGGGGGGGGGGAGAGCTGAAGCATTGTGACGTCACATGTAACATAAAAAATAAATATTTTTTAAAAAGATATAGTTAAATAAAAAATAATTTTGGGAAATAATATAAAATTAATTAAAGTTTTTCCTAGTAGCAATATAATTTCTTAAAAAAAAGGGGTTTCAAAAAAAAGGTAATTTTCTGAAGAAAGAAATATAAATTTCCATGGGATGGGGAAAAAAGGTCATATTCTAAGAACAATATAATATTTAAAAAAATTTATGCAAAAATTATGATCATACGTAAGCAAGTAATAATATTAATTAATAATAAAAAATAATATACATGCTTCTTGCCAGATAATAATTAGATGGTGCTAGTAGCTATTGCTTCCAATCAAACCATATACTCTTATTGTAAAGAACCTTGAAATATAGGTCCCAAAAGATTGTTTCAATTTGTTGAGTTCATTGCGTGAACGCAACGACTAGCGAGACACGCTATGTATCAATCGGTAGTACGACATTGAATTCAGTCGCTATTGAGTGTTTCTCGGGAACGAATATTTCTGTCTGCGAGAATTTTACAAATGCAATAATTCTGCAATTATTTGATGGAAAAAGTTCAATAGTCATGATTTACATCATGAGGACATACATTAAAAGAAGAAAAAAAAAGAAAAAAAATATATATATGTATATATATATATATATATATATATATATATATATATATATATATATATATATATATATATATGTTATATATATATATATATACTTTAATAATCAATAAATCTATGAAAAGATACCCTTCTTTTTGACCATGTTTTATAACAAAATAATATATTATATAATAATAGCTTTTCCTGGCTTATGTTTGATCAACATCTTCCCTACTTATCCCTGAAATAATCTTTCATTTACTGAAGCGTGTTACGTATTTGTTAATCCATGAATATGACTTCCTAGAAAATTTAGTTGAGAGTCACAAATTTCATAGAATTAATTACCTTTTCATGAAAATTATAAACAGAATTTATACAATGAACCTTATATTATATGTATGTATTAATAAGAAAATAAAATGGTATTTTGTTCTGTAATCAAATTTTGTTTTTGTCTTTGTATAATTAAATTTCTGTACACAAAGGTAAAACACAGGCAAGTATATATTAAATATACAGGGTATCTCTAAAAGTTAAACGCTAACTAAAATTATTATAGGGTTAGAAAATAGCCTACATTAAAACAACTCAATTCTAGAACAAACGCATCAAATTATTACCTCTGATCCAAAGAGGAATTGTACTGACTAATCTATGAACTCAAATACATCGAATTATAATTCGATTGAGGGCGTGACTAGGGCTAAATAGGTTTATATGAGGTTTTGAATATCATCCTCATTTGAGCCTAAACATCGTAATTTGTCCGATAACTGCCACATGTAGGCCCAAAAAAAAGCAAAAATCTTATGTAAATGTGCCCAGAAACGGCTTCTTTTAGGTCGTCAATAGGGTTAAAATTTCGACTCCGGTATATACAAGCTCTTTTACAATTCGATCTGTATATGTTCATGTTCGTTTTAAGATTTATTTTTGAGTAAGTAATATTTCGAGATAGTATTTAAATGATTTAACAAACATTGAACAGACATTAGAAATGCCAAGGTTTAATTAACTAAATAATATTAACCATGTCTATACAAACTATTAGATTTATTTGGTTAATGCTAATTGTTTAGGATAACGATTTTGTGTTATTTGGATTATAGATTAATTTTAAGTAGAATGAATTTCTAATATAGTGTAAAAGCCTAGTGGTCCTTGGTAAAGACGAGTTAGAGTAAAGATGTGTTTTTATAGCTAATGAGTATTATAATTTGACAAGTAAACTTTTAATTGATAATTTAATTCTACATATAAACTCATATATAAACAAATACACAAATAATAATATATATGCATATAAACATTAGACTATACCAGCATTAAATATACTTAATGCTCTTTCATTGTTTTTGTTAGTCATTAATTATTAAACGGTGTTAATAAATCTACATTTAGTTCCATATATTCATTGTATTGAATCACCCTGTATGTTTACATATTAAATACAAGCAAACAGTCGTCGCGAACTAGTAATATTCAGTGAGGCCTTCTCGTTTTCTAAATTGGTGTAATAATATGTTTAAGAAACCGGGTAAAAATATATCATGAAGAAAAAAAAAATGTGAAAACCACCACCTGATCCCTTATTTATAAGGCATACAGTGAAAACCTACCACTGCAAAAAAGGATGAAATAAAACCGCCCTTTGAGAATAATGGTTGAGATGGATACTGGATGGTAGAAGTGGAATGAGATATGAAACAAAAGAACGGTGAAAGCGGGAGAGCAAGGAGAAGGAGAAGTAGATTCTTGCAAAAATCGTAGTACATGTTGTAGGAGAGATCACAGCTTGAGTATTAACGAAAAAATGGAACTGCTAATTGAAAACCGTCTTGAAGAATTATGTTAGGTAATGGATGATGTTGAGAACAGTGGGAGGAGTCCAAGAAATACGTGAGACAATGACGTGAAGGTTTCGTAGATGACCTGACTCATATGTACGTAGTGGATGAAACGCTAGATTATCATTTTATTTTCTGTCTTTCAATTCTGGTGTTACACTTGATTTATAAAAATAAAGAGATGAAGTAAATCAACGTTACTAAACGAACAAATTTACAAATCAATTTCACTACGTTGGAACTCACATCAGGCTTTGGCAATATGGTCTGCCATTCGATAAAAGTACTACATTCAATTATACTGTATTTCTGCAAAACACACAAATGTTATATTATAATTAATGCGAGATATAACCGTTAAAATCATAGTAGTATAATAAAAAAATCTATATAAGATTGTAATCTACAGCTAAGAAAATATGAAGTCATATTAATTTAGTTGTGTTACGCATTGTATTTACGATTTCTTGGACAGCGAAACATTGAGATGGAAAAATGATACAGATATATAACATGCAGTATTATTATTTTCGATACAGTGGTGCATTAATAAACATTAAAGTAGAAACTTCCTCTCTTGATAATGTGCAAATCAAATACATTAAGCACTACTAAAAAATCGTAGGTCGGACGTAGTCTGCTGTAGTGTGAGATTATTCCTAAAGAAACCTATTCTATGATATGACTAAGAAACTAATGATTCTTACTATCATTAAAAAATTATTGTTAAAAGGTTATATTATTTTTGAAAATAATTATGGGCCTACAACGCAATATTTCCGTGAAAAGTGGAGATATTTTAATTTTAATCTAAAGTACACACTCTAAGGTTAGTATTTAAACACAATTTATTCGAAATGTCACCAACACATTAAGTCTTTTTATTGAATTAAAATGACCGCTTCTTTTGAAACATCCATAAAACGACCGCTCTTGTTGATGACCCTACACATCAGCTCCTAATAATGTTTGACTTAATATATTATATAGTATATAGAAATAATAACGATTTCATTTTCTTGCAAAATTACTAGTTATTCAAGAAACATAATTAATGAATTTTTAGGAAACCGTTCAACTGTACCATCACGTACCATTGAAAGATTCTCCAATGGTTATTCATGGTATTATTACAAACTATTGATTTTTATATTTCAATGTCAAAATAGTTTTTAATACATATTTCAAACTACAGATTATACTTTACTTTAGAATCTATAAAAACAATCAATTGTTTATAATAATAACAATTTCTACTTATAAATTACTTTTTAAAATATACAAAAGCATTTATTTTCAAAACAATCTTTGTTTATTTTTTTTTATTTATGTATATATTCATTGTACAATAAATAGTTTTTATAGGAAAGTTGAGATAAAGTATTATATAACAGAAATTATTATTTAAATCAAAAACTTTTCTTTTAAATTGCTCTCAAGTTGCATGAAAGCATATAAAACCGGCACCTGACGGTCTTCCATAGTGCTAACGGCGTGACGTCACTCCAAGTCGTGACAGTAAAAACTGTTAGGCTTAAATAAAGTTACGCGACGCAATTGATGTCCAATAGGTTATTTTTTTTGTTTAAAAATCACAGAAACTGCTATAACTTAAGAACGTGACGTCCTCTAATAGGCCTCTGATAAACTGCGAATTCCATCGTTCCATTAATATTTGTTATATTATGACCATCCATTTGGAACGACCGCGAGTGGCCTGTTCAATATTTTAATTGCAGTATCTTGTATCTAACTTTTAAATGAGCCAAACTCAATACGTTATTAGATATGAAGTCTACATCATATACCATACACAGAGCTGTTCTACTGCTTCAAACAATGGCTGACTATATTGTGTAAGATCGTGCTTAATCAACGGCTCTGACAGTAGGGATGTTAAAAAATAATCGATTTTTCTTTTAATCGATTATTATTTTCGTATAATCGATTTTTTATAATCGATTTTCAAAGCCATATTAATCGATTTTTAATTAATCGATTAATAAATTACGCGATTAAATCGATTTTCATAAATAGCACCATCTATGTGCCGAATGAAAAAACTCGAAGCATTATTATTTGCAAGTTAGTAAATAAAAAACGGTGCCATCTGCAGTTATGTCGGCGAGTTAAGTAGTTTCAGTTTAGTGAGTGAGATCTTCTGAGTCAGAAACCGTATTTTAGGAAAGAGATTATCAAAATTATTGTTTTTAAACTGCTTACCGGAAAAATTATGGGAATAATATTATTCTAATTAAATGTATCATTTTTTAGCATCATGTGACAAGTTGTTTATTTTTTTATTCATATTATTTTATTTCATTTTTAATCTGATTAATTGTTAAAATGAATCTCTTAGGTTTATTATTGGAATATGAAAAGCATGGAGGATTTTAAATAATAGAAAAAAAATCGATTTTTTTCGAAAAAATCGATTATTTATTTTCATTAAAATCGATTATTGACAAATCGATTAATATTTAATAAAATGAAATCGATTTTTATTAAATCGATTCTTTTCCATTCATCTCACATCCCTATCTGACAGACCATACAAGACGAGTGATAGGAAGAGAGGGAGCGAGGAAGGATATTGTGATAAAGCACTCTTGGAGTGTGGAATACATAGTTGATTATTAGAAACGACATGGCTCTTTGCCGTCAACATATATTGTGTGTACATACCGGCTATTGATTAGGAAATGCTATCACACTTTAACTATCTGCGAATATTCATATGTTCTATATTCATTTAGTCTTCTGAAGACTAATACCATCTTAGAACTCTTCTTAAAAGAAAACTTTACAGCAACACAACATTTTAGAGATCCTGTATTACTCGTCAATATTCTACTTTCTTCGAGGTCTCACTTCTACGTTCTTGTCATAGGACAATCTGGGTGATTAAGAAAATAGTATTTAGTCAAAGTGTATCGCTCTAGCTTTATTATGAACTAAACGAATAAATATGAAGCTTAAGTTTATTGCACATAACAAATTATAAACAAAGGAAACATGTTTAAACAAAAAACGTAAATGGTAAATACTTAATGAAGGTATGTGAGGTAAAATCTGACGATAGAGAGCAAGAAGTCACTTGAGAGCTATTCTAGATAATTAAAAGCACTCACTAGAAGAAAAAAGAGAAAAAATAAATACTAGTCGAGATATTTGTATACTAGGTCCTCAGGATCAAGTGCCAGAAGGATCTTTGAGTGGAAATGTAAACACAGTGTTAAGATAAAATGTAAATATAAGACTGAAATGCATTTGCTGTTTCCTAGTAAATAGTCTTCCTGAATCTAATATTATCATGTAACTATACTGCTATATAATGGTATAACTGCTATATAATGGTTTGAGTCTACACTATACTTGACTAAATCACACTTATATAGTTGTCGTTTCTTTAATTTTTGATTGAAATAAATGTTAATATATGTATATTGACGTTTATATTTTTTTAAATATCCAAATGTTTACGGAGATATAGTTATATCAAATTTAAATTTCAGTTTAGCCGCTTGTTTTACAAGAAATAAGTAGTAATAAGTAATCAAGATTATTTTTTCTTGTTCAAAACCTTTGTTATATAATAGTTCATGGATTACACAACGCAGCTGTTTGTAGTAAATGACGTATTATTCTCACACACACACACACACACACACACACGTATACGTTGTATAAAAGCGATGACATATTTGCAATATGTGACGCACCATGTATTGGAATTGTCTATAACTTTGGATCCCTTTAATAATTAAATGGAAAAAGTGACTTCCTTAATTGTTATTATCTCCTAAAATATAAGGAGCTTTTACAATTTTAGGTAACAATTTTATCAATATATAGGACAGTTTTATAGAATGGAAAAACATATGGTTCACAAACCCATTGTTCATCGTGCAATTTAGTAGTACAGCGATATAATTTGTTCGCTAAAGTACTCCATCGAGTTCCGCAAGTACTTTGTACTACGTCAGTGAATATAGCTGTCCCGACCTGGCAGTCTGGTCCAAACTAGTGGGGTTAAGAAGTTAGTAGTCCGCAGTTGGATCATTATTAGTAATCGCTATTATAGAGTTCAAAAGTAAACTAATTCGTTATTTGTATTAGTATTACTTTGAATACAGAATGAAATAATTAAAATTAAACATTTGCAATAATATATTAGCCCAAACAGAAAAGAAACTTCCATACAAAAAAATCACTTATTTTAGTGAATGTTCCAATGTAATTTCTTATCATATCTCGATGACAAAAATTAGCATGTGTATAAAATATGCAATGTACATTAATAAATTACTTTTAAAAGAAAGAAACCCATATTAGATTCGGAGGTAGGCGTCATTGAAGTTAGTGCTTAATTTATATATGCAGGTAAATGAGATTAATAAACACATTGAAAAAACATATTTTACACCACAGCTCAATGACATAAATTGGCATGTGCATAAAGTATAGTATGAATATTTATAATTTACATTCAAACCAATAAAAACACCTATTAGATTCGGATCTAGGCGTCATTGAAGTTAGTGCTAAGTACTAAGAGTACCACGTACTAAGTACTTGATGCTCTTTGTTTTAAGATAAGTGTAAAGTGTTTTATAGTTTATTATATATTAAGGTTTATATTATTATTTCACTGACTTATTACTCTACTATTGTTTTCAAGTTATAACATTCCATCACGGTTATAGAACCATAATAAAAATACCCTAATTCGCTCCTGATTTTATTAAGTACATAGGTATTCTATAAAGTTATTCAACATATATTTAGCACTTTAGACTCTGCCAGTAAATAGTTTTTGAATTAGCATTTTAAGTTATTATCTATGACATAAACCTGTACAGAAAGTACATAAAAGTTAAATGGCAGGATACAAAGGAAACTCCAGCCTTAATTGCTACAACTTTAAGTATGATATAAAACGGTAATTAAAGCAGTATGTCATTAATGTCAATGGTAATTAAGGCTTGTAATCGCTTTACTTTAATTATAAGTTACTTAATTATTGGGATAAGTGCAAAGAATAATGAAAAATAATTAATGCCATAATTATTACGGCATATAAGGATTAAGAATTATATAAAACACATTGGTAAATGCAAACTACATTCATCTTAGAAATTTCCGTACGTAATTCATAAGTACTTGTAAGTACGTCATAATATATATTTCACAACGTGTTTAGTTAACGTAGGTAGGTTCCATACTAAACAGAATAATTTGAGCAGTGCACTTACATTAGATTAAGTGCGATGTTCACTGTACGAAGTATAAATTGTTACTTAAGTTACATCAGTTGTTACTTTATTACATCACATGAAAAGGGGGGGAATAGGCCCCTAAAGTGTGACAAGATGTGAGAGGGGAGCGAGAGTGGAAAGCATCATAATTTCAGTGACGTCACACCTAATCTACAACTCAATTTCAATAAAGAAATAAAAACAACACCAAAAACAAAATAAGACTAAATAAAATGTTTTTTCAAAGGTGTGACGTCACTATATATGAAATTTGTAAGACGTAATGTCAAGAAAGACTTAAAATGTTATGAACACGAGTATAAAATTAACAATACAAAATTATAAATACTAGAATATAGCAAAAATACAGTTCTCAAACACAGGTTAAGTGTTACTATTATTATTTAGTTCATTTTAACAAATATTATCTACTTATCACTATTATCATCTACTTAATATTCCCGCTGTTTTTTATAAAATCGTTTAATTTGACAGACTGTTAGTCATATAATAAAATACGAGTACTACCTAAAGTTTAAAAGCATTTTACATACACAATTTGTACTTTATTAAAAATTATAAAAGTAATTAAAAAATCGATTAAAAGTTTGGATTTTTTTTTTTATTGTTAATATTTCATAACTGCAAAATAAAATATTTGAAAGTTTTTTTTTTATAGCTTTTAGTAAAAGTATTTGATGAAATTATGAAAAGCTTTTTGAAACTTTACTGGAAAATTAAAATATGGAGATTATTTATCCTCAGTCATATCCTCCTCTATCGGTGTGGTATTAATGTTAATGCAAATTATGGAGCACTCCATATAAAATTAAACCAGTAAGTTGTTTGATCTCGAATTGAACCTTCAGTCGCTGTTACTATTCTACAAATATTTTTATGAAATTTATTATGTTACGAGTATTTTTGAAATTCAGAAATTAAAAACGTTCTCAGAGTTCTTACGTATTATATTTTAAATAGTTTTGAATTGAAATCATTTTGAATTTTGTACTTTTATTTATATTTTTAAGGGTTTACTAAATATATGTACAGTGCACCGTTCTTAACTCTGTGGATCTTTGTTTTGCATTTTAAATTTCCAGATACTACCCATAAAGTATTTAATTGCTATGGGATGTAAATAAATAACGCTATAGATCATACACACTCGTCCGACTCCAACATGCGACATCCAACATTTGTTGGAAGATGTTGTACACACCGATGTAACATGCAATTTTATGTATTAAAGTACATCGGTATCCTTTGTAGCTCGTACGAATTTATTAAATAAGTGTTATATATTTGGAAAAGAAAGTAATAAAAGTTAGATCAATTATTTACATTTGGTTTTAGGTGTGTTCCGTATACAAGAGTATACCATATTTTAATGATTTTATCTTTTCAAGGTCTACTCTTATATAATAAATCTCACATACGATAATGCAAACATAAATAGTATTTTCGTTCTAACTTAAAAGGATTTTTCTTTTGACTGCGCCAAGGTCGGTAAATGGATATAACAAATAAAATAATATTCTGATGCCTAATAAATGAATGCCGCATGTTGAAGTCGCATTAATCTGTAATGTACTTTATAGCATAAAAGTATTACTATAGTAAAATTTAATAATAAAATTAATATAAGAATCATGAATGAAGAAAGCAGAAGTAGATATTGAAGTGTGAAGGAAAAGAAACGATGTAGGATGTGTGGCAAAGAAGTGTCAAAATTAGAGCATATTAAGAATAGCTGTTGAAAAGTGAAGTAGACCTAAAGGTGATCTTACGGAGGAAGAAGGAGGGAATAAAAGGAATCAATAAAATTATGAGTACGCAAAGTGAAATAAAGAACAAGAAAGATGAAACTTGATATGTACATGTATTAATTACAGATGTTTAGGTCATAGAATACAGAATACACAAGACAGACAAGAAGAATATAAAGGAGACAAGGAAGACAGGGGATGAATGGCAGAGGTACGGACAATATGAAAGGATGAAATGAGGAGTAAAGAGCAAGATGATATAGGGATAAGAGCATAAGAATGAGACAGTGTTTTTTGAATAATTAAAATGTTAGTTATAATTAAATAGTTTTAAGTTTAATTTGGTATAGAGATGTAAATACGTGATTTAATATTAAAATAATGTAAAGCCTAATGACACACATATTAAATTAATTAGTAGAAGGATTAATTAAACGTTAAAGGCAATAAGAAATATTAAGAATAGGTTAACCATTTACACAAATGTTATTGGAAATATTGTGTTTTTAATAAATATTAATATTTCGTCGGCAAACGTAATAAAATTTCTCGTCAGGTATTCATATAAGAAAGTGGTAAATAACAATAATAAAGAAAACATAAAAATAAACGTCCAGAAAGCCACCAGAGAGAAAAACCTCATAATAATATTCCAAAGGTGTCATTCCCCATATATGAGTATGAGTTTGGAATAAGTATTGGTATCCTCATAGTTTGCTGGCTCTGATATTGCTGTGAAGTTGCCGCGTCCTTCTTCTCACTCCTCAGCTAAGTTCCACACCGTTCTTGGATGAGAGACGGGTAACGGGTAATGGGTGGTGGTTACATGACCCTCTGGGTATGTTCGTATGTGTCAAAGGGAGTTAAGAGAAGAAGTTGGAGAGAATCAGAGATGCACAACCGTCAATCTTATAAATTATTTTATCTAGTTTCCGAAAGATATAAAAAAAGTGTTATTATTTTAATGAACATAAAATACAAGAATATGTATTGGCTAATTGGACGACGCTCTGAACTAAACATTGAAAACAAACTGCTCATATATAAACAAGTGCTTATCCCAAATGCCAAAACTATATTTTATTTTTACATGCGATAACCTACCTCACAGGTGGCGTGGAAATGTGTGCATATCATGTATAATGTGACTCTTAGAATCGCGATATCTCAGGGATGGTAACTCTTAGGGAAAAAACCATAAGGACCATTTTTGTAGAGAATTTTAAGATCTACAACTGTGGTTTGAGGTTTTTTTTTGATAAAACTTACCGTTTTCGAGAAAAATCCAAAAAACCTCAAATTTTGACCTTTGACCCCGAATAACTTTTGAAGCACACATAGGCGATGGGGATTTTTAAAACTTTATTTGTAATGGTAAACCCCAGCTCTCCACCAATATTTGGCTCTCCGGCAATTTTTGTTATTGGACCACTATTTTCATGTTTAAATTAACCGGATTATAAGCCAGTGTAGACATATGGAGTGCAACTCTGACGCAAATGTTGCTTAATAGTAATGATGTTCGAAGACTTCGCAGGACTAAACCTTCGGACCTAGTAATCTAATCATGTAGAATTGTTCATTGGAGCAATATCACAACACCGTGTAATTATTGAAATGCAAGCCACTAGATAAGTATATCTATATTTAGTAGTAGTATTATATTTAATAAAAATAAATAAAAAATATTGAATGATTTTTATATGAGATCATCTAATAAGATTTTAAGATCTCTTACATTTTGAAGGATAAGTCGGAGAGCACACCTCATGGTGGACATTTTATATACGAGGTATTAAATACCGAGACTGAGGCTGTAAAACATTTTGTTTCATTTGATACATGTTTAGTTATCATCACCGCCATTGTTCGAAACAGTGTTGAAAGTCTTCTTCTGTAGCAGCAGAAGTCTTTGTTATGTAATAGTAGCACCTTGTATTTTTACATGCTTATTATTGATTGTCCTCTAAACAGAATAGATTATACTAATATTTGGGAGCAAAAAAAAATTAAAATTAGAATATTGCGTAGTTAATTTTTCACCATCCAACTTCTTGATAAATTCTACATATTTTTGTTCTTACGAATAATGTACCCACAGTGTCCTCCATAAGAAATTAGTACTAGTTCTATTCTACCGACAAAATCCACTAATGAACGAGTGTTTCATATTAAATTGTCCATGACAACAATCGCAACGTTCCACAGTTTTAACATCTAAAGTACTTTGTTCATCCCTGAACTTCAGAACAAAATTGGCTGTGGGAGGAGGAGTAAATGTTTGACAGAAATTCAATACGCTCTATTGTGTCCACTACGTGTATTGGACAATATTGGTTAAATGTACGACATAGCAAAAAAAGGCAAGGGGTTTATTGGAATAGAATATACAACGATAGTCGTACATGCACTGCTCAATGTTCTTGTATATCTCCCTACTCCCTACTCCCTATTCCCTACCCCCAATGTATCTATGTATTGCTCTGAGTAAATTTTATAAAAGATAGAATTTTTGTAACGTTTCTCTGTAACTGTATCTATATCCATACAATTAGAGAATGTAATTTTGTTTAAAATTGTATTTCGATTTGAACAAATAGAAACGTTTAAAGGCGGAAATAAAAGTGTAGTACTTTGAATATACGAGGATGAGTATATTATATCATGGACCAGTCAGTGTACAGGGTGTTTGGTAATGGTGAAATAATATATATATGCTCAATAATAATATATGCTCAAAGCAGACCTGATTTCATAGACAAAGATACTCCATATAGAAGGTTCATTATGGCAAACATTTTAATTTACTTTGTTGCGATAGTACAAATCTGGGCAATGAAGCGTAAAAAATATATATAAAATAACTAAACTTTATTTTTTTGTTGTAATAACTGAAAAAAATTATTGGTTTTTAAAATATATTAAGTCTACTTCAAAAACCAGGTTTATAGTATTTTAAAATACTTTTAAGGTGTTCTAGAAAACGGTACTCTATGTCAAATACTTTAGAAGCTAATAATAATTTAGAGACTCCAAAGAAAGTACACTGACGTGTAATTAAATGTAATTAAATTAGGAAGATTCGATGAATTTTGAGTTTTGTGATAACGACGAACTAATTATTTTGAGTTTCAAATATTCCAGCGATATTCTGCAAGTTTACTCGCAATTATTTTTGTTTGTTTGCATTTATGAGTTATCTGAATATTGAATCAGATAGAGAATACAATTTTACATATAACTGCATACTATTATGTCTTACTAATGAGCTGAACGATAGATTATATATGCTTAATTAGTGAACTTGCCATTTTTATGAAAAAGAAATATTATATTGAAAAACATTATAGTTACCGTATTAATTACCGGCATAAATAAAGAAAAAAGGCACTATGAGAAATGGGAAATGAAGAGAATGGAAATAAGTATTAGGAATAAATGAAGGAGAGAGTCTGTAGAAATGCGAGATAAGCATAAGCGAGAAAATTAGACGTTGGACCATTTGCGAGTTTAAGATTGATAGTGAAAAGAAGATTGAAATATATTGAGAGGAGATAAGAACGCAAGAAGGTGAATAGCGTAGGTAAAGAGAAGAAAAGTGAAAGAGGAGAATTAGAGAAAAAAAAAGAGTGGAGAGCAAAAAGAAATAGAACTGAAGTACTTTTAGAAGTATCAGAATGTTAAAATAGTTTTCTTTTTAATATTTATTTGAGTGCATTAACTTTCAAAAGTTATTAGCACTTAAAAGAATATATACATTTATAAACATTTACATTACATAATTCAACTTATAGGCACGAGTATGGGTACTTGAAATAAAGATATTAAATTAGTTTTATTCATAAAGTCAATAAGGTTTTTCAGACTTTCTCTGCTTGCAAATATCTGCCTATAATTCTCAGATATATTACCGCCTTAATTGTCTTGGCGTTGAGAATCTTGAGCATCAAAGAATAATATGCTTTACCGTAGAATACTTTTAAGTTTAAGTTGGTAATAAGATGTAATTAGGTGAATTAATATGTAATTAATAATAATAGCAAGAATGCCAAACTTAGTGGCATATACACCTATATTAAATCTATAAATGCAATGTCCTAACTGTAGTCTAATTGCAACAGTTTATATCTTAAGATACAAATATCCTTATTTTTTCCTAAATTCTTTAAGCATTTTTTAGTCTATTTCAAGAATTAGGAAAATAATTGCTTAATATACTCAGTTTCAAATATGTTGGCTGTAGATGCATGATAATTTAATAAAAGTGAGCTCAGTAATATTTGTAAAAAATAAGTAAAATCTACACTTCATCATCGAACACGATAGTTTATTGTACCCGGTCCATTTTTTATTTTATTATTAATTTTATAGTTCATTATTATACTAAGTACACACATAATCCACTAAATTTCCATAACTATCAAATAATCCGATCAACAATTAATTAAAATAGAAAATTATTTTAATTTCATTATTAATAATATTATTATCGTTTATTATCTATTATATTGGTTTTATTTAAATTAAATTTAACATCATTGCATCACATACATGAACCCGGACATCAATATCAAATCCATAACCGCTAAAATACGAGTACTCCCCTAATGGTAGTATGTACTACACCAACCTGACCTCCCTTCCCCCACTACACTTCCGTACCACTCGAAAATATTATCGAGAGCCGTTGTTTTTATTTAATTTCGTTTCAACCATTTATATTTACAATAATTCGTTTGTAATTCCTGAAAATCCATTTCATTTACTCATTTTGTATTTTGCATGGTTTTATCTCTTTCTAACTTTAGATATAACTTCAATCTTTAAATCTATCTCAAGTTTATACTCATTATTTATTATTTAAGCCTACTTTCTTTTTAAAAGTCCCTATGATAAAGTATTTTGAAATTTTAATATTTAAGTATAGGTTTTATTCGATTTGCTTATTTGCTATTCGTTCGAATTCGTTTGCAATCGCTTAAGCTAGCTTTATTCTTTTTACTTGGCATTGGTGTATCTACACCCTGTAAAGGTGCGCGTTCACTTATTATGCTGATGATGAGTATTTATTAGTCGCATCGTAACCCAATTGCTTCAACTGCATTGCTACGTGATTAAAGAATTTAGAAACATACTGGTTCATATATACATATCTATGTTTTGCAATATTTTAGAATTTCAGCTAGTAAACATATAAAAAGAGTGCCCAGTGCGATAAGAAATAAATACCGACTCTGCAGTTATGTTGTCCGCAGTGAACTTAAATTATAGATATTTGGGAATCCCAAACTGTAATATTTCTGCTGATAGTAGTTTTTCATATATTGAGTTCCAAATACAAACACATACATACACTATCTCTATGTATGTGATATAATCAAACTTGGTCAAAAATATAGTTACATGAGTTTATTACTCTCCTTGCTTACGGAGGACTTTTCGTTTTACTTTCTCTTTCAGAGATTGCTTTATTTAACTCAGTGGCAGATTTAGTCGATGCAGGATCTAGGTGCAGAAGAAATTTTGGGGGAAAAATAAAGAAAAATAGAAATATATGTTTACTATATTCTATATTCACAATTGTCTTCAGCGGATTAATTTTTATTTAGTTTCAGTTGCCTTTGAGCGAAATCAATTGTATCTAGACACAAACGCCTGTGGCGAATTCAATTATATGTACACAAACTTGCCTTTCGGCGTAATAAATTGTATCTAATTACAACTGCCTTTCGAAGAGAGTTTTCTTAACAGACGGGGTCACAGGAAAGCACCTTATGTGCCTGTGGTTCAATCCGCAGCTCATAAAACTGCGTTATCAAATTATATTCAAAAAGGACCGTGGTCCTAAGAAGCCCGTGAAGTATTAATAAAAAAAAAAAAATTATTGAACTATTTGGAACTTGCTTAATTTTAAGTTACAAATTTGTTCAACAATTTTAATTTTTGAAATTTATAGTGCGAGAGAGATATAAGTTTGTTTCAATAATGGAACGGAATATATGTAACTTTATTATGAAAGTTATGGCCGTTATTTTAAAGAACGTTAAAATTCGCTACCCTAAAGAACGGTATTTTAGGATACCGGTCCCTGATATTGACTACTAATAACCTTGTACATACACTCACTTTAAATTATTGTTGTATCAGTGAGCACGCTGCTTTATAGTTGCCTTTATTCTAGTAAATACTAATAAGCATATCTATAAATCTAAACAAATTAAAGTACTATATAATAATAAAGACTAAACCAACGAAAAGAAAAATGTGTTATACAAGAAACAAATACGAATATGCGAAACTAAAGAACAGTAAAACGTGCTAAAATGTTCAACATTGTACGTTAAGTTATTGAATTTTTTTTTTTCTATTTATTTTTCATTCTCGTATAAGGTGTTGAGGTATTCTGAAACTTTAGATCTCTTGAATAAAATGTTTTTTGCACTTCTCAGTTATATTACATTCTACTTCTGTAGTTGTACTACTTCCGCGCTTCAAATATCCAAGTCTCGGTGGAACTCAGCGGTATCGTTCTCTAAGATAATATTGAAATTTCTTATTTACTTTTACTTTATTTTATAATAGAAGTACCATATAGCTTAAACTCATATCTTTAACATACATACATCTAATTTGAAAGATATGTACACTTATTCAATATGAAGAATATTGGTATTGGTATTAATATTGGTTTTATTTATTTCTGTTCCTTCTATTCTTAACTTTTACAATTTCAGTCCGCAATGGTCTTAGATTTAAATTTACTATAGTAGATATGCTTGACAGCTCTTTCAATTTACACAAGGCTGAATTGAATCACGGAAATAAAATAAAATTATATTAATCTTCAAATGGGCAATGCGCTAAACATAACAAATACATTTGTCTTTCGGGATAGTTAGGTTGTACTCTAATACTGAGCTATATTTGGGTCCGAGTTCGATTCCTGGAGATGGAATAACTAGACTGCAACAACTAACAAAACTTGCAAAATGAAAAGAACAGCGAAAGACTTATGTCAGTTTAATTCCACGAAAGTAAGACCAAAAATTACAACGTATTAGTCAAAGTTGTGGTTAAATTAATCGAGACAAGTGATAGAAGAAGAGGATGAGGAAGAAAATGAGGAAGATGAATAAGATCTTAATGATTAAAATGAAATCAGAAAATGAAAGACAACGAAACAAAAAGGAGAAAAATGGAAAAGCAGTAGGCAAGAAAAATACAGAAAAGAAGGTGATTGAGGATTTGTTGTATGCAATTGAAACACAACGGAATACAGAAAGGAAGAGAGAAAGGTTAGTTCAAATTCAATTAAGGATGAGAAAACAGAGGAGGTCAGAATAAAAAATGAGAAAAAGAAAATGAAGTAGAGAACGAGGTTAGCAGAAAACAATAAAGCGATGAAATGTTTAAGACGATGTTGCAAATGCGAAAAAAGATCCGTGGCTCATCAAAATTATACTAGAAAAAAATCTGCAAATCATTATATTATAATTTATTCGAGATATACCTAACCTAATATAATTAAAAAAATTATATAATAATAAGAATAAGAAAAAGAATTATATACATATATTACATTCACTTCAATCTGAAGCAATCGGATTACTTATGATATATGATTTTAAAACATGACTCAATAATATTTTACATGGAAGACTTTTAAACAGCGAGGATAATGATTTAAAAGTTTCCATGAGCTCTTTTTATTAAAGCCCCTATAAAGAAATAATAATAATCTTTATTTTCTAACATAAACAACTTAAACAAAATTCATAGAAAGTAATTTTTTAAATTTATTCATACATTAAAAAACAACAGAACATTATTTCTGTAATATGATATTTTTCATATAAAATGTTATCAAGTAAATATTTTAACATTTAGTATTCATAAAAGAATATGATATAAAAAATAAATGTTTGTAAAAAGCTGAAAATATTAGAAGCCTTGTGAAGATTGTGATTGTTTTGTTATTCAACTAATTTATAAAAGAATTTTTTGTTGGCTTTAGCTCATTCAGCCTGAATGTATGCCTAAGTACGATATTTATAAAATGTTTTACAGTCATATTAGTATGTAATTAGTATGTATGTTATATAATTGAAAGTTATCTTATAAAATAGTAACTTATTTTTCTATAGAAATACTCCATCATATAGAAAGCATTTTGATCCGTTCACACGTAACTGTTCAACCGCAGCATTGTCTTCATCAAGTCAATACGTGAAACAAATATATATATATATATATATATATATATATATATATATATATATATATATATATATAAGAACATGAAGAGAGAGGAAGTACTAAAAGAGGCAGTGAAGGGAAGCAGGAGAAAGAAAGAAGTAGCGAGGAAACAGTTAAACTTCAGTCCAGAAAAATAGAGGATTTGCGGAAAGGAGATAAGGACAAGAGGTGGATGACGGAGATAGAGACAATAATACAATAGAAAAGGAAGAGAGTCAAGAGGAAATAGTAAAGATAGAGGGTCTATGCCTGTAATAGACATAAGTGGAGAAGTGAAAACGAAGAGAGAAGGCAAGAAGGATAGTGAAAAGATAATAGAGGGTTTGTCGAGAGGAGACAAGGAAGGCAAGAGGTGATAGATGAAGATACAGGCAATAAGGAAGGAGAAGCAGGAAACGGTGTGAATAAAGGAGGAGTAGGGGACATGAAGAGAGAGGATCAAGAGAAGAAGAAACAGAAAGTACTATTCGAAGTAGTAATAGTCTAGAATAGTTTAAGTTTAGTTTTAACTTTGAAATGCATTAAGAAATATAATAATGTAGATTGTAAAGCCGAAAGCCACACAATTAATGTAATAAATAATAATATATATATATATATATATATATATATATATATATATATATATATATATATATATATATATATATATATATATATATATATATATATATATATATATATATATATATATATATATATATATATATATATATGTGTGCATTCACTGCAATATCATCACAGAATACAACTTTAAACAAATAAAATTAAAGGAAACGTTATACACACTGAGAGAAACAAAGAGAGAGAGAGAGAGACTTAGTTTAGTTACTTTTCATTCTTAGCCCCAAGCGGCACTTCTTGTAATCTTACAGTTTCTAGCTACATAAAGTTTTATCTTTACTTTAATAAATTAATATATACTTTGAGACTTGAGATAAGAAACGTAATATTATATAAAAGGAAGTTTCTTATATTATTTAAAATTGAAAAAAAAAATCAATAACATAGAACAGGTGGATAATATTAGTGAACATTCAGAAACAAATACTGATAAATTTGAAAAATTTCTTTTTGAAAAAAGAAATGGAATTAATGTCTCATAAATTTTATTATTTTTTAACATCTTCGTCCTCCTGTCTCCATATAAAGACAAGTGCTAAAACCAGTGTGGACGTATGAAGTGCAACTCTGGGGCTGCACCAATAAATCGAACGTTAAAGCAATCAAAACGTTCCAAAATAAAGTTCTGCAAGAAAGTAAATGCACCGTATATCCGCAATGACGACATACATAGAGACCTAAAGATTAACACAGTCGGAGAAGAAATCAAATCTATAGCAGCAAAGTACGAATTAAGACTTCGTAACCACGTGACGCAAATGTTGCTTGATAGTAATAATGTTCAAAGACTTCGCAGGAGTAAACCCCTCGGACCTAGTAACCTAATCATGTAGAATTGTTTATTGGAGCAATCTCTACCACACTGTGTAATTATTAAAATGTAAGCTACTAGATAAGTGTATCTATACTTAATTTTAGTATTACAGAAAATTAAATAAAAACATATCCCGTTATGACGTCACACATTTGAAAAAAAAATTCTTTTTAATTTTCTTGTCACACTTTGGAGACCCCCTATTTTTCTGGATTGTGTGTGACGTAATTAATTGATGACCCCATTACTTAATACTAATTAATCACAAATTAATACTACTAAATAAACTAGAATCAAATTAATAAATAAGAGAGAAAAAGAGTTAAACCAAAAACTACGAGTATTTAAATCATAAATGAGTTCTGTTATTGAAATTTAAAATTGAAACTGTTGCTTTTAATGAATGCGTTTTAATTAATATTCAGAGATGGTATGCGCCGCACACACGTATTTATTTATTACTTACAAATGCAAGTATGTTTTGCAATACGTACTTGTACGTCTTCAAGGAAATGAAATGCAGATCGTTTAATATATTTTTACACTTATATCGCTGTCTATATGCAGCTTATTTATTCTTCATTATATAACGGAAAGCATTTCACTGCTGCTTTAAATGAGAAAAAAGACTTCTATTCTGTTTTTCTTCTCATTGTATTCTTAGTCATCTCTTTGCTTCCATCTCTACTTCCTCATACTACTACCCCCTCCTTTCTCCCATATACAAACACTCCACAAACACCCATTTCAGTCTTGAATGCATATATGGATGCCCGTTACTTTGGAGCTTAATACAAGTTTAACTAAAATAAATGTTGCAGAGCTTAACAAGTAAAGTAGTGCTAAAAGTAATGTAAATAGAACTGATTTTTATTATTTACTTAAACTTGATTTTAAATTTAAATTAGAAGTAAGTGTATTGGTTTTGTGTTCATTTTAAGAATAGAGGTCTCACACGCTGTATATTTAAAATATTTTGTAGATACTATCAAAAAAAGCATCCAATCCAATCTATGACAATGTTACACCAAATAAAGTGAAGTCTTTAAATCCACTAAACACAGTTACTTGTATTTAATATATCAAAAGTTTCTATCGTATCTACGGTTCTGTCCAAAATACAATCTTTTGAATTTGCTTTTAAAAAAGTAAATCTACTCTTACTCATAAATCTTTTTAAGAGTACTTATTTAAAGTGCTATATTTTTGGATAGGGGCCCTAAGTTCAAAACTGCTTATAAATTACATAAAATAAAACTACAAAAATACAATTTCTTAACATGATTTCTGGCGTACACCTATCTACAAAAACTTTTTACCAATATGACAAAAAGAATTTCATATGGGCAATTACTAAGTAACGTAAACATGTTGTGTCTTGTTAGAAAGCAATTAGCGTTTTTCTGCACTACTTGTAAATTGCAGAACACAGCTTGTCATGTTGATAGACAATGTAATTAGTTTTTTGTCAACGTACTCATACCTCGGTGCTACATCCCGTAGCTGTTCTATATGACAACCACAAAATGTTCTATGTTAAATGTGCTTTATGTTATATATGAAGATACATTCTGACGTAATAAAATATTAGATGTAGTATGTCATATTAATAATATCATTTAGCTAAGCTCAACGAAAATTTATTAATATATGTAAAACATTAACTTACTCCATTTTACTTCTCAATCTCTTCCCAATAAAATGTCTTGGCTTAGAAAAGCACAGTTTATAGTCTAAGCGCATCAAATTGTTACAAACTATTGCGAATTATTTCATAGTTTTATCACATCACTTTGTCGTATTACAAATCCTTTATATTTTCCGATAGTACCAACCTTCAAAGGATATGTGCCCAAATTTCATGATATTCTCACTATTGGTTTACAAGTTACAGTAATTTTCGTAATGCTACTTTTCAAAACACCGGAAAAATATGAATTTCGAGTGTTAATAAAGCATTGTTTTTTGATGGGATAAAATATCAAGCTTGAATAACACTTGTCTAGCCATAGCATTGTATGAACGATATTTTATCCCATTTTCTAGGTATGGCGATCTTCTTCTCGTCCATATCTAGTTATATACTCGTATTTTGCTTCATCTATCCTCTGGGTCCTTTCCTGTTGTTGAATCTCTATATCTCTTTCCTTTATCAGATTTTGTACTTCTCTTCCGTCCGCTTTTAGTCTTACTACTCCTTCTTCGTAATGCTCTCTCCCCTATTTTCCCAACTTGTATTCCCTTCATTTCTGATTCTAATCTCTAAATTTTCTATTACTGTTATTGATAGATTAAAAATAAATACTTTTTAAAGAATTGGTAGTAAAACAGGGTGGCCACAGACCTGGAAAACCTCAAAATCCAGGAATTATCGGGGAATTTAATGCAACGTGGGAATATCATGAAAATATCAGGGAATTTCTAAAAATATCAGGGAATTTGATTACGGCAATTATCTCACATATAGTATGTTTTATTTCATTTAAAAAAACGTGCAGCTAATGAAAAAAAAATTTGACGTCAAAAAAAGCTAAACTTTTAGCTGAAATTCAAGTTATTGATGATCAATTTAAAAATCTTCAATAATATTATTTATTAAATATTAAGAGTTAATTTGTTCTAGTTTATACTAGTCGTTAGCTTATTTTGGTCTTACTCAATTTAAGTTACTTTTTATTAACGAGTACTAAATCGTATTTAATTAGTTATTAAACGCTAACTAAGGCAATGAGATAAAAAATAAATCTGAAATATTTTTTTTTTAGTTTAATACCACATTTAATTATTGGTAATTACAATATAATCAAAACTTTAAATATTTAAGTGATACGAATTAAATTTCTATATCAGGGAAAAGGGATCTGCCTGGCATTAATACTTGAAGGATTAAAAGTACGTTCTTGATTTTCAAAATTTTTAAAAAACAATTTACCAAATCTTTTGGGAACTCATTTTTCCATTCAGTTCGATTTAACCTGTTAGTTTTCTTTTTTTAAATATTCTCATCCCACACGGTTCATTTCATCCTGTAAGTTGTTACGATCTGCTCAGTGGTCTGACATGGTGGTAGCTGATAGCACCACAGCCAATAGCACAGCTTCCCAAGTAAGCATCAACCACGATGGCCTCTAGCTCTACGAATAGTTATTTGATTAACTAAAAGCAGAGGAATAGAAATCGATCTAAAAATAAATTAAACTTACATATACTCCTAGCTAGTATAGTATACTATATTTATAGTATATAGAAAAGCTATGTAGAGTTAAGAAAACTGAGGAAAGTCAAGGAAAAGGTATAGATTAGCGAACTAGAACATAAGTTACGAAGCTTCAAATGTGCCTCGCATATTAACGACTACTTAGAAAAAAGAAAATAAAAGAAAACGGTTTAGGAAAAGTAATGTAAAGCCACGCTTACTTGAACTACAACCTTAGAATTTGATGACAAAAACATTTGACTTTTACGAGTATTTGCTGCTAGGTTAACAACGATTCTCATGTATACTCGTGAGACAAACTTATGCACATTCATTAAAGTTAAAAAGAATAAAAGATATTGATCATTTTAATATGATATATTTCTTAAGCGGCATAGTAGTCGAGACCGTTAATGTGTTCCTAGTTATACTGCGTAATATTTAGATATATGTTAATTTCCTTTGTTGCGTAAAATTAATTAATTAACACTTTTACTGTTTTATGTGCTATACTAATTATAAGTTACTATCCGATTTTCTTGTGCTCTTGCGAATATTTAACGTTCATTTGTCGATGTGCCTGAGTGTACAACCCGCTATTTTGTTTAATTGATTATGTGCAATATAAATTTATACATTTATTAGGTAGCGATTTACCTCTCATAATTGAAACCTTCCTTATAAAAAGAAATGTTTTAATGTTGGTATACAAAATGCATGATCTTTGTAAACTTATTGATCTATAATCGACGGGGTAAACGCTAGTATATATATATATATATATATACATACACGGCCCGTATCAAGTTACTCAACAGATCTTATGAACAATCTACTGGTAGGTAAACATAATATTGTATATTAATATTTACCAAAGTAATTAATAATCTTCAGATACATAGGAGTAGGTATATAGTATAATATCAGAAATCACCTTAATAACCTACATCATATAAGCGTCTTGATGGACGTCTCGTACAGTGCAAACAGAATGCCAGGTGGGTTGCAACCATATCTTATTAATTAATGCAACTAATGTATCAAACTATTATATTGTATAGTACATGTATATACGTGTACTGTGTATGTATCCAGAGACCGAGTTCAAAACTAATAGAATATATAACTAGTTATAATAGCTTACTTTGGTAAGATGCTTTGCAATATGCATAAAGGGTTTTCTCTCAAATGTATTTCCCTAATATATAACCCTATTGCCTGTTAACCTTTTAAATGTGTTATCAAACTGATCAATTAGTAAGAATAAAATATAATACAAGGAGCATTACTATTATAGTTATTTTCCTTTTTAATAAAATTTGGCTGTGTTCAAAAAGAAAATGTTTTTGATTTTTGCAGATTACAAGTAACATTCTTTTATGCAAAGCTCTCTCTTCCTCTTTCTAAATCTCTCACACATACATCTCATATTCTGAGGGTTGTAATTTAACAGTTACTTAAATCGCATCTACATAGAAACAAAGTTAACTATAGTTTTCCACGCTGTACTAAAATCAATGTTATAAATTGTTTAGAAATTTCTTTAATTAAATATTCATTATACTTTGTAGAGTTACAACTTCACCCTTATTCTTACCTACGTCGTTTTCCCCTACTCTTTTACTCTTGGTTCCATTTACTTTTCCTTAGATCGTATGTTTTGTAAACCGTGCCTACAATCGGAGTTAATTAAATTAATGAAAGACATTAGAATCCCGCAGAAACATTGGTCCTATTTCAATTACACAAAGAGAATATTACTCACTTATTGAAGGCGCGGGTAAACATATACACAACTGGTACACACCAGCATATATATATATATATATATATATATATATATATATATATATATATATATATTATTCATGTGGTAGTGTGTTGGTGTTTATTTACAACTCAAAATTTTGAAACGACGAAATTTTAGAAACAAATATAAATCCAATCCACATAAGATTACATATTATCTGTACATTCATATATACTTCATAATGTGAGAATAATATCCTGTATTTATATATTGCAAATACATGAAATAAATAAACATGGCAGTGCATACTATGTACATGCAGCAATGTTTAAATATGCACATACCTTTGCATTTGCACGTACATATGACATACAGTGTAGATTTTACATCACAACAGTATGTACATAGAATATGCAATATACAGGAATGTATTTATTTGGAATATAGTATGTATATCCCAAAGTTTTCTGGGAATTAAAGAATCTTTTTAGGAAAAACAATCTCAAAAATTGAATTAAATCAAAATTAATCATCAGTAGAATATTATAAATTTTTATACAATTATAAAGAATATGGTTATCTAATTATCCTGAAA
This sequence comes from Panorpa germanica, assembly GCA_963678705.1. Lineage (NCBI taxonomy): Eukaryota > Metazoa > Arthropoda > Insecta > Mecoptera > Panorpidae > Panorpa > Panorpa germanica. The sequence continues at coordinate 8,551,208 of OY783206.1, read as the reverse complement.
ATTTCAAGTCAATTCGTTGTTTTAGATTCGAGATAAATTTCAAATCACTTGCACAGGACTCAATAGAGAAAATAAATGGGCATTTAAATAAAAAAAGGTAGATTTTCTAATTGAAATATCCTAATAGAGTTCAATAGAGGGACACTTTTTGTGTATACATTAAAAAAAAAAGAAAATTATTGACCGTCTCGATTTTTAACTAAGGCAACGTGAAGTTGAATATTTTAATTATGAAAGAATAGTACGTGTACAGGTTTTGTATGTGTAACGACCCTGTCGGTTCAGACTGGCACTAAATTTTTTGATAACTTAGCTGTAAGTCCTTGCACTCTTACTACGCATGCGCAGCAAGACGTTTTTATCATGTTGTATCACTTAACTTTGTTAGATTCTCTTATCCGCCACTGTGCATATAATTATTCACCCCAGGAAAGTTATTACATCCCATTAACGCACTTTGTATTAAATTAAAACATCAAAATTAGTTGACGAAGAAATTGAACAAAATGACGCTATAATCTTAAATCCTTAGCAACAATATAACCTTGCAACAACTTAAAGTGCAGTATTTTACGATTGTTAGAGTGCAACAGGAGCTTACTTTGTTGACAACAACTCGAATGCAGAAGTGTTATTTGGTACTAAAATACCACATATAAAATTTTGCATTAGTTAAATAACCATGTGTATTCGTATCTATCTCGTACGAGAATATGCCACGTGGTAAAATTAAACGCTGTAAGTAAATGCTAAGGTTAATGTACCGTTATTCGGTGGAGAAAACAGCTTTTTAAGTTCAGGTGAAAGCACAGGGTGCTTTACCACCTGCACAGAACAGTACAATACACAGATACGAATTGTGACGTGTATGTATGTACGAGTATATGTATGTATGTGGGTATGTTAAGAACATTCCATGGAAAATGTACTACCTTTGATAATGAATTTTCTTTATACTCGTATAAATATATATATATATATATATATATATATATGTATAAACTGACTTAGGTCTGGAGGCTCTGTGATCTTGAACTATTACACTATTACAAAATGGTAATTTCATTTCGAGTTTCTCTGCCGATAATAAATATTTGACTATGATTAAAATTTAATGTTTAATAATTTGAACAAGATTCCATAAAATTTCCAAAAGATAAGATAAAACTTATGACTTGTGGTAGTTTTATTTAATTAAAAACTTTCAAGTTATATTTGTTGTTCAAAATGAAACTAGTTTTGCTATGGAATTTTATCTCTAAACTTGGACTTGCAAATTATATGGCTAGTTATGTGCAGCGTTGAAGTTATGGACTTATGCAACAGGAAAATAAAAAGAAATGTATATTCTTGTGTAGTACAAGATGCATGGAAATACCACATTTAATTTGAGTGTTGTGTGGATTTGTTTGTCACAACGCCAACGATCATCCATCCCAATACTTTCTACGCATGGTAACTTTAGCGATAAAATATCAATTGACGCTTTCAACGTAAAACTTTAACTTTCAACTGGCATGTAACAAAGTCGTTGAAATATCTAAAAACCTTCGAAAAAGAGAAAGGAGTATTACGAAAGGAATGGAATGACGACAGAGAAGGCAGAAAGAAGGAGAGTGGAAGAAGAGCTAAGGAGAAGAGACAGGGAGATACAACAGCAGGAAAGAATGGAAAAAATTGAAAAGAGCAATTACAACAAAAGATATAAATGGCTTTGGGAGAGAGATATCACAAAATTTAACAGAAAAAGACACAAAATACATGAGAAGGATTGTCAGATTGAAATGCCACAAACAACTATGTAAATGCATAAAAATCAGGGTCTACTTATATTAAGTTTCTTATATATAAGAAATGCGAAAGATATTAAAGACTGAAATATATTCTCAACAATTTGATGACGTCAAAGTTTCCAGGAGTTTTGATTTATGACGTAGTTGCAGCAAATGATCGATATAACTTTGTACTTACTCTTATCTCTTTGAATAAAATATTCGTATCTCCGTGAGATGATTCTTAAAGTCACTGCATTATTGATGTTTAAAAATATTCGGTATTTTGTTAGATATGAATTTAAAGTAAAATATTTTGAAATGGTGCTTACAAGTCAGATAAGGGTTTATTTATTTGCAATTCTAAAATGCAACGATGTCACATCCCTTACTAGAAGCACGTGAAGATGAACATCGATTTACAGGAAGTGTGTTTTCAATTTATACCCCAGAAATGGTCTTAAATCAAGTGGTGAAATATGATAAGAAAGAGAACGTGCATCATTTATGTCAACGATAAAAAGTTTTGTGTAGTACAACATATACTATATATACTATATACATCGGATCATATATACTATATACATCATAAGTGATCTATTTTAACCTTCCGTTTTTTCTTAAAAAGAATTATTGTAATTTTCAATTTTAGTTTTAAATGCAATATAATTACAAACAAGAGTTTTTAAGAGGTTCTTAGACGGCACAGTAACCGAGGACTCTATGCTGTAATCAATCACCTGGATGCACTGTAAGTTTTCTGCACACAACTGATTATGTGGTTCAGTATTTGGTTTACCTAGATCAATTTAGATATGCTATGAGGATTGTTAATTTTAAGGTCCAACCAGAGAAGAACTCTTACATCTTCGCTGAACATCACCGGTACTTGTTATGAGTCACGAGCACCGACTAAGGCATTTACAATTTATATGTAATTTCTTCCAGTCCTTCTTCCACAGCTTTAAATATTGTGAGTTATAAAAATTGAAGACCTTTTTCGGCATCATGTTTTGACATTTGAAAGACCTCAAACTACCGATTGCCGTGGACTTCAGAGATTACATTTATTTCTCACAGTGTACTATATGGTACACTGTCAATAATATCTGATAATTAACCTCAGCGTACAATTGATGTAGTACATGGAGCGGTGTATGTACTTCAGGAGTACATAGTACATGGAGGAGTGTATCGTTAGCCATTACAAGTTCATGTACCCCTAACGTACTCGCACAAGTACATGAGATTCAATGGTCTAAGAATTCTACAGTGGTAGGGGGGATGAAGGGGCGAGGGGCTTTTAGGAAGAGCACAAAGAGGCGGATGTGTAAGGTGAGCTTTTTTAGGGTGGTGAAATATTGTGCATCAGCACGTTTAAGTTTTCCTTCAAACTATACTGAAATTCAAACTTGTCCAACACAAAAGAAAATTTTATATCTACAAAAAATATATAAAAAAGAAAATTTTAAAACTCTGAAAGAATTCAGTGATGAAAGTATGATTATTATTAAACTAACTACATCATTAAAAAGGTGTTCGATGGAAGGGATGAAGGTTGATAGAGGGTTTAGCAGCCGTTTTATAGTTTCGTTTTTACATCAATTTACTTTTGTTGCACTTTTTTATTAAAACGATACTCCTATAAGAGAGTCTGTCTTAAATAAAATATAGTATAAACATATACGATGGCTATTCTGAAAATAACCTCCGTTTGTTTGTAAATAAAGAATCTGCATAGATGCAAATATTTTATTATGTGCCTCTTAAAACTTAACTCCAAGCACTTACTGAATCATAGATTGCGCTGTTATTACAATTCCGCCTAGTACTAGTGCAATTGAACAACGGCAGTGACTTTCTGAACAGCTCTCGCATTTAAACTAATCATGAAGAAAACCATTTTTTGTCTTTGTTTTAGAAAATTTGCTTAAATGGCTGTGATAGTTTCTGCTTAATTATAAAGCTCAGTTATAAGCCCCTGTAAATTATGAGCATATCTAATCAGCAACAAACACTGCTGATGTGGAATATTTCTCGCTATTAACAGAATATTGCTCCAAGAAATACACAAAAATATTAACTTTTTATAAAAATAGTTAAAATGCTGATTTATGCATTACCTATAAAATTTAAACTCAGGCAAAATTTTGTTTTTTCGTTTTTTAATCTATTGCCTGATGCACCGTGACACGACATGTGCATGCACTAACACCAGCGCCACCATTCCCAACCCACCAGGTGCACCATCATTTCGATGCATACGTAATGTGCTGCCAATACGTCACCCATGTTACCATGATAATCAAAGGATGTTTTATATTGCTATGTACATAAAAACCACAACACTTTTATTCTTTCTTTTTTAAATAAGAACATGAATAAAGATCGCGCTGAAATTGTAAAAAATGTCTCGTTAGATAATGTTAAAAAAGAGGGAAAATAAGAAATATGTGAAAATAAAAAATGGATGAAAAGTTGAGTGAAAATGAAGAAATGTACGTTCTGTGTTGTAAGCTATGAGCTATGAGCTTTGAGCTTTGAGCTAGGGGAATTATTTGTACATAATTTTTATTTTCTGAGACAATGAACAAATGTGAACGAGTGATTTGATTTATATTGAAATTCTTGGTAACTCCTTTGCATGATTTGGCAATATGCTATTTTCTTTTATGTTACTGGAAGTAATTGGTAGATGTTGGAAGGGTTTTACAAAATTAAATGTGACATTAGTTTATGTATATATATATATATATATATACATATATATATATACGCTGTAACATGAGTCTTTTTGTGTTAATTTTGTCTTGTAATGTTTCAACGAAGAAACCAATATGTCGAGATGTTGAAAGCATTTTTTTTATAATAAAGTTATGTTTTTTATGATATAAGGGTTGTTTTATTGAACAAATACTTAATAATTGGATGGCGATTCTACACTCTCACTTAGAATTATTATATATATATATATACTCAAATATGTATTCTGCAGTTTTCTGAATCACCCTATGAAGCATATTCTTTTTTGACAGGCTTGTTACAGCATTGTATGACGATTATAGATACTATCGATCGCAATACACCGTATTGTTTGAACGTTTTTTTGTTTCACTCCCTGTACCGTTTCTCTACCGCAAAAAGATTTTCATTATAATAATGTTATTACATCTTCGGGGTATATCTTTAGGTTAATATAGCACGTAAATACAAAGATTAATTCAACTGAAAAAGAACATATTGATCGTTCATTTCATTAGTGACACATTTCTAAATATTGAGTTATGAGATAAGACATTTATTAGTTGTCTGAGTATTAAATCAGATTGAGGGTACACTTTTATATATAACTGTATACTCAACTCAGATTTCATTTGTTTAGAGATGTCTCTCTAATAAACTGGTGTGAAAAATAATGCAATATATGTATTAATTTGGTTTTCTTCTTTTCCAGGCTGCCTCATTACCACAGTAGACTGAATAGTTCTTCTTCTTGAGGGTGAGTTACGTTTATTAAGTTTATTTGTATTTTAACATCTCCTAATCGTTCTCTAATAACTTGTCCTGTCATTAACAACGTCCTATTCTGTTTACAATTTTTATGTGTCGATGCTTACATACATACCTATATGTGATACATACAGCTGCCTAGTAATCGTATGACTATATTTAGCATAGATGCATTAAACAAAACAATACCCATACGCAATTAATATAACAGTGGTCCAGGAACAGAATCCGAAAACTTTACGCCAGATTTTCATTTATTCCTTCGTAAACATAGGTAGAAAGTTCTTTACGCGCTGAGAATCTGAGTCAGGGATAATTATAACATTTGTAACTATGTTATAGTTGAAATTACGAAAGTTCGGCAGTAGCCCAATCTTAAAAGAAGTTGTGCTGTATGAGTCTATGATACAATTGGAAAAGCACTGTCTCACTAATTTTTTTATAATGTATATATGAACGAATAAGTTAAAATTCACATCGTATTGCAGATTTATATAGCTCTTATAACGTCTTTTAAGTATAAGTCACCGCCAAAGTCATCTCGTAATTTGAACTAGATCAATTCTTTCGGTTTAAACTTAAATTATTACGCAGTCTAAATTCAGAAAGGTTCTTCAGTAATAAAATATTTTCATTAAAATTTAGATGTAGTAGCATGATAACCCATTAGATAAACGGGTTTTAAAGTAAACTCTTTTATAATTATCCATCACATAAATAACCTAAAACGATCCGTTCTGTATTCATGTTCTGTTACTTTGCCAATGTCTAGATAAAAGACTGTTACTTTTTCTTTTCCTAAGTTAAATGGTAAAATCACCATTTCCCGCCCATTTCATCATTGTAATTATACACAAGGACTCCAAAGGGATTATTCTCAATACATTGAACACACAAGAAGTTAATAAACGTTACAAATAACTCACCCTTGACTCTAAGGGGTTAAAACCGCTTTCATAACAGTTCCGCATCCAATAGTTTTCAACTGTCGCTAAAACCCATAACAGTAAATAAAGTACGTCGTGAAAATCATAGCCGACTGTTTATCGTTCTAGAGTCGTAACGTAAGAAATAGCGTGCCAGTGCACGGGGCTGTTAAAATAAATACGTTTCAGATTCCAGGCAGTGGATATTTATGTTATACTTTACAAGTATGTAATTCGTAAGGATTGCTTCACATTTAATGCAGTGTTAGATATAACCAACGTACGGTTTTTGCATAAGATCTACCTGTTATCGATCCAGAAACACAATTGATATATTTGCGGCATAATAGCCAAGATCATTAATTAATTTCTTACACTATTTTATAGTTTTATGAATCATACGATCTGCACTGTTATTAGAAACATAGAAAGGCCTAATAATTATCACAAGAAATTCAAATTAAGAAAATAAAGTGTGTGATAAATCAAGTTTTCACTCTATAGTATCTCTCCACTCCCTAGTCAGCCTTGCCCCACTTCCACATCCTCAATATAATAATCGAGTTAACATCTCAATAAAATAAATTTACTTCTCCTTAAAATTAAGCATCTCAGTATATTTCTATAAGGTAAACTAAAGCAGCTACAAAATTATTGATTAAAATCGAATGTCGTATATGTTGGTAATTTTTATACCACATGTTATTTAATCTAATAGCCACGTAAATTTGGAGGTAAACTGATTTTGGTTCTCTTATATAATTTTCAAAATATCAAATTTCTTATCACTTATTTTTTAAAACCTTGATTGACATCTCATTTTGTTCGACTCGAATATAACTGTAGCTTAACCAAACAGAATACCTCGGTTACATTTTTCACAGTTAACAATAGAAGGTCTTTTACAAAACTGGTATTAAAAACCCCATTCCTTAGGTTAAACTGCAGTTATGTCTTGATCTATCGGATTGAACCTTTTTCAAATATATTCTAGAAATTCGCTGAATTATAAATCCATATTATAAACTATGGGGTACTGCATCTATCTCTAATATTGAAATTATCCAAAGATTCCAATCTCAAATGCTAAAGATTGTCACGAATGCACCATGGTTTGTACCTAATAACATAATACATCCGGATCTGGATATACCCACAGTTAATGAAGAAATAGTGCTTAGAATTAAAGCATACAAAGAGAGAATACTTGAACATCCAAACAATTTGGCCAGCTGTCTTATGTCCAATAATTTCGTAATACGCAAACTAATAAAGAAAGTACCTCAGGACCTTTTAACCAACTAATCAGAATCTAGGATCTATTGAAATTTAAGGATGAGTCTTAAGGATGAGCAAGACACTTTATTATTTTTATTTTTACATATCTTCACTGAATGTTCTCTAAGCAGGACAGATTGTAATAATCCAAACAAAAAAAATAGAAAAGCTATATATACTATATTCTAGAAATTCGCAGAATTGACCCTTTCGCTATATAATGTTTGTCTTTACTGCGTTAGTAAATGCATAGACGAATGTTGTTTCAAATAACACAATTTAATTGCATCTCTGAATGCATCTGTCTAACAGCTACAACTTATGATATTCGTGTTATTTATTTATTCACTGCTAGACTAAAATCTGTACTAGACTAGACATTCGTGTAGTACCGCTACATACTGTGCTCTCGAGTTGGCTGCTAGCTGTTCACTGCCGTTTGAATGCATACATTAAATCATAGAATTAAATGTAGTTATATTGCAATATGTGTTTATAATTAAATGCAGTTAAACTATGAAGTCATATTCTAATTCATAATTATATTTTACAAGGTGTATAGATTTAAACATACGCTTTGTAACTTTTGCATAAGATAATGAAATTGTAATTATAATCAAAAATATTATATATAGTTCAAATTACAAGAGTTCGGCGGCGACTCTTTCTTAAAACAAATTGTGCCGTATAAACTTCTGATACAACGAAATTGCTGACTCACTTATTTTTCTACAAAGTATATAGGAACGAATAAGATAAAATTCATTATCGTATCATAGATTTATACGGCTCTTATAACCTCTTTTAAGTATGAGTTGCCGCCGAACTCTCGTAATTTGAACTATACGACAGTGGTCCTATACTATTCTATGAGTTAGGATAAAATAGTACAAAATTTAAAAACTCTACATTTATTTATTTTTAACTTCTGCGTTTCCCGTCAATCATCATAAAAAAAAATACTTACTTTCAAGTTACATAAATTACACAAAGAACAAGAGTTTCGCAAAGATCTTCCTCTCATAAATACATTGAAAAAAACAACCTTAAGACGTCCAGGTTATTATCTAAATTTGACCAACATCTTGTCAATGAATTCAGTGTCTCTTTCCTCCTGAAGCAGATGCATCTTTCTAAAAATAACCCTCCCGGCACCCACACAACTTTATATGATCTTTTTCATCATAATCATCTTCACTCCATAATAAAAATTATAAAAGTTATATTAGAAAATAACATTAAAAAAAATTTGCTAGTTCTTAGATCATTTGAGATTATATTCTTCCTAATACTATTTCCTAAAATGCATTAAAGAAAATAAGTAATTACAATTTCAGCACATGTTTATAACGGTTGTGCAATAAGTTCAAATTAAATTTATTCTCTTTGTTCTATTATAAATATTTATCTAGTGTTGTTTAAAAAGCACTCGTAGAAATATGATAACTCAATTATATGATAATTCAAATTATCGTTGCATTTACTTATCAAAAGCATATACAGCGAGTGCTCATTAAAAATTAGCGACTCTACCTTTTGTGCATTCATAATAAAACGAAACACTGGTTTAAAAACTAGTTACTACTTTGATGAGACAGATAGTAATTATAAAAAATTGTAGAGCTGTTGAAATGTGACGCCTGAGGACTTTGACATTGTCACAAATTACCTCATACAATCACCCTAAGATATATATATTTATATTTATTATCCTGTCAATTAAAAGAAAGAATTTTTCTCCAAAATTTTACAGAATACGAGCTCAATAAGCATTTTAATAAAAGATTGTATTATATCCACAAACCACATAATAAATAGACGATTCGCTGTGAACAAATAATTTTATCCATTTTAAGGGATATTAACCCATTACCAAGGGTAAGAGCAAAGCAATCTATCTCATTCTATTAGTTAACAAGCATTGCAAATGATCTGTCTGTTTGAAAACTGAATTTTTGACATTAGATTTGTTTACACTAACCTGCAAATATATTAATTTATTTGTTTGGACGAAAAGTTTAGACGAATGATCGCGTGTTAAATCTTTGCAATATTTTAAAAAGAAGTGTGGACATTCGACCTCCAAATAGGACGATTAGTCGAACACACATATGTGATCATGGCCTTACAGTCTCAATAGACACGTCTTGTTCTCCATATTTAATTTACCATATTATATTCTTCTACAATATTTTTTTTATATTATTCAATATCCAGGCACAAGAACCTAATTTTTGCATTTTATCATTTACTTTTAGTTTTTTGACCAGCATCTTCTCAGACACCTCGCAAAATTGATAACCGTACTCATAGAAAACGCAGCTTTGTTTTACAATCTTTGAATACTCCCTGTAGTTTTTCTAGAGTCTACGAACCCGTTTCCAGTCCATGTTTTCCAGACTCCAGACTTGCTCCAATTGTAGCTCCAGTACGGGAGGTGGGGGGTTGGGTATATCACACACTGCGGCTATGGTTCTAAAACACCAACCCAATAATAAATTGAATTCCAGCAGCACGTTAAACACTCAACAGATGTACGTTATTGTTCCTCATTGTTGAGTTGTGTTGAAGTGAGTGGGGGGGGGGGGGTGAAGAGAGGATGTACGAGTATACGGTTGGGGTAACATTCCTGCCCCCACACGGTGAGCTTCAGTACTAACTCTAGTACTTGCTGTTACATTGTATAAATGCTTCACAAAACTATTTTAGTTTTAAATGTTTTCTGTGAGAGTACTGTTTATTTTATATTAAAACAATACGTTCAAGAATTACGTTGAAGCTTTATTTCCGGTTCCGGCACGTTCATACGTCTACTACACCAACACGAATTTGTCGATTGTTGTATATTGGATTTGCTGTTACATCTCTTACGTTTATTGAAGAATTATGTTGTATGGTCTTATACTCGTATATTATTGCATTTTACGTATAATAAAGCAGAAATATTTCTATTGTATTGTGAAAAACATTTATCAGGTCACGTCTAAATTTTCATTCAGCACAGACGAAAAAATCTAGTCTTCTGTTTGTTTTTCTTAATAGACGTTTTTAATTGGCTTGCTACCTAGCCACAAACTAATTTCAAGGTTTGTTTGTACATATAATCTTATATAGAAATTATCTTGCAATGCAGTTTAAAACTTACTTACTTATTACAAGTTAATTAAGTATTACAGTGCGTTAAATTTTCTACCCGGGTAAACGGTTAAAAAGTTATGTAGAATAAAATGTTGGATTGGTTTAAGAGTTTAATAATATTTATAACAGCTGCTCAGAATTCCTGGTAATTATTATATTGAAGTACTTACTAACTAATTTCTTAATTTCTTGCTTGAGATAAACTTGGAATTATTACCTTCATACAACCCTTCTAAAGAATTCTTTGCAGGATAATGGCTCTACATTTTATATTCAATTTTTAGGCAATTAACACAAAGTGAAGTCGAATAATCTCTGTAAACACAGTTACGTGTATTAAAAATTTACTTAATATAATACAAATTTCCTTTACATCAAAAATTATATCAATCACTAGGCCAACTTAAGGGACGTACTGGAAATGCGGGGCGATAAGACAAGGCTTGACCTTAGCGGTATATCATTGCAGTATTTTGTTTCTATAATTTATAATAGGTTCTTCTAAGCATGAGAAAAATATAATAGCGAATCTTTGAAATAGGTTGGTGAGAAAATCTTCATCTCTAAACTACAATAAATTTCTCTGGGACCAGTTCTGACCAAATATATAACGTTTTGAGATATATTTATATTAGATCCCCTCCATTAATTATGTTACAGGAAATAGGAGAAGGAGAGTGTCCCCAAAGTGTGACAAGATGTAACAGGGGGTACAGAGGTGTCATGAGTTTCTTAATGTCACATATATTCAAAAATCCGTCTTCCAAAAAAAAAAGAAAATAAGCATGATCAAAAATCAAAAATAATACTACAAAAGAATTTCTTTTTCAATTATGTGACGTATATATTATTTATAGAATTATAAAATTTCTTAAGTAAACGTTTTCTAAGTTAAAATTAATAAGAAGTCTTTTTCTTAATCCAATTTTAGATCATCTTAGATTAAATATTGCTATATTTTACTTAGATAATGTTACAGTTACATATATTTAAGGTAATAATTACATATCGTGGAGGTTCATTTCACTTATACCAATATAAGCCAAGGTATTATTTGACAATGTTACATATGTCTTATAGTTTTAATAAAAAAAAAATATATTATATTTTAATTTTTAAAATTATTTGCAAAAGTTTCTAATCCATTTTTACAAGTAATTAATACAGAACAATTTAACAATAGATTTCAACGAAAATAAAAAAAAACGCCATCTGTGGCTATAAATTATCATTTTTTTAGGTCTCTCGCGAAAAACTCACAATTGCTTTCCTTACCTGGAATTACTTTTATTTATCAATAAATTACTCAAATACTTAGCTAATAAAATATTTATATAAAAAAAACCTATCCACCTATAGATGACAATCAAAAACCCCAGATCTGGGTGGAAAGACTCAGAAGTGGGACAAACTGATACAGAATGTATTCTACTATATTTTAATGTTCTGTGACTCTGAATTTACGCCCTATAACGCCCTTTATAGACAGGTTTCATCACATTTTAACATTCTATTTAGTTTCTATAACATTATGAGGTTGTAAATACTACAATAGTAAAAATATATTTGATATTACAGAAATGCCATAAAAGATGAACATTAACTATATACGAGTATTTACAATAAATTTGTTATGACGTGTAAAGAGTATTGAAATATACACCCAGTCATCAGTAGAGAATAGAACTCGTAAATGAATATAATAAAGACAAAAAATTAAAATAAACGCATAATAAAGTTATAAAACACATACTTTCTTATAAGCTAGAAAGAGATAACAAGAGTTTAATGTATATACACTAGTGTACGTTTAGTTATTAACTATAAAAAGTTACGTTTTATATTTAATTTCCGGATTTACTTTACATGTAAACTGACACATATTCATTTATATAAAGAATTTTAATATAACATAAATCTCAGAGGCCAGCACATTAGAATAAAAATCAGGGGTACTAAAACTTTTTTAATCGTCATTTCTTTCCGTATAATCTTGGTTTTATTACCTTACCTGGGGACTCTATTATATATAGTATATACGTACACGTATACGACTTATGATCATTTTTGTTAAAAATTTTGTAATTTCCCCTAGTGACAATTGTAGGCAATTCGAGAAACCTTAGGTTCTTTCTTTATCAAATAAATACAGTTTGGTATGTTTTTATTATTTGTATTTTATTTTATTTAGAGTGAGAATTTAGTACATGACTTTAAAATATAACTTATAATTATGAATTTTGAATAAAATATAATTTTGAATTTAGAATTGTTGTTGTATCTTCAGATCACGAAAGTAGAATTATATCCAGTTTGAAAATTAGAATAGGTAGCCTAAAAATAGAATGAAGTATTTACAGACAGTATTTCACTCTATTAGTTATAAGTACCATCAAACTACCTTTATACCTTTATATTTTAAAACCAAAATCTGACGATAGATGTCAATGTGGTGAAGAAGGAACTTTGGATCATATTATATTTGAATGCATAAATTATAGTTTAGAAAGATCAAAATTGAATAGTGATATATTAGATGTGATTAAAAATGTTCCTGTTAATACTAAATTTTTGTTAAGTGATTCAAAATTAATTAGTGAATTATTGAAATATTTAGAAATTTGTAAAATTGAATTATAAATTATAAAAGATGTATAAAAAATGTTTGATGGTGACTATGACGAAAGAAAGTCAAGACAAATAAGTAAATAAATATAAAAAAAAAAAAACAAAATATTTAACCTTTATATTTTTTTTACTAATTGGTTAAACAATGTAAGAAACAATGGAAACGATCTTAATTTATTTATCTACATTATATATATTTCTTTTATTTCACTTTATAATTTACAATCTGTCCCGAGAGACATTCATCAAATGTTGTTGATACATAAACATGACATATGAGCTTGCCATCCACCGATGACGTACTCTTTAGCTTAATCTATTATATTAATACGAGTATTATGCAACTAAGGAAATAACTTGTATGCTGTTGTTGATAAGTCCATTAGATTTTTGCGGTTCAGCTTTCTTGTTGACTTGTGGCGATAGATTTGTACAGCTGATTCAATTGGATGATTTTGTAATCTTCGTAGATATTTCTTGCTGACAACTTTAATTTCGTCTTTACAATCACGCTGATATACAACCCAGTTCGGTACATATCGAGGAAGGTTTACGATTTGTTGAGCAGATTATTTTGAACACGTGGTAGAATTTCTATGTTAGAAGTGGCCATAGCTGTATGTCATGTCTCCATGTGGGTTTTAGTATTGCCTTGTATTTAAAGTAGTTTGTTATAAGAGTACAGCTACGACTTTCAGCGGAGAAAGATGTGTCTACGTTTACCTTCTAACTGCACCTCTGTACACATTGTAGAGTTCAGGTTTCTTAAAGAAAATCTCACACTTATATTAACAGCATATTCAAACTTTATCAAATTACGTGAAAACGTGATTTCATTCGTATAACTTTAAGCTATAGCTACATTAAGCAATAATATATAACTTGTGTTGCTTCTGAGTGTAATATAAAATATTTAAAGAGAATGAAAGGTCTCTATTTCCCTTTCTCTCTCTTGAACACCTTCTAATAATTGTTTAAAATCCAACCTTTATCAATTGAAATAGCCCTTTCAATACAAAAGCATTTATTGTATGAACAATAGCACAGGCACAACCGTGAGATATTTTACATATAAACCCAGCACATAATATTCAATAGCAGGCGTTCGTAGTCGTAGTATAGCCCGCGGACAGAAGGTTGTATATGACTGACAGACCATTATAACTTCAGTGAGTTCTCTGTATTATGGAAGTATACTAATAGCCTTTACAGTACACAAATGAACAGAACGCAGTCCTTCTCTTGAGTACAGGCAACAACCCTACCCAAACCACCCCCACTTCCACCCTACACCTGACACCACACTCCCCATAACTCCTACCCTTGAATTCTGTTTGACCGTACAGAACCCCTGTGGTTTATAGAATATTTTGCACTATGTGTTGAACAACCCTTATTTGCCCTAAGGGTTAATCGTATATTTATAAACCACAGTAGAGGTTTTTAGAATATATTCATTACCACAATTTATTTTTGTTCAGAAATATTAACTTAATTTTTTTATAAAGTAAGGTACACGAGTATGATCTACTTTACCATTGCCTACCTCTCATAGGCTAATTTGTTAAATGAAATATAAGGGTTGTACTCATAAAATATCTCTATTACAATTATAACCCTTGCGGTTTTATTTAATACGGATGGGGTTTCCTGTTATAATGATTATAAAATATAATCATTAAATTAGCGCTGAAATCGGCTTACAAACAACAAATAAAAGTTATTTATATGAAAAGCTTTAAAAACATGTGTTTTTCTGTTTCTTAAGACATTGACTTATCCTAAACTAAAGTAATCAAGCGAAACATACCGCTACTACCAGGTCACTACTAAATTCAAATTTTGGTTTTCTAATTATTGTGCACATA
This sequence comes from Panorpa germanica, assembly GCA_963678705.1. NCBI lineage: Eukaryota > Metazoa > Arthropoda > Insecta > Mecoptera > Panorpidae > Panorpa > Panorpa germanica. The sequence continues at coordinate 8,536,088 of OY783206.1, read as the reverse complement.
ATTAGTTAATAATACTTTTTTTTTGTGTAAATACTTTATTTCAATGTTTTTTCAATGGATACATTTCTTGTACTTACAAATTCAACGCTATAATACAATTAAGAAATTATTGTATACAATATAGAAAAAGTTAATTAAGATTGAAGCCAACAACATATAATTGAGATTCAATAGATATTGTTGTAAATAAGATTCGAGGGCGGATGTTACACCTGACACCAATGTTGTAAAATTGTGTCGTATTGTCGTTCTGGAGGAGATTACTCAGCTTACTAGTACATTCTGCAGGGATGCTAGCTTCTGGTAGTAGATTCTTCAGTTGACGACTTCCAACACCAATTACAGTAGTAATCGAATATCTTTCTTAAGATGATTAATAAGGATTCTTGTTCAGACGGTGTATTGTTGCAATTAGAGAATACTTGAGCGGTCTAAAGTAACCTCGTTGCGACATGCGACGGTTGAACAATTAGTATCTTTTTATTACTATTAATACAAACACTTTTATTAAAATATATCATTTATTCGTTGTAATATTATATCTGCTTACTTAATTACAATAGTATTTTATTAGATTAACGAAGATGACAGATATAAAACAAAATGTAATTCTATAGTGTTATAATTTAATTAATAGTTGAAATGTGCTCACTATTCAATACGTACGAAGTTGCGAATAGTAATGCTTGCTTTGAGACTCAGGAGAAGACTGGCTTTCAGCGTCTTGTGCAATTTAATATATAATAATTTATTTCACATCACAGAACGCCAATACTGAATTACCAGCATTAAATCAATATTAATCTCCACAAACCAGAGACAATATTTATAAGCGCTAAACTTAAATAATTATTCTTTACAATCTTAATACTAATACAAAAACTGTTTACATAATATAATTCTATTACATAATTAACATTTAATATCATTAAAAAATAAAAGGTAAGTGCGACATATGCGTACTTACAACACTCCTCAACCAAAGAAAAGGAACGCATATAAAACAAAACATATGCGTTTCTGCTCTAAGGAAAAGAAAAAGGAAAAATTGTGATAGGGGAGATGTCGTACATATCACAACACCCCCTTTCAAAAAAAAAGGGACACGTATAAAAACAAAATATACGAGTTACAATTCTAGAAAAAAAACAAAAAGAGAAGCAAAGTGTCGACAACGATTCTGATCCCATCGTATAGAGTTAACACTGCTCCACAAAACAATCATCCCTGACAAAATCCATTTCATTCGTCAAGTTTTCATTCATTGGTACAAAATCTCTTCAACCTATTATTATGAACTACCGTATGTTTTTTACCAATTAGTATTTCTGTATTAACAGGGGATATAATTTTAGTAACTTTATACGGTCCTACGTATAAGGGTAAAAGTTTTTTTGACTGTCCTTTAGTTGGTAACTGTTCATTTCTTAATAAAACTAGTTCGTTTACTTCAGGTGTGAAAAGAGAATTGACCCTTTTATCAAAATATAATTTTGTTTTTTCTTTGCTTTTAACCAAGTTATTTATAGCAAGTTCCCTCGCTACTTGTAACCTGTGTTTGAGTTCTACTATAAAATTATTATAAGTATTTACCTCAATTGGTTCTTTATAAAAAATTGAAGGCAGATTTGCCTTATGTCCATAAATTAGTTCGAAAGGAGTAAAACCGGTCGCTGTATGCGGAGTTGTGTTATACACGAACATTGCATAGGGAATCCAATTTATCCAATCATCCTGCTTTTTACAAAAATTCCTTAGATACTCGGCAAGGGTTCTATGAACTCTTTCTAAGGCACCGTTGGTTGCTGGTCTAAATGCTGTTGTTTTTAATTGTTTAATTTTTAACAATTTGCATATATCTTTAAAAATTTTTGACATGAAATTTGTTCCTTGGTCTGTTAAGATCATATTAGGAACTCCGTACCTACAAATAACGTTAGTTACTAATGCTTTCGCGACAGTATTTGCCTCCTGGTTTATAATAGGAATAGCTTCCGTAAATTTAGTAAGGTCATCCTGTATTGTTAGTAAGTATTTGTATTTGTCGTTGTCGTCTTTCTTGGGAAGATATACTATGTCCAAAGCCAACCTTTCGAAACTATGTTTCGAAGTCGATGTAATTGTTAATGGGCATTTATTTAATTTGCACACTTTATTCTTTTGACATGATACACATTGTCTAATAAAATTTTTAACTTTTCTAATCATACTTGGAAATTTAAAGTGTGATTTTAATCGTTTAATTGTTTTAGAAACTCCTAAGTGGCCTGCTGTGGGATTAACATGAAATTCCGAAATTACATTGTTTATTAACTCAGGGTCACTAATTTTAAGTATATTGTCATTATAAATGTGTACTATTATATTTGTTTTATCAAAGATATGTCTGATCATAGTTCGTAACTGGGCAAAATCTAATTTACTTAGTTCAGACTCGAACCTGTTCATAGCTATGTTAGTAATTTTGTGTAAAGTACAAAAGTTTTTCAGATTCACTAATGCCAAAAATATTTCTTTATAATTTGGTAGATTAAAATGAAATTCCTTAATTATTAAACAGATAATAAATCTAGTATCAATTTCAACATATGCAATTTCTGATACTTCTTTTTCTTGTATTAGAAATGCATTGATACTACTAAATTTATTGATTAATTCAGGAGAATTTCCAATTGAATTTTTAAAATCTTTTGATACAAAATCTACTAATGAAAATGACGTCGGTGCGTCATATAAACTTTTATCATGTTCAATTACTTTATTGTTTATGATAATTTTATTTTTAATTATTTCTAAATAATTTTCGTATGTGACATCCATTGTTTCAACCTGAAGTGAGTATACGCGACTTAGGGCATCTACGTGTGGAATCGAACTACCTGGTCTATATATTACTTCGTAATTATATTCCTCTAGTTTTATCCGCCAACGCATAAGTCTAGAACTCGGGTCCTTAATACTCATTAACCAAGTCAAGGCTTGATGGTCTGTTACGATACTAAAAAACTTTCCATAGAGATAGGGTCTAAAATGAGCCACAGCCCATACTACTGCTAATAACTCACGTTCAGTAGTTGTGTAATTTTGTTGTGCCTTATTTAGAGTTCTTGAAGCATATGCTATTGGGTGGCTTTCCTTAATAGTACCTTGTGAAAGGACTGCACCTATAGCATATTTACTTGCATCCGTGGTTACAACGAAATTTTTACTAAAGTCCGGGTATTGCAAAACAGGTGATATGGTTAATTTATTTTTTAAAGTTTTAAATGATTCGTCGCATTGGTCTGACCATTCTAATACTTTAACATTACTGTTTGCTGCATTATATAGTGGTTTGGCTATCTCTGCGTAATGCGGTATATGTCGGCGATAATAACCAGACATACCCAAAAATGTTTTAATTTGTTTAGGACTGTTTGGAATGGGGAAATTCTTTATTGCTTCTACTTTAGAAGGATCTGGTAGAATACCTGTTTCATTAATAACGTGACCTAAATAAATCAAATCTTTATGTAGAAAGTTACATTTGGATGGTTGGAGCTTCAAATTATGTTCCCGTAATTTAGAAAAAACGTTTTTTAATCTTTGGTTGTGCTCAGAAATGTTTTTTCCAAAAATGACTACATCGTCCAGATAGATTAAGCAATCTATTCCTTGCAAACCTGTGAGAACGTGAGACATAAGTCTCTGAAACATGGGGGGGGCTCCTTTAAGTCCGAATGGCATTCTTACAAATTGATAGTGTTTAAAGTTCGCACTAAATGCTGTTTTCTCTTTATCTTCGGGAAGCATAGGGACCTGGTGAAAACCGCTTGCTAAGTCAAGGGTAGAGAAAAATTTTGCACCACTAAGTTGGTCCAGTATATCATGTATAAGAGGCAAAGGATAGGCGTCACTTGTTGTCTGCTCGTTAAGTTTACGGAAATCGACTACTACGCGGAATTGTTTATTACCTAACGCATCTGGTTTCTTTGGTACTACTAATAAAGGTGCGTTATAGGGTGAGTCGCTTTCTTCAATTATGTTGTTGACCAACAGTTCCTGAATATGCTTTTCCACAATCTCTTTTTGCGCATGGGGCAATCGATACGGTTTAACGTTAACGGGTTTAGAAGAATTAATCTTTATCTTATGACTTAATGCGCTCGTACAAGATAACTTGTCTCCCGGTAAAAAAAATATGTCATTAAAGCTGTCACAGATTTCTATTAATTCTGTTACTAATTCTGAATTGACATGTGAAAGATTTAAATTGTTTAATAAAAGTTCCTTACGGTTGTTAGGACTTGATTTTGAAAAATGGTAAATACTAAATTGATCTATCGGTATGATATTCGGTTTGAAATTACTAAGTATTATATTTTTTATTGAAGAATTTATTATTGAAATATAGAAAATATTTTTGACGGGCTTGATTAATGCATTAGCTAAAAAAACTTCAGGTAACAATTCCCTGGCTACACAAACTCCTACTGTAGAACCTGACATAGGAATTATCTTCCTCGTACGTGCTGGTAAAACGATATTGTTTATATTTATAAGTGGGAGCTCAATTACTTTGCCACATTCTGAGAATTGTACACTGTTCATTTTTAGATTAATTACTGCATTTAGTTTCCGTAAAATATCTAACCCTATAATTCCATCGTGTTTAATGGGGAAATTTTCTGACACAACCTGTAAAGTTTGTTTCGACTTATTACTATCTAAAATTATAGAAGTTTTCAGTGAACCTAAGGTATAAGGCGTGCCTTCAGAAATACCCTTCAATAGAATTTTAGATTTATTATTAATTCTGACATTGTTATTTAAAATATTTTGTTTAATCAAGGAGATTTGAGAACCAGTATCTAATAAAAATGATACGGTTTTAGCTTTGGCTGCGACCATCTTGAATTGGATAGTGTCAACTGTTTGCTTAGCCTTAACATTTTTATTTTTACTGTCAAAACTTAGAATATCATTATTATTTTGTAAATTACCCGTATTGATCTCATCAAAATCATAAAAAAAACATAATTCATTATTTGAATTGTGTTGTGTCTTGTTAGTAAAAGATACTTGAGAACCATCAGATATAAGATGTTTCGATCTTTCACAACAAGTAGAAGGTTCTGATAAAATTGTGGCCTCCCTACAAGTATTAACTTGAGCAATAGGGTTACCCGTATCTAGATTTTCCTTCTTAATAAAACAATACTTTTCTGTATGACCACTTTTCTTACAATGGTTACAGAACAAATTTTTAGTTTTTGTTTCGACCTTATTAGGAATTTGCTTGCTTGAAACTGGTTTACTATTAGAATTAGGAACGCTTGGATATGTTTTGACTTTAATATGCCTTCTTCTTTCTAGATTGCGCCACCGTCTCTCCAGAAACTCTGTAAATTCATTTAAGGTTGGTAATTCAGAATTATTTCTGTTTTCCCATTCCTTTGACGAATTAAAATCTAATTTGGTCTTTAAAATATGTATTAACATAAAATCTGAATGATTAGAATATATCCCCAATTCGGTTAATGCTCTAATCGATTCATTAATTTCATCTAGTAGTTTTTTGATATTGATTTCGGACTCTAAACGTATAACATTGTAGTTTATTAAATTGTTTAAACAGGTTTCAATAAGTGCTACCTTGTTATCATAACGTTTACAAAGGATGTTCCAAACAATTTCGTAATTATCATTTGTTAAAGGATAATTCTTTATGAGTTTGAGTGGTTCTCCTGACAAATTTAACTTTAAATAATGCATTTTTTCAATGCTTGATAGTTTACTATTATTACGAATTAAATTTGTAAATAATTCCATAAAACTTTGCCAATTAATATATTCTCCATCAAAAACGGTTAGTTGCATTGGACTTAAGTTCAGATTTTTTATTGAATCTATACTTTTTGAGTCGTCTACAATATGTGTATCATTCTCAAATGTTTGCTTATAATTCAACAAGTAAATAAGAGTGTCGTCATAAATACTTTCAACTTCCATAGACTTACTAACGATAGCCGAAGCTTCTTCATTTTTTAGAGTTGGAAGCAATGCTTCTACGATACTACTATATTTAACCCAAGCTTTGTCTAAGTTTTTGATTTTTAATTCAACTATTGTTAAGGATGTTGATTGGACTTCTAGATTTTTTGAAAACTCATTAATTAGATTGATTGTATTCTCAACTAATGTGAGGGAATGAACGTTCGGTGCCATTGTACTTAATTAAAGTTATATATAATATACAGACTAAAGATTATTTTGTACCAATAAACGACTCTCCGAAAAATAGGATTCTGACAAGGAAAAATTGCTAGCGAAAACAGTAACTCACAGGAAATTTCCGATGGGGCTCAGACACCGCAGTTGTAACAGGAAGGTAGTCTCTCTGATTGAACAGACTGCTATCTAACTGCTTCAGCTCTTTACTTCTCCTTTTCAAAATTCTTTCTCGTTCATAAAGATGTTCTAAAAATATTAAACATGAATTAATATAATTGTAGAAACAATTATAGGAAATATTATAGTAGATATTCAAAAGTATTGGATATAATACTAAAAATATTGAACAATGATGCTACAAAATTGTTATTTTATAACAAATATTCAAAAGTATTGAATATAATACTAAAAAATAATAGCTTCAATGAATTACAAGGATGCTACTAATAGATAGGTTATAGCAAATATTCAAAAGTATTGAATATAATACTAAAAAAATAATAGCTTCAATGAATTACAAGGATGCTACTAATAGATAGGTTATAGCAAATATTCAAAAGTATTGAATATAATACTAAAAAAAATAATAGCTTCAATGAACTACAAGGATGCTACTAATAGAAAAAAATACAATTATCAATTTATGATAATAATTGTATACAAGATAAAAAGATACTGTCTTATTATACTTAACAAAAAAAACTTTCGATTTTGATCTATGTACAGCTGTGTGCAGGGTTCTGGAAACGATTAACATCAGTTTAGATTATTCCATTTGTTCTAGAAGCATCCATCCATTCGCTGGGGGCAAAAGATTTCTTTTTTTCTGGTTCAGCGGGCTGTTGTTTTACATCCACCGGACTTGTAGAAAAATTATGTGAAATACAGATGAATTGACGTTCTATCTCGTACTCTTCGGCAATCTTGGAAATAATCGATCGACGTAGTGGTATCCAGAATAATTGATCTGCATCCAGGTGTAGAATATATAGAAAAAAATTTTGGGCGTACCTCTTGGATATTTATGTGTAGGAATATCTCTTCGAGACCCCACCTGACACCAATGTTGTAAATAAGATTCGAGGGCGGATGTTACACCTGACACCAATGTTGTAAAATTGTGTCGTATTGTCGTTCTGGAGGAGATTACTCAGCTTACTAGTACATTCTGCAGGGATGCTAGCTTCTGGTAGTAGATTCTTCAGTTGACGACTTCCAACACCAATTACAGTAGTAATCGAATATCTTTCTTAAGATGATTAATAAGGATTCTTGTTCAGACGGTGTATTGTTGCAATTAGAGAATACTTGAGCGGTCTAAAGTAACCTCGTTGCGACATGCGACGGTTGAACAATTAGTATCTTTTTATTACTATTAATACAAACACTTTTATTAAAATATATCATTTATTCGTTGTAATATTATATCTGCTTACTTAATTACAATAGTATTTTATTAGATTAACGAAGATGACAGATATAAAACAAAATGTAATTCTATAGTGTTATAATTTAATTAATAGTTGAAATGTGCTCACTATTCAATACGTACGAAGTTGCGAATAGTAATGCTTGCTTTGAGACTCAGGAGAAGACTGGCTTTCAGCGTCTTGTGCAATTTAATATATAATAATTTATTTCACATCACAGAACGCCAATACTGAATTACCAGCATTAAATCAATATTAATCTCCACAAACCAGAGACAATATTTATAAGCGCTAAACTTAAATAATTATTCTTTACAATCTTAATACTAATACAAAAACTGTTTACATAATATAATTCTATTACATAATTAACATTTAATATCATTAAAAAATAAAAGGTAAGTGCGACATATGCGTACTTACAACAATATATAATACGCCAGTCATACGTTTCTATTTCTGTTAAGGCAGCGAAAAGACACTTCATATTCGCTTCTCTAAGTGAATAATGGATAATATCTTTTAAAATCCAATTAATTTCTTGAATTCAGGTGTTATGTTGGAGGTGGTAAACATTTTATGTCGTTCTGATCTTAAAAATATTTCTAATTTGTCTTCCCCGTGAAGTGCTTCATATATGGCTGCAGATGTTAGCCATATTTTAGCAAAGTGCATGAGGTCACATCTGCTTAATATATATCTATCTATCTATATCTATAAATAAGTAATGTGTATAAATCTCAATATACCCCACAAATTTCACTTCTCTATCTTTCCAAGTTCAACAGTTAACCTTATTTTGGCAATAATTTTTCCGCAGAATTTATGCCCAGTTAGTTGTTTTACTCCTTAAGCGAGGTTCTCTCGAGGCGATTTTAATCGTTCAGTAATTTCGTGTTCATACAAAAGTTGAGTACTACTCGAAACAGATTTAAAGACACACATTTCAAGAGTGTACTAAAACAGATTCAGGTAGTATTCAACTTTTCAAGTTTTCAAGAATTCTAATAGAAAAGGAACTACTGTACAAAATTGTAGCGTGACTAACATACTTACTCAAAATACGTTACCAACTCTTGGACCATTTGTTGTCTAATGAAAAACGGCATAGGTCTTTTTAGTACATATCTCGCTAAACACAAAACATAAGAATTACCTTAAATCCATGTATTATTTTCTTAAGTATAAGCTAGTAATATTTACGCGAAAAAGGTTTAGCTTGAACGGTATTTTTCCCCATTAAGAAGCAATGCTTTATCATCACACGAAATTCTGATTCTGAAAATCTCAGTAACTCGTAAAGTAATGCCCATCATATTTTAAGATATATCGTTTTAAGCAGTGGCGTTTTAATCAATGATACGGGACCCCCGGGCTACAAGGGCCTCAAAAATGTGTAAGCAAAAATTCGAAAAATGTTATCCATAATCTCACTTAAACTGTTAGGCCGTACTTAGCTTAGTTCTTAGGAGTATTAATTGTGAGTAATAACGTATAACCAATATATAATTATTTTATTTCTATGCGAGCGTCTTTGTTCCTTTTGTAAAACATCTTTACCCATCATTTAGGCCCAAACTGAACTGGTTTTAAGGTTGGTACTATATGGTTATTGGTAAATCGTTATATCAAGAAAAGTCCTATACCATCAAATATAAATTGGCTACATGAATATCGCCAACAAGTTATCGTAATTCGAATAATTAACTCTAAAATATTATTCTTCAGTGTTCAGTATTATTCTTTAAATAGTAACTTCAGTGTTCAATATTGTTAACTTCTGTATATACCATAAATATTTCCCCCACTCCAGAGCTAAACAACGCAAGTCTTCTCCCATAGATAAAATAAACAATATTTACCTTAATAAATAAAATAACATGTATTGTTCATTTACACTTGTTCCTGAAACTTGTTTCCCATTTCACAAAATTTAGGTGCCACAATTTCTACTATATCCTTACAAATGAAGATAACAGGGATGTTTTGTATATATACGCGTTCGAGGATATGTATAAATATGCATGTTCGTGAAAGAGGAACATGTTGTAGTATTCCGTTCTGCAAGTGTGATAAATATTCCTATGTATGAAGAGGGGATGGAGTTGGAAAAGTCCATGGTGTTCATGTAATTCTAGTTGCACTGCATATTTAGATCGGTTATTGCTATTATAGTGTTAATATTTTAGTAATATTAACTTGCAGCACCTTTAAGGAGGTACAGGACGTACCGTCAATGTAAAAAGTTTATCTCTCGGTAATACGAAATACGTAATTCGAAATATGTGAGCGACGAGCAAATATTGGGATTGTACCTTTGAAAATAAATTTTTCAATTTGCCTGCTAAAATGATTTTTTTGTGCATATAATAGTTTAATGAATAAAAAATTACCTATAATTAATATTAAATTTATATTAATTCAATTTAATTTCAAATTAAATATTTTGAAAAATTAATACAAAATTTGGCAACGCTGTAAATTTACGTGTGTTGACGCATGCGTGTTTTGTTTTTTTGACAGCCAAATTGTTATATATTATATAAACCCGTGTCACTGTTTTTTCATATTTTGAATTTTCCGCTCGATTTGCCATTTGCAACGTTGCCGGCTCATAATCCACATGTACTGTTTCTTACTGGTTTTATTTAATTATTTTCGTATATAGGTATCCTTTTAATAATTTTCTTTTTGCAATAGTTTCAGAAAGGATTTTTTATATACACCTAGTTTTTGAAAGCCGTGTCACCATTTTTTTATGGTTTAAAGTTATATTATGTGGTAAAATTGAACTACAACTTATGATTTGTATGGAAAATGACTATTTTTATTCATGTATAAAAAGAAAACTATGAACCCTAGGTCTCTAAAATTTTGAGGCAGCATGTGTTTCACTTATTTTTATCGACCAAATTTCACGACGTTTTCATCATTTACGTTAAGGTCCTATACCTCCTTAAGATATTTCTTATTCTCAAAATTTATAAGGGGCTGAAATGTTTGGGTTAAATTTACGCCGGATAAAATAGAATCAAATGTAATTAAAACATTTAAATCTGATGATGCGATTCGTTGTTTAGTATTTCTGCTTTAAGAAGTAAGGAATAAAAAACGAAGTAGGATATCTTATACCGACTCCGTAGTCCTAGTTGACAGTGTTAAAGTTGATTATTTTATCAAACATAATTTAACAGTGTACCGTCTTTAACACTATTGTACTTTATGATGTTAGAAATTCTGGTGTGAATTTTAATAAAAATAATATAATGTATAGACATCAGAATAAAGGTTCAACAGGAGAATGGGGTATGGTAGGGTGTATGGGAAGGGGTTAGGGGAACAAGTGGAGGGATAGAACGCAAGGATATCTAAAGTAAATATTTATGCCATTCTTCAACATCCTATATTGTTTTATCTATATAGAAATATATAAGTCGGAACTTGGAACGCATCGCATCCCATTCTACCTATCACCACTAAGATTTAAACAAAAAGGGTGGTGATAAGGGAAGATTTAATGTGGGGATTGTTCCATATTGTGGGTGGTTTAGTCAAACAGTGTGACATTTTTTAAAGAATGATTTTTGAAGGTAGATATTTTTTGGGTTATTAGTAGATTTATTTATTTTTAGGTACGAGTATTACAGGTTACTAAAGTTATCATTTATATGTTATTGATAAGGTTATAATCGTTATAAGACAACGACAATGAATCTGCTGTTGACTGATGACCACATTATGTGATTCTAAATTAGTAGATAATTAAAATTTAATAAGTTATCTAGTAATTTACATTTGGTTACAAATAAATTTATTCAGTTCTAGTTCACTGACTAGTTCTAGAAGATTGGTAAACACTTGTTTCTTGTGTGGTTTGGTATAAGGATTACTGAGTCAGGTCATGCGGCTTAGTCATCTTTAATCTGCGCAGATCATCTCTGATATTGAGCAGCTGCATAACTTCTTAGTTTTGGTGGTTCTATATCCTCAAAAAAAAAATTGGGATTTAACTTATTTTCGATTTATTTTCCGTACATTTTCTGAGGAGGGTGCTTTTTATTTGGATCGCAATCACTAGAACTTGTCAATTTTTAAACTTAGGATCAAGTTAAATTCAAACTTTTTTTTATGGTTTTTCGACGATCTTACCTGCTAGGTCATATTCGCTGATCAATGTCTTTTTATAAGGTATGTCTTGATTGAAAACTCCCGTATTGCTGCAGATCGTCTGCCATTATATCTTGTAATTGTCCTTTGATGGAAACCAATTTGAAAATACTGTTAGATAAAACAGTAAAATGTTTAAACAAAACGAACTAAGACTGCAAAATATGTTTTTTCGTCTTAAAATCGTCTGCTTTAATAATATTTCATCGACGTCAATATATCCTCACAAAAGTCTAAGTGTCTGCGTTTTATGTTTGCCACGATGTGGTTTTTATAAATACCAAATGATGTACAAAGTAACCAAATCCATCGCTGTCATCTTTGTATTCTTGAGATCCTGGGTTCTAGATGCTGGATCTTTTCATTGCTATAGTCTTAACGTTTATCCTTTATTCCTCTAGTAATAGCAGTTTGGTTCCAGCATCAGTTTCAACTTGTCTTTCCAGCAAGCATCTGTCGCCATAGTATTCAACTTAATCAATACCCGGATGCTTCGAAATGTTCGTTTAAGATTTATATACCAGAAAATGTGCACCAAAGTATCCGGATAAAAACCGATGTTGTAAAATGCTGGTTGAATGGGAGCTTAGGTGGGACGGAAATATTACAAAAGTTCGGTTCAAATTTTCTCATACGAAAATATGTTTTGCTTTCGAAGTTTACTTATTTTTAGTAATGCTTGTCTATAATAATTCTAACTTTGCTTGTACCGACTGATGTTCTGTACAAATTTCAATAAATGTTTTCACAATTTAAGGTAGTTTTGCCGTGACCATCGGAGACATAAATACACTGTCAAGCTAATTTCAACTTTAAATATTTATATTTTTTCAACAAATCGATAAATGAAATTATATTAGAAAAGTTTATTAAGTTTTAGTCTTTTAGAACGTTCCTATAAACGATTTTTCAAATATACACGAAATTATGTATTTTTCTCTTACACTTTATCGGCCCGTTACATGTTAATTATGTGCAATTTAATTATAAATATCTCACTTTGCAACTGATGGAAAAATCTTTTTTTTTTTTTTTTTTGATAAATTCAATACACCTACATTAACACTGTATTTTAATTTTATCAAATTCTTAAGAAAAGTTTGTTTACGGCAATACTACCTTAATTGAAATAAACAACTGAATCAATTTTTCGTCACTATTAGCTTGATTCACAATTTGACAATCAGATGTCAGTCGATGTTTGAACACTTTCAGTTGTTTCATTATTTTTTAATTTTCGGTGCTAAATTTCACATTTTTCTTTCCTTAAAAAATCCTATTTAGACTATTAGGAAAAATTAACAAAAGAATTTTCCAAATGCGCTGTCCAATGAACAGAATTTAATTGTTATTTATATATTTTTTTTATATTTATTTACTTATTTGCCTTGACTTTCTTTCGTTATAGCCACCATCAAACATTTTTTATACATCTTTTATAATTTACAATTCAATTTTACAAATTTCTAAATATTTAAATATTTCAATAATTCACTAATTAATTTTGAATCACTTAGTATTAACAGGAAAAGTTTAATTTACATCTAATATATTACTATTCAATTTTGATCTTTCTGAACTATAATTTATGCGTTCAAATAAAATATGATCCAAAGTTCCTTCTTCACCACATTGACATCTATCGCCAGATTTAATATTAATTTTGTATAGGTGAGCTGGAGTTTTGCAATGATTACTTTTGATTCTGATTATAGTTGATATAATTTTGCGGGACTCATTTCTAAACCATCTCTTCTTACTTAAATTTGGATGTAACATATAATAATCTCTTCCTTTTAACTGACTTTTGTTAATGAAATCTGTGTTTCTTAATTGTTATTCACAGTAATACTAGCAGTATTTATGATGTGGATCTACTGCAAGTATTACAGTTTTGTAATACTATTAAATTATTATTTTTAGAAAATCTATCTATTATTATTTATATTATTTTCATTTTACTTTGACATTTAATTGGAAAACTTGTTAACAAATTGAATAATAAAGAGCTCTCTGGAATAACTGTAATGTGTAAAACGTGACCAACAAGCGTGTAATTAAAATGTCAAAAATAATGGCGAGTGTCGAGTACAAAAATGGTGGAAAAATTGATAATTTACGCTGTTTGTAATCAAAGCGATTTAACTAGTAATGGTCTGCATTATCGCATGCGAGTAGATATCTGTATAAAGGATATATATAAGATAAATATAGCGAGTATATATATAAATATAAAGGATCTATGATCGCCTAAATTGTACTGATTAAAACATCAATTCGTTAACCTAATCGCCTAATTGTAACTATTAAAACATTATCTTTTGAACTTCCCCTTAAAGCCATCTTCAGGTGCGTAGTATAATATGTTTTACATTAAGATTCAGTTCAACTTTGGTTCGTAAAATGTAGATTACTTTCCCAAAAATAAAACGATAAAAATCGGAATAATCTAAAATTAATAATGACTCTCGACCAGTGACTGTGTTAACCCTCTATCCGAGAATGATTTACATGTAAAGAAACAAACAACCTACAACATTCCTAGAGGCATGTGTCTTCAATGACGTCTCATTCAGTTCCAAAGATGTACCCTCGTTGCAAATTCTTCAAAATTTTATGAAAAGCCATCAAAGAGCACATTAAGATTAATATCATCAGTAAACCATGCGATTTTCTAACAAATTTAGATTCGTTTATTAGATATACAAGTAAATGGATGTATATTTAAATAAATAATATTATTCGGAAATACTTGTCGAATCATTCTGTATTCATAGTCATTGTATATTTATAGAAATGTAATATAAGAGCAATACCGCAGAAAATCTAGCCCATATGTGCAACATTATAACAGGGGAGCTCAACGTTTGTTTTTAATGTAATTACAAAATAATTGCATCATGTACGAAATGTATTCCTCATCTGTTTAATTCATTTAATAATCGAAACCACAAATCAATAAAAATAATGTTTTGTACTCTTATATAATATTTAGCAAGAAAAAGTTTTTAACCTCTGTCGTTTAATATATATATATATACAGGCTATAACCTAACTCGCAGTTTTATATAAATATCTTCCTTATATAGCAAACAGTGTAATATAAAATAGAGCATGATAAACATCACTGTTTAATAAATTAAAATAAACGATATTCAAAATTGTAGACAATTTATAGAAATAGTAATACCTTTTCCATTCTATATCTGTCTCTTTCTGTTTCGTACTTAGGCTCATTATTATAAGGTAATATCAAATGTAAGTCAAATTACGAGAGTTCGCCAGTCACTCAAGCTTAAAAATTGCCGTATAAATCTGAGATAGCATGAAAAGCACTGTCTAATTATTTTTTTATAATAAATATAGAAACGAATAATATAAATTTGGTAAAATAAAGTTGGTAAAAAATTGTTAATTATGGGTAATATTTGTTTAGATACGTTTATACTGAGCATTTTAGGTTATGTTTTAATGTCATAGTCGTCAACGCATGTGTGTTCGGTACCCCGAACATAGCCGAAGCAAATATTTGGGTGTTTTTCTCTGTTCTATGTTAATATTCTTTTAATTTGAAAATTAAAGTGGTAAAGTCGAGCAGTGGTATTTAATTATGGTACTTCATAACTAAAAATATAATAATAAACCGCTAGTACAACCCACTCAACATACAGCGGGAAATAGAGTGGTTTTCCAGGGTTTAATAGAGGGATTTCATTGTTTATAGATTTTTCAACATATATTTTAAATTCCAGATAATTCCAGACAAGTGAATATGCATATTTTGCGGAATATTATTTTCTATTGGTTTATATTATAGTATATACGAATGCATGATGTAAAGCAGTGAATCTCAACTTTTCGAAGTCTCGTAAAACTTTTTTTAAAATATATTTATTTAACGTCGGCCTATTTCCGATGCTGAGTCCTATCGCTGACGTCATCTTTAGTACAACCAAACGCAGAAAATATAACTCTGGTCGAGAGATCGAACCCGAAGATAGTTTGTCTGGTAGTAATTTTGATTCAAAAAATTTGCGGAACATCAGTGGAAAAACAAAATAATAAATTAAACATAAAAAATTATAATTATTTTTAATATGTAGAATACGACTTCTTCAACTTTTAGAATCGCAATATCTCAGGAACGTTGATTCTTAGAAAAAAAAGTATAAGAACAATTTTTGTAGATAATTTCATAATCTACAACTTTTGTCTAATCAATTTTTTGATAAAACTTACCGTTTACCGAAATGGAAAAACCATGAATGAAATTGGAAAAAGTTTTTTTTTTTTACCTTTGACCTTCAATAACTTTTTTGCAAATGGAGGATCGATGAAGACTTTTAGTATTTTATTTATAATAATAATCCCAAAGCCTGTAATCCCATTGTAAGTTGAAATGTTTGCTTTGATTGGACTAAAAAATGAGCTGTATTTATTGAACAATCTCTTCGTTGACTAAATCTCAAATCCACAACAAAGACAACCAGATTTACTAAAGCCATAAAATAAACTTTAAACATTTTTGCTTTAATATGAAGATTTAACTACTCTCTCCATTTGTTTGATCCTTCGGACCTTTTAATTTTGCAAGTTCAACACCAATGAGCCAGCGTAACATAGTTTAAGAACCACTGCTCTAAATATGTATAAATTATATCAATAATTCATTTAAAAAAAACGGGGATTGAAAAACATATTTTAATGGAAAATACAGACTTTGATCATATTTACATAAATGCATTAATTAAAGCAAAAAGAGCATAGATAATAATGTAATATATTTTGAAAAGCAGATGTTGCAAAATAATGAAAAAATAACATGTATAAATTAATGTATCACAAATATAATATGTCATATACTCGTATATAATTACAGAAATTTTACATTCAATTAAATTACAAAGGCTTACGTAATGAAATGTTATAACTTTCTGAAATTGTTTGAAAACCGCATGAGTTTGAAATAGAATTAATCGTGAAAATTATATCAACTTTATTTTATATAGAGTGTCGATAACATTTATGCTAGATCTTTGGGTTCGAAGACTTGTTCGTTTTACTAAGCAACAACCTTAAGATACAAGAAAATAAGATACAAGAATTACACCATTCCTGAATCGGTTATAACTAATTTTTTAAAGTGATTTGCTCATTTCATATAGTATTAGTATTTTTTTCACGGCAGTTGGTCAAAGACGAAGGTTATGGTTTTGCTGAGGATTTAAGTCAAAATTAAACCAGAAATTTTTCGTATTTTACATAAATCATCGACAAAATAATGCTTGTGTTGTCTTAAGTATTCAAGATAGCGTAGAAAGAAAAAAACTAAAAGACAATTATCCAGGAAAACGCTGTCACTAACTATCTTAAAAAAGAAGAATTTATAAAAAAAATTAAAACTGACGATATCTCGAAAACCATGTAGCTTTTACTAAGGTCATGTTAGGTTTATTCGAGGCGTCTAAGGCAAGGTCTACCTCCGATGTCAAAGGAAGTAAAATAACGACTAGCTAGACATCTAATGACAATGAGCTAACGACAAAATTAGACATCTAATCAATTACTATCATGTTAAAGACTTATTAAGAAAAAATAACAAACAAATTCAAAATATAACAACTACTACCACTTCTTTAAAATTATCAAAAATATAACATACATAGAGAAAATAAGATTTCCTTACATCAAATCAATAAACATTTCTTGATCTCTTTCAAATATTTGTATACCAGCCCAAAGGAACCCCATATATCAGCATTTAAGGCTTCATCTGACGACGCGTCGTTTTCTGTGAAATGTAAAGAAAAAAAGAGAGTGTCGCGAATGTTCAACATCCCCAAAGTGCGTGTATCAATAGAGAACATCATACTCGTCGTATATTGAATTTGGGAAGATCACGTGGGTCTTTGACGCGACTCATTTTATTGATAAAATATTTAGAGCTGATATTGCAATAGGTAGTTAACTGTGGTTTATTATGAACCTTGATTGGTACTTTTGTTTCTCAGCTCTGAGCTCCGAACATAATTTTAGGGCTTACATAAGTTATTTAATAACTTCTTTCTGACGTCATGCCTCATAAAGGGCTTAATCTGAAGTTGCATTTTGCAACAACCAAATGAATATCACAGTAGTCCAATTCATGACGCATTACGTCATAGAAAATGTTACAAAATAACACTCAATACCAGGGTTAGATTTATCACTAGTTAACTGTGGTTGGTCTTAGAATGAGGTTAATGTCATAACTGTTGTTTAACGGACTTTTGCAAATCGGCACTTAAGATAGTTATTCATTGACAGTGTGATTCAAAAGTATTGCTTAATGCACTACGAATATAAGATAGCCCAAGCGGTTAGTTTCAGTTGAAAACTTTTGTGGAAGTATAGTCAGACTGCTCTCACACATAACCAAATAGCATCAATCTGTATTTATACATACACATTCATTGTAATATAGAAATAAACATGGCAACTACGCTGATTGTTACTGCATATTTTGTTTTCGTGTTTCATCGCGCGCTTAATTCGTAGCAATATGAAAGCGCTGTTGCCACATCACTACTACTGCTCGATTCATCTCTCGAGTTAATTCACTTTTTAAATAATAACATCGAATCTCTTTTTTAAAAGGTTTGTGGCTACGATGTTTATAACATATCGAACTTTCATGAAGTTCCTGCATTACGTTTGGATTTTAAACAAAGAAAATATCATAAAAATTAGTATGCCTCCGTGTTAAAATTACAAAATTTTGATTCCGTTTTTTATAAGAACGGTGCAATTAATTTTAAAATAATTAGACTTATATGATTTGTATTTAATAAAAGATTAATTAAGCAAAGTTTTATGAATGTGTGCAGCGAATCACATATATGATATAATAGTGTATGGTTTGTTTCCAAACTAATGTGATATATGTATGTTTACGTATTATAGCATGTTAGTTTTGTTGTTGTTGCCATGGTAACAGAATTAAATATATCATTTATATGCAAAGGAGATGTAATCAACTACATATAAACAGATCACAATGCTTACATCGATCCAATGCAGACACCTGATTCAAATGTTTCGTATGCCTGTAGGAAATACGTCAAGACAAATTCAAACTATTGTAAACATAATTTGCTATTCCTTTAGAATTCAACTTGATACGACTCAGCTCGATATCAGCATAGTACCAACGAACAGTAGTCTTACTACCCGTGCCAACGTACCGGAGCAGTATCAAACGAACCATTGAAATATGTGCTTAAATTTCATATGGAGCACGATCTGAATATAGTAGTAGTAGTAGCAGTAGCACTCACGTGTGGATCATGTATACCACGCATGAAGTGTGAAGCATGAAGCATGCCAGCGATACGTTTAGGAAAAACATCGTCTTATTCACACTCACTTGCGCCTGGAGAATGTTGTATCTTTACTTCAATTTCGTTCTTACTTGTCATTCCCTGAAACACAGGGGTTGGCAATAATTTAAAAGAAATTTGAAACAGAAAATTTTAAAACTGAAATTGTTCTTAAGGAGGTACACGACGTTAACGTAAATGATGAAAACGTCGTGAAATTTGGAGAACCGATACAAATAGTTAAAATACATGCTGTCTCAAAATTTTAGAGACCTAGGGTTCATAGTTTTCTTTTTATACATGATTAAAAATAATCATTTTCCATACAAATCATAATATTTAGCTCAATTTCACCACATAATATAACTTTTAACTATAAAAAAATGGTGACACGGCTTTCAAAAACTAGGTGTATATAAAATAATCTTTTCTGTAACTATTGCAAAAAGAAAATTATCAAAAGGATATATACGAAAATATTAAATAAAATGTGGGCAATTTGAGCGGGAAATACAAAATCGGAATAAATGTTATATAAAATATAACAATTTATTGGTCAAAGAACTAAATCACGCATGCGTCAACACACGTAAATTTGCAGCATTGCAAAATTTATTATTCCTTTTTCAAAATATTTAATTTGTATTTAAATTGAATTAATATAAATTTGATATTAATTATAGGTAATTTTTAATTTATTAAACTATTATATGCATAAAAAATCATTTTAACAAGCAAAAAGCAGGGAATTGAAAAATTCATTTTCAAAGGTACAGTCCCAATATTTGCTCGTCCCTCATGTACTTCGTATTTTGCATTTCGTATTACCGAGAGATAAACTTTTTGCATTGACGGTACGTCCTGTACCTCCTTAATATTGTATTAATTGAAAGTGCCACTGTAGTTATGTGATTTGTGATATGTCCTTATGATTTCCTGAAGGTCCTGACAAGGCCCCTGTCGGGTTATTGCTGATAAGATAATCCTTATCAGGGCATGATCGGGCTCTCGTGTATCAGCTAACATTTCTGCTCGGGTAAAAGAAACAAAAATGAAATAAGCATTACGTAATTTTTCAGTCTGCTAACGGCACTATTCTGAACGTTTAGTAAGATCTGTTACACAACAGAGATGAGATTATATATCTGTGGGTCGGAGGTATAGAACACTATCTCACATTTACTATATTTAAAAGCACCGTAACTTCGCCAATTTTGTATGTAAGACAAAGTGTTGTATACCCAGCGGCAGAAGACAAGAAACCCATATTATTGTGTCAATTATTTCATTATTGACAAAAATGGACATAGTGTCCTATACCTCTGACGCACAGATATATTACTAACTAAACCCGGCAAACATTCATTGTGGCTCTGTCCCAATAAACATGTTGGAGTAAATTCTATTTCATTTATATTACTTTTCATGAGTTTTTTGTCATGAACGCGTTTGTTTTCTATTCAGTCGTTCATAGGGAATGTCTCTTTTATGAGCTACAGACGACGCAACGACTGCTCACTGTTGAATAAAAGCAACTCCTGTGACAGATTGGAAATCAATTTGAACTAAAATTGATTTTCTGTTATCGATTATCGAAAACAAAATTTCAAAATTTGAAGTCAATCGAAAGACTACTTTTCAATATTTGCGAGCACAAACAAACGTAGGCTGAATGTTGACCTTTGAGGTTTGACTTTTAACTTTGAATTTGACTTTTCACCTGTTTACACCTGATTGGCAAGAGGTTGCGGCCAAGTGAGAAAGGGCAACCCAAATTTTTGAAATTATTTACATATCTCTCTTCGAAAGGAATTATATTTTATCTGCAAAACAAGTAACCGAAATTGTTATTGAAAAATACTTGCGGTCATATTTTAATAGGCATGCTGGCAGAAAACATTATTTCTCTATTAATATTTTTATTATAAAACAGATGGACATAGTGCATGGTACAGAAAGAAGGAAATAAAGCTTTGTAAAATAAGTATAAAATAGACAAACGCATTGAATAGAAACAAATGGTTTAAAACCTCTGTTTACTACAAGGGGAGAGTGAAGACACGTAACTATGCGATGATAGCTTACTCCCTATGCTACCCTTACTCTTACTACAACTACCCTTCTAACCCTGTACCCGTGTAACAACCAAATATTTCAGGATAAAAAATTTGGGCTTATAAACTGAAGGATAGGGTACATAAAAAAGTTATATTACAAAAAAGAAAAGTAAAAAGAAAGTAAAGTGTATTTTTATTCCGATTTTAAATTGAGATATAAACAGCACCCTTGATGTATATTGACTTCAATTTTAAGAACTAAAGTGAGAATTTATTTTGTTAGAGACACAGCACACAGAGCACCGGGATGTAGTTATAATAAACAATATGTGAGTTGAATTTATGAGAATTTCTCAAATATTTTCATATTTCTATTTTTATATTGCTTCCTTTTTTTTATGCTGTCTATTTCAATTTCTATTATGTTACCTCGGGGGACTTATACCATATGTGTTACGCGGATATATTTCATAGCTGTTAGTATAGCGTTAATTATTGATTAATTGTATCGTTTGGTCGATTAGTTAAGTAATTACACAAGAGATATTGTCTCAGGAGGCTTTGCCAGGTACTCCATTTATGTTTAAATACAACCTTAAGCGTAAGCGTTCACTCCCGCATGGAAGTAATGACTTTATTGTATGAAACGATGATAGTCGTATAAATGTGTTACTGACAGCATCGCCAGTATGTTCACGATTCTTCAAAGAAAACTGGATCTTATTTATACAATCGTAAGTCTATCTCAGCCGATTTTATTTGTTGTTTCAGATTACCTGGTGTGACCACGCGTAAGTTTAATCCTCCCCTCTCCCCTCCCCTTCACCACTTCTCACTGTTTATACGACGTTTATATAAAAGCATACTTTTATTTCATTATTTTTTTATTTTTTTTATTTAACGTCGGTTTATTTCCGATGCTGCGTTCTACTTTATGGTGGCCTACCCTCTTATATTTATTTATTAATTTAATGTGTGTGTCGTTAGACTTTACATTCCTTCAATATTAAATCACGTAATTACATCTCATTGCTAACCTAAACTTAAAATTATTCTAACATTTTTAATAATTCCAACAGCAATGTATGAATTTTATACTCTTGTTCCTATATTTTCTTGCTCCTTACTCCTCGTTGTTTCTCTACCTTTACTATTTCTTCTTGACTCGCTTTCTTTACTTTGATTACCCTCATATATGTGCGCCACACCGCTACCTATAATAAGATTATAATTAAGGAGAAACAAAATCAATTTAATTTAATAACAACCAAACGCAGAAAATATAACTATGGTCTGGAGATTGTACACGAAGATACAGCAGTCAGGGTTAAACAT
The DNA here is from genome assembly GCA_963678705.1 of Panorpa germanica. Taxonomy (NCBI): domain Eukaryota; kingdom Metazoa; phylum Arthropoda; class Insecta; order Mecoptera; family Panorpidae; genus Panorpa; species Panorpa germanica. The sequence continues at coordinate 8,513,528 of OY783206.1, read as the reverse complement.
CAATGCTCTCGCCCACTATATCATCTTGATTTCCTTAAATATAAGACCTACATCAATTTTTCTAGAGGCTTCAACACCATAAAAACTACCAAAATGAATAGAATTGTTTATCTATAACACTACAACTGTACACTTGTATATGCCTTCCTTTCGACTTTCCTTTTCTTCCATTTTTAATACGATAAATCCAATGCGCTTGATGTGAGCCATGCGGGACTGAGGACGCTTATCTTTAACTAGATCCCCGGCGCATTAAAAGAATAAAAAACAACAATATTCTGATTACATTGTAAAAAAATGAGTAGATTTATGATTGTGTAAATAATTATTTTGTAAATTTATTATGACCGTGTCGGCGTGAACCACACACACACACACACACACACATACACACATACACACATTAAATACTGTACCAGTACGCCGTTGTTTTGTGTAGACTGAATTTTTATATTTTCATACACTGCTTATCTTATATCTGCAGCTTTAATTATAAATAAAGCAATTTATAACACAAGTTTTTACAAAATATTTTTCACATTTTTATCTAAATCCATAATCTAATTATAACTTCGTTCCCATTACGCAATATACGGGTACTTATAATTTATCGCGAATAGTTACATTTTGTGACATATTCCCATATTAAGCAACTATTATTTATGGTATAATTATACTTAAAACAACATTTCAAACAGACAATAAATTAACTACATCTAACGGTAGAAATACACACTAAAGTAAATCCACTTTATCTCCGTATCCATATTATAACAAAGTATCCAAAACTATTCCCATAAATCATGCGTGAAATTATCAATTCGTGTTAGTTGTATTGCATAACTTTAAACTCGCAGGCGCTTTATGAGGTATGTAGTAAATTGTTATAATATTATGTAAATAAATCTTTATGTGGACAAGTAAAGTACTCGTTCTATAAATTGTGTTACTGTACAGGTGACTTTATTATTGCAGTATTGTGTTATTAAGATATGAGACTGTAAAATATTATTGCTGCAAAACCAATGCGGTTATAGTGGTAGGGTGTACAAAAACAATAGTTGGCAAACTAGAACAAAAATGGGAGGTTACATAAGCGGTTTACACTCTATTAAACTTAAACGTTGGCAACATGTTTGCTATAATTTAGTTACGGTGCTTTTTTTACTTTTAGTTGCATTTTGGGTAAACTGCAGGGTGTTTACGGATGACATTTTATTTCAAATATACGAGCAACGTCATTTTAAAATATTGCAACTGAGTAGCAATTAATATGATATACAGACTTTTTTACTTCCCAGTAAACATTTTGGAGTAAATCCTATTTCATTTCTATTACTTTTCATGAGTTTTTTGTCATGAACGCGTTTGTTTTCAGTCGTTCAAAGGAAATGTCTCTTTTATAAGCTAGAGACGGCGCAACGACTGCTCACTGTTGAATAAAAGCGACTCCTGTGACAGGTAGAGAATCAATTTGAACTAAAATTGATTTTCTGTATGTTGCTCCAACTTGTAAAACGTTAGAATTGAAATGTACGAGTGACTAGGGCCCTCCGCACACGAGGCGACTGATTGTAAACCTTAGCCCCGAATCTACCCGAAGCGAATGTGATTACAACTGTTGTTAGTGAAAGATCGAACGTGTATGCGAGTGAGATAAAACACGAGGAAAGGCACACGAGCCGACTGATTGCAAACTAAACGCGAAATGAAGTTTTCAACGAAAACGAGCACAAGCCGTGTATCGTGACTCTATAGAATTTTTAACAATAGCAAAACAGGGGATTCTGTTATGTTATATTTGGTTGTATGTATGTATTTAAATATGTTTCAATAGTATTCGTAAACATCTCTGTTGATGAAACCAACAATGCCCTGCGACCAAGAAATATAGTCGCTGAATATATGCTCAAAACCAGTTTAAAATCAGTTTAGTTACGTTCGTGCCGTGTGCTTTATCTCACTCGTAAACACGTTCGTTATTTTATTAACAACACAGTTGTAATCACATTCGGTTCGGGCAGAGGTTTGCAACGAGTCACGTCGTGTGCTGAGGACCTAGAATTTCACTTAGCCATTCTATTTGACCAAATGTTTACAGGGTTCTTGTTACAAATAACTTTGTCAAATTAGCCTGTGAACTTATTTTTTTATATTCTGATACAAATATGTATATTGCCTTTTATACTGTTTCAAATAACAAAACGTTGACAGAGATATAGCTATTTAAAAATTGAATTTTTGTTTTGTCGTTTAATTTTCAACTATCATTTAACATCATGTAACTAATATTTAAACCTTGTTCATCATATTCATAATATCAAAACATATGCATCAGCTGCTTGTAGTAGATGCGTCTTGCACTTTGTGCTTTATCATGTATCGGTGACGCAGAATTTTCATTCAGACGTATCTTAGCAACATTTTATCAAAATATTTAATAACTGTCATATTTTTTCTAAAACCTCTTTTTTTATTTTACTGACTTTTTAAAGTGAGCGCCTTTTATTTGTTCGATTAAATAATAAATAAGTGCATTTCAGTATCTGCTTTTAACACTCTTAATAAAATTATTATATTTTAATATAAAAATGTAACATTTTTATTCAGTTTCTTATATTTTTATATTCTTCAAATACATATAAAATAAAGTCAATAAAAATTTATTGCATTACGTTCTACATAATATTTTTATATAAGGCTTAATTTTATATAGCGAATCGAAAAATAAATTTCTATGATATAAATACGAGTACATAACACAAAAATGTACCAATTCAAAAGGACGATGGGTATTTTTAAAATCAAATATAAAATAAAATGAAACAGATGATTCAATTTGCATTGTTTGGATTTTATTATATTTATAGGATTACGTCCACTGTTTTTAGAACAACTGGTATGTATGTTGTGAATTATTTTTTAATGAATGTATTCATATTTTCTTTCTTTTAGAAATAAATATCCTTGTGCCAGGGGTGCTACAGTCACGGTGTATGCATAACATATTTGAATTTTGGCGTTGAAAATTAAAATTTGTTGATTTACCTGTTATTGATTTTGCCATATAGGTCCTGTGGCGCAACGGATAACGCGTCTGACTACGGATCAGAAGATTCCAGGTTCGAATCCTGGCAGGATCGAATTTTTTGTCGATTGACAAATTAGGGTGTCCTCACACTGTTGTTGCAATGCGACCTTTACTTCTTCGGTCTTTTTCAGTAGGGTGTAGTCTCAGACGCACACTTTATCATTAGAAGCAGTTTCTACTTTAATGTTTATCAATCAATGCACCACTATATAAACTTACGTTCATACGTATGTAGATTAAATTATCCTCTCGTCTTATGATCCTCATAGAACTATATGCATAACAACATTAGGGAAATAAACTAATTCATACATTCCATTCATATATTCAAATTTTAGAGTATATATATAAAGAGAGAGAATACTGAACCTGAAAATGTGTCCAAAATGTGTGCGAAAGAGAAAGGTATATGTACCTATTTGTTCTCTATACCTATGCGTCGAAAGTGACAGTTTTCAAGTCAGAGCTGTCAAGATATAATACGTGACAGTTGTTAAATATGACATTATATTGATGTAGATATGTATAAATATAAATAAACTGTATATAAATATAACTAAAAACGTGAGTTCTGTCCACTCCAAATATCAACTGTGTTGGCCGTTATCCGTACAGAGAAATCTATGGCGTTCATGAGTATATGTTTTCCACTGAACGGTCCCTGTTTTAAGACAGACGAGCTTTGTACCAACAAATAAATATAATTTTGTACATATTTAATATTTATTATATCTTAATAAAATATTAATATTTATTATATCTAGACAGCTGTCACTTTCGACGCATGCGCATACTGCGCATATACCTTTCTTTCTCGCATATATTTTGGACACACTTTTAATCTATAGGTAACATAGGTTATTCACACTGCATATATGCTCTAAGATTCGAATACAGTTCTCTGTTCCAGTGTAACAGGCCATCCATAAATTGTGTCACACAAATTTCGTTCTATTCTACACATGTTGTTACAAGTTCTACCCCCCTCCCCCCGCCGCTCACCCTGCGTGTAACGTAATTTATTGAAGACCCCTAAGAATAATACTGAATTACAAATTGTTGCGTATGCTATAAAAACAGTACGCACCTCTTTATCCCAGGGGCCTCTGTTACCTTAATCCGCCTCTGTCTACAGTATATCTTTATTTTTTTAATTATAGAAACATTCTTGTCCTTACTATAATGTATCTATTATGAAAAAGCTAATGGTATAACCATTAATGTTGTGAAGCTTCTTCCGCAAAAAAGAGCTGCGTCATCGATGTTACGTAATTGAATTATAATTGGAACATTGTAAAGAATGAATAAAAAGAGGAGTTCAAGAAAAACCACTCCTCCTATAAAAATAGATTTGAAGCACACTAACACAAGAGCACACTAACACAAGTTATTGTTGGAAACGCTACGTTGCATACTATGGTATACGTCAACAGTTAGGTTCATGTGTTTAGTTTTATTAGTTTTTTATAGGAAATTTATTTAGCTAGTGCTTAGAAGAAATACCGCAGAATGCTTTTCATGATGCAGAGGAGTTTCAGTTGAAGGAAATTACTATTTTGTAAAAAACTCTATATGCATCGTTTTCCTAATTTTATCAGCGTCTATTGTAGTCATTTCTTTAATTAGTCTGAGCACAACTATATATAAATGTGCCTCTAAAACACTAAGGGCGTCCGCACATGAGGCGACTGGTTGCAAAATTATAATTTATTAATTGTTTTATAGATATTGTTAATATTCATTCCTTTAATATACGCTACAGTTTTTCTAGAAGCTTTTTAATGTAACGAAAGTGAAAATATTTTTAGTATTCAAGAAAAAAAGGTGTGTCCCAAGTTAAGTAAATTCGAGGCAATAAAAAAAGACATTTTAAAAGAATTCATGTCAAAACTGTTACGTCATATTACTGGTATATGGAAGGAATACGACATCAACCGGAAGTAAAGGAAAAAGTCTGTTATTGTGTCATTAGTCTACCATACTACGACATCCACTACCACTACCACTACCACCATCACCATCACGCGGCGAATATTGCTTTGTATCTGTTATTACGTACCAGCACATGAACACAGGGTGTAACTGAATATGTATTTAAAAATTCTAAGATAAGAGTAACCTGTCCACAATATCACATTCGTATTACATTCTGATTATGAAGTGATTTTACTATTTGTTGCCCATAACAGAGACATTTCATATGAACGACTGAATTATGAGCAAACTCCATGGCACAAATTCATACATTTCAATAAATATGTTTCGAGTGAAGTTCAAATTGTTTGATGGAGAACCACTTCCGCTGAATGTACTAACAATTTTGTTGAAACAATTTACAAGCATTTAGGCTGCTCACATTCGAACTGTCTCTATTTTTTTGACCATGACCCAAAAAGGATCGACATAGACAGTAACTATTTTGGCGTCAGTCATACGTGCGAATTTGGTTCCAAAGTTAATAACTTTGTCTTAAATTTGCGCATCCTGTCCTGGTACGTACAAAGTAGTTTGTAGTTCAAAGTAGTTCAATAAAACACGAACAAAAACTTGTTTTTCTGAACAAAAACACCAATGTTTACACCAAAGAGACAGTTCTTAAAACATTTTTGTATTTTGTTGCTGTTTTAGTAAACAAAACACATTCCCATCTGGAGTAGGTAAGATCAATGAAAAACACATTTGTTGTTGTTTTTCAGTCTGCTTGGTTTAAACACGCAGGTTTGTTTTTTTGTGAACATTTGCGCATTTCACTTGTAGTTTATCATGTTTATAATTTTATGGGACACACAGAAAAACACTAAAAACAAAACCAGTCTGTTCAGTGTGAAGATTCTGTTTTCCAAAAACAGAACTGTTTTAAAATAAAACAAAACATGTTTTTGTTTTGTTTTTTGACAACAAAATTGTTTTCAAAAATGCATCTCTGGTGTGAAACCGGCATAAGACTATGCTCTTCCCTTCAACTAGAAGGTAAATAAAACTGTATACGTCATATTGTTCTCGTAACAATCTATATATTTAAACATATTTATTTCAACTTCTAAATATTTGTGTACACCCTGTTGATATAGCTTATGACGATAATATAAAGACACCACGTGATCCCCAATTCTGTGAGATGTATCTGGTGTCAGCGACGGTTGAAGAAACAAGAAAAGTAACAACATAAGGATTCTTCTCATATAATTCCCATCGTCCTTATATCAGTATTGAGATGATAGATTGCATTGTTTTTTCTGTCTATAACTTAATACACTGTTATCTTTTGTAAAAGATATTTCTCAAGTTTTGATGCAGTGCAGTAATTTTAGTGTTTTATTTATTACATTGTTATATGAAAGAATTTGATTGTTTTGTTCTACTTCATGTCCACAATCTGTAACTGAGAAATAAAATATTCTCCCGGAACTGGGGGTGAACCTAGATATCTCAGTTAGTACACGGTTGCTTTTCACTTTGGCTATCCCTTTCTGTTTTTTTTAATACTCAGTTTTAATCGAAGATAAGAACGTATTGAATAGATTTCTCGAAGAAAGGAGGTCTTTTTGTATAGCATTTTTAATCCAATTCATCGAACCACAGATTCATATTTCTATCGTGTTCACAAGATACGCTTTGACAAATTATCCAGTCATAAATGTAAAAATTTCAAAATCTGTTATAAATATTTTGGAAAATGTCTAGACACTCTGTTCCAACGTACTAAATTCTATATATTCGCATATTCCGCAGTACATATACAAGCATTATTATACTTACTAAATTCTTAATGTACAAGAAGTTAGCTAAATTTGAAGATTTCAGCTAATCGTCCACTAATCCTTCTTTATCCAAGACTTCAACTCATAAGTGTTACTAATGCCCCTGATTACCCGTCGCCAGCTTAACGTTAGACTAAAAGCTAAGTATTATAATATAGTTCTATTACACTCTCTGAATTACGACTTCTTTTATAACCTGACAAGTATAAAGCTATCTCTTTTACTCTTAATACTATCTTATATCCACTATACAATATCATCTCTTTATTTGAAACAGTGTAAAACTTATGTTCATCTCTCCCACACAGTTCTGGTAACATGTTGTTAACATTTTTACGGTTTTTGTCTCATTTTTTTGTGTTTTGAGTTTTACGTTTGCTTTTGGTTTTGCAACTTGCGTGCTTCGTTGTTTTTTTTTTTTTGCACCCTCGAAACATTATTTTTGTTCTTTTATTTTCTCTTGTTTTATATAATTTACTATTTACGTATTTATATCTCCACTTACATCATGAGGGTTAATTATTGTTAATTACTAAGGGTGAATAAACCCTACTATACCTCTGACACACTCTCATAAAAATTGTAATGATATTTTATATTAGAAAAGACAATAAGTTTGTGTAACTTCATTTACGTACTTCTCTATGTAGCAAAAGCACGAAATTTAATAGTTACGTAATTGTTACATTTGATGAATTGCCAACAATTAGATAACCATTTCTTGCAGTCCAGTGGTTGAGTGGTTTAGTGGTGGAGCAACGATTAACTTGACCGCACTTATTTGTCTAAGTTCTCTCTAACCGTAATTAATCTTTCGAAAACTTGAATAGAGCTTTTGTTGAACATACTCGTACATACGAATATATAACTTACAAGTACTTGCAAGTCCAAGCCGAAGACGAAGTCGAAATAGAAGCCCATTAGAAGTCACTCTTGTTCTTCTCCTACAGCTGAACAGCTGTATTATAACTCAGAAACTTTGTTGCTTCTACTCCAAATCCACGCATTAAATTACAAGGACATTTAAGTTGACATATTGGTTAATGGATTGAAAATAAAGAGTACAGAGTTGCGGTGTTTGGGTTTTAACACATATTAACGCACGATAAGTACGCAGCAAATAACAACAAATTAAAATTAGTTAAAGAAAATTCAGAAAAGTGGAAAACTTCTTATTAATGCAAGAGACAATTTGAGAAAGCCCCCTTCAGACTGCTGAACTGAACTGGACATACGTAGTTAAATAATGAATAAAACTACATATCCACAGTGCAACAACTGTCAGACGCAAATAACAGTCCATCATCTCCTAGTAACCTGCCCAACAAATCAAACACAGCAGACAATCAAGAAAGAATTAAAAAAGTGCTCGAGTAACCAAAATAAAATGTAACAGCAAAACCGTACTTCAATTAAATAAATGGAGTAGAAGTGTTATGGCTTTCACATTAACATATTAACATTATAACAGAAAAACCTAAATTGTACAATTGCCCTGTAGGATAAACTAAAATTAAGTCAGATTTGAAAATATCAAACGCCTAGGGTGCTCCCACTGTTACAAAATACTTGTGATGCCGACGAAATTGCAGTTATTTCACATTATCATACCTTATCATCACAGCAAACTTTTATTTTAATGTTTATTTATCCATAGTTCATACGTCCGAACGTTCATACGTAAGAAGATAAAAGTACCGCCTCTCGTTCGTAGAGATATCATACACACAACTTGTTGGAACACTCAGTGGTTCTTTTATCTACCTATGTATGAACAACAGACTATATAAGAAACATTGGTGTATTAATAAATATTAAAATAAAAGTTTTCTCTAATGATAAAGTGTACCAATGCGAAACAAATTCAATACTTGGTAGTCAGTTCCAGTATGAATACATCTTTAGAGTTTTTCGGTATAAGATTCGTGCAAGTATGGCATGCATCGTAAATCACTCACAAAGAACAGGGATCTTATAAACTCAGAGTTTTTTATGAAACTGTAAACATTTACAATAAATCACAATAGATTTGGTTTCATTTAAAATGGCTAGCCCTCTCTCTCGGAAAAACTGGTATAGAAAGATTATATTTAATAATCATTAAATACTATATACATAGGAAAGTTTTTAAAAATATTGTTAATGGCGGGTATATAAACTGTTCCATGAAACACGTTCTCCGGGACGCTTGCCAATGGTAGTCATTGTAGCATCTTTAGGAATCGTGAATGAATGAAAGAAATTAATATTTTTTTGTACATAAAGGTATTAATTATTGAGTAGTTTAATGGCATTAAATATTATATAAGGGTGCATTATTAAATGATAAACAAACGAGGCTTAACGAAAAATATGCTAAAACATGCCTATGTTACTTAATAATAATCTCACTAATTTTATAAAGAAGATATGGTATCATTTTTATTAAAATGGGATGAGACATTGTTAAGATATCTTGGCAACCAGTTATCTCAAAAATACGTAGCAAAGAAAGTAGTTTCGAGATAAACGCGAAACAAAATAAAATAATATATACTGCCGTGTTCATTTGGAAATAACAAGTTAAGCAAATTTTTTAAAATCTCAGGGTGAGGTAATGACTTACGTTTGCTTATTATTAAAATTAATAAATTTACATTAAGGAGGTATAGGACGTTAACGTAAATGATGAAAACGTCGTGAAATTTGGAGGGTCGATACAAATAGTAAAAATACATGCTGTCTCAAAATTTTAGAGATCTAGGGTTCCTAGTTTTTTTTTTATGCATGATTAAAAATAGTCATTTTCCATACAAATCATAATTTTTAGCTCAATTACACCACATAATATAACTTTTAACTATTAAAAAATGGTGACACGGCTTTCAAAAATTAAATGTATATAAAAGAATCTTTTCTGTAACTATTGCAAAAAGAAAATTATGAAAAGGATACCTATATACGAAAGTATTTAAAAAAAACCAGTAAGAAACAGTAAATGTAGGTTATAAGCTGGTAACGTTGCAAATGCCAATTTGAGCGGGAAATTCAAAATCGGAATAAATATTTTATAAAATATAACAATTTATTTGTCAAAAAACCAAATCACGCATGCGTCAACGTAAATTTACAGCGTTGCCAAATTTATTATTCCTTTTTCAAAATATTTAATTTGAATTTAAATTGAATTAATACAAATTTGATATTAATTATAGGTAATTTTTCATTTATTAAACTATTATATGCATAAGAAAATCATTTTAACAAGCAAGAAGCAGTTTAAGGGAGTTGGAGTGAGAGTTTAAGGGATAGGGAATTGAAAAATTCATTTTGAAAGATACAGTTCCAATATTTGCTCGTCCCTCATGTACTTCGTATTTTGCATTTCGTATTACCGAGAGATAAACTTTTAGTATTCACGGTACGTCCTGCACCTCCTTAAACGGGATGATGAGATTTCCTTATTTTTTAAATGTTCGCCATGTTGTTCTCCTTTAAGGCAAAGAAATGTGACCTTTACTTTAATTAAACATATAAATGATAAATTAAAACAACTTCTACACAATTTAGTTTGTGCTGTCATACATTTGCTTGGATTTTAACAACTTTTTACATGCAGCTAGTTTTCTGTAATTTATTTATCTTGACAATACATGTAGAAATAAAAACTGAAAACGTTTTAAGAGAATCAGACCGGAAATGCTCTGTTGACCATATTCAAGTTGTCTACTTGATAAAGGACTTGAGAATAATGGCTTCTACTTTATTTATAAGTAGACTGTCATGCTTTTTGTACGAGTATGTTGTATGTTTAAAAAGCTCTGCTTTATATTCCATCTGACCTCCATTTGTGCTCGTATTTTCTTCTAGTATTCTAATGTTATATTTATAATTCAGATGATATATGTAATGGTATTCCATACATTTTTACTGCTTAGAAGTTAAAACATATTTTAAAATAAACTCAACTTTTTATTGTTTTTTTTAGACTGGTACATTTGTATATGACTAGATCGTTTTTAAGACTGTCTTATGCCTTATGTTACATTTTACCATAAATATTTGAAGTAAACGGCGTTGCGTACGAAATGAGGCTGTTCCGCTTTGAATTTTTAAAATCTCTTACTAATAGTACCGTATTTGTTTTTCAAATCCTGAGCTTAGGTAGAAAATTGTTGGAAAGTAGTTCGAAAATAGCTTTAAACTTGCTATACGCTAATTCCAATATTAATTTGTTACAGTCTCATATAGAAAATTATGCAGTACAATAATGCTATATACTAATTTCAAGATTTCTTTACTACATGGGCGGTAAATTTTAATTCAATATTATCAGGATTTTAGTACATCTATATACCATGATTTTTAATATTAAACAGTAAAAAAAAAATTAAATTAAATTATGTTTTGAAATAACAATGAAAAAGTAATTCTTTTACTATAATAATCCTGATATTAAGATCCGGATAGTAAACCATACTTTCGATGCTGAGTTCTATCACCGACGACCTCCTCAATATTTCCAGGACATACCGATGGATCCTTCTTTATAACCCCACCTTTAACAAATAAATTCAACAAAATAATAGTTTAATAAATAAATTTTTCAAATTTCTTTATCCAAAATTAAATTTAAATGTAATTTAGACGCAAAGTTGAAAATTCGGAAAAAATATAGAGATCTCGATATATCGGTTATTAGGATTGGTATTTCAAAACCTACATTTTAAAAGCTTAATTTTATCTGAAATATAACAGTGGCTAAACAAATAATAATAAAAAAGTTATCTTTTCTTTTTGATTTGAAAGTAATGCTACGTATCTTAAAAGCAGGATGATAGCCCACTTAATTACGACAGTAATTAAAGAAGACTAATGAGATTTAAATATTTATAACAATTACACCGTTTTCCCCTAATGCTTTTATATCTTTTAGTTTTATTTTATAATTAAAATAACATTAAGTAAGTGCACAAAATGAAATTAGTGTAGGAAATTGCGTTTATGTTAAAGTGAAACTACAGCAGAAGTAATTTGATTTTGTTTTTGTTATTTTTTTTTATTGCTTTGGTTTTGTGAATGAATTTACACACCTACTAATTATACACTTACCTTAGATCTCGAATTTTTTTTGGTATTCGTTTCGAGTAAGTGTTCAGTGGTTTATATTGTCCCCTTGGAAATAAATTGAGGTATTTTAAAGTGCAGTTTGATGGTCTCTACTTACACAGGAGTGTCGTTCCGTTCAGTGTCAGTGACGTTCAATGCAGTCAGTGTTTCTTCTAGTTAAAAGCGAATCATCATCATGTGTCGCCACTAATATGTGCGTATCCACCAAGAAGTGGTTATTGCCATGCGTTCTTAACTCAGGCGCCCCAGGACATATTTATTTTACAACAGTCCAGCTAAACGTAGCGGAACATATGAACAAATTCCACTAACAAAATACAATCAAAATTAAATTTAAACAATCGCTAATGTAGAAATATTCCCAGTTATTGTTAAAAAATAAACTATTATTATATAAATGTATACTTAAACCAATATCAACTTTTAGGTTACAATTTTGGGATACATCAGCTAACTCAAGCAAGAAGATCTTACAAAGATTTAGTCCTTTAGATGCACCATGGTATATTACGAGGCGTGTTTTTTAATTAAGTACCGTTTTGGAATTAAAAAAAGACGTGCAAAGATATCGCAATAATTTTATTTTTACATGAAAGCCTGTACCTTAATCTACTTTTCTACATAATTTCCGTGAATATTGAGGCACTTGTCATAACGTGGCACCAGTTTTTGAATACCCTCCTCATAAAATTCTGCCACCTGACTTGTTAACCACTGTATCACAACTGTTTTGACTTCGTTATCGTCTTGAAGACGCTGCACATTTGTGCGGCCATCTTTAAATGCTCTCACCCATTTCCTTACCATTCCATCACTCATAATGTTTTGTCCGTAAACTTCACAGATCTCACGATGAATATCGATCGGTTTTACGCCTTTAGCACTAAGAAATCGTATAACAGCCCGTACTTCACAATCGGCGGGACTCACGATTGTCGGAGGCATCTTAAACACTCAGTAAACATTGTATACAATGAAGAATCAGAATGTAATGGCGTCAGTGCGTAGACAAGAGATGTAGGTAACCAGCATGCGCGGAACGCCGACCGTAGCGCTGCAAAGGCGGAATCGCAAAACGGTACTTACTTAAAAAACATGCCTCGTACAAACGAAAGACTGCACCACGATCTTGCCATACTTACAATTAAAACTTGAACGGCGAAATAGAAAGGCCGAATCATCCAAATACATTAGTAACCAACCAAATAGAAGAAGGGACTACCTTCAGCATACTGAAAAGGAGGGTGCCCCAAGATTTAAATAAATGAAATAATAAATGTAAACTTATTGTAAATGTCTATAGGACAGATCCCAGTATAAATAAATTTAAAACTCTGGTAACAATTAAATTTTGATGTCGTTGTGAAACAGTACATACACTTATCATAAAAGGCGTTCTTATGCATGTAAATCTACCACTGACTGCTTTATCCATACCTAAAACCGTATTTTGGTATCTACTCGTATTTTTAGGGTCATCTAATTATACAACCACAACCCTTACAAGCATGTTCGTTAACGATCCACTCTATGCTAATGCGGTGATCAAAATGTATTAATTTAACCTCTGCGCTCCATTACTCCGAATCCAACACCAGGTGAAATACGAATAGTTCATGACTTTTGTTTCTCCAACACCGAGACCGACACCAACACCAACACCGACACCGACACCTTTCAAAGTAATAAGTGGTACTGAGAACCTTAATGACTATAAATAATTAATACTACCTGAACAGCAATAGCAATGGCAATAGCAGCCACTAGTACTTTTGGTGAGAAATGGGAATGTATAATGTAGACTGGTAAAGTACTTCTTAACCGCAGTACATTTGCAAATGTTTCAAACTTTAACTGCTGAAATGTCTATAAGTTTTACCTTTGCTATCGGTGTAATAACGTTAACGCTATCATTTAAAGTATGCTTTCAATTTGATTAAGATCGAGGTAGTCAGTACTATACATGTTCGTAGTCTTTGTAACTTCCACAAATCCGTGGTGTTCTTACTAGTAAACGTCCCGTTGATTGGCGTACAATTCACTTATCTATTTAGATCGTAATTTTCTACGAATGAGAAGAGAAGAAAGGATGAAGGAAGTACACTTAAAAATGTTTATACTTCACTCCCTCACTTCCTTCTCTTCAGATGTTGAGTTGCAGAGAATTTTAGTTCATAGAAGATATAATATTCCAACAGGGGTCGCCTAAAGTGGTTTATTCCATGTCAAATAATTTTACTCTAAGTGATAGTACCCTGATTGAGACAAGCGAAGTCTGATCGACCACTTTCACCTTTAGTAGAGTATCCAAGCAGGTTCTGGAGTATTTTACAAGTTGAAATTATATTGGATGAGGAGTGGGGGAAATGTTTATGATAGAAGGGGGATTGATAGCGGTAGAAAGATTCAACTGCTAATTGATAAGTATGTAAGAAATAGATAGTTTATAGGTTATATTTTTTTATATCTGTCTCAGGAATATTTTTTAATTGATCACAATATTATAGAAGATTAACATTTAAAAGTTCCGTTTAAGTATAAACAACAATGTTGCACATCCTATCTACTATGTCGTTGACAATGAAAATAGTGCCAAAGTCCCGTAATTCCGTAAATTATTGGAAACTTAAAGTTTGTTGTTCAAGCACTTATGCAATTAGCCTACTGGGAACCACAAAGCAATGTTGAAAACCACTACTGTAAAGTTTCATGTTTGTTTTAAATAAAATCTTTAAAGCTATCATATAATCTGTAACCATAATATTTCCCAAACCGTGAAACTCTCAAACAAAAACACGAAACTATTATAAGTAATTTACGTTTTATTACTGTAATTTATAGAAACAATAAAAGAGTAAAATTTTCAACAATCTATTTTAAACGAACATTTTTTATATTTCATTAATCATGGTTCCTGTTGCAGTGTGCGTAACTCTGCTATTAAGCTTTGTACCCACTAAACTGTGTTGTAATACGTATACATACATTAGGAGTAGAGTAAATGCGCAGGTTCTGGCATAACATGAAAGTGGAAGAATAATGGAAGTGTTAGTGCGGGTTAAGTTTCGATTTGGTTAATTAGAGAGAGGGGGGAGTTAGATTGGTTGTGATATATCGATATTTTGACTATATGTATATGAAAATGTATCTATTTCCATCTTCTTCCTGTATCTGTAACTGTATCTAAATGGGGAAAATGAGTAACGCTGAGAGTGAAATCTTAATGAAAATTAGGGAGGAGAGTAGAAAGGAGGGTGGCCCGAAAAAAAAGGAGTATTACGAAAGGAATGGAATGGCGACAGAGGAGGCAGAGAGAAGAAGGCATAAGTGTGGAAGAGGAGCTAAGGAGAAGAGTCAGAGAGATACGGCAACAGGGAAGAATGGAAAAAATTGAGAGGAGCAATTACAACAAAAGATATAAAAGGATTTGGGAAAGAGAGATACCACAATACTTAAAAGAAAAAAGCACAAAAAACATGAGAAGGATTGCCAGATTTAGATTGGGAAACGAGGAGAAAAGAAACAGATACTGGGCAAATGGCGACGAAAGGATATGCAGGGTATGCGGAAAGGAGATTGAAACATTGGAGCACATTAAGTTTTCATGTGAGAAAAATGTAATAATCGAAAAGAATATTGGGCAGTTATTAAAGGGTGGCAGTGAAAGGAAGAATTGGATGGCAGATATAGAGAAAAGGAACGAGAAAAGAGAAGGAATGTCAAAGTAGAAACAGGATGGAGAGTAGCAGGAGGTGCGAAGCAATAGCAGTAGCAGTTTTGTTTTTATTTTTATAAGGATAAATTTATATTTTTTTTTTCATTTGGAAGGAGTGAGAATGTTTAAATTTAATAAGGGTCAAAATTGAGTTAAGCACAATGACATGTAAATAAATGAGTTAAGGCACTGCCATTGTGTCAAATGGCAAAAACATTAAAAAGAAATACATTTTAAAATACAAAATGCTACAACACTGCTTCACTATATAAATGTTACTAAATGTTACGGGAAATACCACCTTGCTTTAGTTCTATAGTATTAATTTAACGCAGAATTCTACTGAGAATGTACCCAATAGACCACAAATTACGTCATCACCAAAAATCTACGAATCATAAACATAAATACATCGATACATCGTGTTTGGTGAGTACCTTACTTCAGAATGGAGTATAGAATTTTTCTCATTGTTAGACACATTTCTTGTTTCCCTAACCTCTGCTCCTTACCTCCTGCTCCGTGAACCTCCTGGACCCGAACGATGAAGCACTAGGCCTCGGAGACGAGTGTAACTGATGATGATTACTGGAGGAGAAACTTAAAATGCTTGTGAACTTTTTTTTTTATTTATGTGATATATCGCCAAAAATGATGTATGGCCGTAATATACTCGTTCTTATATACATATATATATGTAGGATTGTATATTTTTCTCGTTTTTACAGTTTGATATATACGTATATGAATGTTCTATTGTTTTTCGTTTAGTGAAATTTTAAAATGAATCCAACTGATCGTTTATTTAGACATTGTTTTTGATTTGATCCTAAAGCCTCATTCCTACTCACTGCTTTGATATTTAATTTACTGTTTTTAATTAATATTTTAATCTAGATTTCCGGTTTTCGTTTAAGCATTCTTTTTCACATTTGTGTTTTAATTTAAGTTTAGTTAATTTAGTTGGTGCGTATGCATCGTTAGTAATATAAATTTTGACAGTTCGACAAAATTGTATGTGAAATAATTCAAATTGCTATTTTTAATAACAATTAGTAATAGAAATTGTTTTCACTTCTATATTTTTCAAAAATTGTCACATTTTGGAGGTTATAGTATAGTATAGTTTTCCTTAATTTCTATTTTTAATTTAAAACATTGGACCTTGTAAGGTTCTAAAAAAAACTAAGAAAACTTAAAAAATAAATTAAATTAAAAATGATACTGTGAATGACTATGCGTATTGCCATATGCTAAACAATTTCAATTAAATACAAAATACAAAATAAAATTAAAGTAGTGAGTGGGACTGATACTTAACGGTGTTTTAAGCTTAAGCTCTTATGTAGGGTGAAGCGAATGTTATTAAAATATAAACCTTATTTCTTTCATAAGATAATTCGCACTATGTTCTCATTCATCAATGACTAATTTAACTACATTCTCCATGGCCATTTTCTTAATTGATCTTGTTAATTAGATTGTAGGCAATAATACTCAGTTATGCTTGGATCCTGGATCGATTCCCGGATATGGAATTAATTTATTCAACGATTCTTTCACATAAGAAATTGAAATTATTTTGTTGCAAACTCGATGTAAAGGATTTTCGTTCTCTTAGTTTCTTTTTGAAATGAGAGTTATTTTGAAATTGGCAAGATTAACGCGCTTGACATATTAACAATTATGTAGTGTGAATCCTCCTCTGTAAGAAATAAATCGTGTTATAACTATCTTTTACGCGCTAAGTTCAGTAACCGTGTTACCAGTCATTAGCGGTATTAATTAACCATCATGCAGCTAAAATTTTATGGAGTTGGGTGGTTTTTTAAGCGATAATTTTACGGATGAAGATAAGGCAAACATCCAACAAATTATTCGTGAAATAGAGCCGCAATTAATCGACAATGTCCTTCAATTGGATCAAAAGGATGCGCTACTATCTAACCAGTAACTAAAACCATTAAACAACCAAGTAAACAATTTCTGTGAAGTGTTTTGTTTTGTGACGTTTCTCTCACTATTGTAGTTGAATTATAGTTCGCACCAACTGCCGATAAAATAGACATTTCACATGAACGACTGTATGAAACTGAACTGTAAATGAACTCTTTAATGATAAAAAAAACCTACAAATAGCCCACTCCGTATCCTTTATATACTCGTAAATGTATTTACACTCATGTTTAAACCCTTATACGAGTATATGATATTTTCTATGTAATCTTTTGTAATGTTAATAAATCCTCACCATTGTTTGCCTTCTTCTTCTTCTTCTTCACAGTTCTCATTTAATATCACGGAATCCTTTAACAGTAAAATGCTCCGCCATATTTAAGTTATTGCTTTGTTCATTGAACCTAAAATATTTGATATTCACACCAGATATGAAAATGAAATGCGTCTATAACAAAGAGCATAATCAAATCTAAAATATCGATTCGAATAATTTGCATAAAAACAAACGAGTGGGATTACAACGAACACCGATACCAACACCGACACCATACCGCACCGACGACAACGCACGTTCTAAATTAAAAGCCACGGGATGGGGGCTCAGCTGGGATGAAAAGGAATAAATAATTATTGTGTGATGTTGAAATTACTGAGATGTAGTTCAGTGTAAAGGTGTTTTCTGATACCTTATATATCATGCCTATACGCAGTACTAGTATTATGACAAAATTTTAAAAATTTGGGAAATTACGAGGTTTTAAAGATCGTAATGTATATTTAAAAGTCTAAAGACAGTGAGATGGAACTTCAGCGCACCGTGTGGTCTTTTAACATATATTACTAATTCCCTTCTTTCGAGACAAATATTAAGGTATTCTATTAGTGCATATATATGAGCTTTGTTAAAATTTACTAAGACTTTTCTTTAAAGTCGGAGTGGAGCATATCTGATAAACTAATCATTCGATCCAAAGCAAAGTTGAAGCAAAAATATAAAATACTAGCATTTACCCCCGTCGTAAGCGACGTCTGTTTTTTGTGTGTGACTTTAATTTTATGTCAAATTTAAGTTTCATTTATAAATTGAAATATTTAACTCGTTCTATATAAATTTTACATATAAAAACAAATAATTTTTCATATAAACTGACTAAAGAAATATATTTTTTTAACAAAATAAAAAATATTTTCAATTTATGCGTTATTTGATCAATTTTTTTCCAAAATTTGGGATTTTTTTTTCGATTCGTAAATTAGTTATCAAGGTTAGCCTATATACAAAAGTTCAACTTTCTAGCACAATTTTTACTCTCGGCAAAAAATTTTTTAGTACCTTACCTTACCTTTAGTGCCATTAACAGCATTTATAGAAAACGTGAATGTATATTTCCTCATAAACAAAATGTCAAAACACTTAATTATACATCCTTTTTATAAAAGTGTTAATAATTAAACATTTTTAAAATAATAATAACATTAACCGTTAAAAATGAAATAGAAAGAGCGAGATAGCTACTATAAAACAGAAAGGGATAAAAGTGTTGAATAATTAAAAATACTTGATGTTTTAAAATTAAAAATACCACCATAAATAACTTGATATAATGAAACGAAGCATCTTATTTTAGCAGTGTTTGTTTTTCGTTTGCTTTACGCCTGCTAAAACATGCATACAACACACTTAACAAGTCCACGGAGTTATTAAGTTATAGCCCTTCATCATAACAAGAATATAATTATGAATTATAAAATGAATTCATTTTAAACTTGATGTTCTAATTAATTATACAATGTTATTTTGTTTAAAAGATTATTTTAAATGCATAAAAACATATTTTAGTAAAACAAATTCCACAACCAACGTTGTAACTTCTTAGTTTTAATTAGTAATGATATTAGCAATAAAAAATGCAGATTATATTAAATTATTAATATTAAAGCGAAAGAAACACTGCGTCATTTTTAATGTTTATCAACGTCAGAACAAAAATGACGTCAGAGAGTGTTTCACAACAATATATATTTATTTATTCTTCGTAAAATTTTCCTCGTGGGTACTATGTGATTATGAACGAATGCGACATACCCTACATATGTGTTAACATAAGATAAAAAGAGACAGGTTGATAAATTGAGAGATGAGATGAGGGAGAGAGTGTGTGGAACATACGAGTAAATCTGTTGACTGTCAGAGAATGATTACACGTAATAAAGACAGGTGAATCGGCTTATAATTGTTGGTTTAATTCAACTAACAAATTAATTAGGGCTTGTGACGAATGACGGGTATGTGGGGTGGGCTGTTGTGTTTATAAATTAATCAGGAAAACCATAGGCGCCGATTCGGAGGTAACAGCACCGTTACTTTAAATGTAACCTTATTTTAAAGTGTGGTATATGAAGATTTACAAATATTAACGACATCACAGTCATTTAGGTTTGTAATATAAGTGTAGAAAAGCAGATGCTTGTTATGATATTGCAACACTACCATCACTTAACATACTTTAGAATGCTGAAGGAAAGAAACTCAAGTCGGTTATTTCTTAAGAGTACACGTTGCTTTAATAGCTCCTACAATACTTGAATTGATCATACATAACAATAAAATAACAACATACATAACATATTAAAATATGTAAAACGAAGTACAAATAGCAATTAAATTTCTATTGTCACCAGCATGCGTTTCTAACAGAGTTTTGAATCTTTATTTACATTTAAGCGTTTAAGACGTTATTATTGTATGTAATAATTTAACATATGTGCCGTAAGGCAATACAGTCTTCCGCATTAAATTTACAGACTATATTTTATTTTATTACATAAACCATTTTATTTACTCAAAACTACAAACTTCATCTCCTTGTTCTTTATTTCCTTTCGCTTATTTCTAAGTACTATCATGCATCTTATTTCTTCCTTCTTCCCTCTAAGGTCTCTATCAGGTCTATCTCACTTTTTAACTTCTCCGTACACCTCCTCTTAATATACTCTAATTGTTTCTCTTCTTTTCCACACATCCTACATACATTCTCTTTCTCTCTACTCCAATATCTACTTCCTCTTTGTTTATTCCCTAGTATAAACCTCACGATCATTTTCTTTTCTTTACCTCCCAGTTTTTCTAGATACTGCGGTATTTTTCTCGTCCATTACTGGCGTTAGTTATTAAGGCTTTAAAAATTGTTACAAGATTAATAAACAAAGTTAGTCCAAAAAAATGTAAGGCCTTTCGTACAAAGGCATTATATTTTGCTGCTTTTATTATATTGCACAAATTGCTATACTGAAAATGATAAATAATTAAATTAATATAATATTAATTTGTAATTATTTTTTAAATTTTTTTTCTATTTTGGAATTTGAGGCGATTTCAACGACAAGGTCATATTCGCCTGAAGTTAGTTTATTTTAATTAAATTTTGTTTATTATGTTTATATCTGTAAGGAATTCGAGTACATTTTTAATTTCTTCCGATTGTCTGAAAGCATGTTCTTTAGTTGACCACTGATGTTGTGTTTTGTTCTTTGCATTTGATATTGTGGGCAGGTTATTAGTAGATGATGGACTGTCATTTGCTACACTGCGCAGCAATTTTACTGATTAGATGTTGATGCGTTAATCTCGTATGTCCTGTTCTTAGTCTAGTCTGGCTTTTTCGAGTGTAATTTGCTATGCGAAATATATGAGACTTATTTTTGTTAATATCTGTTCTTAAATAAAATAAAATTTAAAAAAAGGCAATAAATGTTTCTATTAAAATAAAGTATTGTTACAAAAACACATGGAATATCTTTTATCTGTAATGAACTGGACAAGTGATATGTCTATACATTTCGATTAACCCTAATCATAACTAATAACCCCAACACGGACGCTAATGTCAAGTTCATATAACTATGTATCAATTTATCGATTCCTGTACTATTCAAACTAAATAAACTTCTTATGAAGTCTAACAGAAATGAATAATGTTGTTAGACAATAACTCCTACCAGATATAGCACTATGCTAACACGTTTATGTTTCAAACCCAGCAAATAATTATGTTGCGTTGATTAATTTGTACCTTGTCGACATAATTCTGAAATATACGTAATATAGATTGTAATTAATTATAATAATTATACAGACCCTTTTACATTAGAGTATTAAGCAAAGCCGCAGTTGAAATACACGCAGTTGTTCGTTCATTATGATTCATATGAAGGCACATGCGCTTTTGTGGTAATGGTAGCAGTCGGATTGTCAAAGTGTTCTATTTGTATTCAATTTACAAGAATTCAATCATAAAACTATGAGATTCCAGGTAAATATAGCTCGTGCTCTAGGAAAACATTAAAATTGAACACAAATTTGGGAATTCTTTGTTCGATTTGTAAATAAGATATAAAACTTAGCCCATTTACTCTTGGCAAAAACTGTCCTCGTGCTCCCAAATTAAATTTTGGGCCCTACCGGGCCCCCAATTTTCAACGCTCCCTTTTTCTATTTATATTGAACACCATAATACACATGCCTAATTTCAACTTTCTATCTTTTACGAATTAAAAGTTATACAAGAAAAAGTGATTACTCTTTTTTCCTGTTTTTCCAACTTTACGGGTTTCCAAGGAATTCATTGAAAAATTTGAGGACGCCAAAGATCTTAGAATTTTTTTCTCTACGAAATAGGAAATTTTCAGAAACATTGACGGAGCCGTTTTCGAGCCACCATACGAATCGCGTAAACATATAAAAAAACAAACATATAGGAATATAAACATACACCTGGGACATTATAAATAAGATTGTATACAATATAAACAACTCTGATCACGTGATGGAACCCAAAGACACAGCAGTCAGCGTCAAGGATCATTACTCTGGCCAACTGTGTCGTCAATTTTTTTTTTTTTAATAATGGAGTATAAATCAGTTATTTTCGAAAATGGGTAACTTGTTAAAAGAGTTTTTCACCGACGGGTAAATAAAGAAATACGAAACTCGAAATTCTCTCAGCAACCTCCGGACAGATGCCACTTAACTTAATATTTGAACAAGCTGTAATTAACTTCTCAGTGAAAATGTGTTTTTATTTAATTTGTAAGTATTATATCAAGTCATATCACAACTCCAGTTTCACTCAAAAAAATCTTTCATTATATTTCCCTTTTTTACACAAATATCATTAATATATACAACATAAGTTTTTCAAACAAATCTTCATAAAATATATAACTCTCTTGATTACTTGCTGTAAGCAAATAAATTAAATTATACTTGTTCATTAATTCTATTGACGAAACAGAGATTTAATTAAAGATGGGTAGCGACATAGCTGCTGTAGCTTAGACGTAGAAAGGATTGCCTTGCCGTAGAAGAGCTACAAGTCTAAATCCTTCTTTGTGCAATCAGAATCTAATGCAATGATAGATAAATTGAATTATGGTTTCCTCCTTTAGGTTATTTTTTATATATAGAAATACAAATGAAACTAATCTTGCTTCAGGGTGCAATCCCAGATTCCCAGTTTATCCGATTGCGCATATAATTGAAGCGTATGTAATGCAGCGTATACATTCCTGGTACATTTTGCTATATTACATTTTTTGTTTCGCTTACACTTATTTTGTCGCAATCAGTGTGAGTGAAACGTAACGTTGTACATCTTCTTTTTAAATATTTATTTGAATATATCAGCTTTAGATAGTTATTAGCAATATATTTAAACAATACATTTATAAACATTTATAATATATAATTTATAATCTATAAATACGAGTATGGGTATTTAAAATAAAGAGAATAAGTTTGATTCATTGATAAAGTCAATATGGTTTTTATACTTATAAGACAATATCTCCAGTTTTAGTAGGAATTGTAAATTCATGTGTTATTTTTGTAATTTACATATATATATTAATAATTACATTGTTTAACTTAAATCATACTATCATACCTCAAATTTAAAGAAACAACATTTAAAGTTTGTTATTTACCAAAAATTGTCAATTCCTTTTTATCTGCATGGTAAATATTCGTACTTTAATTCTTAATTGCTCGCTTCATAGCGGGGCTGTTTTAAGCACAAATTTTGCATAGTTCCTGGGAATAATACAGTTAGAGTAGACTAAATTGATGTGGAAAGCTTACCATTTTTAACCAAATATTTGTTCCACTTTGTTAAATAAAACTGCTTTTCATGGAAAACAGATTCCATTTCATATTTTTATGATAAAAGTAAAATATATATAAAAAAAGAAAATATAATTTATGTGGTTCGATGTAAGAGTAAAGATCTTATACACTCCGGTGATATTCAGTCACTCGAACCAATTTTTTCTCTCTTTCTAACCTATAAATAAACGTATGTGTTTGTTAAAGCAGGCAATTTATTTGCCCTTAGTTGTAAGTAAGCTGCATGATAAATTATAGATATCCATAAAACTGTATACAAGTATATTACCACAAGAAGCAAAGCTATCAAATATCAAAAAAGAAAATATTAAAAGATGACGGATGAAAAATCCAAGAAAAGTCGTTTATGTGCGAAACAGAAATAACTTGTTACAATTGCCAATTCGTCAGGATAATGGAAGTTCGTATTTTATTACATATAAAATATTCGGTTTTTGTAAATTGGGAAAATAGATACCATGTACATATGTTTGTCTTGTGTAATATGAAAAATAAGCCAAGTCAAAAAAGCAGGAGAAATGTGATGTGTTCAGTGTCAGGTTGTTTTAAATCTGGTGTCAGATGTTGTATATTTATATGCTGTGTCTAGTAGTATATCATCATTTACAAAGTGAATCCAGTGACGTATCAAATAACCGATAAGGGCGTCGTACAGGTAATTCACCACAAAAAGATTTGCAGTGCAAAATTATACTGAATTTTGCTTTTCATAGCATTTGTAAAATTCAATACTTCTGAGTAATTAAAATCTCCGTATAGGAAAGTAGTGTCTCCATGGAAATGATAACGCTGGTGTTATATTAATATGTAAAAATGTATATTTTTGATTCTAAAGTCTAACTCATTTAAATTGTCATAAAAAATGATCACATTAGACGTGAAGTTACTACACTATTTGTTAACGACAATGGTGTCAAGTACATGACTATATTCTTAGTTTGAAATATGAGCTGGGTGAAAACCAAATTGTAACTATCGTAAGGTGCTAACCATTCCAAAAGAACGCAGATGGAAAACGCAGTTACTTACAAAGAACGCAATAATTTGTAAAATATACGAAAGACCTTAAATAATTATAAATATACAAATAGATTACAGTGGAATCTGGTTTAACAAGCATAAATCGTTCCAGAATCTTACTCGTAATGTGAAATACTCGATTATCGATTATCGAATTAGTGTAAAATACGATAATGCGTTCTATACCGAAAAAAATCACAATATATTTTGTATGACGTTGCTAAGGAGTGTGATTCATCTTCCTCTTCTATCGCGGATTGAACGAACCTGGAATTATATCAGCTCTTAGTATGCTCTTCCACAAGCTCATCGATATCTTTGTTATCCATCTCCAGTCCCATGATCTTGACCAAAGACAAAATCTTGTTGACACAGGTTCTGTCTGAAACCCCTTAACGTTACATTCGACTTCTGCATCTTCCAAACAGAAGTGAGGCTTCTTTTGGTAACACCTTTTTCGCCTTTTCGATGATCTTAGGACAGGCAACGATTTGGAAGTAATATTTCCAAAATTCTCTGAGAGTGATATTGGTCCCTTTAATCACCTCAGAAGAACGATCGAAGAGCGCTTTAGAGTAGTGCTTCTTATAGTTAGAAATACCCCGGAACTTCCCATCTCTTCCTCACTCGATGTGCGAAACAACCCTCGTTAACCGAACCATTTGTTTACAATTTATTATGCTCGTTATTGTCTAATTCTCAACTGGTACTTGTATTGCAATTATCAGTGTTATTTCTACAATTAGTTGAAAGAACAAAACATAATTTACGCTAGAAATGTTTTTTCGATTCTCCTATACAAGTTTATTCTCACAAGTATGTTCATTTTACAAAACAAATTTTATTTTTATCTATCATATTAAGTCAGTTTAACAACATTTTTCAAATATGTAAATTTTTTAGATGATAAAAATTCCAAAAATATATAAAATTGAAATCAAAAGCATTGATTCATGCAGATAGGGTAAATTTAGAGGGTGGTCTTGTACAGTATGGCGTTCATTCATTTTAATTACATTTTCCCCTTGTTTTTATTTTAAACGACTAGAATAGAATATCAACGCTTCAAATAATCCAGAGGCATTCAAATAATATGTTAATATCATAACGATAATTCTTTAATCAATATTCTACGCTACTGTCAGTCAATTTGTATTCGGTTCGGGAATCATTTCAGGATTACAATGTGTTGTGATGGTTGCTTTCATGTTGTTTTTAAATTTATATTCAACTGCATTCATTTAGATTAGTTGTTACCAGAGGCGGCCTTTGGGGGTGGCAAGTAGGGTAACTGCCCGGGGTTTCGCTCTTGTAGTGGTCTCGCATTCTCGCGCAACAACCTAGTTAAGTACAAAAATTCATTATATGTATTTGAATCTATCGCGCATATCTTTAGAAATACCACTCGAATCACTATATGTTTTAAGGCATTTATGTACCTTAGTTTATCATTATTAATATTTGTCGTCTTTGTTATTGTTAACTTTTATAAATCTTCCAATATAAAATTTTATTTCTCGTCAATTGTCATCAAAAATACTTACTTACAATTTATATAAATTATACAAAAATTACATTAATTTACACAATTTACATTAATCATACAAAGAACAAGTGGCCTCGCAAATATCTGCTACCTCGGGGCCTCGCAATGGCTTAATCCGCCCCTGGTTATTACGGCTAAACATGAGCGTCCACCAAAGTATATATGAAAATTATCTTAGAATGCAAGTTTCGCTCTTGCTAGATTGCCACAAGTTAATTCTAAGATTCACATTCTACATTTTATATAGAAATTGTCTTGCAGTTCATATTTTACACTTTCTACCTTGCTACAAGCTAATTTCAAGATTCATTTTCTACCTGGGGGTGGTGTAATGCTTTGACACAAATATATGTAAAAATATAAGGCACTGATTACCACCTTGAAACTTGTCACGTTTGTTACTTATGATACAGTGAATGAAAGAAGTTATTTAAGGTGGCGTGTAAGATGAGCCGGTGTGTTTAATTAACGGATGGATTTTAAAATTTGGCTAATAATTAAAGTTCTAAGTTTTTGACCTCGGGTGACATTGCCATCTTGGAAAAATGGCTTGCAAAGACTTGCTTTTTTGTAATATCTTCTTAGTGTCATAGTATTTATAGAAGACTAGATTTCCTACAAATTTTGATGTCAGAGGTATAAGTAGCGCTGTAAAGTAGGGCGCTTCACTTTTTAGGGCTGCTTCACTTTTTCAGGTTGTGTTAGGCTGTGTGTCCGGAATGTTTTCATTCACTATATCATAAGTAGTAGTTGTAGACGGTAGCTAGGTTGAGACTTATTTGTATTAAGCTAATACTTAGTTCAAATGGATCCCTTCTTAGCTCCTTTTTTGCAAATTTTAGCTTTTATTCTACTTAATGGTATATCAACTTTTATATTTATAAGAAACTATTACTAACAGAATATTTTAAAGAAATAATAAAAATATAACTTGCAGTATATTTACTTTTCAGTCACAGATGTTTAATATTTCAATAATTAGTAAAAATAACAAAATAATATTTACCACATTTTTCAATTCGTACAAAGAAAGCTCAGAGCTTTTAGCTTTGTGTTTCTCAAGTCCCTTGTAATAGTTTGTAAGTAGTTTATCAACCCTTATGTCTACAGCAAACAAAGAGCTTTTTTGAGTACCTAAGAAAAAACACTAACACCAAAGAATTGCGTGCTGGCACTTCATAAAAAAAGCTCATAAAAATTAATTCATCATCAAATATTTTCTTGTTGCTTTATATGACGTCTGGACTAGCGGCACGTGATGTGGTTGTTGAGTTGGGGTAAGATAGAGAAGTGGTGGGCGTAGGGGATGAGAATATGTGTACAGGGTGGATGGAAATAGTTAACAATACATATGTATAGTGAATATAGAGTATAGTAGATATAATTAGGATGAAGATTAAAATACTAGTTACATCTTCAAATTCATCATATGGTCTTAGATGCTTAAAATAACTAGATACGTTATGACGCTGTAACTTTATAGAGCAAGATCACAGGGCCGCCGGACATCACTTATTTTCTGATGAACAAAATGTGTAAAATTGAGTAGTGTTAGTATGTATAATGATCGTATGCCTACCTGCTAACTTGAACAGGTGGCCATTTTGCAGGTATCAGGTAATCCTGGTTTATATTTCATTCACTCTCATGCGCACGGATAAGGCCCACTCGCTCCTACTCATAGCGGAATTAAAATTGGGTCTAGGGGATGTTTGGCCCCTTGAATCGGCCTGTCCTCTTGTAAAACGTTATATAACAGTTGTCTCGCTAACATATATAAAAATGGATCATCAGACCATAAGTGAGTCTAAGTAATTTTTTGTCAGGTTTAAAGCGTTTACATTTTGGTGAAATAGCATAGCTAGGTGAAGTACCAATCAATAAAAGTCACCTATGAAAAATTGTCAATATTCTTTCTCTTTCCAACATCATACAATTAAATGGAGATATATCGGTTGTCTCTTTTACATTGGAAAATTTAGTCATAGAAAAAGACACAAGATATACCTGTCTTTGTTACACTTTAATGATTGTTACAGTGAAATGATGTTGCCATTTGTAGTTCATATCAATCGCTTCGACAAATTTCGCTGAACATTTGAATATCTTTAAGCGTTTAGAAATTTAAAAAAATTAATTACTGTTTTCGAACGTTCTTTTTGATTCTATATTCAATGTCGCCAGCAAATTTGGAATACCTTGAAACTTTTGGAGTTATTTAAAACATTTGTTAATTTTAATTGTATAAACCAACTGCGTCTAAAACAGTGGTGATATGTATATAATTCCTCCAGAACGTCTTGTGCATGGTTATGTTCTTCTATTAATAAGAAACATCCTCATAAAATATTTGTTCGAGCCCCATCCACAAATAACGTGATACGGGAATGTTACTTTATATACTCGTATACCATAACTGAGCAACGAATACCGGGAAATATTTTTGAAATACTTCTGTGACAGCAATTTATAGCAATCATTTTTCTTTACAGTTAAAAATTGACATGTCAATAGGATGACTGCAGAGGGTGACTTCTGTTTATTTATCCCGCTTAATGGAGTTCAGTGAGTTACAAATAGAAATAAATGGTCCTCAATATTTATTGGATTCGATCCGTTTCATAGATATGTCTGTCCACGGTAGAAAGTTACAATGCAAGGTTCGCCAACTATAAATAACATCACACAAATTTACTACTATTCCGATATCCCCCTCCCTTCCCCTTTATGTCATATCATATTTCATATTAATTAATTTTATACTTTTCCTTATTTTTATATATTTTTAAAATTTCTTTTTAACTTACTACACATTTCAATTAATACAATTTTTTGCTACCTTTCACGAAAATTTATACTTTTTCAACGTAATTAATTTTTTTTAACTTCTTTTTACAATTCGGTTCTATATTGTATATTGCATGTGACGTCACAACACTTCTGAACCTTCACCCACTCATTGGACGTAATTTAAGGCCCTCCGCACATGAGGCGACTGATTGCAAACCTTAGCTCCGAATCTGCCCGAACCGAATGAGAATGGAACTGTGTTGTTAGTGAGAGAACGAACGTGTGTACTGTGTTGTTAGTGAGAGAAAACACATGGCACGAACGAAACTAGACTGGTTTTGAGTACGTTTTCAACGACTGTGTATCTCGGTCGCAGGGCAAGCTTGGTTGCATGCTTTTGATGGCATCATGAGCAGAATTATGCACGAATACAATTCAAATGTATGTAATTACATACATTCTACTTCATGTTGCTTAGGACCTAAGTATCTATCTCGAGTTTCGGTTCCATGCCTTAGCTGTGTGCACCATCCCACGCCGCCATCGTGGTCTTACTACGTCACCATCTCTTTGTCAACGTAATTGCACTTTAGACATCGCAAATCATGTGTATCCCTAATGTTCTAACCTAATTTGATAAAATATTTCCTTTCTCAAAATAATTCAATTTAATTATTTGACTAATTTGAAACTCAAAAAAACCTCCCATTTTCTCTTCTAATTATTTCCACGTTCATAATGATTTACTCTATAATTTTATCATCATTAAAAATTAATCAGCAATAAGTAATTCTTTGAATATTATTAATGATATACATCAACATTCATTAAAGAATTTAAAACATTTTTTTTAATTTTTAAAAACGTGTAAAATGTTGTATTATCAATTAAAAGAGATTAAAGTGATAAGAGATTTTCTTTTTGGATAAAGTTTTACTTGGAATTTATCTTTGTGAGATAATTTTATTAATTAGAGACTTTTATTTATGAGAGTTAAAAGTTTTGAAATAAAGGAGTCTTCAGTGTTTATAAAAGTGGAGAAAAAACAGGCAAAGCGAAATTAAAATAAAAAGAGGAAAGGAAGTAAGGAGAAGGGCACACGCAAGTTTTGTTTGTTGACAGAATGAGGAGTTGTTGAGGGTGGGAGGTGGAGGTTCATTTTAAACTAGTACTTGATTACATCCCTTGATGCTTGCCTGTTCTTTTTGTACAGTAAAGACACACGGGGAAAGTTAATCTTTATTTATTAACTACACGGCAAGAAGATATTACTTTTGTTTATTTTTTGTTAGTTTTACTTTAAAATAATTAAATATTCATAATCAAACATGTTTTTAAAAATAGCTCCTCTCTTAATAGTTTTTAACATCCCAGGTTGAAAATTAATCTTGAAATTAGCTTGAAAATGAGACACTTGCATTGCAAGATAAATTCTATAAGACGTAGAAACTAAATATTTTAAATAGCTTTTGGCAAGCTAGCAATTGCATTCTAAGACAATCTACCCGTGACAAACGCAATGCAATCATGAGGCACTGATGCGCCATTTTTATATAAATGAAATTTTATTGACATGATTTTTAACATTTCAATATTACGTAAATAAATAACAAGTTACTGCTGTACTAACAAGACTACTTTATATTTTGTAATACTAAAATAATGCTTAACAAGAATGCTAATGCACAAAACATTATATTTATTATTCAAAAAGTAGTCAAATGTGTCACAAAACGTTGTGTATTAGATGAAATTGTTTTTCGTAACAGATAACTTTTGTTATCTTAGATAAACCTTAAATACACGTAACTATATTTAGCTAGATGTTTAGGATAAGAGTTACAAAAACGTGTTATAGGTAGAGAAATAAGATTTGATAACATTAATAGGCTATGGTTTATAAACAATTGCCTATAATGGCATCTACTACATCAGTTTGTTTATATACCGTCCTCTCTCATATACATACACACACACACACACAAACACATACACAATCAAGGGAGTTAAAACCAATCATTTATAAAGTCATTATTGTAAGAAGAATATGGAAATTCAATTTGCTATTCGCGCAGAGCTGCCGAAGAAGGATAACACTTTGTCGGTGATTAAGAATAGTAATAAAATTTAATATACTCATTGCAACAAATGTCACCTTGGATGTGATGATGCTCTTTAAAGCAAGGAAACTATTTTATGTAAGACTTAATTGACTTATTATATAATATTTTATAACTAAACGATGTTTTGGCCAATAAACACTAATTAGTTCCTATGCCATTATAAACATGTTTACGTAACTAGTCTGTACAATAATTTTGAAAGCTCTTAATTAATGGAAGTGCATCCGTCCGTCCGTCCGTCCGTCCACTTAAACGAAGTGCACGTTTACATAAAAACAAGTTTTATCTGCTTCTCTAAAGCTAAACACACTCTTCTTTATGAAAATGTTAAAGGAAAACAAGCGTTTCCACTCGCCTGTATCAGATTTCACAGTACTCTTCCTACCCCGTCTCCCACCTACTTAATCAACGTCTCTTGGCTAATTAATATCTGTTATGTGTCTTTTTGCACAAATTTTACTGAACATTTTTCAGTACACTTCCTTTTTTTCTTATCATAAATCCGTTCACATACTTCCATAATAAAATGGGGGAGCCTAAAATATTTCAACACATTTATAAAATTAATTTAAAAACTTCTGTTTTAAACTCGTTAAAATCATTTTTTATATTATCTATATATCAGTAGCTTGAATTCAGTACCAGGGTCTGTCAACCTACATAAATACTCCTACCTATTACCAGTAGTCCTGCTCCAAAATTTTCCACCCAGATCTGGGTTTTTTGATGGGTGGTAATTTATTAGAAGAAATATAATATCAGATAGGCTGTCAGGCAATTGGTTTTCGGTGGCCAGATATAATTGGTTTTCGCGTAACACTTAAAATAAGACTTTCTTACGTAAAAGACGAGTCAAAGTTGCTAAGTTGTTTTGGGTTTTAAAATTTGAGAATGTGAGAACTAATCTGTATATAAAGTAAGATATTTATTTGAATTTGTATATCAATGTCGTTACTTGGAATATTATCCGTATTAGGCACGTCGCACACTGCAAGCGTATTTAAACCACGACGAATTCGGACGTAAATCGGCAGCTTGGTTGAGCCGCTAGAACTCTCAAAGTAAACCGACTCCTGTGCTCTTTGCATGTGTTTTGTCACAATACAAACATACCACGTACCGATACGATAGTACGCCAAGTCAAAATTGTGTACTGCAAGGTGTATTGGAGTTGTTTTGCACTTACGTAATTTATCGTAAGAGCAAACTTTTACTTTAATTTTTATCAATACACCACTGTTATGAAAGAGACTATTTCATATCACTTGCAGTGTATTCGTTTGGTCCCTTCCATGTATACGCTTGGTTAAAATTCGCTTCCTGTATCCTACAGCTTTATCGCTTGCAGTGTTTGCCTAAAATTGCATAAAACAGTTCTTATGAATAATTCAACTTGGTCGCAGAAAGTGATTGAAT
The DNA here is from genome assembly GCA_963678705.1 of Panorpa germanica. NCBI lineage: Eukaryota > Metazoa > Arthropoda > Insecta > Mecoptera > Panorpidae > Panorpa > Panorpa germanica. Next base: position 8,480,814 of record OY783206.1, on the reverse strand, counting down.
TGAAATATAAAATTAACAATGGAGAAACAGAAAGGAAATAGATGAACAACGAAAAGAAATGTATTGCTGTATTAACAAAAAACGTTCCGCGTTCTGGAAAACCATAATTTTCGATCAATGTCGATTTTTCAATAGTCAATTAAACTGCTATTATGTCATTCTATCATTTTATCATGCCCAAAGAAATTAGTTTTTCAGTTCTAGTTTTATCAAAGATTAGTTTTGAAAGATTGTTTTATCAAACAAGTGAGGAGAAATGTAATCCTGATATTTTGTTTGGTTAAAACTACAATTATGTTCGACTCGAACAAAAATCAAGCTGAGAAACTAAAGTGTCTTTTTTTAAGGTGTATAATAAACAACTGCTATTGAAAAATCGACCAAAAGAAATGTACATTTTGCGAATTGGTAGCGAATAACTCAATTATATTTGATTGCGAAATTTGGAGCATTTACAGCAATGGTAAACCGCTATAACACTTGCTCATATCCGTAGAAAATCCGTAAGGTCATCGAGTCTACCATCATTTTGATTTAGAAGGTTCTTGACCGCTGTCAAAGGGCGTGAACTTATACCAGTAGAGAGATAGTTGATAAAAAGAAAAACTTTTTTCAGGGGAGTTTTTCCAACTTAGTGCTTGTACATACGGCGGGTACTACGTGTTATAAATGGGCAGTTCTCATAATGGATGTTTAATATAACGAAAGATACTCAGGAGGCTCGCACCACGCGAAGGACTCTTAAATATACTTTATATAAAGAAGAAAATATTAAAATAAAATACATCATAATAACTTTGTGGGAGCTGCTTTAATTATAACAAATGGTTTACTAAATAGTATAATTTATAACAAAATGTATAGGGTGCTTCTAAATGAGATAACCAATTTAAAATTCCCGCTATTATATATACAGGATTCGTCACTTGAAGTGATGCGAAATTAAAATGCTGTAGTTTCGTGAACTATGAATTTTTTTGTTTTATATTTTAAGGCATTGTTGAAAATATACATTTTATAACAACATTATAAACAAGATTATATCAAGTATTTTCAAGATTATATTCAAGAATTAACTGAAAAGATTAATAATTGACGAAGCTGCAGCAGTTTTCATTGGTCACCTCGAGTGGGGGCTACTGTATATTCAAGTAGACATATACATAATTTACAATCTGCTGTTATACCAGTATCTCCTTTCCATAAGGTTGAAACATTGAATTAAACATTTACAGCTAAACAGTCCTCCCTAAATTGAAAGCTTGTGTTTACATCATGTCTGTTGTTAATAACATTTAAATATTTATTTCAGATGATTGATTAGGACTTCCCACATCACATCAAATCCTTTAAAAGGATTCAGAGACAACAATGGCAACATCCGGTCCATTGAAAGGATCTTCAAGACCATCTAAAAGTCCATCAGCCCCACATGCAAATGATGTAATACAAGCCCCTGATACCACGGACATTATTAAAGGTACGTTATGCTGTTAGTTGTTGTTACAGATTGAGCGCACACTGTGTTCTTACGTAGGGTTCACATGTCTGTGTGGTTCAAAGTTGGAGTTCATTCGGGAAACATTTGAAATCCGTACACAAACATGAACATTTTCTGTTTGGTGTCGGTAAATAAATCAGTAATTGTTCGGCTATGTTCGAGGTACTGTACACACACGCGTTGACGACTATGACATTAAAACATAACCTACAATGCTCTGTATGAACGTATCTAAACGTTTCTTATGCATAATTAACAATTTTTATCAAATATTTATATAATAACAAGCAAGTAAATGTAATAATCTAACCCTTATTTTATTGTAACGAATGTGTCAAAAGTTTAGACTATTGCTCAGAGCTATATTTTAAAAACAAGTGTGGACAAGTGGTTCGCCGAATCAGGCCCGGATTTGAGTAAGGGTAGGCGGGGCTACTGCACGGGACCTCCACAAGAGAGGGTCCCCCACAATAGAGATACAAACAATACATTTTTGAAAGACGGAATTATTGAGAAAATAATTAGGGGCCTCTCTTTGTTACCCCAGGGCCTCCACATCTTTAAATGCGGCACTGCGCCAAATGATCGTGATCTCCCAGGCGACCTCGAATAATCAGCAAACAACGGAATTAATCGAACACGCTTAGAGAAAACAGGGATACTTATCATTCCCAGTCACTGTTTTAATTTTGTTTTTAATTTTGTATTTAATATAAATTGTATAGTATATAAAAATATCCGTAATCATTCACTGCATCATTTCTAATTTAGATTTTATTTTACGTATTCTTTGGTTTTTTAGAACCTTACTAGGTGCAATGTTTCAATAAAAAAAACTATATTATATTATAACCTCTAAAATGTGACAATCTGTCAAAATGAGGATTTATTTTTAAAAGAAGTTCAATGTCAGTTTGTCAAAAATAAAGAAGTTGAAACGATTTTTATTGCTAATTGTTATTAAAACCCGCTATTTTAATTATTCCACATTCAATTTTGTCCAACTGTCAAAATTTATATTACTAATGATGCATGCGTACCAACTAAATTAACTAAACTCAAATTAAAACACGAATGTAACAAGGAATGCCTATTCTGAAAACTTGAAATCTAAATTAAATACAAAACAGTGAGTGGGAATGAGACTTTAGCGTTGTCTTCCTTTATTCAACACGCGTCTTCATCTTTCTACAATAAAACCACAACTGCCTTGCTTTTTTCACTTCCGAAATTAGAACTGTGTGAGATGCTTAAGTAACCTAGCCTCATTTTACACTGATCCGGATTAAGTATCGTTTTCCTACCTCTCATATGCTTTAAAATTCCTCCCACACACCCCACTAGTTTCCGATGAAGTGTTCAACTGGCAAACTGTCTGCAACTACCTATGGAGCCTATTCCATTCCTAACCCATCGTATATAACATTATCTGCCGTAAACATGGATTACAACTGATTGCAGCCAGTTTATACAATTTAATGATTATTTATGCATGCCGCGCTATAACGTGGTAACTTGATATCTGCTTTCACCACGCGCACGCCACCACACTCAGGGTTAATACGTTGTTACTTCAAATTAAAATTATATAATGTCCGAGGTGTATGTTTGTTTTCTTATATTCTTATATGTTTATATGTTTACGCGATTCGTATGGGAGCTCGAAAACGGCTCCATGGAAGTTTTTAAAAATTTCCTATTTTGTAGAGAAAAAAATTTTAAGACTTTTGGCGTCCCCGGATTTTTCCCTGAATTTCCTGGAAACCCGTAATTTTGGAAAAACTGGAAAAAAGTGATCCCTTTTTTGCTGTATTACTTTTGATTCGTAAAAGATAGAAAGTTGAAATTTTGCATGTGTATTAAGGTATTCAATGCTGACATTTCTCAAAAATTAGAAATTCAAAAAGTGAAAAAGGGGGGGTTGAAGAAATTCGGGGGCCCGCTAGGGAACTTTGGAGAAAGTTCATATTCTGGATTCTAGAATAATTAGGTATGTTATTATTAAAAAAAAATTCAAAATTTCAAAATTTTATTTGGGGGCACGGGGGCAGTATTTGCCGAGAGTAAAAATTGTGCTGGAAAGTTGAAATTTTGTATATAGGCTAATCTAGGTAACTTATTTACGAATCGAAAAAAAAAATTCCAAATTTTGAAAAAAAGTTGGTCAAATAACGCATAAATTGAAAATATTTTTTATTTTGATAAAAAAAATATATTTTTTTAGTCAATTTATAATTGAGCGAGTTTATTATTTCAATTTAAAAATAGAGGTAAATATGAAATGTAATTACGAATTCTTTTATTGGTTTCAAATCATACACGCCAAAAAGTCTTCGCTTTGCGACGGTGGTAAACGTTACTGGAATTTAAATTTTTACATGAAGTTCAAGCCACACACAAAAGACAGACGTCGCTTGCGACGGGGGTAAAAGCTAGTTAAAATTATATTCTCATTATGAAGGATTTTCACAGTTAATGGGTTTCATGTTTATGCGTTAATGTTGGAAAATTAGCGTGTGAAATGTTTATGATTATTTTTATATTCGGTGTTAAGCAAAACTTTAAAGCTGCTGTCATGCTGCGACGCCGATTGTTTTATTATGGTAGTGCGTGTGTTTCAGAGAAAGCTTTCACTTTAGTGTTTAAAATACAACACAATATTAAAAGTAATAAATTACATATTATATATCTGTATCGTTTTCTTTGATATCGGAAAAATAAAGACGACCGCGTTAGTTCTGTATGCAGTTGTATGTTTCCTGAAAATCGGAATGTATAATGGCTCCGGGCAGAACGTTAGGGTGTACTTTTTTTCATTTTACATATTACTGCGATTTCAACATCTAGGTCTCGCTTAATTGTAATATAATAATTGTATGTTTTTGTAGATTTGTTTATTACGTGGTTTGGTATATCTGATTATTTAGTATTTGTTGAGTTTAATTTATTTCCACTCATGAAATACCTAAACCAACCAAAGGACAAGATTGTACTTTAATCTACGTACATATCAGCCATATTATAAATACGGAATTATGAACTGTAAACTCTTTAAATACAGTTGTGTATTTATAACTCCAAAATGCCTCCTTCATGACTCCTAAAGTTTATATGGTTTAAATAGCTCAATCGTGTGCAAAGTTAACGTTTTTATATTTGAAAACATGGAGTGCTAGTACAAAGTTGCAAATCGATTGTCATTTTAGTACACTGTTACCATCTATATCTAACTATATAACCATGAAGTAATGTTTCACCTTAAAATAGAAAGTTTCTGTCTTGATAAAGTGTGTTTAACTCTAATACACCTTGCTGAAAAAGACACAAGTCGTAAGTAACAATGTAATGTGTTATCATACACAATTGGTTTGATATTACTATGTAGAATCATCGACAAAATCAAAGTTTAGTGTGCCTATTAAAGAATTCGGCAGAAGAAGGAGAAGGGGGTCTCTAACTTAGTAATACACCCTGTTGCCTCGGGAATCACATTTTCTGGGAAAAGCGTTCATTATGTTCAAATACATTTTTATATTTTTCCTTTTCTCATTGATTTAACTCTGAACTGAACATAATACCCAGCCTGTACAAATATTTTATTTACAAACACTATACAATATCATGTATTACAAATGTTTATAAATGTATATATTGTTTAAGTGCTAATAACTGTTGAAAGTTAATGCACCCAAATAAATATTTAAAGAAATATTATACGATTGTAAAACATTATAACAGATTAATAATCGATATTATTAATCTGTGAAATAACGAAACGAGGCAGCTCTCTGACAATATACATTTATAAACGAAACCGAAATAATGAAATTATAAATGTGTGGCGGCTGGCGCTGCGATCGGTGCGGTATGATACGGTACTTTTGTTATTGTTTCGGGAAACATTATTATTTTTATATTGGTAACTCGTAACAACGTCAGCGAAGGGGGAAACAATGAAAAGATATCATCGATATGTTCCCAATATTTCCGGGTATTATCTACAATACCGATCCAAAGGGAGGGGCTTCAGTAAAAGCATTGGTGGCGTCAATTTCAGATATAAATTACTTGCATGTAAGTTGTGGCAATGGCATGTAGATTTTAAAAACTGTGTTAAGAGATACTTTGAAAAATTGAGAACAGTTTTATTTGCAGAATCTTCCTCAGAAACCTTGTGCAAATTATTACCACCTATCACAAATTCATAATTTTCAAAAACGGATAATGGTAAATATAGAATAACAAGAATGATGCTATAAAATTTTTTGTTTTAAATTTATACATATTTCGACATACGAACTTTCCATTGCTCCAAGCAGTCCTGGAAGTCTTCTTCTTTTAGCTCGTCTATGACGCGTGTCGCTTTTTCTTCATTGTTTCAACAGCCTGAAATCTTGTTCCTTTTAATGCCGATTTAACCTTAGAGAAGAATCAGATCAGGCATATAAGACGGATGGCTAACATTGGGATGTTATACATTTCTAGAAACATTCACTCCATTCATTCATTCACACATTCATTTTCATATTCACTTTTTGCATGTTAAAATTCTTATGTAAAATTTACCTTACGCATTTTTTATCAATTCCTACAGTTTTAACAATCACACGAATGGACGATCCGATGATCAGATCGGATGAGATTACCGATTTTTCGAGCGCACTTTATTTTCGTTTTCTCAGCCATCTTTGAAACATTTAACGCGTTCGCCTGTAGTAGCAGTGGTCTCGTTTGAAAATTACCTCACCTCATAGTCAATTTCTCTAACACAAATTCTCACAAGGCTAGTGAAACTGGTGCAAAAAGTCTCTTAAGTTTCTAAGGCCGTCCCCACACGGGTCGACTGATTGCAAACTAGAAGTTTTCAACGAAAACGAAAACCGAACCATGTCGAGCCGTGTTTCGTGACTCTATAGAATTTTTAACAATAGCATAATAGGGGATTTTATTGTGTCGGTATTTAAATACTTTTGAACAATATTTGTGCACAACTCTGCTCATGATGTTCACCGTCAAAAGCATACAACGTAATTGCCCTGCAACCTAGAAACACAGTCGCTCAAAACCAATTTCAAATCAGTTATTTTACATTCGGGGCGTGTACGTTCTCTCACTGGTATACACGTGCGTCTTCTCACTCACAACACAATTCCATTCTCATTCGGTTCTGGCTGATTCGGGGCTCGCGTTTGCAATCTTATTTTATTTTGTAACTAATCTACAAGCAAAAGTCTAAATTTATATCGGGTTATCTTCTGCCATCAAATGATTTGTTTTTCTGCTGCTATAAAAAATTATACGATTACATTCCGACACTAGGCGTTGTAATTTATCTGCAAAATGTTCAATCTAATTTACAAATAAATATTCCCTACAATAAAAACATTCCACGCTGCGCTACAATGGATATTTCACTCTTTACTCTTCACTCTTAGAGGCATCCAATGATCCAGTGCTCCAGCAATCCAGCATGCAAGAATATTGTTCATCATATTTTGATTCTATTAGTTTTCTTTTTATTTCTCCACTAAATAAAAGTTACAACGCATTGCCACATAAAAACGTCGTAAAAATGTATTAAACAAACCGCCTAAACAAAGTTATGAGGAATCAGTCTGTCTCTTTCTAACTACAGGACTTTATATACTACAAAAACATAGATCGTGGTTTTGTGAAGCGTTAGAAGTTATATAAATTCAAAATGTTTTTTCTTTTTATTTTTATATTTTTAAAAGTAACACTTTATTTTTTATGTTAAGGGGATTGTCTCACGCAAAAATTTCATACCTTTGTAATTTTATTACGTCCACTGTATACTTTTACATGCGTTGATGTTAGTTTTATTTACAGTCATTTTTAATAAAGTTGTTCTTTCGTTTGCAGACACATACGACTATTTCTTCATCGATGGCGGCGGTCCAGATACAATCTTCCATGACCTTGGTATAACCTCTGCCAATGGAAGTTTGGGTGCCTTTAATCATGCTGTTGCGTATAACATATCAGTAAATGTGAACGATACCCTCCTACAACAATTCAATGTAACAAATAACAGAACTACTGGAGGGGATGACGGGGAGGAACCTCTTGCTGACGTCATCGTAATGGCTGTCACTTCCGTTATATTAGGACTTATGATTCTAATCACTGTTATAGGTATGTTGACAGTTGGAAGATTGAAATCAACGCCAATGTATCAATAAGAGCTGACTGCTCTGCTTTTTCAATAACACTTAAAATATCTGAAATATTTTTTACATTTTTATCTGAAATATTCCAGCAATATTTATCGTTAAAATTCGGTGTTAGTTACCCTTGCAAAAGACCATTTTGTCGACAAGACAATTCTACAACTCAACAAAATATATCTTAAAAATGACCCGTCAATTCTTAAATAAACTTTTCTTTTTCTTTTAATTTTCCCTGAGAAATTATTTGTATCTACTCATACTTAACTTCCACCGATATCAATTGTATCTAGATACATTTCCCTATAGTCCAATCTTAATTGACCTTTTATTTATCTCTCCCACAAGAAATCTAATGTATCTATTTAATGGGCTTGTGTCCTCATTTTTTAGTGGTCGATTTTTCAATTGTTTATTGAAATTGATGTTAATAAATATGTATTGGCGTGTCTATTTTATTAAATATCTAAATGTTGACGGAGATATATCAATTAAAAATTTGAATTGGTCGGCCATATTTGTATGACGTGAAATACATTTTAACGTCAGTTATTTGTTGAGTAGGTCAGTCCTGTGGTAATGTTTTGTAGCTGTTGGTAGTCGAAATAATCAAGTCAAGTCAAGAATTATTAGTTTTTATTGTATTTAACCCTGCTAAGGCAGACATAATATTGGAATTTTATTGTTCCTTGAAATAGCTATAAATAATATTTGATATTTTGATATATAAATACACATAGCCAGAGATATATGAGTTGTAAAATTGGCAGCGGTTGTGATGTCACATGCAATTGGAATGTGTACAACGTTGAATTCATTTAATAATTAAAGAGACAAAATGGCTTTTTTATTTGTTAATATCTCTTAACATATAAGAAGTTATTAAAAAATAATTGAACATTTGAGGTTCTAGTAACCCACTTTATCAATATATAGTACACTTTTATATAAATTAAGACATAGGACACAAGCCCATTATGAAAGAAATCCATTTGAAATTACCATTTTTTGGTCACCCCTATAAATTCATTTGCCGCCCATCTGCTTTACTAAATCTTGCGGCTCCTTAAGAGCGGCACTGTATTTAGTAGATGATCAACTTAAACTTTATTTCAAGAAAGCGAACATAGTATCATCTCTCGTAGTAATCAGTTTAGCGTGTTGACATTCTCAAAAAGAAAAGTAAACAAAAAAATGTTTGGCGCTAAATTTGAACTATTTCTATACTTTGTTGTACTGTATAGCGTTGCATGAGTACTTTCCCATATCTCGGGGTTACAAATATTAAATTTCAAATATCTAAGTGAGACTGGTCCAAATTTGTTAGTAATTTAAAACAGTCAGCTCCTGTTGGTACACCCTATACATAGTTTTGTCTGTCGCACCGGCACACATATTGTGGTCCTCCGATAGAATTCATGAACAATATGGACCATAAAGGCCGCCAACGCTCATTCAGCTAATGCCCTTTGAGCGTATTGATTATCAGCAGCTAGTTACCATTTATTAACGCTACATTGTCTATTGTTATCAGTTAATTCCAATGACAATTCATTGTTCTTTATTACTTAGGCTTTAGCCATCATACAAACTCATTGTTCGAATCTGTTATAGATCTGATTGAGGTTTTATATTGTCTTCTAAAGCTTATTATAATTTACCAACAACGGGCTCGAATGACTATTTTCCCCAGAATTTCATGCTCATTGCCAGTACTGTTTTTTTTTTTTTTTTTTTTTTTTTTTTCAAACACTTATTTTCTGTTGTAGGTAACGTATTTGTTATAGCAGCCATTATATTTGAGCGCAATCTTCAAAACGTCGCCAACTACCTAGTGGCGTCCTTGGCCGTCGCTGATCTAATGGTGGCGTGTCTTGTAATGCCTCTGGGAGCCGTATACGAGGTGGGGGCCCGACTCTCATAAAGTAAAATGACTCCACAAGGAGATAATGTCATCATGAACAATGACGATGGTCGTTTTCTTGTTTTGTTGTAGATAAGTAAGAGCTGGATAATGGGACCGGAGCTGTGTGACATGTGGACTTCCAGTGATGTCCTCTGCTGCACGGCGTCCATCCTGCACCTCGTTGCTATCGCAGTTGACCGGTAAATCAGCAGTGCTCTTCATACTGTATTCGTGATCGACCATTTGTATGAGTTTGCTAACAAATATCATTTATTTGCAGATATTGGGCCGTAACAAATGTAGACTACATACACAACCGCACCGGAAACCGAATTTTCATCATGATATTTCTGGTTTGGTTCGTAGCTGTGATCGTGTCACTAGCGCCACAGTTCGGTTGGAAGGATCCCGACTATCTCGACCGTATCAATCTTCAACAGCGCTGTTTAGTGAGCCAAGATATCGCATATCAAATATTTGCAACTTGTTCAACATTCTACGTACCGTTATTTGTAATTTTAGTTCTATATTGGAAAATATTTCAAACAGCAAGAAAAAGAATTCATCGAAGATCCAAACAAGAAGTACAGAACACAACCCAAAGTAATAATAATAAAACTTTCCTTGGTAAAAGAAAATTTATTAGAATTACAAAGTATGGTAAGAAGAAACAGAGTTCTGCAGCTGATGTTTTAGCAACTTCTCTTGTAATGGTTGAGGGAAATTCAACAAATACTATGAATACGGTTGAAGACACGGATTATCAGGGTTCTGTGACTCAAAAGGAAGACCAAACTGCGTTTACAATCACAAAGAGCGAAAACGAAAAGAAGGAAAACGAAATTCAGACTGAAATCACAACGAATGAATCTCCGGAGAAGTCGTCCACCAATAACGGATCTGCCAGCCATGTGAGCGACACCAGCCAAGTGGAAGTCAAGGAGGCGATCAGCGTCGATGTCCAAGTCATGAAGATGAAGGAGAAGAAGGAGTCGATAGAAGCGAAACGAGAGCGTAAAGCAGCTAAGACTCTGGCTATCATAACAGGAGCGTTCGTTGTTTGTTGGTTGCCGTTCTTCATAATGGCGCTGCTGATGCCGCTGTGCGAAACCTGTGAAATAAACGATTACGTTGCCAGTTTTTTCTTATGGTTAGGGTACTTCAACTCCACGTTGAATCCAGTTATTTACACAATATTCAGCCCCGAGTTCAGACAGGCGTTTAAAAGAATTTTGTTTGGTGCGCATAGGAATAAAAAATACTATAGATCAGGTAGGTTGTAAATAGCTGTAAATGTATATTTATATATTATAATGTACTGTAATTAAAGAAAGATTTAAATCAATAGAAGCTTTAGTTTTATAATTATTAAATAAATATTAATATAAATGTAATTATGTAATATGTTTGTTGCCTCCATTTGAAAACGAGTAGCAAATGGATTTAACAAAGATGCAAAGATTTTACTGATTAACTTTTAAAGAGTTACAATTTTTTATGGGTATAATATAATGTATGGTATAAGGTATGTTAAACGAATTAGATATGATTATATGAAACATAATATATATATGAACAAATAAATATAAATTTATCAATATGAATAGAATTATGAGAGAACTATTACGCATTGTAAATGAATCCGCATTACATGTCTACTGCTTATATGAGTCTGGGATTGGAAAATACATGAGTAATTCTAATTTTGTAATTGTAAGCCTACAATTGTTGATTGTGGCTATAGCCCTTGACCACAAAGAATTTAGGCTTATGAATATCTTATGAGGATTTCTAAAGGTTACTTTTAATCGTTTAACGAATTAACACACTGTTTATATTTAATATAATTTAATGAATTTCTAAATCATTAAACTCCATTGGTAATTGATTCACTGAATATAGCAGACATATTATTAATATACAGAAACATTATTTGCTGAATGTTCAATTATTAGAATTCCTGGTAAGAAAAACAAAATGCTGATACGAATTAGTTCATTTTCTAATCCTAGATATTTAGATATTGTTATTGTTTCAAATATATAAATTTTAAAGTCTTAACAAATAAATTAATAACAAATGTTTATATAAATGTGAAAATAATTGTAAAAATAGAAATAATATTACTATTATGTTATATAAATAAGATAATAAATAATAAGTAGAGATGAAGAATGTTATAAAGTAAATTCTAGTCTTCTAGAATTATAAGGCTATATTTTAATGAAATGGGAAAAATATAAATATTGAAATAATTATATCATAAAACATAACGACCGTAAATGTGCCAAATATCAATAAAATAAAAACTATTTAGAATTAGTTGAGTGAAAATAAAAATATACTAAATAAATATAACACAATTGTTTTATTCATTATTATTTAATTTATAAATTACATTTATAATTAGTTAAGTTACTTTCAGTTAAATACAATATTTTAAATTACACAGAATGTGCCATCTATTCGTAACATTTATACTACATTAATTTCCCTACAGTACAATAGATGGCGCTGCAAACCCCTAAGAATTATGCAACTATAGTTACAGTAAAATAATATTTTATTGACGAATGTTATAAGAAAATATGATCTTCTCTTATGATGAATCAATAAAAAATAAATTCGTTAAATCATATGTCATTATCATAATAAATTATCATAATAACTACTCAAAAAACAAAAGTCACTGCCATCTGCAAAATAAATAACTAAATAAAATAGGGCACACAAACAAATCACTAAATAAAAATTAATCCTTAAAGACATGCAACAACTTTTACTTGCTACTAGCTGCATCTACAATTTTTGAGAGGTATCAGCCACCTAGAGAAAATCATTTCAATCAAATCATCATTGCCTTTAACCTTCTACAATCAAGGAAAAAATTAATATTTAAAACATTTTTAAGAATATTAATTTCTCAGCGTCCGAAAAGTAACAAGAGTATAACCCTTTTAAAAAACATTGAAATGTTAATTTTTACAATGTTATTATAAATATGAATTTTCGTTATTAATTACAGTTATTCTTATCATTTAAATTTCTCAGTTGAATAGACTATAATGTCGTGTAATTATAGTAGTATACGAAGCAGGCGCTTGTTCAGTACCTTAGTGAACCACCTGTAAATTTCATAAAAATATAAATTCCTCAGTTATTGCATCGAAAGAAGACTATAAAAAAAATGTAGATATTTAAAATTTTATTATAAATATAAATTTCTCGGTGTTCACAAAGTAACAAGAGCAGAGGCGGCCTAAGGGTGTGGCAAGCAAAGCAACCGCTCGAGCCCTCGCTCTTAGAACAATTTATTACTATTAGCTGTTCGGCCCATCGCAAGACAACGAGTGTGAGCTATGTATTTTTTTGTTTTAATAATTAATATTTCAAGTGTGTTTAATTTTATAATTGATCTATATCCGCTACTCATTAAATTGATATCGATGTTTTTCTGGCTTTCCTGCAATCTTTTCTCAATTCATAGGCTTCCTTTTAGAAACCAAGTAATTTTTTTAATTTCTTTGATACAGATAAAAAAAAATCTTGCTTAAATTTTAAATAACTAAGCTGTCTGTCTTTTATGCGACCTTTTTTAAATTCATGGAGTTTTTTTTCTAAAAATTTGTTTATAATTCTTTGGAAAAATATTATGCAGTTATGTTCGGTATGCTCTAAAATAAAAAACTGCTTCATTACATTTTAAATATTTACGTGATTCTGGCTTTTATCCGACCTTTTTTAAATTCATGGACTTCTTTTTCTAAAATGTTTTTTTGATTTCTTGAAATTTTTTAATATAGTTATGTTCGCTAGGCTATAAATTAAATAACTGCTTCATTACATTTTAAAAATCTACGCGATTCTGGCTTTTATGCGACCTTTTTTAAATTCATGGACTTTTTTTTCTAAAATTTTTTTTTTGATTTTTTGAATTTCTTTGATGCAGTTATGTTCGCTATGCTCTAAAATAAAAAACTGCATTATTACATTTTAAATACCTACGCGGTTTTGGCCTTTAAGCGATCTTTATTATTTTCATGGACATTTTTTTCAAAAAGAAAAAAATACATTTTCTTGAATTTTTTTGATGCAGTTATGTTTGTAATGTTTTAAATTAAAGAACTGCATCATTAGATTTTAAATATCTATGCAGAAACTCAAAAAATTGCATTGCTCTTAAAATCATAAAAGTGAACCTTTTCATCATTTTTAACAAGATTATAGTCTTCTTTCTATATGAAGGTTTAATATATTGATATATCATAAACTAAAATACTTATTTAAAAATGAATTATAAATTTGAAATCAGCATTCAAAATTAAGTTAAAATCCATTATAAAATAACATTTATGTTTCTTAAATTTTTATGAAAAGTAAGAAGAGTATAGTCTTCTTACTTTTCATAAAAATTATTCGACTTTTTATGCCCATATCTCGTAAACCAAAAGACTTATCTAAAAATTAATTACAAATTTGAAATCAGCATTCAAAACTATATAAAAAACCGTTATAAAAATAACATATTTTCTTCTTTAGTTTTTCAATGAAAGAAGACTATAATCTTGTTAAAAATGATGAAAAGGTTCACTTTTATGATTTTAAGAGCAATGCAATTTTTTTAGTTTCTGCGTAGATATTTAAAATCTAATGATGCAGTTCTTTAATTTAAAACATTACGAACATAACTGCATCAAAAAAAATCAAGAAAATGTATTTTTTTCTTTTTGAAAAAAATGTCCATGAAAATAATAAGGATCGCTTAAAGGCCAAAACCGCGTAGGTATTTAAAATGTAATAATGCAGTTTTTTATTTTAGAGCATAGCGAACATAACAGAATCAAAAAAATTCAAAAAATCCAAAAAAAAAATTTAGAAAAAAAAGTCCATGAATTTAAAAAAGGTCGTATAAAAGCCAGAATCGCGTAGATTTTTAAAATGTAATGAAGCAGTTATTTACTTCATAGCCTAGCAAACATAACTACATCAAAAAATTTCAAGAAATCAAAAAAAAATTTTAGACAAAAAAGTCCATGAATTTAAAAAAGGTCGGATAAAAGCCAGAATCGCGTAGATATTTAAAATGTAATGAAGCAGTTATTTACTTTATAGCCTAGCGAACATAACTACATCAAAAAATTTCAAGAAATCAAAAAAAAATGTTAGACAAAAAAAGTCCATGAATTTAAAAAAGATCGCATAAAAGCCAGAATCGCGTAGATTTTTAAAATGTAATGAAGCAGTTATTTACTTTATAGCCTAGCGAACATAACTACATCAAAAAATTTCAAGAAATCAAAAAAAAAAATTTAGAAAAAAAAGTCCATGAATTTAAAAAAGGTCGGATAAAAGCCAGAATCGCGTAGATATTTAAAATGTAATGAAGCAGGTATTTAATTTAAAGCCTTACGAACATACCTGCATCAAAAAATTTCAAAAAATAAAAAAAAAAATTTAGAAAAAAAAGTCCATGAATTTAAAAAAGGTCGTATAAAAGCCAGAATTGCGTAGATTTTTAAAATGTAATGAAGCAGTTATTTACTTCATAGCCTAGCGAACATAACTACATCAAAAAATTTCAAGAAATCAAAAAAAAAATTTTAGAAAAAAAAGTCCATGAATTTAAAAAAGGTCGGATAAAAGCCAGAATCGCGTTGATATTTAAAATGTAATAAAGCAGGTATTTAATTTAAAGCCTTACGAACATATCTGCATCAAAAAATTTCAAAAAATAAAAAAAAAAATTTAAGACAAAAAAGTCCATGAATTTAAAAAAGGTCGGACAAAAGTCAGAATCGCGTACATATTTAAAATATAATGAAGCAGTTTTTTATGTTAGAGCATAGCGAACATAACTGCATCAAAACTTTTAAAGAAAATGGATTTTAATCTTTTTTTTTAAATGTCCATGAAAATAAAAAAGGTCGTATAAAAGCCAAAATCGTGTAGGTATTTAAAATCTAATGATGTAGTTTTTTTTTATATTAGAGCATAAGGAACATAACTGTATCAAAATATTTCAAAGAATGAACAAAAAATTTAGAAATACATGTCTAAATGTTTAAACTTAGACATGATTGCGCCTGACAGACCGGCAACACTACTTACGAGTAAAATTTGCAGTACAAGAAAATCATGTATTTTGCTATTATTTTCTGACAATATTTACAGACAAAATATAACAATAAATGAAGGCGGAACAAATATTATATTCTTATACGCAAGTTATAAGCAATTAAATTTAATCGTTTTTGTTAAAATTCATTAATAGTTATACAGCAAAAAGTAACAATTTTTTTTGGTTTAAGTGTAAAACAATCGCCTTTAGCTAAATGGACTACGTGCGCTTTATAATATAACAAATGGTGCATCTTTCAGACCTGGTGCTGTAACGAGTACAAGATTGGTTAAGGTGATTCGATAAAGGGAAAAAGCGGACAATTTAATAACATTAATAAACCAGTATAATTTTTATAAAGCTTATTTTTACAATCACCACAAAGACATTACCACTGCGCCTGGAAATAATGCAACTAAACTAACACCGTCAAAAATACATGCATATAAATTCAGCATATTTTAGTTGCATTATTCTTATGTCTTTCAGAAACATTTTTAACAAGTATCACAATTTCATTAAAAATATAAATTCCTTATTTTTTTCAATGAAAGAAGACTATAACCTTCTTAAAAAACATGAAAATGTTAATTTTTACAATTTTATAAATAATTATTTATAATTAATTCCTTGGTTTGTGCATTTAAGAAAAAACCTTCTTAAAAAATTTTCAAATGTTATTTTTTACAATTTTATTTATGATATTAATTTTTGTTATTAATTAATTAAATTAAATTATAGTTATTTTATCATTTTCATTTCTTAGTTGAATAGACTATAATGTCGTGTAATTATAATAGTATATGAAACAGGCGTTTAAATACATGAAATACAAAATAAAAATATAAATTTCTCGGTATCCGCACAGTAACAAGAGTAACCTTCTTAAAATCCAAGGAAAATTTGATTTTTACAGTTTTATTAAAAATATAAATTTCTCGGTGTTCACAAAGTAACAAGAGCAGAGGCGGCCTAAGGGTGTGGCAAGCAAAGCAACCGCTCGAGCCCTCGCTCTTAGAACAATTTATTACTATTAGCTGTTCGGCCCATCGCAAGACAACGAGTGTGAGCTATGTATTTTTTTGTTTTAATAATTAATATTTCAAGTGTGTTTAATTTTATAATTGATCTATATCCGCTACTCATTAAATTGATATCGATGTTTTTCTGGCTTTCCTGCAATCTTTTCTCAATTCATAGGCTTCCTTTTAGAAACCAAGTAATTTTTTTTAATTTCTTTGATACAGTTAAAAAAAAATCTTGCTTAAATTTTAAATAACTAAGCTGTCTGTCTTTTATGCGACCTTTTTTAAATTCATGGAGTTTTTTTTCTAAAAATTTGTTTTTAATTCTTTGGAATAATATTATGCAGTTATGTTCGGTATGCTCTAAAATAAAAAACTGCTTCATTACATTTTAAATATTTACGCGATTCTGGCTTTTATCCGACCTTTTTTAAATTCATGGACTTTTTTTCTAAAATGTTTTTTTGATTTCTTGAAATTTTTTAATATAGTTATGTTCGCTAGGCTATAAATTAAATAACTGCTTCATTACATTTTAAAAATCTACGCGATTCTGGCTTTTATGCGACCTTTTTTAAATTCATGGACTTTTTTTTCTAAAATTTTTTTTTTGATTTTTTGAATTTCTTTGATGCAGTTATGTTCGCTATGCTCTAAAATAAAAAACTGCATTATTACATTTTAAATACCTACGCGGTTTTGGCCTTTAAGCGATCTTTATTATTTTCATGGACATTTTTTTCAAAAAGAAATAAATACATTTTCTTGAATTTTTTTGATGCAGTTATGTTTGTAATGTTTTAAATTAAAGAACTGCATCATTAGATTTTAAATATCTATGCAGAAACTCAAAAAATTGCATTGCTCTTAAAATCATAAAAGTGAACCTTTTCATCATTTTTAACAAGATTATAGTCTTCTTTCTATATGAAGGTTTAATATATTGATATATCATAAACTAAAATACTTATTTAAAAATGAATTATAAATTTGAAATCAGCATTCAAAATTAAGTTAAAATCCATTATAAAATAACATTTATGTTTCTTAAATTTTTATGAAAAGTAAGAAGAGTATAGTCTTCTTACTTTTCATAAAAATTATTCGACTTTTTATGCCCATATCTCGTAAACCAAAAGACTTATCTAAAAATTAATTACAAATTTGAAATCAGCTTTCAAAACTATATAAAAAACCGTTATAAAAATAACATATTTTCTTCTTTAGTTTTTCAATGAAAGAAGACTATAATCTTGTTAAAAATGATGAAAAGGTTCACTTTTATGATTTTAAGAGCAATGCAATTTTTTTAGTTTCTGCGTAGATATTTAAAATCTAATGATGCAGTTCTTTAATTTAAAACATTACGAACATAACTGCATCAAAAAAAATCAAGAAAATGTATTTTTTTCTTTTTGAAAAAAATGTCCATGAAAATAATAAGGATCGCTTAAAGGCCAAAACCGCGTAGGTATTTAAAATGTAATAATGCAGTTTTTTATTTTAGAGCATAGCGAACATAACTGCATCAAAAAAATTCAAAAAATCCAAAAAAAAAATTTAGAAAAAAAAGTCCATGAATTTAAAAAAGGTCGTATAAAAGCCAGAATCGCGTAGATTTTTAAAATGTAATGAAGCAGTTATTTACTTCATAGCCTAGCAAACATAACTACATCAAAAAATTTCAAGAAATCAAAAAAAAATTTTAGACAAAAAAGTCCATGAATTTAAAAAAGGTCGGATAAAAGCCAGAATCGCGTAGATATTTAAAATGTAATAAAGCAGTTATTTACTTTATAGCCTAGCGAACATAACTACATCAAAAAATTTCAAGAAATCAAAAAAAAATATTAGACAAATAAGTCCATGAATTTAAAAAAGGTCGGATAAAAGCCAGAATCGCGTAGATATTTAAAATGTAATGAAGCAGGTATTTAATTTAAAGCCTTACGAACATACCTGCATCAAAAAATTTAAAAAAATAAAAAAAAAAATTTTAGACAAAAAAGTCCATGAATTTAAAAAAGATCGCATAAAAGCCAGAATCGCGTAGATTTTTAAAATGTTATGAAGCAGTTATTTACTTTATAGCCTAGCGAACATAACTACAAAATAAAATATAACAATAAATGAAGGCGGAAGAAATATTATATTCTTATACGCTTTTTATTCACTAATCAGCAATTAAATTTAATCGTTTTTGTTAAAATTAATTAAGAGTTATACAGCAAAAAGTAACAATTTTTTTTTCAGTTTTTCAAAATTACAGGTTTCCAGTAAATTCTGCTGTCCGGGGCCTCGCAATGGGTAAGGCCGTATAACTTTCTTAAAATCCAAGGAATATTTGATAATTACAATTTTATGAAAAATATAAATTTCTTGGTGTCCGCAATGTAAGAAGGCTATATAGCCTTCTTCAAAAACATCAAGAATTTGATATTTACAATTTTATTAAAAATATAAATTTCTCGGTGTTGGCAAAGTAACAAGAGTATAACCTTTTTAAAAAACATTAAAATGTTACATTTTACAATTTTATTATAAATATGAATTTTCGTTATTAATTCCAACGTTATAAATCATTATCATTTCTCATTTGAATAGACTATAATGTCGTGCAATTATAGTAGTATACGAAACAGGCGCTTGTTCAGTACCTTATAGTGCCACCTGTAAATTTCTTAACTATATTTTCTTAAAAATATAAATTCCACAGTTTTTGCATCGAAAGCAGACTGTAAAAAAAATGTTGATGATGACTATTTTATCAAAAATATAAATTTAACAGTGTCTGCAAAGTAACAAGGCTATTATAACCTTCTTAAAATCCAAGACAAAATTGATATTATAAATGTTAAAAATATAAATTTCTCGGTGTTTGCAAAGTAACAAGAGTATAACCTTCTTAAAATATATTTAAAAAAAATAGATAAAAGGCCACGTGCATAGAAAACCCGAGAAATCATAAATAAATAAAAAAAACTTCTTAAACATTGTATATGTTAATTTATATATTTATTTTTTATTTGGATAGACTAGAATGTTGTGTAGTTATAATAGCATGCGAATCAGGCGGTTGGGCAGAACCTTACAGTGTCATCTGTTAAGCAAATCCATAACAATATTTATTTACTACTGTTTAATAGATGGCGCATGTATTTTAAATTAAAATGAATGCAGATTTATTATGTGTATGATTATTTGTTATGTGGAACTAAAGAACTTAATCTTGTTAAGATACATGCAAAAGCTGATTTTTACAATTTTATTAAAAATATATTTGGTGATTTTTGATACGAATGAACACTATTATTAGTAAAACAAAATGAACCATTATTTCTTAGTTGGGTTTACTTTATGGTATAATGTCGTGTAATTGTAATAGCATGCGAATCAGGCGCTTGGCTTTGTGCATGGATACTACAATTAAGAAAAGTATTCCATACTTTGCATAGAAATTTATTTGCTATCTTTGATGAAATATTTTGGAGCTACCCTTTAATAGATGACGCTAGAAGCTGATTTTTTGAGGAAAGATAGCATAAGTTAAAATATGGAACTGTCAAACATATTTCTTTATCTGAAAGAAGATTATTTTTTTGAATTTTTAGATTTATTAATTAGGTAATTATCAAAGATTCGAGGACCCTGGGTTTGCTAGTAAATTCGGCACTGAACTGTAGATGTAACAATATTTTTAGCCAACCTTTGAAATTTGTTTTTTTTTAACACTCTATTATTTTTTTATAAAGTATGTATATAAAGTTTCGTCCCTTGGGTCTACAGTACGGCTTTTCTTACAACAAATCCCTTATGCCGGTGCGTTTTATGCTTGCAGAAGCCTTCAGGTGCGTCCTCCGTGCTTTATCCAGCAAATGAAGTATTATGTTAAAATACTGTTTTATTTTTTATTTGTGTGTTTCTTTATTTTTATTTTCTTTTATAAATACGAATGTATTGCAATATAAACTTGTAATAAAATATAAAATGTGAAATATTTAACAGGGGTGTATTCAAGATGACTTACTATATATTAGATTTGAATTCAATATTTTAGTGAAGATCAACAAAAGATTGTTCTGTGATTGAATTATTAATCTACATCAAGTAAACATAAAGAACATGACCAATTACTGCGATATTTTTGACCATCATTTAATGAAAATTACCCAATTGATGAATCAAAATAAGTGGTCTTTATAAATTGAGCAATTTAACAGGGATTCAAGGTCATATGCTTTATCCAAATGACCTTGCCGGTACTACGACATTATTCTTAATACACCCCTGCTTCCCTTGGAACGTCTCTTATAATTCCATCATTGAGCGGGCGCGAGTTTCGCGGCTTCGTTTTCCCACGCAACTTCTGAACCAGAGGCGTACAACATTTGCTTCATTTGAAAATTATTATTTATTTGTTACATTGTTAACCTAGCTACGAATTTAAAAGACTTTTTTTTAATTTTGTACAACTAAACAAATATTTATTTTCAATCTGTTTAAATACAATTTTTTTAGTACATGTTAATAAATTCGTAAATCCATTTTCTAAATAAAAAACATTATCACTTTGCGAATGTAAAATAATGATTAAGCCTGCATGATTTATTTTGTTCATCTCCTATTTTTGAAACTGCACACGATTTATCTGAAATGAAAAAAAAAACACAAAGTTAGAAAAAGTTAAATTTATAACAGTACGTAGGGCTTCGGGGTAGTACGTCAGGGAATTGTATAAAAGATAAATAAAAATTATCATTTTTCTAGACAATACTGTTAATGGTTTGTATTTTATATTTTTTAAATCAGAATGTTTAAATAAAACTCTTTTTTTTAAATAGAAGAAAGTATATATTTATAAAATGTCTTTATCGCTCAGGATTTCAATCCATACATACACAATCTCGTTAGACTAACAAATAATAGATGGCAGCAGTAGTTGATAGTATATATTCTTAGATGCTTATTTTGTAATTGCATACTTAGCGTCTATTATCTTCTGACGGTGCTTTAAAGTCATATATTTTCTCTATTTTCTTATATTTGCCCAAACCTATCAGCCGCTCTTAAATGAAGTGAATAATAAATTCCATAACTTGCAGAGGGCCTAAGTAATTTAATTTGAAAAATGTATTTTTATAAACCGTCGGAGGTTAAAGGTTAAAAGAAAAGTTAAACAAAATAACTCAGTAAACAATTTGTGAAGTGCCCTGTTTTGTGACGTTTCTATTACTATCGACTTGAATTATAGTTCGCATCAACTTTATCTTCATTTGTATTCCGACAGGCCAGATTTAGAGGTGTGGAGACCCTGAGGCAATGAAGAAACGGAGACCCCTAATTATTTTCCGAATAAAAGGAATTTTTTGCCCCGCTTGCCTTTCCTCAAATTCGGGCCTGCCGACAGGTAAAGTGGTTTCGTCATTTGTAGACGATGAAATAGATATTTCATACGAACGACTGTGAGAAACTGAAATGTAAATAAACGCCATCATGACAAGAAATCATATGCATCTTCAATATGATGTCAAAGTGACTCCAAAATGTTTACTGGGAAGGCATTTACTATAACTATAACAAGAATAAAATCTTTCACATCTCTGGAAAACTTATAAGCAGAGCAGACGACAGAAGCGCACGGAAGAACGAAGGGACAACGTTCCGAACCACGTTCATTATTGCATGAAATTCCAACGCGAAAAATTCATAAATTATTTTATTTATTTTATATAGTATTCTATTCGTGTTACCACATACTAATGGTATACTTCATATGTCATTTACTTAAATAAAATATAATTGGTATTAAAATGCATTTTATTTTTAATTTAAGCGCAATAAATAATTCTCATGTTGCATTTATCTCAGTGAATGTTAAAGTAATATGTTAATATTTCTGTTTGTTTTATTTATTCACAATAAGTGGCATTTTTGTACAAGAGCAGCATTAGAATTTAAAATTGCGCATGCGCCTAAAATGCCGCTAATAAAAATTCGAAAAGTAGTGAACCATGTATTAATTTCTATAAATGTGTACTACATATTGATAAAGTTGGCTATCATAACCTCAAATATCTAATTATTTTAATTCAATTCGTGATACTATAAAAGTTATTAACGATTGAAATAATTATTTTTGTCCCTATAATAGTTAATTAAAGATATAAAGATTTATAAATAATCTTCCTTCCTTCCCAATAAATATTTTGGAGCCACTTTGCCATCATATTGAAGATGCGTATGATTTCTTTTGTCATGAAAGAGTTCATTTACACTTCAGTTTCTCACAGCCGATCATATGAAATGTCTATTTTATCGGCAACAAATGGCGAAACCCCTCCATCTGTCGGAATACAAGTGAAGTTAAAGTTTATGCGAACTATAATTGAAGTAAAATAGTGATCCCAAAACAGGATACTTCAGCAAATTGTTTACTGGGTTTCTATTTTCACACTACCATTTGGCTAGTTTTACTACCGCTGTTAAACGAGATAAGTGTGAAAGAGATGCAGCATTAAACGTCACGGCGTTAGCAGCTGTTACGGCAACTCATAATGTTTGTATATAATATCGTGATATACATTGATAAATAAATTAGATTACTTATTATATTCTATTGAGTAACTAGCATCAACAAATATTAAAATAGAAAATAGAACTCTCTGCAAATGTTTGGATATTTAAAAATAGTAAAGACGCCAATATACAATAATTAACCTATATTTCAATAAATAATTAAAAAATCGATCGAATTGTTTAGAAAGGTAGAGGATAGGCATGGCATGACGTCAGAGGTACCGAATCCAATTTTATCATTAGATGGAGAATTATTTTTTTTAAATTCCATGGTCTATTAACACAGTTAAGTTTATATAAGTTTAGGCGGGAATACCGGAAGAGTGATAGTAATTTAAATGTCAAACTAGCGCGCGAGCCACTGTCTATCATTACCAGATAGTAACTTGAGTTACTCTGTTCGTGTACCTCGAAACCGGATATGTTGTCCATGTTCATCAACAATCTAGGCCGCATTCGAAGATTAGATGCTGACTAAACAAGAAATAAAGATATTACAACAGATTTATAATTGGTGACTAATTGAAAAAACAATAGAACACAGTACAATTTTGTAGGATATATGATAAAAAAAATCAGTGGTGTCATTGAGGTTATATATAAGCAATTAACGTAAGTAAGTATTCTTTACATTTCGAACGGGCTTTAATAACATTTATATACTGATGTAATGTGCACTGCATATGGCACCGGATATTGCATGTGCAAGAAATTTATGTAAATTACTGTATTTCTGTCCCGTTAAAAATAGAACATTCAATTGAACTGCACATTAGAATTTATTATTTTCTCAATAAACTATCTCTTACAAATATCTTGTGCAAATCACAATTTTTCATTTGACTTAACAAATATTAAAAATATTCTGTAATTTTTGAATAAGCGTAATATTTGTTATATAAAGTTTAGTACTATATTTATGTTACGTTTTGTATTTATTTGATGAATAATAACTCTCGCTAAGAAAGTTTGTAGCTAGGCTATAACCCAACTAGAAAATGCAAGCTATGTAACACTTTAATTAGCTTGTAGTAAGCTAGCAAGTGCGACACTGTAAAGCAAGATTTATAAAAGAAATGGAAAATGAACCTTGCAGCTTATGGCAAGCTAGCATAGATTGAACCTTGCCTTCAAAAGAATTTCTATGTTAGAAGAAGAAATGTAACTTTGAAACTAGCTTGTGACAATCTAGCAAATGTAAAACTGAACTTGAGATTAATTCTTTTATCTATGAATATATTTAATTTAGAGATTCTTAAACCAACTAACCCCCTACACATAGAACATGGATATTATCTTAAATTAATGTAACATTAGACTTAACCGAAATTTAGTAATATTTAATCTATTTATTAAATTATAATTAATAATTGAAATAATTATTTATTAAAATAAGGTCCTAATTTAGCCGAAAATAATATTATAACCGTTTAATTTTTGAAAAAATGTCTTCTTAAGAATTCCTTAATAAAATAGGTTGAATCATTTTTCCGGAAAGGATTAAAATTGGTCGCAAGACTTAAAGAACAAAATGAAAAGTGTAATTGTTCATGGCAAGAAGAATGGAGTGAAGAAAGGGATAACAAATTAAGGGAAGTGAAGCCATTAGTTTGTTAACAAGAGTTACTGGTCGGACTGAATAGATGGCTGGAAGTAGTAATATGTACTCATGATAGACCATACAATTTATACTCATACCTACTTATTCAAATGAGAACCATAACCAATATGTGAACAATGTAACAGCCCACTAACGGTAAAGCATATTATTCCCCAATACTCAAAATACTCGTAGCACAGACAAAAATGTAATATGCCTCAGGAATATAGGCTGATATTTGAAAGCAGGAAAAATCTGAAAAACCTTATTTAGTTTATAAACAAAATCAATTTAATCTCTTTATTTTAAGGATGTATTTATAAAAAATTAATCACAAAACGTTTCTAACAGGTAATTTATTTTACATTAACTAAACCTTACCTACACGTTAGCAGTGGTTTGAGCGTACTTGTTGCCTTATGTGTGTGTCTACAGAAGAAGGACTAAAAAATAAAAAATGATCACGAACTTAAGTACATCAAGCGCCCTTCATTTGAACACCCTTCGACCACTTAACAAATAATCAATCAGCTGGGGAAGAAGGGCTGTGTGTGTATTGTTCTTTGTAATGAACACAAACGTGATAAGATGAACTTGAGAGCCGATTGAAAAGTACATCAAAATTTTAACGAACTTTTGCTGACAGTAACGATAACTTAACGTTTCAAAATTTTGTTTAAGTTGTACCAACAGTTGCTGAAGTAATTAGTGGTTAGTTAAAAATTATATCTCTCATAATTAGTTAGCAATAGTGGAAGATTAACACCGTCTCCACCCGAACTATTGTATGTGCAAATTATATCATAAAAACTACTACTAACAGTAAGTCAAAATTTGTAATACAAAATTTCGAAAGCCAACTTTGACTTTAATAAGTACAAGTAAATTATTTTTAGTTTTACATAAAAATTTTCATAGATGGTAGTAGTTATAATTTTAATTAGCAATCAGCAACAATGCACTAACTAAAAAGGACTAGGCCTGAAATTTTGTTAGTAAAATTTATCTAGGGGAACTGACATCAAGAACTTCTAGTACTCCAAGACGCCGTTAGGAGCGGTCGCATAGTAATAGAATATTGATAGTAATAACCAAATAATTTTTGGAAGAAGTTATTAAATTAACTTCTCATAAACAATAAAATCATTAACTAATAAAAAAAAGTATTACTTACATTCTAAATGTAAGTGCAAATACTTAAAATGCATACATTTCTGCAAAATTTTCGCCATGTATATGGTGTGTTCGTTCCATTGATTTTGCAGAATTATTTTGTGTTTTTAAGTCATTTACCTTATCCACGTAAAGTGGATAAAGTGGAGTAAATTATATATTATGCATGCACAAAGACAAGAAATGTACTCCAGGGTTAGAATTGAATCTGTAACAAATTTACACCAATTTATAAAACGTAAATTTTTGTATTATTTACCGTCCAACATGCGGCATCCAACATTTGTTGGAAGAAATTGTACAACACGTTTACATCGGTGTAACATGTAACTTAAAATATATCAGCAGCCTTTGTAGTTCATACGAATTCATTCAACCAATTTTGTATATTTAAAAAAAAGTAATAAATTATTTAATAAATATCAAATAGTCGTATATTTGTTAGATTTAGTTTTGAATCCACAAAAGAGAGAGTAAATTTTATTTATTTAATTTTTTCGAGGGAAGATAATGAATTAGTTACCCAAAGGCAGCGATGTAATTCACGTATTTGAGACTTTAACACCTAAACACAGTGAGACGTTAATTCACCGCATCGTATCGTCTTTTTAACATATGTTACTCTTTCTCTAATTTTGAGATCAAATATTATGGTGTTTTATTAGTAGAAGGGTACCTTTACCGTACAATGCGGTACACCAAATGAAATATCACATATACGTTTTCTATATATGTGTCCATATATGTTTCTTATTTCCTTCTATGTGCGTAGCACACTATATGGAAACATGACGAAGGTGAAGCTTTGCATGTGGGGACCCGATAATCGTCTCAAAAAGCCAGGTACACCCATATCTTAAATTGTAGAGTATTAAAAAACATGTAATATACAACCAATCAAATTACCGTGCTGATTGCAACGCTGGAAGAGTTTCTCATTGAGAGGTACTTTTATCAACAAGTTATAATCAGGATAATGATTGGCGAATATAACACAGTAGTTCAAGTTGCCGTAAAATAAGGAGATATCAAAAAGAAGTTAATTAAGTCTACGAACCTTCGTTTTGAAGACCTGTTCGCTGCCACTGAAGTTTAACCATCTCAATTCCTACTTTTGAAAAGCTTCGGCCCCCCCTGGTTACCACTTTATTACCTAAGCATTGGCACCGGCCCTGAAATAAAACAATGCAATAGTTAATAAAATATTATCTGATAACTACGTGGTCCGATTTACAGTTAATGCAATAGATTTTCATTGTTGTGAAAAACCATTCCAACAAAAGACTATTATACTCCAAAACTACAAAGCATAACTTTTTACAATGGTTGAAACATTCATATATGGGTAGTACCTAAAACAAAATGTTGGCTTCTATATTTTGTCGTAGTATGTGTTCCGATTTAAATAAAACTATGTATTTAATAATGCGGTGTTTTCAAATTAGTTTTGGTGAAATTTAGTTTCCATTTAACTTCATTTCCATTCTGTGAAATTGAATTTTCCCAACACTTTTCCAACCACTTTTTATAATAAAGTTTTGTTAGGAAAATCTATAATAATCGTGATTACCTTTCGTGTACGAGTATTTCGATCTACTTTTGTTCAGCTGCAATGAAGCGCGTGACTCAGCTGCACTCAGAGCTGATTAATCCAGAGCTTTATCAATGCAATCGGTGAACACAATAGTTGATGGGTTTGGAAAACGGAAAACTATAGTTTATTAAAATATACGTAGTACAGGAGCATTCAATTTATCTAGATATTTATTTGCGGATAATATTGAAACCACTGTACGAGTATTAAAGAGATATGTGAATCGCTTGTATGGTATGAGGTCCGATAATAAAACAAGACTGCTTTTTTGTTATCTAGTTTTATGGTCAGGTTATGTGACATGGCATATCTGTAATTGTCATTTGATGTTGTGTTCTTTCTCAGATGGTGCAAATACTATAGATTTTCGAAAGCTAAGAGTAGAATTTGCATTGTTATTTGGCAGTGAGATGTTGTTTTGTAGATGTGTGTTTCAATCCACCAAGATGTTGTTGAATTTTTTTGAACATTTATTTGAGTGCATCAATTTTTAAAAGTTATTAGCACTTAAAACAATATATACATTTATAAACATTTACAATAAATAATTTACAACTTATAGGCACGAGTATGGGTACTTAAAATAAAGAGATTAAATTAGTTTTATTGATAAAATCAATAAGGTTTTTCAGACTTTCTTTGCTTTCAAATATCTGCCTATATTTTTCAGGCAGATTACAGCCTTGTCTGTGCAACGAGTACCTTGAGCACTGTAGAATAATATGCCTTACCAGGGTTATCACTTAGAGTAAATTTTTTTGACATATTATATCTTCTATGAACTAAAATTCTCGGCGACTCAACATCTGAAGAGAAGGAAGGGTGAAAGAGTGAAGTGTTAACATTTTGAAGTGTACAGATGTTGAATCTCATAGAAGATATAATATCCCAACAGGGGTCGCCTAAAGCGGCTTATCCCATGTCAAAGAATTTTACTCTAAGTGATAGTAACCTTGCTTTACTGTTAGTGGGCTAATACATTGTTTACAAGGTGTATTTAGAGTGATGATAAAACCGAATCGACAGAATTTGTGTGAAATAAACTAGCGCCAAAGTGTGGATACTTGGTACTAAAGTTATTTGCATTTAAAATAGAGAAAATATCAAGGACAAACCATCGTGAATAAAGTAGTACCTAGAATAGGCCTGCTTATTTGTTTAAGTAGTAAACAAATATGGCAAATGTTGTGTTATTTATAATTAGAGGAGTTCGCAAGTAAAGTAACAGTGAGGTATGTTTAAAAAGAAGAGTATTAAACAGATATGTGTATCCCACATATGGTATGATGTCCGATGTATGAAAACAAGACTGTCCTTGTAGTTGCACGAGCCACAAGAGACATTCGGATTGATGATTTAAGTTAAGAAAGACTTAAGAAGCGATATAATTAAGTGTGCCGGATGGAATTATGGTCGATTTTTTTTTCGGTCCTATAATAGGAGTTCTCGATTCTATCGAGATTCAAAAAGTACATTATGTGGAAACGACACTACTCGCCAACTAATAAAATCATTTGAAAGTTTGTATTTTCGATGGAATGTCACTAGTGCATAAAATTCAATTAACAAAATATTAACGTTAATAGAATCTTTAATACCAGTCTTTCTTTATTAGAACTGACGTCATCTTCGATAGATGCAATAACGATTCTATAAAGTACGAAACATTGCTAATCAAATTAAATTAAATAAATTTAAAAAGTATCAATACCTTCCAGAGACTATCACTTGTAAGTATTTTATTTTGTAAGAGTATATTCCAGTTAACATTTCAATTCAGTGAATTTTAGTTCAGTGAATAAATGAACGGTTCATGTTCATGTTCATGTCCATACAGCGAACTCTACGAGAGCCATTATTTGATAAACTTTGTATTTTCAATGCCCATTGCATAGAGTAAAACTACTTGTACTTGTATCGTGTAATGTTACGTACATATGTATTAGTGCAGTAATAGATATTGAAAATTCAGTGATTTCAATACGTTTCGGCCATTTGGATGCTGTTTCATAATATCATTGTTGTAAACTGATGAAACATACTCGAAGCGAGCTTAGAAGGAAAACGGTTGTTACATGGAATGGAATGGAAATCTGCAATGTTCGTTCAAATTGCATATAGCGACTAGTTATTTATTAAAATCATTTATGAATAAAGGTTTATGCAGGTACGGAACAGTCAACGGTTGCCCACAAACTTGTAATAATGAATATCACTTAAACTTTGATTAAGTAATATCGCAGAAAACATTTGGATATACATAGTATATTCATTCATGTATATCCTATGTATATGCTGTTTCATGAAACACCTACACTATTTGTGCAAATGCAAACGTATGTGCATATTTAAACATATTGCTGCATGTAAATAATGTGTCCTGTCATCTTTATTAATTTCATGTATATGCAATACATATATATACAGGATATTATTTTCAAGTATAATTTCAATATTCATGTATTGTGTTTGTGATGTCACACACTATTCATAGTTTTTAACCACCATGTCCCGATTGCCGTAAATGACGTATTACACACACTCGTATGCATCTATGTTGCGTAAAAGAGATGGCATCGAGACATCACACGTAGATTATTTTTTTATAACTTTGAATCAATTTTAATTGTTAATATCTCCTGTAATATTGCTACTTATTAATAAAGAATTGAATATTTTAGGTCCTGATACACAACTTTATCAATATACTTGTATATTACAATTTTGTAGAAGTTGAGTCATGGTTCACAAACTCGTCCATTGATGTATCTCTATGCATGTTTTTGAATCTCCAATGCTCTCGTTTTTTCAATATCTGTATGACCTTCCGCATTAGGTTTTACGATCTCATCTGTAGAGGTAATATGTTTCCTCTCGCTCACTCCTGTTATAATTCAATTAATATAAAAGACTATAATTTAATTATTTAAATGAATTTTGAATGAACTATATTTAAATAATGTGTTGAATTTGTGACCATTGACAATGTACAGTCAAATAAACAAATTAAATAAATATTGTTATATTTAAGCTAAGTATTTTTTCTAAAATTTGTTGCGCAACACTCAGATACAAGTATTTTTTTAGGGCAAGTAATTTAGGAAGCTATTTAACTAATAACTTTTGTAAGTTTCAAAACAATAGAAAAAAAACCTTTGAAGCAAAGCAATGGCTTGACAAGTGCTATTTGTACTCTGTATTTTTTCCATTAAAAACACGAAATTCAGATTTCTCTATTGTTTCGAAAATTACAAAAGTAGCGTCATAAAAACCACTATAATTCGTAAACTAACGGTCAGAATATCATGAAATTTTGACACATATCGTTTGAAGGTTAGTTTTACCATATTCCATACCAAAAATCATGTGGATGTGTGAATTGTGGCGTCAGTATGTCATCCTACGAACTTATTGAGTGATGTGATATACTTGGTCAATATATACATATACGATTACACTACTCATATACATATATGTCACCACGACACCTTTATTTCATGTGACACTGAAATCAATTACAGTTCATCGAACTCTAATTACAATTAAACTAGACTACTCGCTGTAACAAAAGCAAATTAAAAAATTGTGTAACACTTCCGGTCAATTTTCGACACACTAATTTCGTTTTTATTGTTTGCAACTCGTTTTGTAATTTCAACATGGTCTGATTTGTCGTTTGACAAATCAACAAACATGAAATGGACTAGCTTTGAAGTTTGAGGCTGACTGCTGTGTAGTCGGGACAAGAAATATACATTTTTTCTGTTATTGGTTGTTATTAAGTTAAATTGATTTTTAACATACTTAATCAAAAAATTATCAGCAAACTTATCGTGCCAGTTGCATGATTACAGCAAGCCGACTCCTGTGTTCTTTGCATGTGTTGTGTCACAATACATACATATCACCGATACGACAGTACGCCAAGTCAAACTTGTGTACTGTAGGGTGTATTGCAGTTGTTTTGCACACCAACACAATTTATCATGAGAGCAAACTTTTACTTTAATTTTTATCGATACACCACTGTTATGAAAGATACTATAGAGCATTCCCTTCCAGTCCATATAGGTTTAGCGTTGTAGCATGTATTTGTTTGGTTCTAATGGGCTTGTGTCCTCATTTTTTAGTGGTCGATTTTTCAATTGTTGATTGAAATTGATGTTAATAAATGTGTATTGCCGTGACTATTTTATTAAATATCTAAATATTGACGGAGATATAGCAATTAAAAGTTTGAATTGTAGTTTTAGCGCTAGAAATGTCCGGCCATATTTGTAAGACGTGTAATGGATTTTAACGTCAGGTATTTGTTGAGTAGGTCAGTGTAGTGGTAATGTTCTGTAGCTGTTGGTAGTCAAATAATCAAGTCAAATCAAAGAATAATAAGTTTTTATTTTATTTAACCCTGCTAAGGCAGACATAATATTGAAATTTGATTGTTCCTTGAAATAGCTGTAAATAATATTTGATATTTTGATATATAAATACATATAGCAGAGATTTATGAGCTGTAAGGTTGGTAACCTTACACAAGGATTGTGATGTCACATGCACTTGGAATGTGTACAACGTTGAATCCCTTTAATAATTAAAGAGACAAAATGACTTTTTTAATTGTTAATATCTCTTAACATATAAGGAACATTTGAGGTTCTAGTAACCCACTTTATCAATATATAGTACACTTTTATAGAAATTAAGACATAGGACACAAGTCCATTCGCTTAAATACGGTTAGAGTGTAAGAAATACGTAACGCTTGTATTCGGACGGCTTTGTCGTTAGCAGTGTACGAGGGTTCATTACATTTACAGGGTTCGGATAGATAAAGCATAGTAGCGCGGTTAAAATTCGCTGAAGTACGTTTGCAACGTGCGACGGGCGTTAGCATGGGAAATAGGCCGAAATTAAATAAACAAATAAATAACTTTATACGTAGTGGTATTATAAGGCTCTCTTCACACGAGTCGACTGATTTGCAAAGTAGCCGAGCCGTGTTTCATGACTCTATAGAATTTCTAACAATAGCATAATACTCCTATGTATTTGTATGTATGTATGTGTTTAAATAGTTTTGAATAGTATTTGTGCAAATCTTTGCTCATGATGTCACCATCAAAATCATGCAACCAAGCATGCCATGCGACTGAGAAACAGGTCGCTCAAAACATGCTTAAAACCAATTTAGTTTGGTTCGTGCCTTGTGTTTTCTCTCACTCGTATACACGTGCGTTCTCTCACTAACAACAAAGTTGCATTCTCATTCGGTTTGGGCAGATTCGGGGCCAAGGTTTGCAATCAGTCGACCCCAGTGGGGACAACCTAATCGTTTTTGCTAAATCTGCTGCTTACAGTAAATATGCTCATATAAACCTAAAACTGTATTTTTTTTTAAATTTAATTTTTAGGATATATTAATTACTAAGATCATCCTATATTACATCTACGAGTGCAAAACTACGAGTATTGAATGCTAGATATGCACATGCACATGCATAATAATATCTGTCTAATGCATATTTACTTATTAAATTGCCCCTCGAACAGCGCATTTACATTTACGTTATGTTATCTATCCATTTCGTTGTCTGTGCATTTTTTGTTTTATGTTTTTTTTAAACGGAATTTTTTATTCTGTGTAAATTTACATTGCATTACATAAACATAGGAGTTTTTATGTTTCATGTATTTATGCATGATGTATCGTTATTATCATGAAATATGTGTCTATGGTTATGATGATAAAATTATTCTGCAATTTCAAGCAGTTCTGTTCTGACTAAAATTTGCAAGTTCTGTCCTGCAAACATAGAAGAGGGTGGATCATGGATAGTAGACGTAGTGGAGTGAATGGAAAGAGAGTGGGTGGGAGGAATAGTGTTTTATAAATCTGAATATGATGAAGTACCGAGTGATTACAAAATTATGTAAATTATGATATGCACTTTTTGTTTGAGAACTGTAATCTTTAACTCTTGCTCTAGCTTTTTACGAATTAAAAAACATCTTATTAACTGAGCTTTCGAATAATAGATGCCAATGTGGCGAATTAGAAACTTTGGTCATATTATATTTAAATGCATAAATTATAGTATACAAAGATCTAAATTCAATAGTGAAATATTAGATGTGATTAAAACTTTCCCTGTTAATACTAAATTGTTGTTTAGTGATTCAAAATTAATTGGTGTATTATTTAAATATTTAGATAATACTAAAATAGAATTATAAATTAATGTTAAATATATATAAAAAATGTTTGATCGTGGCTATGACAAATAAAAGTCAAGGCCAAATAAATAACTAAATAAATAGATAAAGTCATTCGAATATCTTGTAATAAATGTGTAGCATTTTTTAGGAGGGCGTGCGCGTATTTTTGAAGTTCTTTTTTGTGTGTAATATCTCTATTTTCTTTCTCTCTAGATAGAGTCTTTATTCGTTAAGGTTCACGAGTGCCAGCTAGGGCATTTACAATTTATGGCTCCTATTTTGTAACTGCTTACCTGACTTGAAAAATTGTCAGGAGTTAACAGACGTCAGGTAAGCAGTTACAAAATAGACCCCTATATTTATGTCCAACTGTGATAGCATTGTACCCACAACTGGATGTAAAAGTCATTAGTCCGTTTCATATTCCATCCTCTGACAGATGAAGCTATCATGTTCTTCTGTATGTACTTACATTGTCATCCCTCCTATGCTATGGAACGGTATTCAATTTTCCTATTCAGTATCACCGTCGAACAGATTCATTAGCCGGTAGTGATTTTATTGTATTTGTCGCAAGTCTCTATCAAGATTAAATTCTTAAACGCATATCAACGGAGGGAGAATGGAGAGGGCATTTCAGTATCGCTATGAGTGAATATAAAGTACCAGCGTTTATTGTGCAATGCATTATTATTAGCTTCCTCGCCAACCAGGGTGTGAAATCGAGTAAAATTTTGAAAGAGACTCCAAACACGGTATCCAAACAATCATAGCCAATGATCGTCCAAACATTTGCTTTTTTTGTACAAAGACTTTTTGTGGTCAAGCTCCCAAATATTTGCTTTGGCCATGTTTGAGGTACCGTACACATATGCGTTGACGACTATGACATTAAAATACAACATACAATGCTCAGAATAATCTAGCTCTAATTTTATTTAAATGAATGTATCATACGACTATATATAATATGACATTTGACTGAATAATTTCTTCCATAAGTAATAATAGCTATCAAGTTATCGCAATAGCTGATAACGTACTTATAATTCAAAGAAATTTCTCGTATATTTGCGGCTTATTACGCACGCGATTATTTCCATGTACACATTTATCTGGTTCAATAGTGGGCATTTGCTCGCTCAATAGTAAATAATCAGATTTATCTGCTTTGTTTTTACAGTTACATTCATTTTGTTCAATTGAAACAAACATCCCTCTACTAGTTTCTGTTTGCTTATGACCAGGGGGTAAGAATTAGTCATTAGTCAGGGTACTGACTGACCCAATACGTTCACGAGGGTGAACTGAAACTGAATGCACTTTCTGTGGGATGAACAAGTGGATCGGAGCTGTGACGAATCTCTATCCCGATCCAGAATTTTAGATGTCGTGCAGACAAGGGGACAATCGATATTAATGGCGTTTCATTACTTCGGTGAAATTCGGATGCTTTATTGAGATCTATTTTTCAGACTGTCACGTCCCCAAATATTTTGTGCAGCAGATATTGAGGTATTCTTCCTAAGAAATAATATGGATCAGAAGCGTATAAGATTCGAATACGATATTTTCAGATACGACTTAGAATCTGAATCGACATAAGAGCGATATACGGTGACTTATGGAGATATTTCAAATCGTGTAAATAGGCCACACCCTATTTATGACGTTAAATTTTAAAATACAAAATTACTTTTCATGAACGTAAACAAATATTACCTAACCAAATATATTTTCGAACTGTGGCTTAGAACGTGCTTCGAAAAATCTTACACAAAGGCTAATCAGACATATTCGACATAACTACGATACGAAGAAATGTAGGGGTCGTGTCAATCTGCGGATTGATAACTATTCTATATGATTCGTTCCCTGTATCTGATATGTACGTTTGTTTAATAATTTAAACCCTTAAATATATATTTCATGGCACCCTACTATTTCCAGCTTAACTTTAAAGGTACCCTTTATTATATACATAGTGTAGATTCCCTGCATATAACATTTGTTTGACATTCAAATCGTTTCTATTATATATTACTTTAATATAACATATATTAATATTATAATCCATTCTTGTATATTTTATATAATTCCCAACTTTATATACATTTCAAAAGCAAAGCAGAAAAGTTTAAAGCAATGGCAATAGAAAGACAACGAAGCCGAGGCGAATGAGGCCGATCTGAGCCGTCTGAAGCTATTGTCATATTGTTCTAACAACAAAAAGGCAAACATCAGTAGTGGGAAATGGGGGAATTAAAAAACTGTATAATAGAACAACCTTCAAATTGGTGGTGTCAAAACCAAGAAAAAAATGTGTCGATGTTCGAAATAGATTTATAGGTTATGTATAATTTAAGATCAAAGAATTTAATCCATATTCAGGGTCGCTCTGAAGAAGCCTGTAGTTTAACCTAGGCGTGCCTTTCTGTGTAAAGGTAGCCTGTTGAACGTTACTCCACTATTAGTGATGTAAGCATTTATTTCTTAATTAAATTATTAACTACAGCTGCCACCTATTAATTGAACATAAAATACAGAAATATGTATTGGCTAGTTGGGTGACGCTCTGAACTAAACATTGAAAACAAGCTGCTTATATATAAACAAGTGCTAAAGTCCTAATAACCTGATCATGTAGAATTGTTCATTAGAGCAATTTATACCACACCGTGTAATTATTGAATGTAAGCTATTAGATAAGTGTTTTTTAAAACTTATATTTTTGATATCGAAAATCATATTATTATAAAATCTATCGATATATTTTTCACCGCACTATATTAAATACTAAACCATTATCTTTTATATATAAAATATAATAGAAGACAAGGAGTGAAATAGGTTTTCAAATTTTCCAAATGAATGCGTATCCATGTGTGTCCGCGTTCAGAATGACACTTGAGACAAGTCAAAAAGATTAAAACATCTGGTTTAGACAGCTTAGAGGTAATAACAGTAACCTGGGTTATATGAGTATGTTTATACACAGATAGAGAAACCGAAAACATATCTAGCTTGGACATATGTAGTTAGTTGTATATATATATATATATATATATATATATATATATATATATATATATATATATATATATATGGATTTCGAATCGCCATCCAATTACTAGCTATATGTTCAATAAAACAACCCTTTTATCATAGAAAATTTAACTTTATTATAAAAAGATACTAGCAGCTTTCCACCCCCCATGCAAGGATGACATACAGATGTCATGTCACCACTATTGACAAATCCATATGACATTTAGATAGTACCAACCTTAAAAGATATGTGTCAAAATTTCATGACATTACGACCATTACTGTACGAATTACATTGCTTTTAGTGCCGCTACTTTTGAAATTTTCAAAACAATTAAAAAATCTGAATTTTATGTGTTGATAAAGTATTACTTGTTAATGAGAAAAAATACTCTAGTCCAAATAACAGTTGTCCAGCCATTGCTTTGCTTAAACGGTATTTGTCAATAGTAGTGCCATCTATATCTCATCCTACAAACTTATTGAGTGATATGATATACACAGAACAATAGAAAATGTTCCCATCATTAAACTCCGCATATGTGCGTTAAATTTTATTATTCTTGCTCCACTGCCCTTCGCGCTTGAACAACTCTAAAAAGTGAATTGTATGGTATACATAGCTTTGTACTCGCTAATGTATTACTTAACTTGCTTTATTGTTGCATTCTCACAACAATATCATCATATTTTAGTTTCTGCAATGTTTTTAGGTTAACATTAATGTTAGGTCCAAATAGACTACTTCTTCGTTTTCAAAAATCGTATAAAATTTTGAGAAAACAAGAAGTGTCAGTGTCAAAAGGGCTTTGATCTGATGAAAAACCGTTCTGTAACCATCTATCGCTCACTGTCAGTTCTCTAGAGTTCTCACCGTTATATAAGACTGTCGGAATTGCATACAATAAGAATGACATACCAAAAAGAAAGTGTTACTCTATTTAAGACAATAGGCTTCGATGTTCAAAAAAATTTAATAATCTCTAAATCAAGTTTTATATTATCGACGTAATCTGGTCGAACGTTAAAAGTTAACTCTATAATATGAGTTTTTTTTTTTGGCTCACTATATTATTTATAAAATAGCAAAAGCTCAACTTTTAAACAATAATTATAAAAGCATGTGGCTGCATTTTAACTAAAATTATATTCCCCTATGTTAAAATTCAAAACGAAAGCTCCTGATAAAGTTTCTTGTGACATAAGCTGAAGCGAAAAGCTTGTTTTGTGTAAAGTTTCATTTTGGACAGAGCTTTATCGGATAAAAGCTAAACTGCAACATACGAGGACACCAGCTTTGCCTTGCACCATATGAGTCGGTTCCGCCAGCATCAACCTCAACACTAGAAAACTATTACAACTACTACGTTCTCGATAATATTAAACCAAGACGTGACGTAACGTGACGCGATGTGACGTGACGGGACGTATCCTTATGTAATATAAGAAACATGACGTTAGCTGAACAAATGTTCTCGTCCTGAAATTTATACTGAGAATTATACTCATATGACAAATTCAATTATTAAAGTCTTGTTGGAATTTAATAACAAAATTATTGTCATCTTTTAATTAAAATTATAATAAAGTGAGTTATTAGGCAGCACAGTGGCCGAAAGTATTCATGAATTGACGCTAAGTTTGATTTCAAGACCCAGTGTAGTTTTAAAGGTATTAATTCGATAAAAGTGTTAGGGTTCTCTCAATTAAAAGTCAATAATTATGTAATATTCATTAGTAGTGTAACAGAGCGGGTTCTGGGCTAATGTCATCTCTCTTAACCGGTCTATATGTGTCGAAGGTCTAATGACGAATCGCTAAGTATTCTCTCTTCAATTCCGGAACCATAAGGAGTCCGCACATGAGGCAACTGATTGCAAACCTTAGCCCCGAATCTGCCCGAAACGAATGAGAATGGAACTGTGTTGTTAATGAGAGGACGAATATGTATACGAGTGAAAGAAAAAACACGGCACGAACGAAACTAAACTGGTTTTGAGTACGTTTTCAGCGACTTTTCTCGGTCGCAGGGCATGTTTGGTTGCATGCTTTTGATGGTGACATCATGAACAGAGATGTGCACAAATACCAATAAAAAGTATTTAAATACATACATACATACAAATATGACACAATAAAATCCCCTGTTATACTGTTGTTATGGGCCTAAGTGTTCTCCATGTATAGCAGTTGCCCCGAATCAGCATATATATGAATACCTCTGTTCCTCAACATGTTGTCATGGTCAGGCATGGTCAAGTCACAGAATCACTGCGATGTACCTATTGTAAATATTCGTAGAGCCAAATAAGGCTAACACAAGGTAATTCCAAAGGTTAATTTCCTACTTGCTAGCATGTCACAAGTTATATCCATATTACTTATATAAATTTTATATGAATGTATGAGTGTAAATATGAAAGAACACTTCGGCTATGAGTCTACTGAGACAACAACTGAGATCAAGTTGTTCTTCGATGTAACTTATTTCCCACATTAGGTGTGAGTCACGTGGACCTGTGTAATATGTTATCTATAACATCAATTTTACGTAAATAGTTCGTTTAAGGTATAACATGTTTTCTCTATTATCTTCTTTTCCTAGTATGTGTAATTTCAATAAATCTTTTGATTTATATTTCATAAAAAACCGATAAAAATTTAATAAAAAGATAATTAAAAGATTTACCCAATATGTAATCAAAACAATGGAAGGCACCGCCATCTTAACATGAAAAAAGGTACTACTTTTAAAATTATATCATTAAATACATGTTCTGTACACCGCTTGCTAAATACCGGTGTATTAAATTCAACCATAAATAATTATTTTTATTTTACCATTAACAAATTACACAATATTATAAAATAAATCAATATTTCATGGGGGACATCTTTTAAAGTAAAAAGAATTTATTTATCGAACGGTATTATATATATGTATAAAATAAAATACTTTATTGGCGTTGTGACATGCGCAGTTATGTAGTGTGCATACAAGCCGGGGTCAGTCGCGTATGTGATCTCGAGCGGATCTGACGTACTTGCGCCGGTAATTTAAATAGATTATAAAAAACATAAAACGCTGCGTATTATTATATATATTAATAATATTATAAAATAATTATAATTAATATAATAAGTGTGTTTTTAATTACAATAACTTTTGGATTGTCAAAAAAAATATTAAAAGTGAGTTTTCAATATATAAATATTTTTTTTAAGTGTTGTTTTCAAATATTTTGAGAGACAATTTCAGTAAATTATTTGTTTATGATAATTTTAATTGAAATGTTTGTTTACTTGAATTAAAAATGACAATTCCCTTGTTGTGATGCGAGCCTGTGCCAAGTACGACTGAAGATTGATCGAAAATATCGTGTCTAAGGGTGAGTAATTCGAAATTCATTATTATAATTACATTTTGGTTCCATACGTACTACTTTCATTATTTATTACCGCTGTTATTGTTGTTTGACATAATAAATTGATGAAATATTTTGAATATACAAGAACGACTCTTAAGTTCCATGTAAAATAATTCAATCGCGCGCGTGTAAACAGCTGCATGGCAAGTTCTTAACAAAAATTTCATAAATATTTATATAAACAATCCTGACCCTAATGGTTATGACTTTTATGTAAAATATTCAGGCGACACAGTGGGCGAGAGCATTGATGCTTTACACCAGACTGTTGTGCTTTCAGGTTCGATCCCAGACCAGATTTTATATTTTCTGGGTTTGGTTGTTATCTTGATAAGTTAAATTCATTATTTACATACATAATCGTAAACTTATTAAGCAGCAGTTTAATTCACAGATAGGAGGTCGTAGGTGATAGGACTAACTTAGAACATTAATGCTTTACTCTGGTTTGCAATTTCTATAACTCTTATGTGGGGTGAAACGAGTATGATAGAGAATTGTCGACAGATTTGATTAGAAAATCAGATTTTATTCTATCCAGGTTAAATTTTGACAGATTCAAGGCCCGAGAACTCCCCTCCACCTTCGTCTTCCCCTCTCGTCAGGCTGATGTATAGCTAATTAGGTATACATTAAGTTCATTTTGCAATAATGTAATATTCGTTTCACCCTACATAAGCTGAAAATAGTAAGTTAAAAGAAGACCCTTACAATAATATATTTTTTTTAATTTCACTTATTTAACATCAGCTTATTTGCAATGCTGAGTCCTATCATCGACGATCTTCTACCCTGTTGCCAGTTTTTATGATGTCAAGCAGGGTACTATCATTTAGAGTAAAATTATTTGATGTGGGAACCGACCCCTGTTGGAATATTATATTCCTATGAACTAATATTCTCGGCGACTCAACATCTGAGGGGAAGGAAGGGTGAAGGGAGTGAAATGAAGCGTACGCAGTTTGAAGCGTACTCCCTTAAAGCGATTTATTCCATGTCAAATAATTTTACTCTAAGTGATAGTACCCTGATGTCAATACCTAAATAGTTTTTGATAATGTAAGTAAATAATCAACAAAACTTGAAACAACCCAAACAATAAAAAATAGCGCTTGTCGGAGTACCGAACTCCAAGATACAGAAGTCTGTCATCAAGTATCAAGATCTCTCACACTACACTATATCGTCTACAAAATAAACTCTTTATTTCGAAATCAAAATAAAATTTTATTAATCTAATTATCCGCTTTCAAGTTTTTTCCATTCTTCAATCTAAAATATTCAACCAGTGATTATTTCACAAAACTAATCATTACAATTATTTTCTAAAGAAGTTTGTTTTTATTGATTTTATAACCTAAAAGTAATTAAAATTAATATGTTTACTTAGTCTTATACAATGAATTATAGAGTAGTCTGTGATTTGAAATCAAATTATATTAATTGATTGGTAACAAAGCGTATAGTAACAGCGCCAGTACCACCTGACGGCGCTACCTCAAACCGCTCAGACACCTGCTGACACCTGCTGTCAAGGACTTGACACTGACATGTTTTGTTATTTAATTATAAACGAATCTGTGAAACGACTTGGAACCGCGATTGAATATTTTATTAGATTATTGCGTTGTGGCTTCGAAAACGAAAACGAAAACGAAGAAGAAGAAGATGAAGTTGGCAGATTGATAAGATATACGCAGAACAAATATTGTACGCAGTCAGGCTTTGTAATACGAATGTTTGGGAAGAATATTATCATATAACGCTTTTCTATATTAAATTACAATATGTGGGAAATCAATATGAATGAATATAATTTTTTTGAGGCTGTACTCAATACAAGACGGTTGTGTGTATATTAGGGCGAACAAGAGCTTAATTCAGTTCCTTGTAGCATAGGCGCCAGGAGAATTTGATAAAGAAGTCGTTGACAGTAGACTATTCTTGTATTGGTTGTAGAAAAGCTAGTACTGCTAAAGCCGGCCCCAAATGTTTGCCTCCGATGTGTGACTCAAATATTGAAGATTAACATGACAAGTTTCCTGCTACACGTTGGAACAAATGTTTGATCCGAATGATTTATTTATTTTATTAATTTGTTGATATTATTGACACTGACACTGTTTAACAAAAACTTTCAAGTAAATAAAAAAACTTTCAAGTATAAAACCTTCCTTT
This sequence comes from Panorpa germanica, assembly GCA_963678705.1. Taxonomy (NCBI): domain Eukaryota; kingdom Metazoa; phylum Arthropoda; class Insecta; order Mecoptera; family Panorpidae; genus Panorpa; species Panorpa germanica. The sequence continues at coordinate 8,438,263 of OY783206.1, read as the reverse complement.
GTTGGACGATTCGTGCAGCAGTGCATGAAATGTAGATCAAGTGTGTGGTGGGGGTAGACAAATCCCTTTCGACGCGGGTAAACGACCAACAACAGCCCGAACTTCTTTCATCATGAACGTTGGACACATGATATTGAATACATTTACTTCCATGAGTGTCCAACGTTGGAAGGTGTTCGTAGCATCGTTTGGTGCCGACTTAAGACTGCCAAACGCAGTGACGACTGGTTTTATAGCGAAATAATTCTTTTGGCAAGGGAAAAGTGAAGATTTACATGACACAGGCGAGTGCGTATGGCTTTCATAACCAATTTTGTTTCTAGTTTGGTAAACTGGTGATAAAGTGACTATCATTGAATGGTGAAATTAGATTTTCTACAAAATATGATCAATTATTACAAAAATATAAACACAATTTGTATAAGTTCTCACATGAAAAGTTAATGTGCTCCAATGTTTGTATCTCCGTTCCGCACACCCTGCATATCCTTTCCTCGCAATTTGCTCAGTATCTGTTTTCTTTCTCCTCGTTTCCCAATCTGAATTTGGCAATTCTTCTCATGTTTTTTGTGTATTTTTCTCTTAAGTATTGTGGTATCACTCTCTCCCAAATCCTTTTATATCTTTTGTTGTAATTGCTCTTCTCAATTTTTTCTGTTGTTGTATCTCTCTGTCTCTCTTCCTTAGCTCCTCTTCCACACTTATCCCTTCTTCTCTCTGACAATTGCAATATTTAGATATTCAAAACAGTAAAAGTATATAGAATTCTTTATCACTTATAATACATAATTCACCCTTTTAAGACAATTCACCCCGATGGACCATCACTGATATAAATCCATTAACCTCAAATGCTTTCTAAGGTAATGAGATTTATATATTTTCTTTTAACATTTCCCCAAGATATTTTACTAAAGAAAATTGATAAAGCATATATTGAAAATATATTTTATATAAAAAAAAAACCTAAAACCCAATTTAATGAAATGGGTAATTCAATAGTAACGGTCGTTTAAAATATATATTAGGGGAAGAAAAGCATTTAAGAATCGTATTTTGATTATCGTTTACGGTAAAAAGAAAAATCTTTACATTAGCGTGATGTCAGAAGTGAATTAATATCGATATGGATAGTTAATGGGTCGGGTTGGGCCCTATTATAAGTAGTCATTTTTTGGGCTTTCATTGAAAGAACTATTGAAGATAATGGAGGTAATACTGCAACAGTTATTGGTTCTTGTGTCCGAATTGGATCGATTCAAACTTTACGAGAAACCTCCATGATCTTTTGATTTGAACACCCTATGGTTACTTCCAGTGGAGATACTTAATGAGAAAGGTATACTCGTACAATCTCGATGCTTAGGCACTTGTGACACCTTTCTTTTTAAGCTAAAAGAATAATAATTTCAGAAGTGGGTCAAATTTAAAATTATTTTTTTAATTATTAGTTCGTGTGTCACAAAAAGGGAAATACCCGTATATTTTCAGTCAGTCTTCTTTTTTATGATATAAAAAAAAAGTTTATAAAAATGAATGTGTGGGTCATAGCTTCGCCATCACTGGTCTGGGGATCTTGTGCACCATCTTATGTATGTTGGAAATAGATTCAAGAAGAATATCTTCAAACATGTTATGGTCTATACATTTTTAGCGGAGGCGCCACTCATACTATACATTTTCAAAACTTTATTATTTCAGAAAATACAAAAAGAAGATATTGATTTTTTTTTTATATAAAATTTCTAGGGCTTCCTAGGCACGTAGCCCTTTATCGCCACTACAAATGTTCTGCTTTAACTTTAATTTTACTTTAACTAACCTTTATATTCCGACAACAAGAATGATCTGTTCATAGCCACTGCTGTTATAAATTTCGGTTTCTCAATCAAAAAGGCGGTGTTAACAGGAAGCGTCTGCGAAGTCATAGCACCGTTCTTTGGAATGTGGTCAGGATCTGCCACCTCTTCACCACATTCGCATTTAGAGTTTGGAATGATTTTGTTTCTTGCTAGATGTTTCGGAGCTCCAGTATGATTCATTCTTAGTCTTGAGGTCATTGTCATTAATCTTCTTGGCCATGTTAGTTTGGCAAACCATGGCTTACGTTTCTGTATTGGTTGTATTTTATAAACTTCTCTACCTTTATCAGAATTATCCCACTTGTGTTGCTAATTTAAGATATTGATTTAATTACGACCTAACTAGATTGGTTATTAGCACTGAAAAATACACCACTGCCTCTTAATAACATATGATTGAATTTCAATGTAATCACCGATACAATACTCTCCATGCTATCCCAGCTACAACATGGCTGATTTGATATATGAACAGAGGAACCGTAATCAAGTACGTTTTATATATATATGTTATCTATAACAGAAATGATAACGTCCGCAGACGTAACACCCGGTGGTAAGTCGAGTAAATGACCGGCAACAGCCCTCGAGGCACTAGGAGTTAATATGTTTTGGCCAGAAACCAATTCGTACGGCATTTATAGAGCACTAAGTATTAAATGGTAGCCGAATTCAACGAAATGACCCAAATTCACTGAACAAAGAAAAAATAAACAAAAGAATGTTGCACAAAGATGGTGATACTTCGATGAGTAGGGGGAGGGAGAAGTAGGATGGTGGAAAAGAAATAGACTCGATAATCTGAGTGTTCTAGATCTGTACAGAATGAGAATTCATCGTTTCAGCAAAAATACTGGTCCATTCTCGTAGAATAGAGAGATGAGAGCCAAGATTGGGATGGAATGGGTTGTGGTTGTAAAACAGTTGTAATAAGTTAGTAGTATGAACGTGCCTGATGTTAATATGAGAGAAATTGGACTGTGATAGGGTAGTCGCTTATATTCTGCGGAATGTAATGGACAATATATTTATGTTTTGTGTATATATACATATATGTAAGATTGGAAATTCACTTTCATGTAAAATCGCTATCCTAGAGAAATTGATTATTAATTATTTTTTTAATTTCTAATTAAGCTAAACCGCTTTATTGATAATATTTAAAAGGAGTATTCTATTCAATAGTCTTTACTTTATTTAAGCCAGATCACAATTTATTCTTTTAAAGCCGGCTCCAGACGATACGGTGTACGTTTGATTAAAATGCTTACCTTAAAATGTGTGTCAAATATTACATACACGCGGTGGAACGAATGTTTGATCCGAATGTTTTATTTATTTTATTAATTTATTGATATTATTGACACTGACACTGTTTAACAAAAACTTTCAAGTATGAAACCTTCCTTTGTTGGACGATGGTCCAACCATCAACCGTCCAACGTTGGAAGGTTTTCGTAGCATCGTTACGACAAGAATCGAATGATTCTCGGTACAAATAATACAAATTCTACGACTGCAACATGCGACATTTAACATTCATATATTTTCATAGCATGCATTCCTAAGTTGATGTTATTTAGACATGGGTGTACTAAATTATGGATGAAAGTTGGATGTCGCATGTTGGAGTCACACTGTCGTTTATAGGGTCTTACATCGTACTAGAAGTCAATTCGTTCGTATGTCGTAATATCTTGTAACTTCTAAATTTTCTATATTCTTTTGTTAGCTATTGTCCTGTTGTTATACACTGATCATAAAGCCATTTTTGTTAATTTATCTTTTATTATGCATAATGCATAAACGCAATAGAGTCCTCTAGACGTGGTATGTTTCATAGCATCACACAAGTATTTACGGTTGTACTTCGACCAATTTTCAACCTCACCTATATATATGTATATATTTTTATTTATTTTTTTTTGGATCGGCAACCTAAATAGCACTGCTATCCACTACAACCATTAAAAATCCCAGAATGCTAGTAGTTTTTACACAAAAATCTATTTTACAAAAAATCAGAAATATTTGAAAATTGTGGTCATCGTAGTTAAAATCATCTTAAGGTGTTTCAATTTTCGAAAGATTCTTATTTTTTTTTTTTTGTAATTTCTAAACAAAATGAGATAATTTTTTTTTTCTTTTTTTCTTGTGTAGTCATGAGCAAGACCACCTTCTGGTGCCCGCTTATCGTTGAATTTTGGGACACCCTGTATATATGAGATAGTTCTGTGGCTCGAAAAGCAAATTATCATATCAATTAGCAAGGTTCATATCCCAGTACTAATTTACTAGTTATAATACAGTCGAATTCAATCAGATAGAGGATAAAATTTTACCAGTTGTTTCAATAATGAACTAAACGATCGACATACCCATATTTTTCAGAATCATGTTTGCATGTAGTAACTTGTAATAGTCATATAGACTACTAATTTTGTGAGCTATATGTAAATGAATTTAATTTCTCAAATTGAGGCAATCCTGTGTCAGAACACTTTCCCCCAAGCAAAACCATTCGCCACTCCACAAATATAATGAAACTGCGTGTGGTGTTTTGTTTGCGTAACCTTTTGAACCTTGTTGTTAGTAATAATTAATAGAAAGCCGCAAGTAGAGGTCAAAACACATGTGTACTAGATGTGTGTTGTATTTAGCGAGGTCGGCGTGGTGTTTCAGTTGCTCCCTTAATGGCTGTAATGGCAATAAGTGTGGCACAGGATCAAGAAGGCGGAATATTGCCAGTTACTTGCAATTAAGATAGGCTGCTTTAACCCTACGTACGAGGCGATCTTAAGGTTTATTTTATTTATAGCGCTTTGTCTTACAAGGTTCTTTAGTTTATAATTTATAGTAACAATTTATTTTGTTAGTTGCTTTAATGTTTCATGCAAGTATCATTCCCACTCACTGCTTTAATTTAATTTTGTATTTTCTATTTAATTTAAATTGTTTAGTCATTCACAGTACTATTTTTAATTAAATTTATTTTTTAAGTTTTCTTAGTTTTTATAGAATCTTACCCTAAGGTTCAATGTTTTCAATTAAAAATATTAAATTACGAAAAACTGTATTATATTATAACCTCCAAATGAGACAATCTGAAGAAAGAAGTTTAATGTCAGTTTGTCAAGAATAAAGAAATAAAAGCAATTTCTATTACTGATTGTAATTAAAAACACCAATTTTAATTATTTCACCTTCAATTTTGTCCAACTGTCGAACTGTCAAAATTTATATTACTAAAGACGCATGCGCACCAACTAAATTAACTGAAGTCAAATTAAAACACGAATGTAACTAGGAATGCCTATTCTGAAAACCTGAAATCTAGATTAAAATATTAGATAAAACAGTAAATTAAATATCAAAACAGTGAGTGGGAATGAGGCTTAACGGTCCGCGTTTTCAGATCAGTAGAACATTAATTCTATTCTAAACTTTTTATCTACGTCATTTTCTGAATTGTCTTTAATTTTTACTAATCAATCAAAATTCTTGAGTTTTACTTTTTGTTCCATTATATATAGGGCAGTAAGAAATTCTAGAAAAGGTTGAAGGTTTCCAATCTCTCACATATACAATAAATATAAAATAAATGTGGGTGTGGCCAAATATTTTATTTTGTTCAATGTTAAATATTCTTATAAATTTAGATATTTTTTTTTAAACGTTGGAATTATATCCTTGGCTTGTGGGTTAGAGAATTAGGTAAAACGGTAGGTGAATATATGTATTTTACATAATTAATACCTAAAATATTTGGAAGTATTTTTTTATTGTATAACTGCGGTTTTCGAGAGCTAGGCTATATATCGCATTAATTGTAATATAATAGTTGTGTGTGTTTTGTAGATTTGTTTATTTATATGGTTGAAATATTTGTTTATTTTTGATTTGTTTATCATTTGTTGAGTTATTTCTCTTGCCAGTCATGAAATTGTAACAAGTACATACTCGTATAAAAGTTTATACTTATTTCATCATATCTACGTCATTGCACCCATGCTAAAAATAAAAGTTAATCTAGATAAGAAATAGTCGTCCAGTGACGGCTATATCTGTAAATGACAATTAAAAACGTTGTGGTAACTTTAACACACTATGTCTTTTTAGTCTTTTAAAGTCAGACGTATGTTTATCTAGTAGATTAACAGCTAGATAGTTTGGATGATTGTTTAGTCGCTGCTGGTATCTTTGGCTGAATTTCTTAATTTCTTTTTTCATAGTTGTAATGCCGAAGTCATCCAAATATTAAGTATAAAATGTTACGTAAATATTAAATACGAATTAGTAATTTTTTTGAGACTCTACACTGTTAAAAATGTTCTTAATTTTAATACAAATTTAATTGACAAATGTGTATTATAATTAAGAACTAGTTATTAATTTTTTTTAATATGTATTTTGGTCTGGTCTTTTTTTTAATATGTATTAATATGTATTCTAATTTGTTAAAGAATTTTTTGAAAATGCACTGGAAATGTTATCAAAATTAATATACGTGCATCTGAATTTTTTAAAACCTGGTTCTAAAATTTACAAGTTTTTTAAGAGTGTAGATATTCCGTACTTCCCTCTAAGGAAAACCATTGTATCACAGCAATATTCTCCATTTCACAAAATCTAATTACGTCTAATACACAAATTAGTAATCATTAAGTCTGTGCTTAGCATCACCGCTGTAAATTCGATGACATCTGCAGTTCCTATGACATCCTAGTGCTAGGGTATCATCAACTATTGTCACGTTTTCAACTTGCAGCATTTCCTGAGGTTTACGACACTGAAACATTAAAATGTAAATTAATCATCTTCATCTGACCCAATTCAAATCACGTTCTCGTCATAATAATTGACAGGGAAGAGGGGTGGGGAGGTGTGAGAGTGACGTAGTAGGATGGGAGTAAATTATTTTGTTAATTAGCATATAAATTGACATTCTACATCACCATGATTTAACTTTAAATTATTAATTTTCGTAGTTTGTATTAAATATGTTTGCAAACTTATGGATATACGATATATCCGTCTCTTTCTTTCGTTTAATAAATTGATATTTCTTAAGGTTCTCTCTCACAACACTGGAAACGACATCTTGCGACCTCCGACTTATAAACATATAAGCATACTTTATTATGAGAGAAAATATCTTCTTTAATGATTTCACTGCACTAAGAAAGTTTTGAAGAAATATATATTTCATACGTCCGTATTTATAATATACAGGCAGTCGTCTGTATCCGAACTTACTTGGAATCATCCAACTTCGCACTAACGCGCGAGGTCGTATTTGTGTTAACTATTTCATGAAAAGTAGAAACTGAACCTTGAAATTAATTTATAGCAAACTAGCAAGCTTTAAACTTGCATGATCAGACAATTTTATTCCTGAGGGGTTATAATTTTGTTTCAGTTGAAATTAATCTTTTAAAAGATATGTTCTCTCTCTCTCTCTCTTTCCCATACTTTATCTTACTCTCCTACTTTATAATTCAGAACCGCACATCGCCTTCACTTCATACCTTCAACTTTTATATCTACCATTTTATTAATGTACAACCAATACTGAATTTATAGCTTTCTTCCTGTTTCGTTCCTGTAAGAATTCATCTGAGAATTTTACCGGAACTGTAACAGTATCCAGAAAATGAATGATATTCACGCTGTGTTATACTATACTGCTTGTGACGTCACGTATATAATATATGCAGTCACTCTAGTTATCACTTCCGAGTTCCGCCGACCTATTTTACGAGTATAACACATTGGGCTCACTGAATCTTTTATATTAAAATATTTTTATAACTTTTTTAACACTTATCTTCATCATTTTTCTAATGTAAGTTTTTTAAATTACGTAATTATGAATTATTGTTTAATGTAACCTAGTTCCCAAACTCTCCAAGAAAGAGTTTCATTCATATTTAATTTATATGTAACAGTTCTTTTATATAGAATGTGTTATAATATGGTAATTCTGAAGTTTTAAATAGAAAAGAACGTTTTAAAATCTTTTGCGTCAATGGGAACTGAGCGATAGCTGAAATATCAGTACCTTAGCAACAGTTAGCCGCTTATGAGATATTAGTTTACCAATGCAAGTGATATTACAATCCGCCATTACCGTATCATGTAACCATCGCTATTATAACGACGCTAGACGCATATCACCAGTTTTATATTATCTGTATTATGGCATATCGAGGCAATGCAGCTTTAGATTAAGAAATAGTTACCTTACAGATCCATTTTCATTTAAACCATTTACATAGGGTGCGTTCCACTAAGCGTTCACAACAATCACGCGCACGTCCGCAGTTTTTCCCGTTCCACTTGCTTGTGAGCGTTGAAAAAATAACGATTACGATAGTTGATTAAATAGCTCTGTAGCAAAAGCTATATCTACAAACAAAATATATTTTTCATAAAAGAAATATATTCTAAGGGCCTTATTCTGTGAAATATTTCATCGTTGTAAAATGACGTCACAAAAGCGATGATTTTTTATCTGGTATTCTGTAAGAAATTTCCATCGATTTTATTTGTGCTGGAAAAAAATCGACCAAATTATAAGGTCGCCTTTAGCCGCCTTTTATTTTTTAGAGCTGTACATTCGAATTTTAGTACAAATTTTTTAATACACAGTATATTTATATGAATATACAAATATAAATATATCAGAAAGTGAGGTTATGTTGCTTGTCAATTGACTTGAACAATTGACATGTATTCGTACTTGTCAGTGTTTGAATTTTTAAATATTCTGAATGCCGTGATTGGTCAAATATTTTTAAAATTGATGATATCTTAAAATACGTCATCAATACGAGTTTATACTTTTTCACCGCTGTATTTTATAAGGGCGATGGAAAATTTTGCATACAGAATACCACTTTAGATATATTAAATACAGCGACTTTATTCGAGATTACATTAATGATAATGAACATTGTTTATTAAGTGTCACATCAAATATGAATTAAAATTAATTTTATTAAGCTTATTTAACATAATTATATAATAAAATAAAATCCACTAAAATATCTCTTTCCGAATCATATAAAGTATTTTTTTCTGTCATCGTCATCTTTAAGTTTTGCGTTATGTTTAAATATTGCGCCGAAATGCTCAATAACGATCACTACGACCCAACTCTTCAGATGGGTCGTTGTGAGCTTGGCATGAGTGAAATTAATGACGTCATTAGTGACGTTTTCGAATATTTTGGACGTTGTGAACGTTTAGTGGAACACACTAATAGATAACTAGCGCCATCATTTAGCGTATTTGGACTAAGACTTTACAATCGTCACTGCAATACTCTTAATTTTAACGTAATATTCGCGTTACAGGACACTGTTATTTTTTAAAAGGCTAAAGTTTAAACTCCGAACACTTTTATAACTCCATCTTTCAAGTAGCAAATATAACCACTTAGTGTATTATGATATCATATCCTTTAAAAAAGGGTCGTTTTTTATTTTGTATTTTTTTATTTATATAATTCGTCAGTCTCGAGGGATTTGAGAACCCTGAATGTTAAATGCCCTTGTTACGTTACAACAACAGGCGAACAAACGAAACGTAACGAAACGAACGAACGACAGCGCACGAAACTCTTTTCCCTTTAAAAAGGTATTTTTAATCATTAATAATTTTAATATATTTTGAATAAAATATAAGCTTTTATTTTTTGAACACGTCTGCCTGTATTTTATTGAAACTTCTTTTTAAAATATTTATAAAATGGTATAAAAAATATATGAAGGAATATTTTTTGGTTTCGTGACGAAATATCTAAAGGGATAATCCAGAAAATATTTGGATATACGTACTATATGTAGGGAATATACATTACGATATGCTGTTGTGCCACTGTATGTTATATGTATGTGCATATTCAAACATTTCTGCATGTACATAGTATATAGTACTGTCATTTTATTCATATTATGTATATGCAATGTATATACAAAATATTGTTTTCATTCAAAATAAGGTTTCACCTTTTTTTTAATTTTTTTTTTTTAATTTATTCATATTATTGTACAACATATTAAGTTTATTGTGTAAAAATTTGAAATCGATTGAAGTAAAACTGTCGGAGATATAAAGTTTTAAGTCTTCAACTCTCTGGTGTGCTTTCGTGTTACTTTGAAACTTTTAAACGCGTTTTTTCAAACTTAGCTTTTTCAGAGACGGTGCTCTCTCTAGCTTAAAGTCTACTGGACCGATTCTTTTGAAATTTTGCACACTCTTTCTTTACATAAACGCTGTCGAGTTTTTTTAAATTTTTTAATTTGAACATATTTTAAAATAATTTTTATATACTTAATAAATAATGATTTTTTTCTTGTAAAATCGGTATTTTGACTTCTGAGTGCCGTAAAAAATTGAAAAATCAATAAAAAAAGAAAAACTTGGCAGTGTTACCTGCAGAAACTTATCAACTAATAAAAACATTTTGGTTTTTCGATTTCAGAAAATTCAGTGATGAGTTATGAGTGGCACCGCAATGTTACTTTTTTTTGTGACGTCTGCGGAGATTCGCTGTCAATGCCTCATTTCTTGATATTTATTTATGAAAACTTTACAAAGTATTCTTTAAATGTTATTTTATGATGTAGTAATTATTGAAATAATTATATGTTAATTGTGTTGTCAAAAAACATTATCGAAAATATGCTTCTTGTTATCGTTTTGACCTTACCCTCCACTTAAGACAGACTAATTTCTCGATACTGTAGGAATATATAGGAATAAGCACACTTCCAAAAAGACTGTCTTGAGACAAAATTGTTCACTGATCAGTCTTAAGACAGTTGCTTCTCCAGTTTATACCAGTCCGTCTCTGACTGAATACAGATATAGATTCTATTCATAAAATCAATATTATTTATTCATCGAATTCTATAACATAAAATTATATACTAAATACATAACCGTGCTACAGATTACATCTCCGTTTCAGCAGATTTATGTGCGGGCACGCAGTTGTTGTTCAACACGGTCGTTATTTAGAAATCTGCGTGCCCGTTATACGTGAACCCGGCCGGCATCCCTTATAAAAGATGTGAATATAAAACCTACCCTTCCTTTTCAACAACAGTCAAGTGTCTTTTATTTTATAAACATGATGATTTTATCGCAGTATTTATCTAAAGGATACGCCACTGCCACACACTGGTTTGCCTGGTGTATTTATTTAACCACGGCTTTCAAGTTCCTGCGTTCTGCTCGTTTTGAGATAAAGGAATCCATTTGCAGTTTTACGTTTTTACAATTTTTTTTTATAAGATTTTCAAACATTCTGGGGTTAGCCTGACTATTTGTTCGTTTGTTGGAAATATCATTGATTTTGTTTATGTGTATTAAATATAGATATAGTATCACCTCTATAACGCGGCTTTCAGTAATGCGAGAAATTGTGCAATTTCTTCTTTAATTATAAAAATTCAACCTCCGTATATTTATGCTCACAAAACTTGAAAAGTTGACTTGATATTTAGAAACAACGTTGCATTCCTTTCTCGAATTCCTTCGAATTTATTTCTTTCCTTTCTTTCCAGTTTCCCATTCCTTTCATATCAGACTGAGCGTGACCAGGTTTATCTAGTAATTGATAAAAATATACCTGATTATTAATTTTTTATTTCTTAATTTTTCTTATTACATTCGCAATATATTTAAGACAATATAGATCGTCCAGTTCATTAATGAGACATCTCTCAAAAGTTAAAATTTAAATTAAGTATGTAGTTGTATGTAAAAGTGCATCCTCTATTTCAATCAATACTCAGATAACTCATATAATGCAGATAAACTTGGCGAGAACCGCAACAATGCTAATATTCGAAGATGTCTGAGTAATGAACTGTAAATTCGTTGTTTCGATTTCGATACCATTCGACGTTTCAACATCCATTAACCACTCTTGTTAAAGCTCTATAATTGTATTATTTTTTTTGTTAAAACTTGATAAAATATACTTTTTGTGAATTGTACAACGTAGAAATGCAACAAGAAGTCTACAGTAAGACTAATTGAAGTGACAGTCCAGTGTGTAACAATCCTAACATATTAAAAAATTATAATTGTAATAAATTTGGTAACATGTTAAGCTTACTGTACAACTATTTAGAACACAAAAGAATTAAATGTAAGTTTCAGCTTGTAAAATAAAATTAATTATATTAAATACAATAATTTATATTAAATATAGATAGTAATGATTACAAGTTAATGTATATTACTGACGCATGATGCATAATTTCAAAATTCAAAATTACAATTAAGGTTAAAATGTTCACAGTAAACATTTTGGAGTATATTCTATTTCATGAACGCGTTGTTTTCTATTCAGTCGTTCATAGAGAATGTCTGTTTTATGAGCTACAGACGGCGCAACGACTGCTCACTGCTGAATAAAAGCGACTCCTGTGACAGGTAGGGAATCAATTTGAACTGAAATTGATTTTCTGTGTGTTGCTCCAACTTGTAAAACGTTAGAATTGAAATGTACGAGTGACTAGAACTTCACCTAGCAATTCTATTTCACCAAATGTTTACTGGGTTAAAGTAAAACTAAAAACAATGAGTGGGAATGGGGCTTTATTGAAATTATAACTATTAGAACAAAATACGTCAAACAATGAAAACTATACGTATCGCCGCCCACTGCTTGTCACTCACTGTAAAACTTTTAACATTTTCAACGTTATCAACGTGCGCGCTGAAAAACATTTTTCACCACGTCAGCAAAACTTGTTTCCAAACTTCGATTTTGTTTATTTGACACAATGGATTCTGCCAATCACCCGCTGCGTCACGAGCTGGGTGTTAGAAGGAAGACAGGCAGTCCATTATTTGTGAGGACTTCTATATAATGGATTTAATAGTTAGAATTTAATAAAGTTGAAATATTGCCAATATTAGTGGTTAGATCTTGTTGCATAGCATAACTAATTTAAAGAAAACTTGCTTATTTCGTTATAAACTAATATTTTAAGTTTTACTGAATATATGCTTAGAGTGCTACTATTTCCGATTGAATAAATTAGAATATTAAATAATTACGTTTCAAGCTACAATTTTGCAAGCAGAATATAATGTGGAAAACGTTAGAACGTAATAAAACCACCCTCACCACATTCCATTTATAACATCTGGGTCACAGCCACTGAATCACGCCCATCCTTTCCCATTCCACCCCTTTCCGTGGTTTTCCGTATATTATTCTATTTCTTAAAAACCCTGCAGCGAAATTCATGAAATAAAAATACCGAAATTATGAAAACACAAATAATATAATGTTGTAGTATCCTTGTCGTTGTAGCAACATGATCAAAAGTCGTAGTACAGTGTTGTTTCTGGTTACATGTTCCCGGAGGAAAGAAAGGAAAAGAAAATGAGATATAAATTGTAAAAATAAATTTAAAAAAGGTCGCCCATTGTTGTTTTTATATCTAAGAAGCTATTATATATAGAACTTTTATATAAATACACAAAAATATTTATCTGTAGGAGTATTTCTATCTGGATATTTGTTGTGAATATGTTGTATATTTGACCCTCTATAACGCGGATAATGTGGACCACGTGATATGAAACCGCATTATAGGAAACGTACCAAATATCTTAACGAAAAAACTATTTACAAATTAAATTAGGGTCGTCTGCACATGGGTCGACTGACTGCAAACTAGTCGCGCAATGAAATTTCTAACGAAAACGTTAAACGAGCCATGTCAAGCAGTGTTTCGTGACTCTATAGAGTTTTTAACAATAGCATAATATCGGATTTTATTGTGTCGTATTCTGAGGTATTTGTATGTATGTATGTATGTGCACATCTCTGCTCATGATGTCATCATGAAAAGCATGCAACGTAATTGAACTACGGCCAAGAAACATAGTCGCTTAAAACGTGCTCAAAACCAATATAAAATCAGTTTAGTTTTCATTCTCATTCGGTTCGGGCAGATTCGAGGCTCGCGTTTGCAATCAAATTTAATAGACAAATGCGTATTAAAATTAAAAACTGGTTATCAATTTTTTCAATGCTTTGCAAATGTATTGTATATGTTGTGAAAATTAATATAGTAATTATTAGTACAAAAAGGGTGAGACCCTTATTTATGAATCCTAACTACACTTTGTTTGCATTTTAACTAAACACATCACACAGCATAAAAGAAAAATCATGAAAATTAATTATTTTTAACTTCGTTCATTTTCACTTGATTTTTCTTTTTACGACACAAAAGAAATCAACATCAGCGTATGAATTTTCGTCATGTGACGTAAAAACTCAACAAAAAAAAAGAAAAAGAGAAAACCTTGCATTAAACTCTAATGCACTTGTATTTTATTAAAAAATAATAAAAAAGTATCCTTTACATTAATGGAAAATGAAAATTCTAGAAAAGAGGGAAATGACTGGCAATTATTAAATATATAGCAAAGAAGTGCAGATGACGCAAATTGAATAAATATTACAGAAAAATAAAAAGTCTAAGTTACTTTGTTTTGATGTTTAGTAAAAACATAACGGAGAGTTAAAACATAACGGAGAGTTAGCATAACAAGAGCTGAAGGCTTGACACCATGACATCCCTACAAAGGGTACAAGAGAACACGAAATTATAAAATAAACATGTTTTTTACAATTTTTTTATTTCTTTTTTTCATTTCTGAATATAATACTTTTAACGTGGGTGAAATACAAAACAAAAGAAATATCTGAAAACAAATAACGAAATAGATGTAAAGGAAAATGAGTCTTATAATAAATGTAAATAAGGGTGATATTAACTTGTAAAATATTTTATGTACCTTTTTTTATATTCCCCTGTTTTATATTCTGTAAATTTTCTTTTTACGAAATCCATATTTTAGGTTAATTAATATTTGGTAATTAATAATTCAATGTTTTATGGAATAATATGTAATTAAAAATGATTGTTTTAATTTTGTTGTAATACAATACCTTAGCTTTTTTAATTAAATATGAAAAATATATTATATAATTGTTCTTATTTTAAACATTTGTAAATCAGTTTGACTTACAGTTGACTTGGAAATTTGATTTTAAGTCAGTCTAGTTAGAAAACCTAAGAAACAAGTTGCTGCATCAAAAATAAAGTCCCATTCCCACTCACTGTTTTTAGTTTTAATTGAAAGATTTCACCTTAAATGTAATTTTGAATTTTTGAAATCATGTGTCATGCGTCAGTATTATTTTGCTTGGGCTAGGGCAAGGAAGGAAAGGAATTTTTAACCAATTTATTTTACAGTGAATATACATTTTATACTGTGGTGTTTTTACATTTTATAGTGACTTTATTAGAAAAACAAATTAGGTCAAAATTTAGATTTACTTTGGGGTTTTCAACTTGAAAGAGCGATCAATCAATACTTTTGACAATCAAAGAGGTTTGGAATAAATCAACCAATATTTAAATAACCAAATACAGAAGCAAACCGATAACTCAATATACATATGTATTGCTAAAGTAATAACAATAACCAGTCATGTGAAAACGCAGAGTTACAAAAATATCACAATATTTTTTTTAATAAAAATATATAAGTGTATTAAAAACGAATATCCAAGTATGACAGATGCGGATGGCGGATATAATCTCTTGGCGATCACCAACTCATTTGGTCATCAATCTTGAGTATTTACTGGACCGCAAGAGCAAATATTTCACTCACACGATGAACACATTCCAGCCCAAACATTAGTTCGCATCATCATACGTATTTTATTATATTTCCGCCATGCACACATTCGCGAAGGATATTTTTTTGTAATATACTGCTAGAAGTCCTACACCATATAGATATGATGACCTATGTGATCTTTGGGTATGGGTGATAAGGAACACTGTGCTAGTATAGAGTGCAATTTATTATTTAGTTTTACTGGAAGAGGACCTCGCATGGGGGTCGAAAGTTGCTAGTATTTTATTAAAATGAAGTAAGTTTTCTAATGATAAAAGGGTTGTTTTATTGAACATGTAGGACATACTCCTGGTAATTGATGGCCATAAGATAGATATAAGATGATCCAATTGGAAAAGTTGGTTTTCTTGTGATGGGCTCAAGTAGAAAAAATTCTAACACCGTAAGGCCCTATTCAGACTCGCGTATCCTATTAAACGTGCTATTTACAGATTAATGGAGATTGAATGGGCGTATGTGATTATTCTGCATCACTTGCCCAAGCTTAAAATAAATTTTAAAATATGACAAATATTCAACATTCGAACATATGCCAAACTTTTGAAACATTTGTTTAAAAAAAATAAGGCCGTCCGCACATGGGTCGAAGTTGGTTATGAACGACTGTGTTTCTAGGTCGCAGGGCAATTACGTTGCATGCTTTTGATGGTGAACATCATGAGCAGAGATGTGCACAAATACTTTTCAAAAGTATTTAAATATATACACATACCTCATAACATGACACAATAAAATCCCCTGTTATGCTATTGTTCAAAAATCACGATCATAAATCATAGAGTCACGAAACACGGCTCGACATGGCTCGTTTTTCGTTTTTCGTTTTCGTTGGAAACTTCGAGTTTGTAATCAATTGACTTGTGTGGGAACGGCCTAAAAGTTACGTTATTACAGTTACTTGTTTACAATTAGCAAAAACAATTAGTTATGGGTAATAAACGTTCAAATACGTTTATACTAAGTATTGTGGGTTGTATTTTAATGTGATAGTCGAACATAGCCGAAGTAAATATTCGGGTACTATGATCTGTTTTGTTTACCGACACTAAAACGGGAATGCTCGTTTTCATGCACGGTTGTACACAAAAGCCGAAAATATTCGCACCAGAACAATGCTGCGAACACCTTCCAACGTTGGACGCTTGATGGTTGGACGCATCATGTGGCCGATCGTAGAACTAAGTGTGTCCAATGTCATGTGTCCAAGATTCATGTTGGAAGAAGTTAGGGCTTTTAACCCGCGCCAAAGTGATATTTCTACCCCCACCACACACTTGATCCACATGTCAAGTACTGTTGCACGAATCGTTCAACATTGGAAGATTTTATACTTGAAAGCTTCTTTATTTACTTGAAAGTTTTTGTTAAACAGAGTCAGTGTCAATAATATCAACAAATTAATAAAATAAATAAATCATTCGGATCAAACATTCGTTCCACCGTATATCAGGAATCTTGACATGTCAATCTTCTAATATTTGACTCACACACTTGAATGAAACGTTCACTGCATCGTCGACTTAATGACAATGACATATGTTTAAAGATCAATGGAACCATAAGACCAGTGTCAGAGACCCTTTAAATGTAGATCCGACTCTGGCAACAGGTTATAAAATAAATATTGTTGTCATAAAATATTCCGATGTTTCTCTTTTTTTTCATTTATTTAAATAATTCATGCAAATCCCCCTCGCGCCTAACGACGTGTGATTAGCCACCATCTGAGCATTACTAATGTATTTTTAATACTCATTGTCCGTGGCATACTACTGTGTATTACTCGCGTACAGAATATAATATTCTTATTACTGTCATACGCATAATTCTACTTCCATAAAAGCAGACAAGTCATTTTTAGTAGCTGTTGGCTTGCTGGCTGGCGTCACGTGAACAAGAATTCTTGACAGATGCTAATATGGCATGAAGCAGAAAGTAAATGAGCACCGGATATGGTGTGGTATTGCCGCACACCGGTATGCTGTGCCTTACCGTGTCAAGCCGTCCTTTATGTCAAAATTTAAAAGCAAGATGGGATAATGTAATACCTTGGCTAATAAGAAATGTACATAGTCTATTTTTCTTTGGTTGATTAAATGGAACACATTATTCACAGGCTTCACACAAATATTTCATTAGAATTTTACAGTCACGTTATTAAATACTGCCCGCTGAATACAAAACGTAAATTCGTGTATTGTTTAACATAATATTTTTTACCAAACTTTATATTTTATTATTTACCAAACTTTAATATAGTTCTATTACATTGTCCTTAAAGATAAGCAAAACTCTTTTACTAATATATTAATTAAACTAGCTTTCACCCCCGTCGCAAGCGACGACTGTCTTTTGTGTGTGTATTGAATTTCATTTCAAATTTTAATTCCATTTTTAAATTAAAACAACTCATTCTATATTAATTTTCTATATAACAACAAATAATTTTTCATGTAAACTGACTAAAAAATATATTTTTTCAACAAAAAATAAATATTTTTAATTTATTCGTTGTTTGACCAACTTTTTTTCAAAATTTGGGATTTTTTTTAATTTCGAATTTTTTTTTTAATATGATATTCAATTATTACACCATCTAAAATTTGAGCTTTCTTCAAAGTATCCTACCGGGCACCCAAATTTTCTCGGCACCCCTTCTATAAAATTTTGAATTTCAAAATTTTAAAATATGTTCGCATTTAATAGCGTAATACACAAGCAAGGTTTCACCTTTCTATCTTTTACAAATAAAAAGTTATACAGTAAAAAAGAGCCTCCTTTTTCAGTTTTTCCAAAATTACGGGTTTCCAAGAAATTCAGGGAAAAACCCGGGTACACCAAAAGTCTTAGAATTTTTTTCTCTACGAAATAGGCAATTTTCAAAAAATTGACGGAGCCGTTTTCGAGCTACCATACAAAATTCAGTACCAAACATATAAACAAGTCATATACACCTGGAACATTATAACAGTAAGATATGTAACATAATATAACCTTACATAAAAAGTTTTACAGTAATATTCTTCTTCATATATAAAATTTCAGGCTGCCGAATTCATGTTTGTACTCGCAAAACTAAAAAAGCAGTCGGTCGATTGACTTGAAATTTTGACACAACGTTGAATTCGAATATGCGCGCGTTTTCGAAAACCGAATTCATTTCTTTCGTTTCTTTCCAGATGATAGTCGTCTGTGTTTGCGTATGTCTTTTATTTACTTTCCTATTTATTTCATATCAGACTGAGCCAGAGCGAAGTGTGACTGGTTATAGTTAGTGTACTCGTACATATAATAATAGCACAGTTGCGATAATTGTCTTAAGACAAAATTATTATCATGTCTAATGTCCGCCCTAATTTAAGACCTTCAATCACTCCTAAATAAAAAAACAATAGTAGATATGCACTTTCTAGCTTGTCACAAGCTAATTCCAATGTTAATTTTCTACTTTCCATATAGAAATTATCTTGCAGTGCTGTTTCTCACGTACTAGCTAACTATAAGCAGTTACATTTCTAGATGTAAAACTGATATAGTCTTCTTTTTGAAATACATAAATCAGACTTTGAAATCACCAGAAAATAATTTTTTCACACAAGTCAAATCTTCCAAAATGATTTAGTGAGATTTTAATGTCCTATTGGAATGTGAAAACAGAAAAAGAGATAAAGAAAATCCAACAGCAATTTTCTTTTCAAAAGAAGCTTTTGTGTAAAGATAATAGAAAGTTATTTTACGTTAAAAAAAATCTTTCAAAAAGCTTTCACGCCTTCCATTTAAAATGAGGTCGGCCTTGTAGATTACTGTAAGAAAGTTAGAGCGCGCTGTCGGTGAAATGTAATGTTATTTACATTTATGATAAATTTTTGTAAATCTTTGTTAGGCTTATGTTGTTGATGTAAGTTTGAGGAAAATAAATCTTAATTCATATTTATGGTAGAGTTGGTTGGTACGTTATATTGCGTCCAGGTCATTAGTGATACAACTCCGAATTTTTTTAAACTAAGTTGAGTTTACTCTGCTCTATCTGATCAATACTCACATATCTCTTAAAACAACCAAAATGGTCGAATATCGCTTTACTCTTTATCTGACAACTTCATAGTTTGAGTTGTCTCAGTAATGAACTGGCCGATCGATAAATACATTAGGAAAAGCACTGCATTATTTATAAATGTTAAATGTGGCATAAACATTTAGAGCCATTTCCATCTCCGACTTATTCAGTATGGTGTATTGGAAATGTGTCGATTTAGTATACTATATCATGAGAGAAAGTTTCTACTTTAATATTTATTAGTAAAACACTTGCATCACAAGTAGTCTATTCCATCGATAAAGTAAAATTTTACCGGGATTGAATACTCTCCATTATTTTTTCCTGAATTTTGACAAACATGTTTCCTGCAATACTGAAAATACAGGAGAATTGGTTCTCGTTTCAAATAATCCCTCTGTTTTATGTGGTTTTAGGGGTAGTAGATACACAAGATTTATTAAACTACATGTAGTTTTAATCACTGAAGTAATAGCAACCCTTATTAAGTTTTATTATACTATTTTCTTGTTCATTCCTTCTCACACTTTATAAAACATAGTAACAATAAAGCGGTATTATATAATACTGTGTACTCGTACTTTAGGTATAGTGTTTCAATTTTTAACCGCTGTTTTATTACTATAGCTCTGCATAATACAGGGATAAAGCGTAAAAGCTCCAGATGTTTTTAGTATGAAAGACGTTCGTTTAGTTATACATTTCTATGGAAGGTGTCTAAGATATTGACGTGCTCAGGTGTTACAAATATTTTATTAGCTTACACATTACCTTGTATACAAGTATACCATAATATAAGGGTATGTCTTCATTTTACACAAATGTTACTTTGAGGAAATTTGACATTTATAGTCCTAACTTCTAGACAAGCAGGAAATTAGTCCTGGAACACACTGTACACCTCGTATTTCTTGTACGTTTGTTCCAAACGGAACGTGAACTGGCCATCGAGATCATGTAAAAGAACATCGTTGAAATTATTTCGTTGAAGATTTCATTCATATTTAACATCAGTTATCAATATGAGTTATGATTCAAAATTTGACAATCAGCTATTCAACGACATTTGCGTAAATAATAGCAAAAATGCCATAGAAAAAACCACTTTCACTTTATCCAGAATTTTCCAATATTTCGTGCAACTTTTACAATTTTTCTTTCACCAAAAACCTCATTCAGAAGAATGTGACGAAATTAGCGAAATCGGTCTAGCCGTTTTCAAGCGATGCGCTTACCTACGAACAGCATTTAATTTTTATTTATATAGATTTATATATCTTAAATTACTATCCCCTTAAATTGTGAATTTTTCTTTGTTCAAAACGGTGCTGCAAGTCTTCCTCTTAGAGCAACGGTTATTCTCGTTAATCTTATTCGTTTCAATGCAGATTTGATATTGGGGAACAGATAATAGTCATTTAATACCAGGCCAAGCGAATAAGACAGTCTGGCAGTACAGTATAAATGTTATACTTTACTAGAAACATCTTCGGTTGTAATAATTTTCCACACACTTTTTACAAGTTAAATTTCTTTAGCTAAATTTGCCTTACGAATTCTTTGCAATTCATATAGTTTCAGCAATCTCACGAATAGTAAATGGTGGTCAGATCGGATCAGATTATCGATTTTTTCAATATTTTTATCCGTTTCTAACGTGCAAGAGAGTCATATTCGCATCTTCTCGGCCATCTTAGATAACGATTCTTGGTAAAGGTTAAGCATACCCTGCTTCTGCGTAAAAATGAGAAAACATCTTACTTTTCAAAATGAAAAATAAGAAATTTCACTTGAACTCCTTACTTAAATAGATATTATCAGAGCTGGTTTCTCAGAATGTTCTTATCCACTTTTTGCACTAGAGGATAACAAATATCGCAGTAGTTCTCAGTAAGTTATTTACTTATAAAGTATTCACAGTGTGGTCAAGCTTTATTGTACGCCGTACGACGATCTTCCTCGCATCCATCCAATAGCAGCACTTTTCATAATAGCATTGACTCCTTTTGACCTCCTCCATCATTCCTTTCAGAATTGACATGTCTCATAAACCACACATATTCCTCTTCATCCGAGTTACCCACACTTTCTCATTTTTATATTCATGCAGGAGTACGTATGTCAAAATTAAAGAGAAATGTTTTGACAGTTGATTTGTTTACTCTCCATAATGCTCCTTTCGTGCCATAGCGAAGAATTTCTTCTTCTTCTCCTGCTACGGCGACTCCGTATACTTCTTATAGGTGTAGTCCTGTGATCCTGGTGGGTGGTGGGTGGGTCTATTGATCGTAGGGGACCATATTACGTTACATGATCTTGAAGCATGTAACGGAGCATTTTATAATATATGAACAGGTATATTTGTCTACATAGACGTCCGCAGGAAATTTTACAGAGGGTACATTACAAAAACCGAATTCCATTCTATTTAATATGAATATGTATTACCCGTAAGTGATACCGTTCTTTCTAGTGTGATTTTACTCTATATTATGAACAAGGTGGGGGGGATTTATCCCTCCTGCGGACGCCTATGCGTATGTACCATAGCTGGAGTCTGATGTCGTGTGCTATACCGGTTTCTACGTCATGCCGTGTGAAGAGAAAATGAATTCTTGTCACCAAGCGATTCTTCAATTCTTTGTGAAGTAGGTTAAGTAGGATTAAAGTATTTGCGCATTTTTATGCACTTTTCAACCAAATAAGACACGGCTATGAACGCTAAACGTGTGCAAAGAACGGACAAACTGACGATATTTAGTTTTCGCCAACAAATATTGGTTTACTACTCGCTTTGGATGGGAATGTAAATAATTCAGAAATTCTTTGTTAGTTTATTGCGTTAATAATTTTCAATAATGGAGGCCAATCGATTATCGATTAGAAATGACATACTTTTCTCACTCTGGAAAACTACAGCGAAGTGTGGAAAATATTAGAGCAACTAGTTTTCTTCAAAGCGTTCCTTCATGCAACGTCACTCTGTTTTAAATACATTGGCAGTAAATTAAAAAAAAATTTAACAGTACATTTTAAATCACACTCTTAATCGTAATTACCTAGCAAAAATCAACAGTACCCCGTGGTTAAATGTATTTAATATACAAATATGTGTATGTACTGGAAATCGTGTACAGTTCATTAATGAGACATTTCCGAAATTAACTCAATCATTTAAAAATCATTCAGTCAATCAAAATTATCTGACTTGAGTATGCAATTATATGTAAAAATGTATTTTATTTATATTTATTTGAGTTCATCAACTTTGAATAGTTATTACCACTTAAAACTATATGTACATTTTGGAACATTTGTAATACATAATTTATAATTTATAAATACGACTCTCAACTTTTTCCCATTCTATTTTAAATTCTTCTATCGTTGTTTCTTTAGTAACTTCATTATTTATCTTCCAATATCCTTTTCCTTGTGGATTCATGGATTCATTTGCTTTTATTTTAATAATAATTGCATTATGATCTGACATAGGGATCGCCTCCACAGCGAATGTCTTTTATTTCATTCCGTGCCCCTTTTGAAATGTATATACTGTTCATCCTAGAGAAAGAATTTTCCTAACTGTTCTTTATTATTTTTATTATTATTTTATAACCCAACCCAGAAAATATAACTCTGGTCCGGGGAACGAGCCCGAAGACACGGCATTCTGATGTCAAATATCAATGCTCTCGCCCACTTGTCAAAACTGTTTTCTTAGCTAAGTAAATAAGATTATTTGGAATAGAAAGGAGATTGTAAACAAAATTAATCAAATCAAATTTTTAAATATTGCTGAAATGCATACAACTCGAATAAAGATGTCTCACTAATGAACTGCACGATGGATATATTCCTATAATACTATTTCCGCGATAATTCATTAACCGCGTTATAGGGGATCCAATAAATAAGAAAATTAGTTAAAAGCTATAGTGTTCTTATGTATGGTACCATCCATTCTCAATGATGTCATACAAAAACCATTAAGTGACAAACAGTGAAAATAAAAGCTCGTAAAGCTTTATCTGATAATGTAACAAACTAATAGTGGTCTGCCTCTTCGACAAGGTCAATACACTTGTAAACACGAAAACTTTACTCTCTGATCGTAAAGCTCGAAGAGCTTTTTTTTCTACTAAGCTCATCATGAAATAAAACCGAAAATAACAGCTTTTTGTTGTTGTTGAAACACATTTTTTGTTACTTGTAACATATTGATTAATAAAGATAATGTCCTTTGATATAAAAACGCCATTTTACTTCATATTGTTTTATGAGGTACACTCACTGTGGTACGAGTATTACAAAATATGGTAGAAAAGTGTGAATGTTATTTTTGCGTTTTTCTATATGGAAACATGGTTTAGCTAATGTCAATGGCTTTTGTCTAATGCTTGTGTTCAATCAATATTTAAATGTGTGTGAGTTTGAAAGGAATGGAAAGGGAGGGGTTGTTAGGGGGGGTTGGTATATATTTCATGCCTTTATTTAATAAGCGTTATTTATAATCTCTATGTATTTAAATATTCCTACCTCAAAACACCGAAGAAAACTTTTGTTCAAAATATTATAAGCTCCCGGAAGTTTAAATATTATCTGTTTTAAGTTGATGCTTCTCAAACTTTACTTTTATTATGTATAACAATTAATATTTTGACAAAGTTTATGAAACTAAATGTTTTTGAAAAACTTTTACTTAATTAATATATTCTTTCCGTTAAACATTGTAACGTTTATTTACTGTTTATCTTACATAACAATAGTTACGTAAACGTAAACAATGTTACCTAATATACAACATATTGTAATATGTATTTACTGTCTCTGCATTTCGTCTATACAATTTTCTTGTACACTAATTTTAGTTAGCAATGGTGGTTAAGAAATCAGTCCCGCAAAATCATATCAACTACTAGAGTTTACCCAGTTTAAATAGACAATTTTCAGGAAAATGCGCGGAGCCGTTTTCGAGCTGCCATACAAACGCGTAAACAAATAAACATATAAACAAATAAACTTTCAGTTAGAACATAATACTATAGAATCATTAGAATTAAAAGCAATCATTGCAAAATTCTACCTGTAGAAAATTAATATTAAATCGAATGATAGATGACAATGTGGCGAATTCGGAACTTTAGATCATATTATATTTTAAAGTATAAATTACTATAATTTGAGGTGAAATTCAATAGTAAAATATTAGGTGTGATTAACACTTTCCTGTTTTTTGTTAAGTCATTCACAATTAATTAGTGAATTATTTAAATATTTAGAAATTACTAAATTAGATCTATAAATTTCATCAGAAAGTGTATTTTAAAAATGTTAAATTATAATTTTTAATTATGATTTATTTATGGCCAATTTGAATAAAAAAAATAATAGCTTAGAAAACCTACCTAAAGGTAGACTAACTCTTTCTTAATCCTAAGATTTCTTATTCAACTTAGCTTAAGTTAATCTCCCATTGTTTTTCATTCTTCTACGTCCACAACGTCTATATGTGACCTATTTTACAGTTTTTTGATAATTAAAGTGGTAATGTGCCATCCAGCAGTACTTAACATAATCATAAAATTAAAAAAAAAGTTCTTTTTAAGAATCATAGAACCTTAAGTTTTTAAAATAGCTCTATAAAATAATAAAGTTAGACCCTTTTAGATTAAATATTACTAGGTTTTGTTTAAGTAAAATATTAAGGAGTAATAAATTATAAATATGCATAAGTGTTCCATCTGTTGAAACATACACCGATAAATATAATAAAGAATGGACTTACAGCTCTTTCACAATAAACGCTTCATTTATACCAAAGTTTACAAAGTTTATACCACCTCTTACTAACAATAGTAATAAACAAATAGTAACAATTACATAAAACTTTGAGATATAAGTTTGTAAAATAAAATAAGTTTTTGTAATTATAATTGGAAATATGAAATGTTTGATGTTTTCAGTTGCCTTGAAGTGCTTATTAAAACAAATAACTTGCAGTAAATGTGCAATTTTGAGATGCACTGCCTCCGCCTGTGCATTAAATTGCTGAAGCCACATTATGACTCTCCTGTTCGTATTATTACCAACAAAGGATCATTCCATCATAAACGTCTATCGTGCACAAAACACAACACGACCCAACACAAATACCACTACACTCTATTTTACTTTACTTTATTACTTGCATTTCATAGTTTTACTCCACAAACTTATTTGAAACTCGTAACATTATTTTAACTCGACGTATTTCTAGAATATTTATTCATTAAAAAGATATTAATAAAATTACTTTTTATTTTTTAATTTAGTTTATTACAGTCTCGAGCAATTTGTCATAAGAGTGTAATTTGACCTAATTTAAATGGATGACCGACCTCTCTCTCTCTCTCTGTCTCACTCTTACACATATTTTTATCGATTTTACAATTCGCGTGCAATAAATTATACTTTGATGTAAAACAGAAAGCGAAAAAATTCCACTTATTTTTATTTCATAATCTCAAACGATTAAAGTTTTTATCGTGGATGTGTTTCCACTGGGCAAATGATTACAAATACTTTTAATAACTATCGCAGGAGTATATAAACTATTTATAAAAATTAATCTATGTACAAAATTTTACAGCAGTGCAGATAACAGTAAATTTTGAACGTTCATCATATAAAGATACTGAATATTCTTTCTCTTTCCAACATAACGTTAAACGTTTGAAAAGAACATCATAGAAAAAGAAACCAGATATATCTGTCTCTGTTTAATGGTTTATTTGCAACTTTATCAGGTAATAAATTATAAAAAGAATATCGCTTCGATTCTGAAAAGTGAAGTGATTTTGCCATTTGTAGTTCATATCACTGACATTTCCCTTGAACGAGTGAAATCAAATTGAATTGTTTCAAGACAAAAAAATCATTCGTATCTTTAATATGATGGCAAAGTGACCCAAAAATGTATACTAGGTAACGACTTTATTTGTATTTCGTTCTTCGAGACATAAGAACCTATAATTATGCACAGTTAGGAACTTTTGCAGTATTATTATAAAGTTGGTTTTAAACTAGAGCGTTATAATTTAAACTTAAATAAACACTTTAAGTCATCCAATTGTAAGCCAACTTTCTAAATAAACTGATTATTATTCTCTAATACACTCCATTACATGTAATATAATGCTCGTACGAAAAGTTTCGTTGTATTAAAGTTGTTGACAAACCGTTCTGTACCAAAGAATAGAGTACAGTAGTAACTACTAACTAGTTCGATTTTAATTTGTTATCAGTCCTCGTGGCTCGTAGATAACTTGAACAAACTTTGTGAGATAAGTGAATTGAATTGAACACTTACAATGGACACTTCCGAATATATATCCGGTTTTATAACTTATGGCGATGACATAATATTAGATTTATGCCACTTGGCAATAGTTATATCTTTCATAATGAAATTGGATCACATGCTAAACCAACTTCTGAAAGTCGTTCGTGCCTGGTTATTCTTGCAGAAAGTTTTCAAACATTAAGAAAGTAGACTGATGCTGTAAAAGTTTTTATTTTAAATGTATACATATTTAATTATTATCACCAAAAATTGTATTATCGCCAAATTGAGATGTAATTGGGTCCAGACATATATTAAAGGCAATGCCACTGATATTTCTAGTCGGATATAATAATAAGCACAACAATTTGCTTGATGTAGCTTCCCGGACAATTCTGTTACAGCAATTTTTCTGATTCGTAGGTGACTTGTTATATTTAGGTTTATTATCAACCTTTGTTGATATTTTTGTATCTCATTTTTAATTCGAATAAATTACATTTATGCTCGATTATAGTTATGCCATATCTGAAGTTTAGCTGAATATGAAACAAAGGCCGTAAGGTGCTTTGGCAAGTAGCCGATTTAGAGATTTTGCAATTAATTTGTAATTAGTAGCGATTAGAGTACAATGCGAGCAAACCCAGTCATTCAATATCTTTGTTTTCAACGAGATATTTTTTTAATTAAAAGAATTCGTATTGATTAATAAGAACGTGTAATAAAACAACGCTGATGGTTCGGCGTAAAAAAGAAATAAAATATAATGTTTTAAGTTAAACGAAGTTTCAGAACGACTAATTATTATTTCAGCTCAATTAGATACTGATGGTAGTAAACGCGGAACGAAACGGCAGAATAGCGGAATAGCGAAACGAAACGTGGAATCTATAACGAGAGAAATGCTGCGAGAAAAAGAAAAATGTAATTTTATTCAATTTAACGAGTTTTTAA
This sequence comes from Panorpa germanica, assembly GCA_963678705.1. Lineage (NCBI taxonomy): Eukaryota > Metazoa > Arthropoda > Insecta > Mecoptera > Panorpidae > Panorpa > Panorpa germanica. The sequence goes on along the minus strand of OY783206.1, from coordinate 8,410,311 downwards.
ACTAACTAATGACTTATTTTTTAATAATATTTTAAATCTTCTAACTCACTTAAGATTCCTTTTGAACTGAATGTGAAGTACTCATCGTACCCGAGTTTTTGAAGTACTAAAATAACCGACTCCAAAGCTTACGGACTCCAAGAGCATCCAGAACACAAGCAGTTATCTTCTGCTTGTCGTATTTTATATTCACCATTTTTATTTTATCTTTCTAGTTTCACATGCCGCTACCCACTCATACATTTTAAAACTCCTCGATATAGAGCCGCATTGGTAGAGACATTTCTAGATCTTTTGTAAAAAATTGTTAGAGATATTTTAATAAATTATTCAACGTTACTTGTTAGTATCGGATTAGGCGTTAATTCACCAACAAATTCGTTAGCGATTTATTAGTATAAATCTAGTTTTATGTACAAATGGGTTTGTGTCATTTTTTGGGGGTTGTTTTTTAATTTTCTATTGAAATAAAGGTTAATATCGGCTACTGTGCCACCTAGCGTTATATTTTAAGTAAGTGTTAAACAAACGGCAAAACTTGCAACTTGCAAGTTATTTAGAGATGCCCACTAAACCATAAAGTGAAATGGAACAGCGTTCTTAGATGAAATAATAGTGAATCCATAACGAACTCCTTACGAATTCGTGTTCGCTACATTTTCATTTCTGTTGTCGTGAGAGAATTACTACTAAAGTAAAACATAAGTAAAGTGAAATGTAGTCCACCCCTGCATATGAAACGTTTTTATCTTTAAGGGTTGTTATATACATCTGGTGTATTCCTTGCAGTATGACAATTTATAGAGAGAGAAGACAAAGAGAGAGAGAGTACAGATTTACTAGGAACAACGAAATATAAATCCCATTTTGTGAAATTACTATGTGGTCAATTTAATCCTCAATTGCAGGAAACAAAGTGCAGATGGTTCTACAGTTCCACAGTTCCAGACTCATGGAATTCTGGGAATTCTAAAAGATAAGGAATGCAGTGGAATATCAACGAACAATTTTTCTTATTCCTTTATTATTTGAAATGATTGTAGTTGCTCAAAATATCGAAATAAACCAGGCAAACAGAAAAAAGAATAGAATTCTTATAAAGAGAGCTTTGCTTTAAAGAAAAAGCTGAAATAAAACGATACTGACATGTTATTACTCAGGAAAGAGAGCTCAAGAAAAGGAGTATTTAATAAAGGAATAACATATATAAATAAAATGTCAAAGATTTACAACAAATATTTGAAACATCTTTATTTAGATGCATGTTGCAGTTAGAGGAATATATTTGTAAGGATTTAAACATAATAGAAATGTAGTTGTTGTACATGTAGATTCAGTGGCGCACTACTCTCATGGCGTTATAAAATTTTCGGGCTAACTTTTGCTTACTGTGAATTTCCACCTAATAAATATTTACAAATAAGATGTAATAAGAATGCATTTGGATAGAACGTTTACCTGTCAAAAGCACATTTTTACAAAGCGTAAGCAGCTTGGTCTTAAAATTAGGAAAATGTATTAGATAATTGGTCAAAAGTCGAAACTTTCTCTGGACAGCAAAACACTTATATATAAAACATTCTGAAACCCATTTGGACTTACGGAATTCAGCTTTGGAGTACTGCATGCAACTTCAATATAGCCATAATCCAACGTTTCCAAAATAAAGTACTAAGAGTTATTCTAGATGCACCATACTACGTCACTTACGAAGTCATCCAGAAAGACATCCCAATAGCATCCATCAAAGATGAAATATACCAATCCAGTGCAAAATATAGTGATAGACTAATTAACCAATGCGTTGACGAATCAACTGAACGTGTGTGAAAACAGGAACCCCGCAGATTAAGGCGATATCAACCAGTAGACTTAGATTTAAGAAATAGTGTTCAATGTATACTAGTATAATGTATATAAAAACAGGAAAGCATTCACTGAAATGTTTCTCTTACATGTCTTAATTACCATAATTATATAAGAAGATTATAGCCTACTTAGGCAGATTGCTGAAACTATAGGAGAAATAAAAAAAAACAAATAAGGACCCCTGCACACGATGGAAAAGTTTGTCTTAAGATAACATTGTTAGCATTGTCTCTCTCTCTCTCTCTCTCTCTCTCTCTCTCTCTCTATCTCTCTCTCTCTCTGTGTGTGTGTGTGTGTTCAATGTGTGGTATGGTGTTGACTCTATCTTACAATGACAAAAACAAAATTATCTTAATGCAGTCGTGTCTACTTTGCGGCAGCCTTTAATTGATCTATCCATTACAGCCTTCGTAACAAAATGATTCTAAAGATTCGTTTAAAAGCGGAGCACAACATATTGCCTCTACTTCAAACGCATGCTACAATACATACACTACGTCTCCATCGAACTCTAAATGTCATTGATTTTTCCGGTTAGTATGGAGTCAGTGGAAAACCTGGGCAAACGTTCGCTGATGCTTGCCAGCATTGCCTCCAACAAACGGCTAACGAGGTTTCTATTAAAAAGTTAAAAACAAATTCAGAACTTCAAGATGACAAACATTGTACGTAACAATAAAAATAATTACGTGACCTATAAAAGAAAGGACCACCATTTTGTTGACGAAGACACGTGTTAGTGCTAAGATTAAGATAGTGAATAAAACCTGATTGCAAAGACATTATACATTGGAAACCGTATAAAGAGCATTCTAACTTAGGTACTATCAACATAGGATAATTGCCAAATCGACTTAAAGTTAAGTATCGGACCTTTTCTTTTATTATTCTTAGAACCGCTATGAACTTTATCCTTGATTGTTAACAACGCATTAATGTTGTAATGACCGTTTTCGTAAATGTTTTAAACCGCCTATCTACACCTATTAAAGGTAAGACACTGCCCAGTAGACTGCCAGTAAAAAGAGGGCTTTATTACCATTTGCCATTACGGCTACAGTAAATAAAATAGAGTCAAATTGGTAACGAATTTTATGTAGATTCCTTTGCTTCTGTGATAGTAAATAAGGGAATAGAACACATGGTGCAGCTGAAAGCTGTGTGCTAAAATTATTGCCAAAATATAATTTTCTCTTGAACTAGCAAAGATAGCAAAGATAGCAAAGATAGCAAAGATATAATTGAAATTTTAACATTCTAGCTCTTCTTTGTAGACCGTATTACTCGCTGCTATTGAACTCAAATTTTGGATTCCCCATTATTGTTAAATGTGCACAATTAAGATATCAATACACACCCCAAATTTGAACTTTCTATCTTTCTTAGTTGAAGTGACAATATATTTTCGCAATAATGTTAGCGTGGTTAAAACCTTACTTCATGAATTATAATAATACATTCTCTTGAAATTTCGTTTGTGTTAAATAAAATTACGTAGCCAATACTTATCGCCATACAAATTTAACTTAATATTAAAAGCTGCCAGTGAGCTTTAAAGTTTTAATTGGGTATTGTACAATTTTATATAAAACTTTAATGTAACATAACAGCTTTTGAATACTTTTATTAAATTGCCTACTGAAGAAAACTTTACTTTTCAAAAATATATTTATAACTTGGTAAAAACTTTACAGAATAAAAAATGTTCTTGTGTAGAAAATAATAGTCTTGGTAAAAGTTATGACTGGCTGAATTATGAAGGATGCAGCGAGAACAAGCGAAGGCGCTTTTTTCTGGGGTTGTTGTTACTCCTGTTGAAGTCTTTACTGTTGCATGTAGATATTTATCGCTTTTCACGTTTCGGAAAATCTTGATTTTCTTGTGAGGAAAGAAAAGCGTTTAATTAAATAAACTGTTTCATGACAAATGTTTGCCGAACACGCTTTGTGGAATATAACACTGAATAAGTAAATGATAGAATCATTACTTATTTAATTGGGATCAAGAGTAGTCCGGATATGAGGAAATATAGAAAAGGAACTGTTGTTCAGCACCATATTGTATCATTTACTTTAAAAATGCTTTATTTAACGCCTACCGTATTTTAATATAAACCATACAACATAGGGCTGATTATTTTCATATTTATTAAAAATCTACATACCGCAAAAAAGAAGAAGTAAAACTATGTAAAATAAAATATCAACATTGTTGTTTTCATGCTTAAAATTTATTTTCAATCAGAGATTCTCAAACCTACTGAGCAGCAAATCATGTTACGATAATAAAAGAACACTTAGGTTGACTTCGTACTGCACGTTTTTTTTTGCAGTATAAATCTTATCGAATAAATAGTGGCGAATACATTTGATATAGAACCATTCACACGACGTTCGTACTGCAAAAAACGTACACAGCTAAACACGTTTATCGAATACTCACCGGACTTGTCAAGCAAATAGAATGAACTTTAACGTATTCGGCTTGCAGTAGTGCATAGCTTTTATCGAATAGTAATCGAACAAGTGTTTAGTGCTGAAGTCTCATTTGCACGTGTTTCAAGTTTATTATTAGAAAATGTTCGAAGAATCTTTTATAGATAATGATTTATTGATTTATTTGGTAAAACATTCCGCGATAAAACTATGAAATTATATAAAAATTGCGTTGCAACTCAAGCGAGGTCACAGACAATATTTTATCAAGAATTCTAAATCAACAATAATTCGGCTACTATAAATTCTAGCAGTATAAATCTAACAACAATACCTACAGTTTAAAGTCCGAACTCTATTGATTCGTCGTATTCAAAATTATTAAAATTAATAAAACTTTTATCAATAAATCATTTTAGTACATTTATTTTGCCGTATGATAACTGCGGCTATATATTTTTACTAATAACAATTTACCATGTGAACATCCCGCTAATTATACGTTTAAAATCGAATACTGTAAAAAACGTGCAGTACAATAGCCTTACTTTTTTGTTTTTATGTAACTATATATTAAAACTATTCTTTAAAATACATATTTTGGAATAAAAATGTAACATTATTACTAGCTGTATGTATTTGGTAATATATATGTAAATTTATAAACGCTTTTATAAAAAACTGCAACTCTCCTTTACATATAATATTTTGCTGCGATCAATATCTATGTAACTAACAATATAAATTCCAGAATTTTTATATTTTCAATGTGTGTTAAATCAAAGCCTTTAATGATTTAAGTAATCACTCAATTTTTAATAACTAATTACAATCTAAAATATTTGAAAATGAAATTGAACCCTCCGTCGTATCGTTACAGTATCGTGCGTCCCAGCTACAAGTTAATTAATCTTTTATTAGGGTCTCCTTGTTTTCACCGTTTAAATTAAAACAAAAACCAACATAAAAAGAATTACGCGGGTAACGAATTATCATCCGTGATCCGTCTACGTCTCTCTCTCTCTCTCCCTCTCCAACTCTCTCTAGCTTTTCCACCGGAGGAAAACTCATACATAACATTACCGTTAATTAAAAATGAGAACATAAATATCTACTTCCCTTTTCCCATTATTTTTTCTTGTTTTTCGCTTGTTTTCTTTTTCGTTACATTTTATATAACATTTATCTTGGGAACATGATGGAACACATATGATACTTGACTTAAATTATTAAACAGACATTATTGGTTTTGTCCAGTACACATCCTGTTGTTTTGACAGTCTGTGGACCAGTGATATAATGTCTTAGGTGGAGTCCTAAACTAATTAAAGCTTTACATTTTTAATGAGGTAGCAAGAAAAGATACGGGTATTCTTCTTTGGTAGGTAGTTTTTTCATAATCAAAACCTTCACGGAGATATAGGTATTACAAATTTTATACTGCTTTTACGCCGGATTATAGAACTTGCAGAATTATCGAATGTTAATATAGCTTTCATAAGTATATCATCATAGATAAATCACTTAGATAAAAATCTGAACGATTTTATAAACATATAAAGTTTATAAATGTCGAGTTTAAAGGAGAACATGGCCTACAAAATTTAATTGAAGCATTGTATATTTATTTTATAGAAATGCACACTTAAGTCGATTAAAATCTATTGCTCTATAGCAATATTTTGTTTTTAAATAAGAAAACGGTTTAGTCAGACCCAGATTATTAAGTGTGCCCAATTATTGAATGCTCCATCTTCTTACAATCTTAAACTCCGATGACATTGTCCTTAAATGAAACCTTATAAAATTATATTTAAAACGATTTAAATTTTATCTAAAATAGTTTCTTTTTATAATTCTAAAGATGCCAGATAATTGTATGACTCTAATCATCCAAGAAACTGTCTTCTTATAATTATATTAATCTAAAAAAGATCTTTCTATGATTCTAAAAGCAATTGGTCTAGCTAAAAGGTGCTGAACAAAGGTAAATTTAGAATACATTTTTTACGTGAAAGGTGGTCACGATTTCTTACCACATCTTTCTTAATACAGTCGTTACTGGTCATGGGATTCACTAGGTTTGTCCGAGTTGAACCCTACAAGGTTTACCAGATGAGATTTCTTGGAGACAGCCGCGTTACAATTGCTACGAGCGCATATATTGCTACATATCTAGTAAAAAAGTACTAATGCATTTGAGACTGTCTAAAGACAAAGTTGTTAGCGTTGTCTCTATTTATTTTGTATTTATTTTTTTCATTTAGTTTTAGGTATAGGTATATATAGGTATAAATTTTGTGTCTTATAAAATTGTAATAGTATCTCTGTATATTCAATTTGTTTATATAGAGTTGTCTCAATATTTCTACGACACATTGTCTAAAAGCATAATGTCAGTTGCACATCAAAGAAACAGTTCAATAAAACACGAACAAGAACTGTTTTTTCTGAACAAAAACACCAATGTTTACATTAAATATACAGTTCTTAAAACATTTTTGTCTTTAAAAACGGTTTTAGTAAACAAAACACATTCCCATCTGAAGTCGGTAAGATTAAAGGAAAACACGTTTCTTTTAGTCTGCTTGATTTGAACACGCAGTTTTGTTTTTTGTGAACATTTGCGCTGTAGTTGTTATTTATCATGTTTATAATTTTTATGGGAGACACTGAAAAACACTAAAAACAAAACCACTCTGTTCAGTGAGAACAGTTTGTTTTCGAAAAACAGAACTGTTTTAAAATAAAACAAAACATGTTTTTAATCGGCATAAGAGACATTTTACAGAGCACCGTCTGTACCTTCAGGAGAAAAATGTGCATTTAAATATTTGCAAACTCTGTTCATCTAACAGTTAGAAGATTGACCTACAGTATAAGTGTAATACACGTTCAGGTTTGTCCGTTCTAACGCTTCACGAGCCGTCACTGCTGGAGGCGATGCAGGTACAAGTTACTCCGACTTTTTTATGAGTCATTCAGGGTTTCCTGGTGCTACCGGTCTTTACGATGTCGTATTGATGCATCCGCCATCCGGTGTATCCTCCGGGTATATAAGAACACATCTCCACAGACAGCCTGGAGTTCATGTTCTAAACGAGTTCAGCATCAACTACGTCATAAATTGACCTTTAATATATACCCTGTATTTGACACTTAATTCACTTGTACAGTCAGTTCACTTTTACTGAAAAAGGAAAACAAAAAATTTCCTTTGTTTGTCGAAAATAATTTTAATTTTAGATTTTTAATTAAAAACACTTTAAATGCTTATTATTCTAACATTTCAAAATGAGTTATTTATTTTATTTAATTAGATAAATATATTAATTTTACCGAGGAAATGTTTTTGCAAAAGATCTGACATGAATAGCGTAAAACGAAAATCATTTTGTTAATTAAGGAAAGTATTAAGTATCGGTTGACAGTTGAGTGGAGTGGAGTGAAGTGGAGGTACTAGAACCCTGTAACCTCTGATGGAGGTGGAATGGAGGAACGGGTGGGGGGGCTAAGTGGGTTGAAGGAAAATACCCCTGGAATAGAATGAGAGTTTTTGTTTAGAAGTACATGGGCTGATAACCTGCTAGTATGTGTAACATACACCCTAATTTTTAAGTTTAATTTATTTAACATCGGCCGATTTTCGTTGGTGAATCCGAAGGCAATTTTTGTGGTGTTGTGGCCTCATACATGACTAACCGCTGCTTAAGAAAATTAATATTATATATTTACATAATCAATTTATTTTGATAACAATCATGCCCTTTAAATATAACTCTGGTTCGAGGACCAAACCCCAAGACACAGCAGTTAGCGCTGAGAATCAACGCTCTCGCCCATTGTGTCGTCGCACACATCCTTTTTCAAATCTTTATATTTTAGAAAGTTTATATAAGTCCTATTTTAATTTCTTTCTACGATGAAACTTACGTCCAAAATAGTTCGCGGGCAACTTTAGTAGGAGGCAAATTTAAAAGACCTATTTTTTAAGGGGACGGCTGTTACCTGCCGACGATTTTTCAAAGCCCTACAATTTACAAATTAGACTACTTATGCCAGATTGAAGTTATGGCATTCATTTTGCTCTTTATTTAAGATCTTCTGATAGTTTTGTGTACACTTACATAGCTTAGTTTAGAAAATACAAGCCTTTGAAAAATCGTCAGAAGGTAACAGACGTCAGGTAAGCAGCTACAAAATAGGGCCCTTAGTTTCAAGTTTGGCGTATCGTATACCGATGTAGAGTTATTAACCGGTGACGATTTGACCGATACGAATTTGAATTTTGTTTTTTTGACAACTTTGTTTTCACTCAATAAATTAAAAAGAAATTACTTTATATAATGAATAAATTATCAACACATGTAAAATAACTAAAAGCAATTATAAAAAGGGCACCAGTTTTAAGTTTTTACCCCACCTCTTAATTTTGAACTAAATCTGAACCTCGCTTTACCGTGAAGACAAATTAAGGCATGTACACTGCATACGATAAATGGAAATGCAACGAAATTAATTTTATGCTGTATAAAAGAAGAATTTATCAACTACAGTATGTAGTTAATATTGTCAACTGGTCACCAAGGTCATTTAATAATAACCCGTTTAAGAATTTTTAGAAAAACCAACGAAAGAACAGATTAGAGAAGCTGTTTACAATCAATGTATAGCTGCTTTATTTATAGTTTACCATTGCCTAAAACCATTGCTGTGGTGCAGTGAATTGGGTTAAGAATGCTATGCAAATACACCGTTCTCAACTATAACAATCGAAATAATTAAATAATAAAAGTAAGCGCCCAGTTCCGATTGATTTTTGTGTTTCTCTGTAACAAGACCATACGGATTCGCTTTCATAACATCACAATTTCAAATTGTTACGACTAAGTTCTATCTAGCTTTGAACACTCATTTATTTTTCGAGCTTCATCTATTTTAAAAATACTGAAAATATGATAACACAGAAACAGATAGGTTCACAATCCCTGAATAAGAGCAAAACTGACTGCAATAATGAGAAATAACTGTCAAAAGAGAAAATACGTATAAATTAGAAACCTGCAGAACAGTGCATGGTACTTAGAAATATATAGAAAATACAAAACAACACAAAGGTACAAAACAAATCTAGATGGCAGCACCGTAGAGTTATACTAAGTTAAGTATCGTTAGTAGAGAAGTTTAATTCAGAAGGATAACGGATTACAAGTCAAACTGAGACAAATTAAATCCTTTAAGCTTTTGAAATAAACAGAATTTAAGAGTTGTTTACGAGTATATCTCTTGGTATAAGGGATGAAGAGGATTCAACGTGGACATCAATCTCAACTTGGAATTACTGCTTTTTAGAATTTCATAAAAGAGTGATGTCAGCTTACACAGTGTTTATTTGAATTTTAGGTTAGGTTTTTGTGTTGTTGTAAATTGTTAACAAAAAACTCGCTGTTTGAGACAGTAAAGAACTGTCAAATGTTGCACAACCTTAAACGTAAAGTTCTTGTACCGCATTTAATTATGCGTTGTTGCCAGATTAAATGAATGTTAACTAAAAATAGTTTAAACAGTAAGATGCGATGTTGCCAAATGTATACACACTGAATCATGAGCAGAAATAACAGAAATATTATTATTAAATATTTTTAAATATAACAGGAATAATATTTAAAAATATAAAGCAGGAAATGTGGGTATGGCTAAGTGCCTATGAAATTATTATACAAACAAATTCAGGGCGATTTTTTTTATTTGTAAGAGCGTTTGTTTATTGCCATTAATATTCTGTATTGCGGTTGCTATCGGTTGTGATTAGATTATCGTGTAGTTTAGACATTAAAAAATATTTATAGAGAGTTTAAAACTTGAACAATATGTGATAATAATTACTTTTGTGTCTCTGTCTTGCGGCTTAGGGAAGTAGATTAAGTTAAAACTTCTTCTAGTTAAGTCTTGTTCAAAATATAGACTGGTAATACTGTATAATTTAATAAAAACCTTATTGGGTTTGCACTGCTGCGTTATTCCAAATCTGATAATTGGTGAACGTCGTTAGGACGACTCCAGATTTAAATACGTTTGAGTAATAAAATGTAAAAATATAAATGTAAATGAGGATGTAATGTTTTGTACCGTCAGTATCTAAAACAAAGGTAAACACGCAGAACAGCCTAGAAGGAGTTACCTTGTGTGCATGCGAGCTAATCTTACCGAAAATATAGATGAAAAGGAATAAAATAAGAATCGAAGCAAGAAGGAGGGCAATTAGATTCGAGGAGAATATGAGAATTGTTGAAGGCGAGATCCTAAGGAAAATAAGGAAGGAGAGTAGAAAGGAGGGCGAAAGAGGAAGAACGAAAAGGAGAAAGGAGTACTTTGGAAGGAACGGAATGACGACAGAGGAGGCAGAGACAATGGAAAAAATGTATAATAGCAAATATAATGAAAGAAACAAGAGGATTTTGGTAGAGAGATGCCGGAATACATACAAGAAAAAAAAAACAAAGAACATTACAATGGCAAAAACATTACAATAAAAATAATAATAATATTAATAAAAGATACAAAATATAAAAACAAAACGGCATGTAGCTGCACGCAGTAGTGATATGGCTAGTTTTTCTGTAGCAATAATAAATAATTAAAATATAAAAATATCATACCAATCGCCAATTCCAGATAAAGCGTCATCATGAGACGCAGACAAACTCGTCAATTCGAACAACGACGCCGACGCCGTCTGCAACTGAAACGAACGATGTGAATTATTAATGAAATCTTTGATATGTCTCGCTGAATAGAGAGTCCCGTCGCGTCCTGGTTATGGTCCCATGGGTTAATTCTCTGACTGTTGACACAGCAACAAAAGTAACGACAGAAGACGTTTGAGGGCTCGTTGCCCCTGGGCCTTAGACTACTAGATATACATCGTGGACGTTGTTTTAATAAACGATAATGAAATTTAAAAGGGTTAACAGCATTATATACTGTTATTTAACATCTAACTGAATCAAGATTATGCAATATACAATAATCTCTCTCTGTGGTTCGCCTGGAGGAATATTACCACGTTCCGTGACATTTCGTTTTCGGTAGCATCGTTATTCTACTCGCCCCCTATTTAACAGCGAAAGTATTGCAGTGGTCGATAATTTTAGCATGAGGCATTTACGACCCCGCAGGACGGAATATTTTAATAATTATAATTTTACGAAGATAAATATGTTTCTATATTTTCTATTTATGTCTCGCATTCTATCACAGACGACCTCCTAATTTGTAAACAGTTTCTATTATATCGATGCTTTAATATTTATTTGAGTGCATCAACTTTCATTACAACATATAGCACTTAAAACAATATATGCATTTATAAACATTTGTAATACATAATTTATAGTTTATAAATATGACTATGGGTATTTAAAATTAGTTCCATCGCACCGATGAGTACTTGGAGCATTGAAGAATAATATGTTTTACAATTAGTGGGCTGTTACATTGTTCACATATTGCTAGTCAGGGGCGGCCTTAGCCATTGCGAGGTCCCGGGCAGCAGATCTTTGCGATACCCCGGGCGGCAGAACTTTGCGAGGCCCCGGGGTGGCAGATCTTTGAGAGGCACTTGTTCTTTGTATAATTTATGTAAATTGTAAGTAAATATTTTTGATGATAATTGACGAGAAATAAAATTTTATATTGGAAGTGTTATAAAAGTAAACAAACACAAAGACGACAAATATTAATGATGATAAACTAAGGTACATGACTGCCTTCAAAGATATACGCAGTGATTCTAGTGGGATTTCTAAAGAACGAGGCGCGAGATTCAGCTATATATATAGTAATGAATTTTTCTACTTGGGTTGTTGCACAAGAAGCCCCGGGCGGTTGCCTCTGTTGGTAGTGGTTGTTTTTTGAGTAATATTTGTTTGACCTGTCTTAAATCTACGTATTACTACTTTCAGATTTTTATTTAGTCCGATCGGTAATTCTTGTTTACAAATTGATGGCTTCACTTCCCTTAATTTATTATCAGTTTCTTCGCTTGAGACTTCTTATATGTAAGTTACATCCCTACCTAATACGTTTATAAATAAACAATATTTAAAAACACAGAAAATGTAACGCTGATCCGAAAATCGATCCCGAAGAGGCAACAATCTGACGTCTAGCAGAGATTTCAGAAACTTTTCGCTAATCTAATAAATTTCCCACAATTCATGTAATAGATACGATGTTATTTTTTCGCTATTTTAAAACGACTTTTTAACATTTTATAATCCTTAAAAATATAATTCAAAATGGCAGATTTATTTTTCAAAAGAAGTAAAATGGGTCACAAAACTTGTTATCTTGCGTAAATCGTTTATGAAACGATAAGGTTTTGTTATGCTAGATAAATCTTAAACACACATAACTGTGTTTAGCGGCATGCTATTCATTTTTCCCTCTCCACATTTTATACTACTGTAAAAGTAATAATTGATTTTCGCGGGGGGAAATATTAGTAGAAATGGAGCACATAGTGTAGGATCACCACGCTTCGGTCCTGTGTGTGATACAGTTTATTCATAAACGTAAAAGCCACGTCATATTTCATACATTTATAACAAAAGCGGATAGGATCGATACGGTTATAAAACAACGTTCAAATTTTGTCTAGACAATCAAACTTTTCTAGATAACCTGACGTTACAGTAAAATACATGAACTGTACAAAAGTTAAACAAACTTTAGCCTCATCTCTTTGTAAATATTTAAACACTGTCAGATAACATAAAGGCAGTAACAATTTGAAATACATGAAATATAAATAACTGTTTAGAAACAATGTTAAAAAATATTTATATATTTAATTATATATATATATATATATATATCATATATCTTTTTATGAGATCTGAGACTACGACTTTTATAACAAATCAAATTTTCACAAAGTTCACACATTTCGTTTGGAACTTAAACAAATTAAAATTGTATTCTCCACAAGACTCCTTATTAAAATTACAAAAATTTGATTTCGTTTTTTTTTATAAAAACGACCTGGTCAATTTTACAATAATTAGACTCATATGATTTGTACCTAATCAAAAAATAATGAATCGAAGTTTTAAAGGCATTCAGTAAACAACAACCTTAAAGTACTGTATCTGAAATAAAACGCCTGTTGATCCACTTTTAAAGTCATTAAATTTTTTCCCCATAATCCCCATAATAAATGCTTTTACCCCAAAACTTTTAAGTCGTATTACGTCATTCACAAATACCTCCCTATCAATGACTAATGTTACGTATTTATTTTCATGTAGCTATTTCAGTGAAACTCATTTAAAGGGGATGATTTTAGATATTGGATAATAAAATACAACAGAAAATACAACCCCTATTCTTCATATATAGGTTTTCAAATATGCTTTTGCTATGCTATAATATAGTTATAGATCCTATCTCTGAATGTTGAGGATATATATTAAATCATAAATTGTTTCCAAAGCAACTTGGAACTTACTTGTACGTAGATAGAAAAGATACAAAGTGTAATTCAAAAAGCTCTTGAAAAGCGCTATAGAAAGCTTTGGAGTTTTTCATATTTCATAATTATGAAGTATAGACAAAACAGGTTGTTTTGTTCAGTGATTTATAAAGCGATATGTTGCCCACACACACACACATCCACACACACACACACATCCGAACACACAATTGTGTACAAATTAGCTCTGAGTAATTTATTTTTGCTCTTATGGGAACATATTTTTAATCAGGAATTCGAGGATAAAATATTCCTGTTTTTATTTTTGATTACGCATTCATTTATTATACGATTTTATAACATTTTAGGATTTTGAATAAAACATCATTCTTCATGAGAACGGAAATTTTTTTTTTATTTTAATATAATCATTTTATGTTTTGAGGATTTGTTTTCTTTTTTATGGTTGGCATACTTGTGTATTTTTTATTTGTTTATCATTTGATTAGGTATTTCTTTGTCAGTCATGGAATAAATTTATTCCATCTCCTGGAATCGAACTTGGACACAAGCATAGATGAGTGTTATACTCAATGAAACACATTTAAGATTAATTTCTACAATACAAATATATATATATATATATATATATATATATATATATATATATATATTTGTATTGTATATATATATATATATATATATATATATATATATACTCTTATACTCTTAGATAGGGACTCTCTTACTCGAATCAATTGAAATCAAGGGCAAGGAAAATAGAAACGTTCAAGAAAAAATGAGATTTGGGAACTAGAGAAAAGGAAAGTACACAAGAGATAAAAACCTTGTATAAATTACTATTATTTTGATATTTATTTAAAATCGTCCCATTCCACAAAACAGTAAACTACGTATAATGAAATAATAGATTTCAAAAAAAAAAGGCTGAGTCCTTATCTATAGTGAAATAAATATTTATTACTACATATTTTCACTTGTAAAGAAATTATGAATTGTCATTTGACGATGATGTGATTTTCCGCATCTAAATTTCTTATGTTTCTGTCTTACTCTTTCTTCTGCTATAAAATGAGTGCGAAAGAAACATAAGAAAATATGATAGACTCTTGTACAGCTTATTGTCAATATAAATATACACACAATTATATGATTCGCTGAAAGCGAAAATAGTACCGTAAAATTATAGTAAGGACCTGTAAGATTATAATAAAAATATGTTGTTTACTGAACCTAAATTAAAAACAGCTAAATAAACTATGACCATAGTATAAAATTTAATCTAAGAAAAAAATTAATTTAACATGTTTGGAAAATGATAGTAAAGGGGCCACATTAAATATTTTATTACAAATTTTTTTCAATTAACTTCCTGGACTTTCATTCATTAAGTATTCTATTTGATTGCAACACTTCTAAGTATAATAATTATATTTTTGTATTCATTAAATATTTGAACGCTTTAATAAGAATATATTTCGATGAAAAATTCTTTAAGGAAATATATTCATTCTTATTCAATCCACTTTTAAAGAAGGTAGAAGTGAAAGTTGTTCAGTTTTGTTAGGGCTCAGTGTGTAAGATATTTTCCTCCCCATTTTATACCCTTTTAATTATTCCAGAGTGCAAATAAGCACATCACAACAAAGAGCTCCAGTTTTTTAATTATTCTTTTAATTAAATATTACTTAATTTGAATATATATATATATACCACTGTGCCGTGTTATTTTAATATAAACTGTCAGTTTTTAGCAGTCAACAAAACCCTGACTTTTTAAAATGTATATTTCGTTAATACTTACATTTATCAAACTTTTGAGGCTGCCTGTACCGTTCCATACATTCAGAAGTAAAGTTTTAGCACCGCACCATACACCAGTGCTCAATGAAATAGATAAATCTTTGTTTTCATCTCTAATTTGATTATCAACAGTTTTCCATTATACTTTTCGTTTGTTTTCGTTTTATACCGTGTTTTATTATGTACCCAACTTACGAGCGCGTATAACAATAGAAGTATTTAACTATGGACGTTTATTTCCTTCAAGCTGTTGTAATCAACGACTGCTCAAACAACAGAACGTTTTCTATTCTTAAACACTTCCATTATTTTAAAATTAATTAATCAAAAAGTTTAATGAATTTTAATGTTTGAGAAATTTACATTTCTTTAAGTACATGTTTTGTTTATTCAAGTAAAATGACTGGTTGTTGTTTATTATGTACTGCTAGGTGAAATATATCGGGGCTATTGTATTAAGTCTTCACCGGGCCCTAAACAAAATATAAAATCAACCCCCTCTCCTTCACTGCATATATTTAAAACAATTTTCAAATTTTAAAGTTTTTAAAGTTAATATTGCTTTCAATAATTTTTTAAAGTACCACATTAATCACTTATATCTACAGGGTCGAATTAATCTTTTTGTATTCTATTTGTATTATAAAATCAATTGGAATAAATCACCGGAATTAATTATATTCAGTCACCACGTTTGGCTTCGCAAAATACATATGTATCGAGCACTGATTACAAGCCATTTCAAAATTCCTCGGGTCATAGACATTTATCTTATTTATCTATTGGTTAATCCAGACCTGCTTGTATGTATCTTTTAAGGGGTTAGCAGACCCGGGCGGTAGAAAAAACTGGCATATAAGGGATATATTTTTTGGCGCAATCTTCAACTACAAATATTCAACTTAAAAAATTAAATAATGAGTAAACGAAGCATCAAATAACAAAAATCCTATATTACTGAATAGATAATAGTATAAAGAAGATATGGTGTAATTTTTATTAAAATCGGATGACGCGTTCTTGAATTAACATAGCGACCAGATCAAAAAAGTATTTTTGTGAGATATTTATTGCCCCGCTCACTTTAAATTGTTGTAACTCAGATAATATTTAGAACATTGTCATAGTAAAACTCTTAAAATATTCTTAAAAGTATAATTAATATATCTAAGCAAAATTAAAAATCTCAGGGTGGTCTAACCTATTAAATTGAAAGAAAGAAAGAAGTAACAGTACGTTACAATGTATACTCGTATAGCGGGCTGATTCAGTATTTATGTAGGCACAATTTGCCTAAAGTCAACTCTTGATGTTGACAGATTGTGTTAATAATAACAGCAAACCTCATGTTAAAGCACAAAGGCCGTTGATGCTCGTAATGTTAAAATAGCAGAACTGTTTAGTCGGGATATTGTAACGGCAACGCAACCACCGCCCACTGGACACAAAAGCCAAAATATGTCGGTTTGTGTGCTAATAATATAATGAGCAGTAACACTAACATATGCAGTTATTTTGTGATAACAATATGCTTCAAAACAACACCATGTACATTATGTAGTCAGCCTGATGATGTTGTTTGTTGTATGTTATATGTAGTAACCAAACGGTTAATGACATCGCGCTCTTTTTTTGACAAGCGTCAGTCTGTTATGTTATTTATAAACCTACAGAAGCAAATTCTCTTGCAGTGTCACACTTGCTAGCCTATTACAAGCTAATTAAACTGTTACAAAGCATTACATTTTCTAGAGCAAAACTCAGAAAATAGAATCGTCATTTCTATTGTCCTTTTTTCTAGAAGTTTTCATGTTACAAAAGATTATTCTGCTCAGGTGTTTTCACATATCGATACTGTCTAGTAGAAGCATTATGTTTCAAAAGATAAATGTATTCTGTCAAAATCTTTAAATTTCATTGTTTTTGGTGTTTTGTATTTTGTACACGGAGTGTGCAACCATATTTTCATATATATATATATATATATATATATATATATATATATATATATATATATATATATATATATATATATATATATATATATATATATATGTGTATTTATACAGCTAAACATATAATAAAATATAAATATATAAATGTTAGTTTCATCTCTTCACTCTTTCGGTGAAGTATTTCTGTCTCTTTCTATGTTTGCACGCTTCTCCCAGTCAAAGTAAATCGGGCGAGCTCGATCAATAACTACCAACAACCACCACGGTCGCTGCGGCCTTCCCCCCCCCTCCCCACTCCTCCCCTCGTATCGCCCACCTTCCACCCGATCCAGTGTTCTGTGTTCACCCAATGTACTACCCACGCAACACTTTGAACGGTAACCCTGTATGAATGTTGGTAGTAGCTAAATTTCTGTAATGGTGGGGGTATAAATACAAGGAGAAGAGTTTTCCTTTCCATTCTCTGATATCGCCAACACTATAGTCATTCTTTTGGTATGGTTCTCGTACCCCATACTATCCGTAGTATTCGTTGCTCACTGTTGAAATAGAATAAAGACTGCACAAATAATATCCCCCTTTTTTTTCATTCTCATCCTTTAACTAAATTGAAATACTACCCTTAAGTATTGGAAGGGTCTAAATAGGAGTGGATGTATAGAAGAGAACCTGTAATATTTTACTCCACCATTAAAATGATTGAGAAGTTTGTTGACTTGAATAATTCTCTGGCCATTTTTTCTTTTGTTTATTTTTTGATATTCATAAATTTTACGTTAACTATAAAAAATGTGTTGTTTTAACATTTAAAAATGATACTTGTACTTTTTTAAGGGTATTAAGAGGTGTATTTATTACGGTAATCGTAGGAGTCGTTTCCATGGCAACCGTACGCAGTTTGGACGCAGTATTTACTATATACATACTCTATATGCCGCAGCATACGTAGCAGGATCTCTACGCTGCGACGTAGATGTTGTCACTATAGGCAGAGGTATATCCAGGAGTTTTACAAAAATCATTTAATATTTCTATGTAGTTATAAGCACGGAAATGCTTCTTTTAATTTTAAAGACATCGTAAATAATTTATTATAGAAGCGATTCTCATTTTAAATTCTATTTTATTTAAAACATTTTTCTTCAGAAATAAATATTATATATATCCAGAGTAGAATTTTACACTAGATGTTTGCAAGGTCCTGATGAAGCCCTTGTCATATAACAAGCTTTGCCAGACTAGGACCCTATCGGATTGAATATGGTATTCCTTGTTAGCGCATGACAACCCTGTCGGATAAATCTTGATGAGGTATTCCTTGTCAGGGTATGATCAGGTGCTCATTTACCTGGATCAACATTTCTACTTGAAATATTTAATACAGGGATCTGGCTAAATTTCTTCAAACCTAACACTTGTTTTTCTCGATGACCAGACCTGGGTACTACCCTGTAATGTTTGCAAGTTTGACACTTTCTATTCTGGTGGGGTATTGTCAAGTAATAAACTAAATAAAGCCAAAAGTCTAGCACATAGAAACAGTTTATAAAAGTTGGTGTTTCGCACTTGAAAATATAGTGGAAATGGAGGGTTACGAAAAAGTTTTTGTCACGTAAAAGTGTTATTTATGAAATAGAAAACTATAAGACATGCTTAAGTTCTCTAGACATGTACAACATGGTGATTAAAAAAGAATTTTCAAGTTTCTTGGAAACTGTATCAGAAGTACCAGTAATTTATTTACAACCTTTTAAGTAACGATGCAGATATGACTACTACTCATGATACCCTCATATTACGCGGAAAATATAGTACGGATTGTATGAAATCGCGTTGTAGGAAATCGTGTAAAAACTATATATATTTTTGAAAAAATCTCATGAATTAAATTTAATATACCAATGATTTTACTATCAAGTTCTTGCATGTGCAATTCTATATCTTTTTTTTATTATTTAACTAATTGTGTTGGGTGTTTAACTAATGTTTAAAAGCCCGCCTGTGGCCTCGCTTTTGTACGGGTAGGAGTAAATCTTTTAAGACATTCATGTTCCTTAATTTATCATCGTTAATATTTATCGTCTTTGTTCTTGTTAACTTTTATAAATCTTCCAATACAAAATTTTAAAACTCTACATTTATTTATTTATAATTTTTGCTTAGCAAATATCGCAATGGCTATGGCCGCTACTGTTTAAAAGATACGTATATTGCTAAATTTGTAATAATAATAATTATAAAAATGATGTAATATATTATGTTAGCAAATGTTAGTTCTTTGAATTCATAATTTATTAAAAATATTTGAAATTATTTGTCAATATATAAGCTGTAGTAACCCAGTAAACCGTTTGGACTCGATACGACTTCATATTGAATCGAAGTTCGCTCTGACTTCACACGTATTCTCTCGGTAATATACTCTGCACTTCGAAAGCTAGACCCGATATAATACGAACAATGGCGAATGCAATCGGTGAATGAAAGAGATAAAAATGGTTTATATCAGTTCGTTAGAAAGGGATAATACAATTCTATATACCTAAATATAAAGGATGTGATTCAAACTTTTCATGTCAATACTAAATACTAAAGTGTTTCAAAATTAATTAGTGAATTATTTAAATATTTAGAAATTTGTAAAATAGAATTATAAAATGTTAAATATATATAAAAAATGTTTGATGGTGGCTATGACGAATAAAAGTGAGGGCAAGTAAATAAATAAATATAGAAACAAAATATAAAGTACAAACTAAATAGAATTCCACACTAAGTCCTACCTTATAACTGGTTAACTACTACCTGGTTAACTTAAGAAATGCATGTTGATTATCTAGCTGTCAATGTTGGCGGACAGACAGTAATAGAATTTCGTTTTTCAAAAGACATATACACAAGAATCTACAATACACATCACGGTTCGTTGGAACATGGTTGCTTGGCATGTCAGACATTCATAGCTTATTTCTTGACAATTTACAGTTATCATGCCATCTTTATAATATGAAACAAATTCTAATTAAAACCTTAATGATCTTCAAACATGCAGAATTCGTATTCGAGTTAAGTAAATACTCATTCTTAGTCTTACAATTTTATTGTTTTTATAATAAATTATATAAATTTATTATTATTACTACCCCTAAGTATATATAACATTTACACATCAAATTTACTAAAATAATATGTTTACTAAATAAGTAAAATTGTTCCGGAAGCGAGGGAGGAAACAAACACGCGAAAAGATCTATGATGGAATCTCGTTTGATCTAATTATAAGTAAGTACGATAATACAGCTGCGTTTATTCGTTGTATTGATGATTTTGTTTAGAAGAAGAGCAAGATCCCAGCGCCCCGGGTCTATGTCGTTTTAGCAAAGCTGAAATTTTGAGAATAAATAGTGTAATATGTAGTTAATAAAAAATAGTTGGGTTAAAGACAATAAAATATAATTATAGATACTTATAAATAAAAGTAAAAGTTATTAAAGATAAGCGTCCATTGCTCGCATCAGATTTATCGTATCACACTTAGCGCATTATAAAATCCTTCCTTAAACACTTGGTAAATAAATCTGCATTTATTAATCAAGTAAGTAATAATGACACCAAGTTCTCCCTCGCAACATGAATAATAACACCCAATCGGTCACCCACCGCAGGGGTGTATATTTTATTTAATTGTTTTATGATAGCATGTTTCATAACTGATTGTTTTTAGATTTGAATTATTAAGGCGCAGTCGGTCATTAGCACATTCACTATCTCTCTCTCTTTCTCTCTCAAGCCCCTGACCCTACTACTCTTCCTGACGTCAATTATTATACGTCAATAGTACTGGTATATTATTAATTATAAAATTAGTGCGTTTTGTAGTACACTACTATTATTTGCGATGATATAGGAATATGGTAACCATCTGCGTGGTGTTTTAGATTTGTGTAATTTAATTTAATAGAACTTAAGCCTTATTCTCACTCACTGTTTTGAGTTTTAATTTCCTGTTTTTATTTAATATTGTAATCTACATTTCCGGTTCTCGTTTAAGCATTCCTTTTCACATTTGTGTTTTAATTTGAGTTTAGTTAATTTAGTTGATGCGTATGCATTGTTAGTAATATAAATTTTGGACAAAATTTTATGTGAAATAATTAAAATTGCTATTTTTAATAACAATTAGTAATAGAAATTGTTTTCTCTTCTATATTTTTCAAAAACTGACATTAAACTTCTTTTAAAAGTAAATCATATTGTATTTTGACAGATTGTCACATTTTCGAGGTTATAATATAATTTAATTTTTCTTAATTTAATCTTTTAAAAAAAAACTAAGAAAACTTAAAAAATAAATTAAATTAAAAATGGTACTGTGAATGACTACGCGTATTGCCATATGGTAAACAATTTAAATTAAATACAAAATACAAAATAAAATTAAAGCAGTGAGTGGGAATGATACTTTATAAAACGGGATTTTACTGCTAGATAACTATTAATAGAGTAATCAATCCTTTCGACTTGTATATAAAAATATGGCCGCAAGGACTTATAATCAAAATTTCGAAGAGTAATATGTAAGGAACTTAAAAATTTGAGTTGCCATTTTTTGCCGTGAAAATTTCTGTGATTTATTTTTAAATAAATGTAGATCCACTTTTTGTTTTCTAGTTCTATCCTACAAAATCTGGAAACTACAGATATAACGGGGATTATTTTTAAAAATATAGAGATCCCTTTTATTGGAAGCCATTTAATTCAACTTCTTTATAATACCTTTTGGTATAGAATGATAGGAGCAATTATATGACAGAAGAACATGGAAGAGAAATAATAGAAAGTAGTAAACAAAAATTTATGTTTGTAGAAATTGTTAAATCGTCTGAAATAAAAAGAATTTTCTGCGCATTTTCTGGAGCTTTAGGGATAAGTTGTTTTAGAGAAAATACAATTTGTAAAACATCGTCACTAATGTACTGCTGGAATAAATAATTAAGGATAATGTTAACAAGTTTAATTATCCATGAAATGAACCCTTTGGCCGTACTTAACTCAAAAATAACATTTACTTCAAATGTTTTCGTTTTAATTTGAATTTAAAGGAATTTTGCTGTTTTCTCTGGTGATATTTATAATTATATATATATATATATATATATATATATATATATATATATATATATATATATATATATATATGTATTCGTCGTACATGGCGTTCAAATCGTAATTTATATTTAGTATTTATTCGCTAAACTCAAAACAGTGATATTACTTTGAATACAGCTCGTTAAGCCCATTTTTACGTGTATCTCTTGTTTATCTAACATAACAAAACTTTCCCTAACAATTTTGTGATGTATTTTACTGCTTTCTGAGAAATAAATCTACCATTGTCTGCATTAGCATACTCATAAACACAAGATCACCTTTTTAAGGATTACGAAGTCTAAAGAAGTCCTTCTTTATGATTAGAGGCTATTAGAATAGCTATAAAATAATACTTTTTGTAGCTAAATATTACTAGGTTTGCTTAAGTAACCTGTTATATATCCATGTTTTGTGTTTTGTGGGATGTAACATTTTATTTACACGAGATTGAGTAATATTTAATCTTGGAAGGTCTTACTTTATGATTTTATAGTGTGGTTATACCTCGTACACTACGCTATAATACACTAAGATCTCTTTTAGCGCTTCTCTGACTAACGCCATTGAATTCTATAAACTTAAATTACATATATGGCGTCTAGATGCAAAGGGATGTAAGTGACAAAAGCAAAATTCTTCAAAAAACGAGTTTAAAGGTTTTAGAATACCCGAATATATAGTAAAATCTGTTCAACTTTTCGCTTATATCTCTGTATCACTAAATAGTTTAGTATATCTTTTATCGTTGGTTATCTCAAATTTAAAAAATTTGTCACTTTCATAGCTTTTGCTTCTAGAAGCCTCATTTGTAAACTGCGAAATAGTAAAATTTAATGTTAGAACCTGAGTTATTGAGTGTCAATGACTACTAAAAGAGATCCTATTGAATTTTATAAAATGTAATCCTTATAAAGATCTTCTCAAGAAGTTTTACGATTGTGTAAATGAAAAAAATTATCACTTTACGACAGAAATAAAGTAGGTCACAAAACGTTGTATATTAGGGAACATTTTTTATAAAAAAAGATAATTTTTATAATAAATAAACCTTAAATAACACGTAACTGTGTTTGGTCGGTTTGAGAGTCTAAAGGACTAAACACAGCAAGGTGGATCTACATATGTTACTAATTCCCTTCTTTCGAGATCAAATATTATGGTTTTTCATTAGTAGAAGGGATACATTTACCGTACAAGGCGGTACGCCTTACAGGTGAAGAATACTTGGCGTTATAACAGTCCATTATACCATAAAAATAAGCTATTAAATATTTTCGACATGTTCAAAAATAAAGGTATATTATAACAGCCGTAAAATTGTCATATTTCCTTTTATAACCATGTAAATATAGGTTATGTAACTTATAATGTATATTCCACGTTACGATACGAGCCTGTACTCATACTACGCTGTATTACCGTATTACACACGATTAGATCCATATCAATGTGAATGAAACGAGAACGAGAAAACCAAAAAAAGAATAATACAATGGAAAGGCTGAAGGTTGTAGCTTGGTTGACTTGAATAGAAACTCATGAGAGGCAGTCGTTGTATAATAGATTGGTAGACTGCAGTGGATTTAGCCGAAGAAGCTAAAAGGGATAAACTCTATTGCCAGTGGAACCTACAAAAGCTGGGCTCAGTGACAGCGGGTGGCCATTGAAAGGAGAGGAAAGGATTTAATACATTTTTTTCAATTACGTTTTAAATTTGAAATATCAAGATAAATAGAATATGAATTCATCACAAAACTCTTACAAAATAGCAAGCAAAAAAATGTAGCAAGCCACGCTACTAGGTAGCACGAAATCATGCTATTCTCCAGTATATAGCACGAGCTATTTAGTGAATACGAGTTATACCGCATTCATTTTTTAAAATGACTAGAAAATTTTTATCACTAGAAAATTGACTTTATTTTAATATTACGAAAGGAATGGAATGGCAACAGAGGAGGCAGAAAGAAGAAGAGAAGAAGGCACAAGTGTGGAACTAAGGAGCTAAGGAGAAGTGACAGGGAGATACAACATCAGGAAACAATGGAAAAAATTGAGAAGAGCAATTACAACACAAGATATAAAAGGATTTGGGAAAGAAAGTTACCACAATATATAAGAGAAAAAGACATAAAAAACATGAGAAGGATTGCCAGATTGGGAAACGAGGAGAAAGGATACTGGGCAAATAGCGAGAAAAGGATGTGTAGGGTGTGCGGAACGGAGATAGAAACATTGGATCACATTAAGTTTTCATGTGAGAAAAAGGTAATAAGCGAAAAGAATATTGGGCAGTTATTAAAGGGAGGCAGTAAAGAGAAGAGGTGGATGGCGGAGATAGAGAAAAGGAACGAGGAAAGAGAAGGAATAACAGAGTAGAAACAGGAGGAGCGAAGCAATAGCAGTAGCAGTTTTCTTTTTATTTTTATAAGGATAAATTTATATTTTTTTTCGTGAGGAAGGAGTGAGAATATTTAAATTTAAAATTGAATTAAGCACAATGACATGTAAATAAATGAGTTAAGGCACAAGAATGTAGTGCCAAATGGCAAAAACATTAATAATACAACTAAAAACTAATATGATACTAATAAATTTCTTCAGGCAAAACTAATAAATAAATTGCATTCAAAACTGGCACACTATTCCATTATCAATGTTGGTAACCACTTTTTAATTAGAAAGTTGAGTTAGAAGGTTCATTACTTTTATATTTCAAGGTCAATAAGTCCTAAATAGAACGTTCTTAATTTCTTTGCTACTTCAAATCATATTTGATAACTTTCTAAGCTTCCGACGATAGCTTCCAATGGTTTTAAGTGACATTTTTTATTTTAACCTTAATGACGCCTGATTATTCATGCGGTGCAACCTTCTCGTACACCTTCAATTTTTGTTTTTGTAACCGCCACTGCGGCAACTTGATGACACACAGAAACGCAAGGTTGGACTACGACATTGGAATAAATAATTACCGCAGTCACACACCCTCACCCTCCTCACTATTTTCCGTTCTCAGGTTTTTATTTATTTATCTCTACTTTGTATTTCACCTTATATCGGCAAGTAAATTCAATTTGATGGGTCACATAGACAGACAGACCTACGTTGTAAGATTACCTATTGTTTGCTACCTTGTTAACGCTAATTAACCTTTCAACTAATTAACGTTACTAATTGTGTTAGTTTGTTGTTCTAATGAATTTAACAAGATTATTTTCAGCATTCACTTGTTTTATTTAATTATACGTTGTTACCTTTTTTCTGGGAGCTTTCTCTTTTCATTTAATTTTATTTCAACAAAGTATACTAATTAAATCTTTATTGATAATGATAATAAGAGAGCTACTATTAGAGTCAGACTTGGGTAAGATATTAAGCGACGTGAACTAATTTACAAATTAATTACAGATACGAATATACGATGATTGAAATACTATCTTTTGAAGTATTAAATCCAAGGCATTAATTAGTTTGTGTGATAGACTGTTATGGGTTAACCTACCCTTGAACTATCGAACCGTAAGACCACGGTAACGACACCGGCATCGACACCCTCTGTACCCTATTGGTCAAACGATTTACTTACACAAATGGCCCAATTATTGTAATCCTCTTCATTGGTTCCAATCAAATGATAATTAAAAATATTTCTTTTGTATTTTGTAAGCTTTTTGCATGTTAAATACTAGTGTGTACACTTTAATTATTAATGTCTTGCTTCACATTTGGTCAAAACATTTGAAATCTTGTAATTCACTTTTTCTTTAATATTTATTTGAGTGCATCAACTTTCGATAGTTTTTAGCCCTTAAAACAATATATACATTTAAAAACATTTGTAATACATAATTTATAGTTTATAAAAACGCATATTTTCGATAATGTTTTTTGACGACACAGTTAATATATAATTATTTCTATAATTACTACATGATAAAATGACATTTGAAGAATACTTTGTGAAATTTTCATAAATAAATATAAAGAAATCGACGTCACAAAGAAAAAGTAACATTGCGGTGCCACTCATAACTCATCACTGGATTATCTGAATTCAAAAAACCAATATGATTTCATCAGTTGATAAGTTTCTGCAGGTAATCGTGTCAAGTTTTTTTTTTCCTATTGATTTTTCAATTTTTTACAGCACTTAGAAGTCAAAATACCGATTTTTCATGAAAAAAATCAGAAAATTTGTTATTTTAAAATACGTTAAAATTGAAAAATGTAAAAAAAAAACTCGACAGCGCTACCTCGGCTTTTATGTAAAAAAAGAGTGTGCAATATTCCAAGGAATCGGTTCAGTAGATTTTGAACTAGAGAGGGCACCGACTCTGAAAAAGCTAAGTGTGAGAAAAACGCATTTAAAAGCTTCAAAGAGGTGAAAACTTAAAACTCTATACCTCCGACAGTTTTACTCCAATCGACTTCAAATTTTCACACAATAAACTTAATATGTTCTACATTGATATAAATGAATTTAAAAATTTAAAAAAAAAGTAAATATTAACATTATGTTTAAATTTTATCACATTTTACTTTAATAAAACTAGAGGCTTTATCTTACATGGAGTTCCCAACTTTAAACTATTAAATATTTAATCTTAAGTTATCACTCTTTACTTTTGTCCTGATCTACCTAAACTCGTACGTGTAAATCTGCGGGGCAATCTCCATTTTATCCATGTTCATCCGTAGTGTACTTTCTCCATGGGTTAAACTAGGGTACATATTTTAGATTCCTGCCGGATAACTTCAAATGGAGGTTTGGGAATATTTCTACAAAGTTGTTTTTCGTTTCCTGGTTACAGCTGTGCTATACGGCTGTGTGAAGCATCCTTCTCTAAATAACAAAAACGATTTACATATATTTTTCCATACGCAAGTTGTACATTTCTGTTTGATGTATGCATATGTAATGTTTACAAGCAATAAACTATCAAGCTTTGCTCCCATGTTACGTCGTTTTCGTTCCATACGTACAATACGGGATTCCAACCACGTCAAATCACTTCAAAGCTGTTCCATTACTTCCATTATCCACGTTTTGTAGATAATCTTTAAAGTGTTCTTTCCTTTTAAAAGTGGTAAACATGCTGAGAGATATTTGTTTGAACACTTCGTCTTAAAACATACGAGTAGTCATCACAAGACGAGGAAGATGTTCTATCTAGTCCATCGAGTGATTGCATTTTGCTATTTCAACACCAGAGGCGGATTATTCAATGCTGAAGTAGAAGTGTTACCCGAGATACATGAGGACCCTGACAGGGCACATCCAACAGGGCTCTGGTAGAACTCTTGACAGGGTTTCCTGATCGGGTAATTATAAGGAATACCACATAGAGTTCGGGTAGTCAGTGATGAGATGGTCCTGATCAGTCCTGATATTTTAACGTTTCTACAAAACAAACGCTAATGTTCTGTCGTTATTGTTTTGTTGTGTAACATTGTCTTATATATTTTGTCGTGATCATTGTAATAATAATTTTGGTAATATTAAAACTTATTTTCATACTTTTTTCATATATTTTATACACAAATTATAACAAGAACTAACCCAACAGGGCCCTGGTCAAGCCCTCGTAGGTTTAGTTAAACTTTATGCAATAAAATAAGTATTTTTTATTAATAAACCGTAAATTATATTAAATCATATATATATATATATATATAATTATATTAAATTTAGAAATTGAGATGAAAGTGAAATTACCGTCTTATGAAATTTTTAATATAATCAAAAAATTTAACTTCAATTTGAGAAACCAAGATTTCATTAACAAAAGTCAGCTTAAAGGAAGAGATTATTATATGTTGCATCCAAATTTAAGTAAGAGGAGATGGTTTAGAAATGAGTCTCGCAAAATTATATCAACTATAATCAGAATCAAAAGTAATCATTGCAAAACTCCAGCTCACCTGTACAAAATTAATATTAAATCTGACGATAGATGTCAATGTGGTGAAGAAGGAACTTTGGATCATATTATATTTGAATGCCTAAATTATAGTTTAGAAAGATCAAAATTGAATAGTGATATATTAGACGTGAATAAAACTTTTCCTGTTAATAGTAAATATTTGTTAAGTGATTCAAAATTAATTACTGAATTATTGAAATGTGTAAAATTGAATTATAAATTATAAAAGATGTATAAAAATTATTTGATGGTGGCTATGACGAAAGAAAGTCAAGGCAAATAAGTAAATAAATATAAAAAAATATATTAAATCATTTATTGCCTATTACAAAGCTCCATGTGAGTAAGTTATATAAGGTGATATAAATGTAAGAAAATAACTACACAATAGCCACATAGGCACATAGCAAATATTCTATGTAATGTACTTAATACTTACTTAATACAAAATACTCATTAAGTTTTCTTTAAAGACTCTTTAATTCCTTTTCTTTGGCTTGCCGTTGTACAAGTGTTGACTGTTCTGTCAATTTAACTTTATCAATAAGAAGTACTAATTACGAACTATAGAATAATGAAATAATATCTCAAAAAAAAAAACAATTGAATTCATCACATGCATTAATACAAAATTCAGCCAATTTTACTTCTATTAATAAATGGAAATTTAATGAATGGCGTTCTTTTTTTTGTTGCTCTGTGAGCGGAATTGGCAACGCTTGTATTTTTGAATTTACAAACTGGGCCACTTAGTCTATAAATGTTGCCCTGCTTTACACGATACGTTTAAATGATTTTGTTGATTTTCAAATTAATTTAATTGTCATATATACGAGTATATCATCACTCATACTGATAGCTTAAGATATTTGATTTGATTTACCAAGTGCAACCCTGGCTGCTAAATATTTCCAGGCAACCAGTTCAGCGCTCGACGAATATGAATAGCCGAATATTGTAATAGAACCAGCAGCTAGACCTAGCTAGGCCAGACATTACACATCGCATGTCTACAGCAAATATTAAATCTCTGCATTTTTATTACTTTTTCATTTTTTTATGAATTTTTATAAGAACTTTTTCAGCACACAATAAAGTCAGAGTTCAGTAGTTTTTGCTTTGTGAAGATTATAATTAAAATTCGAATTAAAACAACGGGTTGATTGTGTTTTAATTACTTTTTGTCGCCATATGTAATTGTGAAATTGTGTTTTTATCTGTTAAATCGAGTTTTCAGTTTGATTTAACTTGTGGAAAGTTAAATAATTACGTTTTAACAAACAATGCACGTTTCTGTAACCTTCTTGTGATGTTAAACATCGGTAGGATATTACTAGGATAAGTAATAATATCACAGTATTTGCACTACCACTAAGAACTGCACCGTTGGTGGGTCGAGGCAGTTTCAAAACCTTCCATGCACACATGCAGATGCAATGCAATTCTCCACAAAACTTCGCGAGTTTATAGCCAATATAGGCTGGCATCGCAAACCTCTAGGAGTGGAGAAAAAATCGAATAAGATTTACTCCACAACTGTGTCTTCGGGATCGATCCTCGAACCAGAGCTACAAATATCATAAACTTATTACGCTGTGGTGTATCACACATATAAGTAAGATATTAAACAATATAGACGATTCTTAATATTTGTATATATTACCGTAGTTAATAATCTTTGCGTAAGTCTGAGTTTTTTTTTATATTTTTCAATAGAGAATAAAAGACCTATAATGAAACGAAAATGATCCCCCGTTGGTATTGAAAGCTTTTCAATTTGTAAGAAAATGAAGCGGCTATGGTATATAATAGAGTAAGACGTCTGCTTTCTTATATACTACTACAGTACATACTTACTATATATACTACCTAACACAAAAAATTAATTTAATGTCAATTGTTTCAGTCTTCAGTTTACACATTCCTTGTGAAGAATTTAATTTATATTAGACGTAAAATATTTTTAAAATTAAAATATGTGCAATAAAACGGAAAATAGAAAATATTCTTGAGGTAAATCATGCAGGACACGAACACATGAATGTTACCTTACATTTATGTAATATTTTATTTAAAGAAAACCGAGCTTCGGGCTTTAAAAGAAATCCTTCAAATCTTACAATCTTAATTAGATTTTAGAATGCACAGAAAGGTAGATTACCATATTCAATTACTTATTGATTAATTAGTTATAAAATATTTGAATATAAATTTTTCAACATGTTTTTCAAAAAACTTATTAAACATTGAAGTATGTTCTTTTAATGAAGAACCTTTAAACATGATTTGATATTTTAACTTAAAACAAAGTTTTCAAACTTTTGTAATAAAGAACAAGTTATTTTTACTTCGTCAGTTTAATGAGAAATTTATTAAAAATAATATTATATTTTCTTGAAATATTTTTAAAACTTTATTTTCTTTGGTAAATATTCGGAGTTGAACTGAACTACTACCAGTAAAGCTATATAAGTTTTAAAACAAACTTAGCTATGTTTGTAAACCAAGAAATACAAAAAATTACTGTAGTATATTAAAGTAATGTTTAAATAATATTGTTAGTAGGGACGTCCTGTAAATTGTAAAGTTCACATACATAGTTGCACACACATATATATATATATATATATACAATATATATATACAATATATATATATATATATATATATATATATATATATATATATATATATATATATATATGTATATATATATATTTACTTTACAAAATTAATTTGAATTATATGCCACTCAAACATAGGTTCATATATTTTATTTTTTTAAATAACTTTAAGAGCGGAGTAAGGTCAGAACGATAAAAAAGAAGCATATTTTCGATGATGCTTTTTGACGACACAGTTAATTTATAATTCTTTCATAAATTTTTGTAAAATTTTCATAAATAAATATCACGAAATGACGCATTAACCGCGAATCTCCGCTAACGTCACAAAAAAAAGTAACATTGCGGTGCCACTCATAACTCATCACTGGATTTTCTGAAATCGAAAAATCAAAATGATTTCATTACTTGATAAGTTTCTGCAGGTAACGTTGAGTTTTTCTTTTTTTATTGATTTTTCAATTTTTTACAGCACTTAAAAATCAAAATACCGATTTTTCATGAAAAAAATCAGAAACTTTGTTATTTTAAAATACTTTAAAATTAAAAAAAACTCGAAAACGTTACCTCGGCATTTATATAAAGAAAAGTTGTGCAAAATTTCAAAAGAAGTGGTCCAGTAGATTTTGAGCTAGAGAGGGCACCGACTCTGAAAAAGCTACGTGTGAGAAACCGCATTTAAAAGTGTCGAAGTAACACGAAAGCAGACCAGAGAGGTGAAGACTTAAAACTCTATATCTCCGACAGTTTTACTCCAATCGACTTCAAATTTTCACACAATAAACTTAATATGTTGTACATTAATATAAATAAATAAAAGAAAATGAAAAAATAAAAAAGTTGAAACCTTACTCCCCCCTTAAAAGAATAAAATAAGAAATCTTATGAAAGCCAATCGCGCATCATGGCTCATAAATAATCATTATAAAACATGGAATATTAAACAAAAGTTTTTGTTCATTTGAAAAAAGAAGTACTGGTATTTTTGTCCTTCTACTAAAATATTCAGAAAGTTATTTATTTAAATTTGTGAAT
Organism: Panorpa germanica; assembly: GCA_963678705.1. Taxonomy (NCBI): domain Eukaryota; kingdom Metazoa; phylum Arthropoda; class Insecta; order Mecoptera; family Panorpidae; genus Panorpa; species Panorpa germanica. Next base: position 8,378,016 of record OY783206.1, on the reverse strand, counting down.
GAAATGAGAATGCTTGCCTAATTCATTCTTTTACTGTGACGTCATTTGCATATTGTTTTATCTGAAGTATTACCGAGATATCTAAAAAGTTTTCTTTACGCGTCATCGTGTTTGATAAATAAATATGTTCAGTAAAACAGATGCACTTAGCTACGGTCGAAATAAATTACTTATTTTTTAAAGAAAATGTGCGTAATATTACTCAAGCTCTCAAGATATATTAAATATGAAATCAGTGAAACACAAAATCTAAAACAACTTAAGTGCTAAGTTATGTTGAATTAATTTATAATGAAAAATGAAGACTTAAAATTGTAAGCAGCATTTTTCAACTGCTGGGAAAAATGAAATATTACATCATTATTTATTGTGGGGAGGAAAATGTATGACATGAAAGAATATAAAATAATAGCTAAAAATCAGATGTTCTTAAACTATGGATCCTCATTGTTAAAAACAAAAACCGTAACATACAATTGTAATCTTAATATATATAAATTACGTGTCACGTTGTGTGTCCGCGATGGACTCCTAAACTACTTAACCGATTTTAATCAAATTTGTACACCGTGTGCAGTTTGATCCAACTGGAAAGATAGGATAGCTTACATCTCAATTTATGATTGCAATATTATCTTATTGCAAATTATTTGTCTATTAATTATCTGTTAGCTCCAAACGATGACATCTGGCGACGATGATGGCGACATCTGTTGACTAGATTGAGTAAATATTCTGTTGACTAGATTGAGTAAATATTCAATAGATGGCGCTATGTAATGTAATATGACAAAAACGTTAGTCACAGCAACGCGTGGCCGGGACAGCTAGTTTAAATATAAAATAAAGTTATGCGCCTAATAGATATACTTCTATATGTACTCGTACGTTATACACTGATAAAGATCTAGAATAATTGCGCAGTCAAAATTGTGCATATAAAAATAAACACAAAAAATAGAGAGCGCATATTAAACGGAAGAATGTCTTAAGACAGACTGATTCAGTACGAGCCATGTTATCATGAAAGCAAGTACACTTGCAAAGAAATGATTTTAGACAAAATTGCCTTCCTACCACATAAACAAATCCAAATCAAATATGTCTCAGACGATCTTATCTATCTTTTATTTCATGTTTTGTTTTGATTTATGGTTCATATCAGTCTCGTTTATATATTTTCCCCATTTGCTTTCATTCTATACCGTCTTGTGTTTTTAAATTACTGATTGATAGATATTAGCCAGGAAACTGTCTTAAGATAGACTTGAAGATAGTGTGCATTATGCGCTAAATTAAACTATCTTGTGTAAGCTATTGATTTGGATGGTAATATTTATTAACTATCAGAATGTTTATTAAAACTTATTTTATATTTAAAATCTCATTAATTTTATAACACTTGTAGTACATTACAATATTCGCTGTCACTCATTAGTTTTAAGACTTGGTTCTCTTGTCATAGTGTCGTAGTATGTGTGTCTGTGCAACAGGCCAGAGATTGTGTTAACACACCATGATATAACTGAAGTGAGAATGTATAGGCGGTAATATTTAAACTAAAATGATTGCTTTGATTGGTCTTATAGGAAATATTAGTTAGGTAAAGTAAAACACTGATTTAATTTGATATCTTGTATTTATTATAGTTCAAATTAGGAGAGTTCGGCGGCGACTCATACTTAAAACAAGTTATACCGTATAAACTGCTGATACAACGAAAAAGCACTCACTTATTTTTCTATAATGTATATATGAACGAATAAGATAAAATTCATTATCCTATCATAGATTTATACTGTTCTTATAACCTCTTTTAAGTATGAGTTGCCGCCGAACTTTCGTAATTTGATCTATATTTAGCATTCAAAAGAATATCTCTATTCGACGAAACTTAAATACCAAGTGAAGTGAAATATTATATGCTAGCAACAAATATGATTACTCGTGTATGTATCTCTGTCTAACTCATTACTTCATGTTCATCCGAGAGTTGTTCTTCGACCATTTATTTTGTTTAGGAGATATGTTAAGGACGTATTAGAAATGACAGCTACCTCCAGTGTCAATTTTTATGCAACAAAGACAAAATTGTCTAACGACATTCATGTCTCCAGTGTGCGCTTACTTTTTCCATTCCTGGATGAGAGTGTCTTACTCCTCCGGGCTGTATTTTATGTTTTATCGTACAACAACCTCAACTGAAGTTTATTTAAAGTTCAGAGTTGGTAAATTAAATGTAAAACAATAAACTTTTTCTGCACAAGTCTCTTTTTGGTTTCACAACAATTCCATACAAACTACATATAAATGTGGTACCCCCTTCTCCCACCCGCGCCACCACTTCGTCTCTCTAATGAACTAACCTCCCTCAGCAAAAAGAATCTTATTAAAGTATGATTTTTAAAACGCTGTTACAACTTTTTGTTTTAAACATATTTACTTTAAAAGTTCTGACATTACGTTTCATGCTCAGATATTTGTCTTTAAAAGCCCGCGCCCGGATATAAATGGAATAAGAACGCCAAAAGCACCGCTCAAATAACTTAAAAGATTATAAACGACTATATTATAAAAGTATAAGAAAAAAAATTAAATAAGAAACTAAATAGATTTTACAATATTTATAACTTGTGTGTGTTTTTTTTTTTTATAAAACTTAAAGAAAAAAGTTGTAAGTTATCTCAAGAAATATAAAACGTTTAATCTACTCCGTAACAGATGGCGTTGTTAGTCATTATATTGTAGAGATGAGATGGTATAGAATAGAAATGAATTTTTTGTGTTTCTTAAAGGAGATTTCGTAGAATAAGTCCTAATTTGGTTTGAGAAATGATGTGGAACTTTAAATAAAAAAGCAAATTTATTAAGTTGTTTTACAGGACAAAGAAAAATGTTTTTACGGAAAATATAAATATTGTAGGTGAATGTAATACATAGATAAATACATTTGATATAAATAAAACTGATTTATATCTAAAAATATATAAACTATGACTAAAACTATAAATAACTATAAGTAACTTTAGTTCTACAGCGAGAATGTAGCATATGAACTTTAAATAAGAACGGTGGAAGTAATAAAACTTCAATTTTCACGATTTGTTATTATTTGTTTATAAACAAACATTCCGATAGATAGATATGGTAATGCCGACCTTTGAACTCTTACCATTAATCAGTGTTTTAGAGACGTTAATTTGCCATCACGCAGCAGCGATTTGATGCCGTTCACTATTTTTATGGAGAAGTATTAAAGATTGTTGTATCTTCACACTAAGAAAATATCTAGCTATTTGTTGTTAAAAAGAATCACAAGAAAACGATATGGTTTGCAAAACTGGGTTAAACGGACGGTTTAAGTCACTGCAGCAGCCATTTTACTGAATTTTTTTTTCCATAAATAATCGGAAGGTTTTCTCTTTTGAATTAAGTAAGAATCTTTTAAAAATACACAACGGTGTTGTTTTAACAGCAACTTCAAAAAGAAACGAATAGATGGCCCATCTCTAATATAAACAATTTTTAGTCTATCAGTGACTTTTTGCTGCATAACATCACTTTTTGAAAGTAATTTAATAATATTTTCTAAAATATTTTTGACGGCAAGAAGTTCCTCGATGACTAACATTTTCTGCCCTTAATTGAAAATCAATAAAATCACTTTCTTTCCTTGTAAACATTTTTCCTTCGAATGAATCACACAACCAACCCTAATACTTAGTACTTAAAATCTAAAAGGTAATATAATTTGATTCCAATTGTACATTTATTATATTTATATTTATGTTCGTGAGTGTACTGACACGTGCATTGTATACGAGGGTGTCGAAAATAAAAGTAACAGACACTAAATCTAACCCCTGACCCCGACCCCTGTTATTCGGCAGTCGGCACCCTTCGACTATCTCACCGCCGCGCTATACCGAGCTGCAGAGTCATATAAATATTAAATGTATGAGTATTCTTGAAATTTTTGGTGGTTGCATTGCACGGATTTTCAAACTTTGCAATGAAGGGGCAGTTCTATATAATTACCGGGTTGTATGTTGCTTACAATTTTGTAAACACCTATCAAATGTAGGACAGTGTTATAGCCCGCGTTCCTCGTGAGAACCTAATCCTGTTTCTATAAATTTTAAAAATAGAAATTTTATTTTTAACACGCTATATCTTTTTAAATAATTGATATACTAATTAATGATCTATTTATAAACAAAGCTTGAACATTTATTTGACTCATAAAGTTTATATGGTTTAAATATCTCAATCGTGTGCAAAGTTATTAACGTTTTTATATTTGAAAACATGAAGTGCTGGTACAAATTAGTAAATCTATTGTCATTTTAGAACACTGCTGCCATCTATATCTAACTATATAACCATGAAGTAATGTTTCACCTTAAGAGAAATTCCAATTTGTTTCTGTGTGAAATTCCAAAACTTGAATTTACCATACTAGTCTAATTATATTTATTTGAACGTCCGAAGACACTCCTAAGAACCTGAAGGAACCCGACAACGACCGAATTATGGAATTATTGTTGGAGCAGAGCAAGACTTATTATTAAATTTATTCAAATTTGTTGTTGTTATTCGAAGTTTACTTTCGCTCTTTAACGGTCACATTTACTTAGTTCTGTTACTTTGGGATTATAAATTGGGTTTTAATAAAGTTCTAAATTTAAATTTTCAAAATGTGTGACGTCTTAACAAGGGGTACAAGATGTGACATGGAGAGTGGTCCAAAAAGCATTAAATTTGTGGGACTTAATGGATGGCCACTTATCTCTCAATGATTCGCTTTTCTTAATATACTAAAGACTACGCTGACCAAGAAGATAAACGACACTGTGCAGAACATGACGCCGTACTTTGATCTACGTATGTAAAAACCATATTAAGAATACGGCCAAATTGTTTATTGCGATATAGGACACGATCACATAGGTCTTTTTACTGTGTAATTCTCATAGTTTACCAATAAACATAAAGAGTAGTGCCTTTGGTAGAGTAGCTGTAATATATATAGGATCACCTCATATAAAACACTTTCATACAACTTATATGAATATACAGAGTGTTTGTTTCATATGAGATGATACAAATCGATAGCCCTTATTGAAAAATCCACAATCTATATATGAGACTTCGACACCATTAAACACGTTTGACATACTAGAAGCTCATTGGTGTTAGACAACGATGTTGAAGAAATTTGAAGAAAATAAATAAATCTAGCTGAATATCGTTTTGGAAACCTCTTCTGCTCTCCTACTGGCAACAGATACAATATTTCATTATTCATGACTTGAAGTATGAATGGTTTAGATGGTGCAGTTGTTTGTTTTCCCGTCCCCACCCCTACAACCCCTTTGTTTTCTCCACCAGGTTGAGTTTACCACCGCTACGATGCAACCGTTGCTCTTTTTTATTTTTCTGCACTTCATAGAATTATTTTATCTTTACACGTGTGTTATGAATTTTTAATTTTTATTTGTTTCCTTTTTATGCGGTTCGTTCACGTACGTTCAAATTATTTTCATAAAGTACAACTACATGAGGCATACATAACAGAAGACAGGTCCAAATAGAACTGCATAACTGAAATCTAAATATGTACGAGGTGTGTTCAAAAAGTAACGGGAATTTGAGAGGTCGCGCTTATGATTTTATAAAAAAAAAATCCCATATGTTGGTAGCACTGTACTCAACAATTATGTCAAAATTGAATAAAAGCTATCAAACAGTTTTTTTTACAGTAGCTAGTTGATTCAATACACAGTAAACATTTACGAGAAATGGTATAGGTCATCAGGTCACCTATGCACATTCTTTCTCTTTCTAACATTATACAATTAAATGGAGATATAGTTGTTGTCTCATTTACATTTAAAAATATTTATTTTAGTAGACATAAAATTCCACATTCAATTCACCAGAATATCACAGAAAAAGAAACAAGATATATCTGTCTCTGTTACACTTTAATGACATTTCCCTTGAACAAAAATCATACGCATGTCAGAGTGACTCCAAAATGTTTACTGGCTTTCTTCTAAATTTGAAATTTAACCTAGAACAGGCTTTGTTACTCTACAACGACAATTAAAAACGAATCAGTGTCAGGCATTCAACGATGATCAATTGTTTAACTTCTATAAAGCAAACTATTTTTAAACTAAAACGACTCTCAATTTATAAATTTTCTTTTCAAGATTCAGATTTCCTTATTGTTTGCCTCAAGTTTTCCAGCATTTCTTTCTTTTCTTTAGTTTATTCAAAGCAAACTTTTTGATGAAATATTTTTCTTTTGATAAAAGAATTTTTATTTGTATTTAGAATAGGGATGTTTATTTCTACATCCCCAAAGTATTGTATGACGTCATGGAGAACACAGATATCCATGCACGACAAACAAATACCTTTTCCAGTGGTTTACAACATTTTTATTTAATGTTGTGATTTAAAAGTATTAAAGTAAAAAATAAATTAATAGTACGCGAGAAAAGAGACGTAGGAAGAGCATATAAGGGGGCATGTATTTGTTTTTGTAAGATATTAGTAAATTTTGTACCCAGAAAACATTTGGATATGCTATTGTAATGTAAAACCTGAACTGTATTTCATATATATGTGCATATTTAAACATTGCTGCATGTACATAGTATGTACTATTCACATCATATGCATGTTTCATGTATATGCAATATTCAGAATATTATTTTCATATTATGGAGCTTATATGAATAATGCTGGTCCAGATATCGAATTCAAACTCACGCTCTATCTGTGAACTATGCCGTCTAATTACGTTTTAGTTTTAGTTATGAAATATTTTAATATCCCTTTCCAGCATTACAAACCACTCACATTCCATTTCTGAATTAACAAAACCTAAAATTAAATTCGGTCTTTTTTCCTTCTTTCTTTTTTTTTATTCCTTTTTATTTTCGTCATCCTTCTTTCTTCTCTTTTCCCTAGCAACAGTTTCTCCAGACTCAACTTATTTTTCACTCACTCATTACACCTGCTCATGCTTCTCTCCATTTCCTCTTTCTCCTTCCTTCTTCTCTGAACCTCCACCATCTACCTCCTTCCTTCCCCGTCTCCTTCAACAAATCCTTTATCTTTTCACTTACAATCATACAAGTCAGTCTTTAGACAAATTTATTAGCATTGTCTTTGTTTTTTCAATATGTTCATTTGGTGTTGTCCCTATCAATAAAGATGTTATAATTAATCATACACAGGGTTCGCTTCACAATTGTTTATAGCCCCTGATCTTAATAGTAAAAGAAAGAACAGTATCATGAAGCTGGAAATCGTTTCCAAGATATAACTCTTAGCGGTAATCCTTAGTAAGAGGCTGACGACACGTCCGACTAGTCACCCACGCCTCCCACTCTCACTCCCGATACTCCCTCCTAGCCAAACGCGGTACAATACACAATACATTCTCATTCCGATCCAACGATGGTTTCTGCGGCTGGGCCATTGGGTACCATTATTTTTCTTTAATTTGACAAGTTTGATAAAGGTTTTATTGATATTTACATTTGGGGTGGGTGATGATGGTAGGTACGGGGAGTGGGCCAAGGGGGTCTTTAAATCTCAAAGGAGGGGGAAGATATAATAAATATTTATTCTTTTGTTTTAATATTTGTATATTCAAATATTTATTCTTTGCAAAGTGGTTTAAATATTATAAAAAGATTGACTGATTACGTTTTTGTTTGTTTAAGCGTAGCGTAAAAGGTTTTTACAAAGCCTTTTTTTTCAAAATTTGTGTTTTAATTTTTTTTTAAACACAAAAATTTATAACTTGAGAACGTGATGCTGTAAAGACCTCTTTTTTTTAAATAATTTTTCAGAAACATTTGGGTGATTTTGGGGAATTTTAAAAATTCAATAACTACAAAAAGTATGTTAAGAATTTAAATTAAGGATAATTTTAGTTAAGGTGAAACGATGCTTGGCCACTTTTTCTCGCGGAATATAAATGGCGATACTATACAGCGGGTTAAATATTATTTAAAAAAAACTTATTTTTTTATGTTTAAATCGTTTTATGTAAGTAACATTATTAGTAAGTATAGATACGTAGTAAGATACGTTATTCATCTAACTAATTGCAGCTTTAGATTTTGATTCTCGTTTATAGTTACTTACATAAAACGATTTAAACATAAGAAAACATGTTTTTTTTTGATAATATTTAACCTGCTGTTTAGTATCGCTATCTATATTTCGCGAGAAAAAATGGCCAAGTATCGTTTCACCTTAAATTAAAAAATAATGTAAAAATTTTAAACTCCTTCCGACTCCCACGCCTTCACTCTTACGAACTATAGTGACAATTATAAAAGTATTGTGTAAAAAAACTATAAATAGTGTACATTAAGGAAATGTCAATGGACTTAATCCTTAATATCGTATTTTATGTATATATGTATTGGTTATGGATAAATTGCTGGTTGGTCATTAGACCAGTTGTAATTACATAAATGAATAAAAAAAAACACAAAACATTACACAATTATACAGTTTGTGTTATATAGAGCGCGCACATTTTCTTCTAACCTGTACAGTAGTGTAGCTTACTGTTTTTCACCTAGTGTGCATCTAAGCTAAGGTAAAACGTCATCAAATACGTCAGCTAATCAATGACAATTATTAAATATATATGGTTTATACATTTGAAATCCACGAAAAACTCAAGCGTACTACATTTTCTATTTGACTTTATCAATAATTAATTTGTCTAGACGGAATTCGTGAGTTTTTGTTTTATTTATAGGTTATGTCATTAATTGACGTTTAAATGTCCACTGAACTCTAAGTCTATAACAACTCACTGAAATGAACGCAAACGATAAATATAGTTTTACGAGCCAAGCAGTTTATTATCGAAATACTTAAAAGTTATTAAATCTAATTTTATATTAAGTATAAATATATATTCACATACAATAATTACATTAAAATTATCGTAGTTTAGTTTCAATATCCGGTCCTTAAACAGCTCAATTTTCTTTGTTTATTTTATATCTTATTTTGACATAATTTGATGTTTTAGTCGTAAAATATAAATACAAAGTTAAAAGTTGTGAATGCTCAGTTGTTGGCATGCGCTATTAGAGCAGTCTTATAAAAGGTCTGGCTACTTGGTACAGACCATGGGAACATATAAGAACGTTCTCATTTCACTCTCGGTGAGATATTTGTCAAAACATTTGTCGATGTGCCGAGAATGAACATGGCTATTGGTCTCACCTCTCGTTTCCATTGACTTGTGGTAAGCCAACGCGAGGTGAGAGCACTCGAGATAGGCCAAAATGAGCCAGGCTAACCAGGCGTGACACCCAAGACCACGAGAAAGGCCAACACGATGCGAGAGCTGCTATACACACTCGCGTTGTCATTGTTTGTTCATTGTGTTTACATGGTATTGTGTCAATCTTTCCATGACAAGGACAAAATTGTCTTAAAACAATCTTGTCTTCAGATTTCGGCCACACTTAAGCAGTAATGTCCAACCCTTCCAAAACAAACATAGTTCATATTTAAAACGGACTTTTGTTTATATCTAAACGCAATAAAGAGAATAAAAAACACCCACTAAACACATTTTATCTGTTACCTGTTACACAAACAATTTTACCTAATACATACCGTTTTATTACCTATTTTGCTGCTTTTTTTAAATAAATCTATTGTTTTGCTGATATTAACATTAACAACAATATTACATCTGAAATACAGAGAAGAATCAATGCTGCCAATAGATGCTTCTACGGATTAAGGAAGTATTTAAAATCAAATTTAATTAAAAGGAAAACTAAACTATTGATTTATAAATGTCTAATCAGACCTATACTAACATATTCATCAGAAACTTGGACAACGACACAAAAAGATGAAAATGCTCTGGGTATCTTTGAGCGGCGGATTTTGGAGGAACACAAGTCGATGGTGTTTGGCACAGACGCTCAAATTTAGAACTCTACCGCGCCTTTAGGGAACCCGACGTTTTGAAATACATAAAAATTCAAAGAATCAAATGGGCTAGCCACATTATTAGAATGAACAGCGAAGGTTCAACACGGAAAATATTCCTGGCCAAACCCACTGGAACAAGAACTAGGGGCCGACCCAACCTCAGATGGGTTGATTGCCTAGAAAGGCCGCTCTGAGAGTGATCAATTGGAAGACTATGGCCAAAATAGAGAGGCCTGGAAGAAAATCCTTGAGAAGGCCAGGGCCCACCCGGGGCTGTCGAGTCACTGAAGAAGAAGAAGAAGAAGATTGTTTTGATCATTAGGATACTCATAAAACTTCTTAAGAAGACGCTTTTAAGGATTAGAGATTCTTAAAATATCTATAAAATAATAAAACAAGAATCTTTTAGATGAAATATTACTAGGTTTTGTTTAAGTAAAATATTACATTAAATATGGTAACAAAAATTCATGTTTTATGTTTAGCGGATAGTCTTAAACAAACTGTTCTGAATTTTCCAGCAGAACTTAATTTCAAAATTACTTAACAAATTTATGCGCAGTTTTGTACTTAGTAAAATTACACCCCAAACTATATACTTGTATGTGCTTCAGTTTTATAGTTTAGTAGAACTTAAACTTATTGCCTTGAGCTATTACTTCCCTTACATGTTAAAACATGTTTTAGTAGCTGCGGAAAATTAATGAAAGGCGTAAGTTAGAAAGCAGAAGGCGGAAGGACGTGCCCCATTCTATTTGTAAGTGCTAAACTAAAACTGCTGTTTATCAAGTTTAGTGTCTATTAAATTACTAGTAATTCAAAAGCTCTTGATTTTGATGATTACGGCTAGAATAGACATTTTACGAATCGATAGTATTTTACGAACCGTCACTTTTTGGCTACGGGTTTGACACTGGATTCTTTTGAATTCTACGGGTTTTTGTTGTAACTGTTTAAATTGTGACTACAAATAATTAAATTTAACATAAGGCAAAGTCAAACAATCCAGTAAACATTTTGGTAAAGTGTCTCTTTTGTGACGTTTGTATCATTATTTCACTTCAATTCTAGTTCGCATCAACTCTAGCTTCATTTGTATTTCGTCAGATGGAGTGGTTTCGCCATTTGTAGCCCAGAGAAACTAAACTGTAAATGAACTCTTTCATGACAAAAAAATTATACGCATCTTCAATATGATGTCAAAGTGACTCCAAAATGTTTACTAGGAAGAGTCATCCAAGGCAATGATTAGGTTAGATACAGGTACCATAATGAGTATGCGAAGGCGATATTGAAGAATGAGGAGGTAAGAAGAACAAGAAATTCAGTCATAGAAATAGAAAAAGAAAGAGAAGAATTTGAAGATCGTTGGAATAAATGGAAGGGGTTGACAAAGAGCTAAATAATTGAATCACTCATAATTAGGTAAAATAAGTTAATTACAATATTTATCTTGTACTATTTTGATATATAGAAATTCAGTCTGTGTATGTTTGTGCTTGCAAAACTTGAAAAGTAGTCAGTCGATTGACTTGAAATTTTGACACAACGTTGCATTCGGATTCACGCGTGTTTTCGAAAATCGAATACATTTCTTTTGTTTCTTTGAAGTTGAATTTCATCTGTGTTTCTTTTATATGTCTTTCATTTACTTTCTCATTTATGTGATATCAGATCGTTATCGGATTTAGCAAGTAATTATATATTTCAAATATTAAGACAGTTTTCACGAATATTATCCTCGATTTGAACATAGTGCTATTTATGTATTTAACATAATCGGCTTGTGTTGACTGGCTCACCTTTCGTTAGGAGGCAGATCACTTGTGGGAGGGAATCAATGAAGAGAGGTGGGGCAGGGGAGGGGGTTAGTGGTTTGTTTGCAAGCATCAATCAATACCAGGTGTATGTATAACACAAGCACTATATTGGATGCAATTGATAAACATATACAAATATGTATGTATGTCTGGGATACACATGTATGCATTAGAATAACATAGGCGTACTAAAGATGCAGTAGACTTCTCTATAACGCGAGTTCCTGCAATGCGATAAAAATATCACTATCTTCACGAAAATATTTCGTTTTTCTTTAATTTAAAATGACAGCTCTTGTTGTTGGATCCTATATTGTATACGTATGTACTGGCTGTGACTTAAATTGGTCCACTTAATGACTATGACTAAAATCGGTCACATTATAAGAGGTACTGTATCCCAGTAAACATGCTGGAGTCATATTGAAGATACGTCTAGTTTTTTTGTTATGTCAAGAGTTCAGTTTCGCACAGTCGTTCATATGAAATGTCTATTTAACGGGTATAAATAGTCGTCGACACGGCAGCACCGCATAACTCAATATAACTAAAAAAATATATAATTATATGACTAAAAAATGAGTTACGCGGTGTTGCCGTGTTCGCGACGAAATGGTGAAACTACTCCACCTGTCGGAGTACAAATAAAGATAAAGTTGATGCGAACTATAATTGAAGTGCAATAGAAACGTCACAAAACAGGACATTTCATCAAATTGTTTACTGGGGCTATGCTTTTAAGATAGTTAAAAATGAAAAACATGCAAGTCAAGATGTCGACGGTTTTAGAGTGTGTTAACTACGTGTATCCCCCTTTATTCTGTACATGTACGTCACTGCAATGCATAAGCCACATGTCATGTATTTGTGAATATCTGATCGGAGCGTCGGACAGGTAAATTTGTTGTTATCGGCTTATCAGCACGGAACTCTGTTAACGTCGTGAAATTGAGTGGGAGAGTTAGGGGGTGCTGTGGGGATGGGGTGGATTACATTATACGATACATGAACCTTGTGCGTCTTGGTAAATGAACTTTATCTAGTGCAAGGCGGTGCTTGTTTTTATCCAATTACAAATGTTAAACACTCGTCTGTTATGCATATGGATATTTTCGCTGCGATAAGGTTAATGTGATTTCAAATACTAAGTATTGTATATTATATAATAAATTGTATGTTGAGTGATTTTTCTATTAATTTTTGAATTATTTTCATTACCATTCGTAGAATAAATATACGTCGTGTTCGAACATCGAAACATTTCTTCTCTTTCTTTCTCTTTCGCAAAAAAAATTGTTAAAATTTTAATATCTCTAAACGGTTTGAAGTTATTCAAGTTTTATTAAATAAATTTTATTTAAAGTTTAGTAATTTTGAAAACAGACTGATATGTTTTGAGCTTTATTTCCGAACCCACAATAATTTTTTAGATTTTATTGTTGTTTCATTTCATTGATTATTTACCAAACATAACCATACGAAAAAATGTTTCAACACAAGCGGTTATTTTATTTGTTTTTCAACAAGAAAACGCAATATTTTCATGAAAAGTAATGGTATTTTTATTTTAATCTAAAATACGAACTCTGACATTAGTAATGAAACACAATATCTGTCAAATGTCACCGAAAAATTGCATTTTTCTATTGATTTAAAATGACCGCTCTTGCGGTCGGTTAGAAATGGAGCCGTGTGTAAATAAATTTCACACTAGGTTATTCAAAGAAGGTGGAAGACATCGAATCTTTGTAATAGAGTGAAATGGGCACAAAATTATTATCTCATATCTACAATAAATTTCTCTCCATTCAATCTAAGATAATACGAGTATGATAGCGAAGGTAAATATTGACAAAGTAATAAAATATAATAAAAACAACTTAGACAAATTATGAATTTCAATGCACATTTATCCAATATTTGCAATTCGACCTTATTCGATCATACGAGAGCCCTGATTCCTTTGTTTTAAAACAGTAATATGTTAAGATATCTACATATAAAAAATAAAACAGAAATTAGAACAATTGAACAATACCATCGAATATTGAAATTATTACTTAAAATTGATGTCATTACTGTGATCACAAAATAGTTTTTCCTGTTCTTTTCCCAATTTTATGCTGAAGAAGCCATCGTTCGATAGTTCTCGAGTTTCCTCGAATGCTCGCTGGAGGTAGTATGAAAGTTTTCCAAGAAAGCTTTACCTAAAGCTGGCCTGGGTTTACGGTCGGGTGTGTAGACGAGATGTAGGTTACAATTTCGTTAGGTAACAAATTCCCGAATTCTATTCTTTGCTAACAAGTAAGTACTCAATAATCTGGCAGGGGCACGCGCCCGTTAGCACCAACCTTCGGACGCCTATGTATATAAAACATAATATTCTTAAATATATTGAAATGCTTGTAAATTTTCTCTGGATAATTTAGGATGTCTTTTACATTTTTACTCTCAAAGAAGTAGGATTCTGGATTACATTCATGTGACTTCAATAAGCACTAATGAAATTAGAATCCGCTTCAAGGAAAAGTGGAAATAAAAGACCGGAACACGGAACACGGAACATGTGTAAAAGAAAATATGTTCAAAGAAAAAGCTCTTAAGATGAGAACTGATTTAGTTTTACATTTTTTTTTTATATTTCGTCAGGTACTCGAACTAAGGATAATGTTATTAAAAAAGTTTTAATTTCGTTTACAAATTAATGAATGTGCTGCTAATGAGAAGACTGAAGTCGGTAGCGAATGGATTAATTAGAGTAATTTCACTCGTACATTTTTAAAAGGACATGCAGATTCACACAAATTACAGTTTAAAAATATAATTTCGTGAATTTGACGTTAATTACGTAAATCTATTTATTGTACAGACCATCATAGTTATACAATGGTCTACGATCTTTCTTTTTCATGTTTATTTGAGTGCATCAACTTTCGAAAGTTATTAGCACTTAAAAGAATATATACTTTTACTAGCTGTCCCGGCCACGCGTTGCTGTGGCTAACGTTTTTGTCATATTACATTACATAGCGCCATCTATTGAATATTTACTCAATCTAGTCAACAGAATATTTACTCAATCTAGTCAACAGATGTCGCCATCTTTTAAAATCGTTTGGAGCTAACAGATAATTAGACAAATAATTTGCAATAAGATAATATTGCAATCATAAATTGAGATGTAAGCTATCCTATCTTTCCAGTTGGATCAAACTGCACACGGTGTACAAATTTGATTAAAATCGGTTAAGTAGTTTAGGAGTCCATCGCGGACAAACAACGTGACACGTAATTTATATATATTAAGATAAACATTTACAATATATAGTAAATAACAACTTATAAATACAATCTTGTTAATTGGTTTCAATCAAATGATAATTAAAAATATTTCTTTCTGCATGTTAAATACTAGTGTGTGCTCTTTATTTATTACCATGTTGCTTTACATCTGGTCAAAACATTTGAAATCTTGTAATACAATTATGAACAGTTTTACAAACTTGTAATAGTTACTAACACTTAAAACAATATGTACATTTATAAACATTTGTAATACATAATTTATAGTCCATAAATACGAGTATGAGTATTTAAAATAAAGAGATTGAAGTTGTTTTTTGATAAATTCATTTAGTCTTCAGACATATTACAGTTTTATCTGTGCAATGAGTACTTGGATCATTAAAGAATAATATGGTTTACTGTTAATGGGCTGTTACATTCTAGGTCTATGATTTTATAAAGATAGAAGTAAGCTAAATGCATTATATTATATAAAACATTGAAGAGAAGGTAAGCGGAAGGAAAAGCGTATGGAAATGGAATATAGAGAAGATCACACAGGTGTATAGTAGGTAAAACTGTTTACAAAACATGTAACTTTTCTTATATTAGTCATCTTAGAAAAAAACACAACATTAAATAGCAGTTAGAGAATGGCATGACAGGTATTTCAATCCTTATACATGCAGACCTAATCACAAATATTAAAGAACTCGATTAATATGCCACAAGTTGTTAAAATACCCGAAAACCTAGAGAACAAAAATGAATTCATTGAACTCAGACAAACATAAATAGTAGATAAAAAAAAATTAAGACAACACTTTTGGAAACGACACATTGCGCAGAAATTTCGTTCAGCCTCAATGAATAATATTTCAAAAGTGATCTTTGAATATTTTTATTCAATTTATTTTTCAGTAACGAAAAGTTTATTACGTTTATTAGGAAATTCAAACCAATTATTTGAAAAAGTTTTCATAGAAAATGTCAACTTGTATCTGTTACAGAAACACACACACACACTCACACATACAAAAAGTAATTTTAAAAGCAGTGTAAATTCAACTCAACGTTCAAAAACATTTTCATTTGACTTTAATTTAATTAGTATAATTAATATCAACCCTTTGTTATTTTAGTGGTACGTTCTATTTATTTCCATTAGAATGAAGCAACAAACTGGTTTCCATATCAATTGTAATAATGTACACAGGGTTTTTCGGAAATTAGATAATCAAATACGTATAACGATTTTTTGAAATTTAATTTATTTAACGTCAGACTATTTCCGATGCTGAGTCTTTTCTTACCTTTATTTTTTAGTATTTTAGTGTAAAGGTAAGAAAAGACTCAGCATCGGAAATAGTCTGACGTTAAATAAATTAAATTAAAAAAAATTGTTATTCGTTTTAGAGCTTTTTTTAAATTATTACATTTTATGTTAACTCAAACGTATGCGAAAGAGGGTATTTCCGCTGACATTGCACCGTTCGTGCCATCGGTGAGCAGTTCTCGCTAAATAATTTATTTCCTTCCACACGAACATACTTCAGTGATCCATATAGTTTGGGATGTTTCTCACCCAACAAGTGTACCTTAATTTCCATCTTCCTTGTACATATACAGATTCAATTTCTGCACAAACTTAGCGAGTCTAGGGTCTATAAAGTCTGGCATCGCACACCTCGAGGAGTGGAGGAAAGTCAACCATGAAATAAACACACCAAAAATTTGACCAAACCTTGTAATAAATAAATCTACTAAATACATAATTATTAAATTACAAATGAAAAAAACTATACCTTTGAAAATGTCTACATTATCACAGCGTACAAATATGCGCATCAACTACTTTTAGAGTGTATGAGGAATCATTATAAATTTGTGAACACCCTACTTTTAAATAAGCTCTTACGGTTGTCAAGAACTGAATATAATTCATATTTTATTTTGTTACAGATGTTTTCAATAAATTCAAGATTTGCCGCAGAAATACAACATTTGTATAAAAGGAGATACTCTCGTGCTTTATTGTGAATTGGTGAGTGAATAATCTGAATATGAAATTGTTACATAAACTGGAATAACATGGAGATATTGTTGTATTGTAAATCCGTTACGTATTGCATGAATACTGTCTGTAAGCTATGATATAATGCTGCTCTCGCACTGAAACAGACTACTTGTGACGATAACTTTTTTTAGTATGCGTTAGCATACCTTATCATGGAATAAAGCTTTTATTTTAATGTTTATCAATATACTACTGTATCAAGGGTAATAGAAGTGCCATAGTATACATCTGTATCGTTTTCCCTCTTAACGATCCACTGGCCATAAGGGTACGGTCCGACTGAGGAATAATTATACGCGGAGAACATTAAATTATTATTATTAATTGTTTATTGTTCGCCTTTTGGCTTTACAATCTACATTCTTAATACATTTCATATACTTCAACTTACAATTAAATTTACATTATTCTAGACCTTTTTATTTCCAAAAGTACTTTCTGCTTCTTCTTCTCTTGACCCTCTTCCTTCATTTTCCCTAGTCTTCCTTCTGTACTGGTCTATTCCCTAGTCTATTTTTCTGGGCTGAAGTTTAACTGTTTCCTCGCTTCTCTTCTTAACCTTTCTCCTGCTTCTCTTCACTGCCTCTTTTAGTACTTCTTTTCTCTTCCTGTTCCTTGTGCAACCCAGCCACCAGCTTATTTATTCTCCTTTTTTTTTTTCTTGTTACTATTTCCGCCATCCACCTCTTTCCTTCACTGCCTCCCTTTAATAGCTGGCCAATATTCCTTTCGCTCGCTACTTTTTCCTTACACTCAAACTTAATGCGGAGAACATTAAATTAAAAACTTCCTCTCATGATAAAGTGTGTTTTTTGTAAAAGACCTCCAATACACCCCACTGAAAAAGTCGGAGAACGCAAGTGGTCATTTCCAGTTTGAGAATTGACTCTAGAAGTATATATTGTATAAACAGATCCATAGTTTGCCTTTTTACGTCATATAATATTATGTATATAAAAATGATTTTATCGTTATTTATTTTATACTATATATTATTGCATGATGTCAATTAGTTCTGAGTGCAAAATCAATTAAAATTTAACCATAGCCTTTATAATTAATGGATGTCGTTTTAATTAAAAAATAATTCGAAATTAATGATTTACTGTCGCCGTCACGTCATTATGTATATGAAAAATACATAAATAATATTAATTTATAAATTAAAGCGTTGTACAGAAAGGGTAGTTGACGTTAATTTGACGTGAAAAAACAACCCCCAGACTAATTTATGCGATGTGATAATGATAACAACTACACACCTTCAAAACTTTCATTTTTTAAACCGTTATCGATGTTTTGTTAAAAATCGTTCACCGTTACATCGTGAAATTTTATTACTTTGATATTTTATTGACCTTTTGACAACTGACTCGTGTTCAGTACGTAGTTCTTGTGCGTTAAGCCAAAGACCAATCGCCTTCTCTTTTTTTTTAATATTTATTTCTGAGTGCATCAACTATTCATATTCATCAATATTACATTTTTATATATATTTTCTTATAACACATAACTTATAAAATATACAACAATTCTTTTTTTCCACATATAAGCTTCTTTCATTATTCCATTTCAGATTCCTCCATCGATGCTTCTCCAATCACCTCCTCATACAACGTTTAACATCTTCATCGTTTTTCTATTTCAGCATCTCGATATGACACAGGACTCGCCTCAACTATGATGTTCCCCATTCCATCCAATCTCTTCTAAAACTGTTCTTTTTCTTCTTTATTCCTTTTACTTTTTCCTTTTTCTATTTTCCTTCTCGAAATTTTTCTTTTTTTAATCATATTTTTCCATATTCATTTCTATGGTTGCACACAACCAATTAAATCTGATTTTACAAACCCAGAAAATATATGACACAGTAGTCAGAATCAAGCATCAATGCTCTTGCCCAACTGTGTTGTGTATTTCTTTTTTATTTCTGTTTAGGAGCCGTCCATAAATTGCGTAGCTTCATTTTAGACTCTTTAAAACAACTCCCATGTGGCCTATCCAAGAATTTTTCATGAACACCTTTCAACTTCATTTACAGTTCAGTTCCTCACAGTCGTTCATATGAAATGTCTATTTTATCGGCTATAACCACTCCACCTTTCGGAATACAAGTGAAGGTAAAGTTGATGCGAACTATAATTGATGTTCAATAGTGATAGAAACGTCACAAAACAAGACACTTCACCAAATTGTTTACTGGGTGGTATTACCAAAGTTCCCTTTCATACAGTCGCTCGAATGCCAGTACTAGTAAGGTCTGAGTTATTGTCTCTATAAACTCATAGTTCTCTTCCGCTTCCCTTTTTATTCGTGTGTGAACTATAAATCCGATGCGGTAATGCTAACCTGTAAACGCCTTCTTTTATGTTTACCTAAAGCAAGCGCCTTGGTCGCCTTACTATCAGCACTAACTCCAAAAGTAATACAGCGCTGATATTAACGCTACCTGAGGGACCAACCGCAAAGTTCAGTTACGTTTTGGAAACTAAGACTTAACTACAACACACAAATTAGATAACACGGACGCGGTCTCTGTAGCATTGTGATAACAGTTTCCTTACTTCCATTGTAAAACCCGTGGCCCGGGCAGCAGTTTGACTTGAAAGTAGAAACTTGGGAATACCTAGTTGTTTGGAGTTGGAGTTGACCCAAGATTTTCAACTGATATATCATCACTGACAGCTTTCAATGCCGCTTTCAAAAGCATCGCATTTGTTTTAGTTTAGGCTTCTAATTATTATTACTGAATATATTAATTTATGTTATACTTTTTCACACCCAATTCGAATTTAAAATGCTTGTGTCTAAAGCCCTATAAACATTTTTTCGTATCGTAGTAATGTCGAATATGTCTGATTAGGATTTGTGTAAGATTTTTCGAAGCACGCTCTAAGCCACTGTTTGAAAGTATATTTGGTTAATATTTGTTTACATTCAGGAAAAGAAATTTCGTATTTTAAAGCTTAACTTCATAAATGGGATATGGCCTATTTACACGATTTGAAATATATCTGAGATAGAGATACGGACATTTCCGATTCGAGTTTTTGTTGCCCGTAAATTACTCTATATCGCCCAAACGGTGATTCAGATATCAGGTCATAATATTTTATCTGAACATTTCCTTTGAGAATGAGTAAGGAAAAGTATTTTTGAGCTAAATTAAAATATTTCGTTTTTGAAAAATGTTTATTTTGTTTCAGTATGGCGGAGTGTTTAGCATTAGCACCGGAGGCCCAATCCGGACAAAAAATTATTAAGGAACCCCAAATAATTAACATGCAACTAAACGGAGCACAAAACGGTACTCCGAATCCATCAAGCGAACAAACGAACGAAACAAACAAATACAATAATACAAACAATATAAAACAATCTCTCAATGACAAAATAACAAAAGCACAATCACTGGACATAAAAACATCGCAAACCAACTCAGAAACAACAACAATTACAAAATTAACAAATAATAATACAGAAAGAGCGAAATTTTTTTCAAATACAAAATTATCACTTGAGAATAATGATCATAATCGATACGATATAAATAATCGATTAACATCTAAATCAATCGATATTATAGATATAGATAAAGATAATAAAATCGATAAACCATATAAAAATGATTTAGGTAATAATAAATCGATATTAAAACAGACTGAACAATGTGATAAATTAATAACCAATTCGAATAATTCAACAAATAAGAATTTAATATTGGTTGACGTCACTAGTTCTGATGTTGATAAAATGGCTGATAATAATCATACGTTAGGAAATAGTGTTGTCAATAGTGGTTTAATTCCTGAACAAAATGGAATGTCTCCTAACACTGAACCAAGTGGAGCAAGTGCAGATGCACCATCAAAGTCATCTTTAAGGGAACCGGAACCAAGTTGCAGCTCGCAAATCGACAGCGGTAAGTTTATACACTGTTCTATCATATAGGTGTAAAGAATATTATAATTTTTTTTATTATACTGCGATTTGAACACCTAGTTTATACGTGTGTTTTGTCCATTTGTTATTTCTTTTGTCAGTCAAGAAATAAATGTATACCACCTTCGCATAGCTGACTGTTAGAGTGTACGACCTAACTACCTCAGCTACTTAGTGGACATATGTGGAAACAATTACCCTGCCATTAAGTACCTCGACAAGCGCGGAGTATGATGCTTTTATTTTACCAATTTCAATAATCTCACTTTAACTCGACAATACCATTAATGGTTTCAAATAAACATTACCCCACTCCCTGTTCTCTACCTACAATACGTAATCCATCCCTCCCAAGCACCCTTTTATTTAAATGAACTCAAAAGCTTTTAAATATTGAATTGTTTTGTGGAATAATTTTACATAAATACCACATAGTCCTGTCTGGACTTTTGAATACCGAGTGCCCATAATGTATATTGCATGTCCTGTTAATTGCTTCAATTATTTATTAAAAATGAAACATTTCAGTTTAAAGTGAAATATTTTTATGAAACATTTTATAGTTCGTATGCTATCTAATTACTTTAATTTCTATTTAATTTCTATTTAATTATTTTTACTAAATTACTTCTTTTTACTAATTATTCTTCGGCTTAAGGCACCCGTAGTTTAATCCGTTTTTATAGGATACTATTGAATTTGGCATGATACCAAAAAGCAATGTTGGAGAGACGATTATAATCCTCTCTTGCGAGCGGTTCTTTCGGGATGAATTGTATTACCTGCAGTCGGAAGGTCAAGCTTTTCTGTTAGGAGATATTTTAAATATACTTCCAAGGATCTAACAAGGAACTTTGCTTTAAAAATTTTTGTTTCGAAAGCTTGGACTCTTGCAAGATTCTAAAACAACACGTAATATTAAGAGAATAAAGAGGCCCTGGGGCAACGAAGGAGCGGAGACCTAATTATTTTCCGAATAAAAGGAACAATTTTTTTCCGTCAAGTCTTTTAAAAATTTAGTGCTTTGATCGTTATTATGGAGGCCCCGGGGTAGTAACCCTGCCTCCCCTCCTTCAAATCCGGGCCTGCTTAAGACTCTATTTACATTAGCAACTTTGCACTTTGCTGTCAAAAATTGTTCAAACTTTTACACCTGTGTTTTTGTATTATTATTTGAAGCAAATTTTTCAGAAGAGAGTCAATGTTGAAGTTGAAAAGTTTTATTATTCCTAATTTTTACAATTTGTTTTTTATCTTCATTGTTGCGATGCCTAGCTTAACTTAAACTTTAAACCGTATTGTCAGTCACTGTCGTAAAATTTTAGTCCTGTGTAACTTTGTAGTGAAACAGAATTAAAAAATTAATTGCAATTACTTATTCATATAAATAAATTTATGTGTACACTTAATATAACTAATAATTATTCTTTTTGTACACAAATTGTCTAAACTTTATTGCTGAACCAAGCTAGTCTTGTGACCATTTCAAAAATTCGTTCCTTTACATGCGCTCTAATGTAAAGTTATTATTGAAAATTGGGTATCGTAACAATATATATATATATATATATATATATATATATATATATATATATATATATATATATATATATATATATATATATATATATATATATATTTTAATATTCAAAAATTTTATTTGGGGGTACGGGGGCGGTTTTTGCCGAGGGTAAAATTTGTGCCAGAAAACAAATTCAAATAAATTGTCAAATTCCGAATAAATTAAAAATATATTTCTTTGGTCAGTTTATATGAAAAATGATTTGTTATTATATATTAAATTGCATTGATAAATTAATATAAAACGAGTTTAATATTTCAAATTCAAAATGGAATTAAAATTTGAAATGAAATTCAATTCACACACCAAAAACAATCGTCGCTTGCGAACGGGGTAGACTCTAGGATATTATATTTATAACTTTATTTTCAATTTTACCGCCCGGGACGTAATGTAATCATCCAATGTTAAAATACTGATAAAACTTAACGTAAAAAAGTCTAATAATGGCGTCGTATATTATGTAAACTGACATTTTTACATAATATTTTTTATGCAGGACACAAAACAACAAAAATGAGAAAGTATTCAATAAAATTAGTACGTGTAACAAACTCAAAGTTTTTGTCTGGCAATCTCATAGCATCACATTTCTCAAATTACAAATTTCCCTCACAATCTTTGACAAATGCATATAGGTGTTTACATATGCAAATTGTCTCGGATAATTTACAGACAAAGTCTCATACTTCAGCATTGCAAAGATTGAATTGAATTTGTTAATTTCTCTTGCACAAGTACCACCACACCATATACCAGACTCGTACTCTCGAGAAATGTCATATCTAGATTAGATGTGGAACTTGAGTAAATTATTTGATTTCAGAACTTTCAAGTTCATAAAGAAACCTATCAAGTTTCTAATGAAGTTGTAAATTATTCACGATATGACGTTGACAATTTATATGGTAATGAAACCGGGACAAGAAACGGGACAGGAACAGGAACAGGGACACCGCTAGTACAGCCAAGTACCGGGTACCTAATAACAAGTACCAGTTCTGAAGCATTGTTGTAATATACTCGTATCTCTCCACTAGGGAAGTTCAAATATCGATATTATTTTCGATTTTCATTATTTTACTAATTAATAAATATCGTCTTAAAAATTATGGAAAAGAGATTCTTTTTAATTCGTAATTAATTGCTAGTCAATTAGAAAATTAAAGTTTATTGTTAAACATCCTTTAAACACAAAACGTAAACATACTCATGTATTATCTAATGTAATATTTTTTTCGTAAAGTTATGATTTGTTTGTCATTTAACATAATCTTGTTGCATTGTTATTGCAAATAATAGCAAAGGACATTAAAAACCTTGTAATAATATATTAATTTAATATGTAACATTATATAATCTTACATAAGAAGTTTTATTAATATCAGAAAACGTAAATTTATATCGATCTTTTGTTATTTAACCATACATTATATTAATCTTAAAAAAGGTATGTAATAGATAAACTTTCTTGTGTTAAATAAACCTATATATATATATATATATATATATATATATATATATATATATATATATATATATATATATATATATGTGGGGTTATTTTTTAAGGAGTAATTTTAAGTTAAATTATATTTAGTTTTAAGAAATAGAAATAAGTAATCTGTAAACTAGGGTAGAGATCTTGGATAAGAACGGGGGTATATTTAAATGTATAAATAAACCAGTGACAGACAGTATAGCCGTTCAATGGTAAATACTTAGCAGTTCGCTTACAGCAAACAGCCGAACGGCGTATGCTAGCTGTTCAAGATGATGAGTCATCAAGGCGTTGTCTCATGAATACACGTACAACGTGTCGTGTGCAAAAGTGTTCTATAGAAAATGGCGAAAGAATAATACTAGTTGTATTTGGTTGCTATTTTGTGAATATAAAATCATAGTTAAATTAATTACTAGGTGTAATATAATTGATATTGTGATTATCGTAAACAATAGAGTTAGACAGCAAATGTAATGTTTAGTACTAGTGTGTATTTTCATTAAGAATATTGTGTTGTTAACTTTGGACAATTGTACTGCGTATTACGGGTGTAACGCATAAACATTGTAAAGAACTATATTGTATTTAATCTAGTGTATTTTGTTGTGAATATAATTAAGATTAATTAACTTTATGTAGATGTAATATTGTGACTTTGATAAGTGATTAAACTATTAATATCCAAATTATGTGTTTACTCGTTATAAAAGAAACTATATTGTTGTATTGTACATCAACCTTAGGCTTATGTTAATTGTAATTTATAATTGTGGAAATTACCTACAAATTAGGATCTCAACAGATGGTTAGAGATATAACCTACAAATTGTGAGCTATCAACAGTGATTGAATAGTTCTAGGCTGCATAATAGAATCGCAACACGTGGTTGTAAATTCTAACCTGCAAAGCGGAGTCTGTACCGGGATGGTAATAGATTCAAAAACTACTAATGTAGATTAAAAGTCTACATATATATATATATATACGAGTATACTCGTATGTTACTGTATTTAGCGGGTTAGATAAATACGATATGTAGCATAAAATAAAATCATTTGGAAGCTGCAGCAGGGAAGTAAACAGGACTTTTCATAAATATCTGTAATTTCATTAATAAATTACTAGTGACTAATGACTGGAGCCCTATCAAGTGGAGCCCGATAACGCCCTTTTTAGGCACAAGTACCTTATCATTATCTTTACATTATAATCTAGAGAAATATTCTACTCGAAATGATTTACAGTAATCTTAGACCAAATATCTTGAATATCTCTATTTGGCACTGATTATTGATGAAGATTACTAATTAACCTATACTTGAAATTGAACGGAAATCTATCAATTTTATTACAAGTATACAGCGATATCAATTAATTTTGTAAATGAAACAACTTATAATTAGTTTGTGACAAGCTATCACGTGTGAACTATGCATTTCTATATGTGAACAAGAAAATGAATCTTGGAACTAACTTATGAGAAGCCAGTAAGTGTGATTGTAAGACAATTTTCTACCTGGAACCGATTAAAACTTAAAAAAGTTCACTTTCTGTATCCTATTTATTGCTGAAAAGAGTGTAACATGAATATAAAACTATAAAACTGTGAAAGAGTTGCTATCTCACGATTCCATCTAACTTTGTAAGTTCAATATCGAAATCAATTCAATTAAGTTGCACACCACTAATTGTTCAAGCATTTCATACTTTACTTTGTGTGTTCTATTTTCATTGACATGCGGTTGTGCTGTGATACATTCATTGTAATGTCAATTTACAATTTACCAGCGAGTTCAGAGGTTATTTGTTTTTGTGGCAGTTTCCCCTTTACTGATTTATTTTAATTATTATTTGTTATATTTCTGTATACAATGTCATTAATTGGAACATCACATCACATCACATCACATAGATACGCCGCGAATAAATAATATACAAATACAAATACAAATACCACGTTCATTTATCTCAAGGAAGAGAATTTAATTATGTACTTACAACGTTTCAAGTAATGAATTTCGTGTAACAATGTGTGCAGTTGACTAAATAGACCTATGTCGTGTAAGTGTGATAGAGATACAGTTAGGTATATATACATGTACTAGAAAGAGACAAAATATATAAATTTTCATTGTGAAATGTACCCTTGCAGAAAATGTTTAATTAGAATAAAATTAATATTAAATTTGACACAAATTTGTACGTCAAATGTTTATAATTTGTTTCATAATTATTATAAAACCTCAATAAGTCGGAGTGATCGCGTAGGAGTTATTAGTATAGGGACCGGTTTACGTCGTTACTAGGGACCGAAGAATGACGACGCGCAAACCGAATTAACTTATTTTTCTATATGTAACAATGTTCAAAATAATTCCTAAAATATTACTACATTTCGAGTACTTAAGCAAAGCAAATCAAAATAGTAACAACACAACTTAGAATCTTCTACATTTTATGACCTACGCAACTTCACAAACGACACAAATCTATTTGACATAAACCTTATACAGTATGGTATACTGATACAACTCAGGTAGAAAATGAACCTTGAAATTAGTTTGTGACAAGCTATCAAATATGAACCTTGCACTGCAAGATAATTTCTATATGAGAAGTTGAAAATGAACATTGAAATTAGCTTATAGCATGCTTGCCAAACATCGTGGCATCTTTTTTGAAACACAATTTTCTGGAACTGGAAATTCGCTTTTAACAGAACGGTCATCTACACATTACTTCACACAAGTCTCATGGTTTTTAACTTTTACTGACCGCACCCCTCTCTATTATGATACACTTCCCAATAAACATTTTGGAGTCACTTTGCCATCATATGGAAGATGCGTATGATTTGTTTGTCATGAAAGAGTTCATTTACAGTTCATTTTCTTACAGTCGGTCATATGAAATGTCTATTTTATCGGCTACAAATGACATGAGTATTGAAGTGCAATAGTGATAGAAACGTCACAAATTAGGACACTTCACCAAATTGTTTACTGGGTTTTTAAAAGAACTTTTTCTAATTTAGATTATTTTTCTTTTTATCTAATATAGAGTTTTAGATTGACTTAGATTACTGTGTCATTACGAAACTTATGACTGCTCCACACCCTTGTCACGTCCTGTCACACTTTGTCCAGGCACCTTCTCCGCCTAGTGTAATAATACATCAGAAACCGTATAGCGCGGCAGTTTTGCACAAAATAAATATTATTCTCCACATCAGACTACCAATATGAAACGTATCACATTTGTAACTTAGATGTAGAGAATGAAAAATTCCACCACCCTTTTCATGGATGTAATAGTTAAGTCGTAAACTTTAATACTCAGCTATTTTTGGGTCGGGTTCGATTGTTTAACCGAATAAGCAACAAAAGTATAAATTAACAAATATACTACTTAAAAAAATAATAAATCTACAAAATCGACACAATTAGCTTATTATATGAAATTTGCGTCCGTCTGACGATTTTTCAAAGATCTATATTTGTCCAAATTAGGCTACTTATGTCCGCTCTTGATTTTTATTTAAAGTTGACAGCTAGTTTTGGGTAAACTTAAATATATGCCTTTGGAAAATCGTCAAAAGTTAACGTCAGTTTTAACAGTTATAAAGTAAGGCCGTTTTTATTATTTTACAATCCAATCAAAAAATATGAACCTTTAAGAGCAATTATTTCACATCAATTTATATTTAACTTACCATTAATAACTACATCCGACTATTAACCTATTTTCAATTCATAACAGAAATGCATCAAAACATTCCAATTTATTTTCCTGAACTACAAGTCGTCGTACATTTTTATGTTTAATTCATGAAATGATTTTATCTACAGGATTTTTGAAACTCACTACTTCTTTTACGATAATAATGTCAGTAATATTCCAATTGCATTCAATAAATTCTATTGGGATTCCGATCAACGAGCATTGGGGGGTGGAGAGAGATGAGAGTGGGTGATCCTCGTAACTGTGCAACAACCCCATCTACTAGCAATTCAATGCACTAACCATACCAATATCATCGTTGCGAATAAATAGGAAAATAAAGTTATGAAAGCAAATAATCTAGAATAATTGCGAGATTTTAATGATATATTATTTTTTATTTTTATTTTACTTTTACAGTATTATAGTTAAAACTAAATAAAATACTGAATATGTGAACTTCACATATAATTTATACGTAATATTTGCATCACGTTTTTATTTTTAAATTATTATGTGGATTCTTTATATTCTTTTTTATTAGATATTTTGAAACTTTATTAAAAACTAGCTAAATCCCGCCATGACTGTTCCGCAGGCCAGGCGGGGCTACTGCCCCGAGGCCTCCCCAATAGAGATCAAAGCACTAAATTTTTAAAAGACTTGACGGAAAAAAAATGTTCCTTTTATTCGGAAAATAATTAGGGGCCTCCGCTCCATCGTTGGCCCAGAGCCTCCACACCTCTAAATCCGGCCCTACTGTTCCGACTGATATGAAATGAATCAAAAAGTAAATAAAAGACACACGCACACAAATACAGATGACGATCAACTGGAAAGAAATACATTCGTTTTTCGGAAACATGCGCATATTCGAAAGGAACATTGTATAAAAATTTCAAGTAAATCAGCCGACTACTTTTCGAGTTTTGCAAGCTGAAACATACACAGGCTGAGTTTTTGAGGTTATGTACAATTTTTGTCAAGTGTCTAAAATGTTTACAAAAATTTAAACTCTAAATACAAATATAAACTCATATATAAATAACTTATTCATAGTTGTTACATTAAAAATTAATTACTGTATGTATAAGAAAGAAACTCAGGTAAAAAAGTAAGACACCGTGACATTTTAATTAGCTTGTAGTCAGCTAGCAAGTATGAAACTTGCAGTGCAAGACAACTTCTATGTGAAAAGAAGAAAATAAGCCTTGAAAATATGTTGTAGCAAATTAGCAAGTGTGAAACAGAACTGCAAGACTATTTTCGATGTGGAACCTATTTAAAATTTATGTTTAATATAGTATTTACCCTATTTATTAGCAATACTTTCATAATAAAACATTTTTTATTTTTAAAATTATAATTGAATTCGAATTCCTCATCGTGGTACGGTAATGCTCTAAACCCCTGAGCTATTTTTTAAATTTATTTTCTTATATATAGTACAATGCTAAACAATTTAAGACTAAGGAATCTTCCTAACTACATATATAAGTTTTAACTTAAATTGCGGACAAAGCAAATTACAGTTTTAACCTCAACATTTTTCAAAATGAAATTCACCACTTGAATTTCTCATTGTATCTATTATTTAACAGTAACTGTGGCTTTAGCGGTTAAACGGCTGTGCGAACGGATCCGTATCCGTATCCCTTGATGCAATATTAATGGGAATCCCCAGATTTCCTTCCTTGTTTTATTATTCTGAGTGAAATTCCTATAAAATCTCTAGTACCAGTACTACCTCCTTCTAGAAGATTAATATTTTATTCATAAAAAGCACTTGCACTTGATTGTATTCTATTTTAATAATGAATCAGAAAGAGCTAGAGAAATTATCTAGCAGTATCAAGTGGTTAAACGCATGAGCGTACCCAGATAATTTGGCAAGAGGGGTCAGGGCTTCAGATCGCGATCGATGTTATGTCAACTAGAGGGCACTATATTCCGAAATTTAAAATTCTAAAAAATCAAATTTTCTTGAATACAAAAACGTTAAATTGTTGTTTTAATTTTTGATTGAAATATAGGTTAATGTATTGGCTTTCTTATTTTTACAAATATCCAAAAATCAACGGAGATACGTTTAGTTAATTGAAATTTCAATTTCAATTTTGTCGCTTATGTTAGCTCTACATATGACGTCACTAAATGATCGAGATTATTTTTCTGTATTCTCTGTATAAAATGTAATGCGTTATACAACCCAGCTGTAAATAGTAATGAGCTTGTGTCCTATGTCTTAATTTCTATAAAAGTGTACTATATATTGATAAAGTGGGTTACTAGAACCTCAAATGTTCAATTATTTTTTAATAACGCCTTATATGTTAGGAGATATTAAAAATTAAAAAAGTCATTTTGTCTCTTTAATTATTAAAGGGTTGTACAACATTCCAAATGCATGTGACCTCACAACCGCTAGTTTATATCTCTTTTATACAACAGAGCGTAAAAGAGTATATTCTTGACAGAACTCTGACAAGTTTACAGGTTACCAACCCTACAGCTCATAAATCTCTGCTGTATGTATTTATATATCAAAATATCAAATATTAATTACAGCTATTTTCGATTACAATAAAATTTCAATATTATGTCTGCTGTAACAGGGTTAAATAAAATAAAAACTTATTATTCTTTGACTTGACTTGATTATTTCGACTACCAACAGCTACAAAACATTACCACAGCACTGACCTACTCAACAAATAACTGACGTTAAAATGCATTTCACGTCATTCAAATGGCCGACCATCTCTAGCGCTAAAACTACAATTCAAATTTTTAATTGCTATATCCTCCGTCAACAATTAGATATTCAATAAAACAGACACGCCAATACACATTTATTAACATCAATTTCAATCAACAATTGAAAAATCGACCATTGAAAATGAGGACACAAGCCCATTGACATATCAAAAGATCCTCTTTTATCAAATAGACTTTATAATTTTGGATCCTCTTAATATTCAAAGGGTCAAAAACTGATTATTCTAATATTTAAATTAAAAAATATTGATTTAAACTTTATAAAATCTACGTATATTCCATACTCAAGAAATAATATAATATGTTTGTTATAAAAAAAAACGGTAACGTCCTTCAAAAATATTTTAAACATAGATTTTTGCATGCATTTTCATATCATAAATTTAAAACAATTATTAAATCATAATAATAATATTATTGTACCTGTATAATCCAAGCTGCGTAATCGGAAAATTTCGATATCACACGAACACTTACGAACGCGAACGCGAATCAAACATGCCACGCGTGCTACAAGTATAAACTTGTTGCGTAATATAAAAAAGTTAGGTTATATTTACAACAAAAAAAACTACTTAATTACACAAAGTGTGCATTAAAATTATGTACACATTAATAAACAAGGTTAACAAAATATTCTAATACACTTTTTACGCGAATTAATTCAATTATATTTTAATTTAAAAACAGGGTTTCTTTCCAGAATATTTCAACAGCACTTTCACCTTGAATTGTCAAATCCAACTAAAGTTAATTGCTGGTCATAAACAATGAGGGTGATGAAATTGCGGAAATAGAAAGAGATAGATAGATACTAATTAGTATGAATCTATCTGTTATTAGTTGTTTTGTTTTTTTAGCCAATCACAGGACTGTATTTAAATCACATGATTTCGTGCTCTGGACTTATACTTTTTATAATTTAATTATTAAATTTTTGTTTATGATATACATATGTAATATGTATTAGGTAATTTATATATATACTAGTGTTTACCCCGTCGCAAGCGACGATTGTTTTTTGTATATGAATTGAATTTCATTTCAAATTTTAATTCCATTTTTAAATTGAAATATTAAACTCGTTCCATATTTATTTTACATATAACAACAAATAATTTTTCATATAAACTGACTAAAAAAATATATTTTTTTTCAATTTGTTCGTTATTTGACCATATATAATGTAATATTTTTCCAGATGAAGCATCACCCGGTTCCCGTCGACTTCGACTCGAAAATGAACGTCTCCAAAACGAGGTTTCCCGTTTGCGGAAACTGTTACAAGGGGAGGCGGGGGAGGGGGAGGCCTGTGCCATCAACGATGATGACAGAGTAACAGCTCTCGAGATAGAACTACAAAGCACCAAAGAAGCTTTAAGCGGTGCGTATCATTTTATCTTCTTCGTGTGTAAATGGGCTCATTATTATGTTTTTTTTATCTACACATATTTTATCAACATTTTCTTTATATTTTTGACAAGAGATTTTTCACTAAGAAACATAAACATAATAAAAATAAAATGTGCTTTTGTTAAGTTTTCTTTTTGATCAAATTACATAATTAAGATTGTCTGAATTATTAAGTTGGTAGAATGGAAGATGTCTAAACATAAAGAAATGAAAACATTTCAGTTGTTGATAAAGCGTAGTTATAAATTGATAGAGCGAAGTTACTTTAGATGTCATTTATCCAAATCTCTATTTAGTAGAATTTGCTTTTTTGATATTTATAAAATTTATACTCTCTAATTTTCAACTTATGGATTCATAAATAGCAGGTATAGATCCATAAATTAACTATATTAAATGGTCTTCTTAAACATCTAGCCCCCGTCCTCAGTCCTCATTGCTACGTCTTGTCACACACTACGTTGCAGTATAGACGTCCCACTTCTGAAAAAAAATATTTTATTTGTTTTTCTTTTTGGAAGTGAAATTTAGATTAGATGTGACGTCACGATGCTTTTAACACCTCCCTCTCTCTTTCTCGTGTGCGTGTTATGTGATTATTAGATGGCTCCTTAGAACAAAGAGGTTATCGTTAAATATATATTCAAAGTGACGATGCCAATGATCGAGAGTATTGATGTCAGAATCCTTGCTCTTTGGGTTCTCATAATCATAAAACTTATAAGAGCGCGATGTTACCACCTTTATAAGACCTCAACACCATATATATTATCAACACTGTGATAGAACTCTGAATCGCAAATAAACTTTAAATAATTTAATTTATAGAATATATATTTTCAAAGTTTATTTATGTTTTAGAATTAAAAATCGAACGAAAACGGTTAAAAGCTGAAAAATTAGAACTCCTGGGACATGTTAGACAGCTATGCGCTTCCTTGCAGGATAAGGAGCAGGAGCTGAGGGACTTTATTCGGAATTATGAGCAGGTAAATGTTAGTAGCAAATTTTTTTATCTAATTTATTATTAAGCAATGAAGTATTTCACTAACCAAGTTACACGTTATATAAACTGTAATATTTTAAATATAAAATTTACATAATAAGTATATCTTTAGCGGGAGTGTTCTCCATTTAGTATTCCCCTCTATTGCAATTTCTATTGTCTTGCTGTTCTATTATTTCGCAGCGGATGAGGGATTCCGAATCTTCTGCACAACGAATGAGTTCAGAGAGAGAGCGAGAGAGATGGTCTCTATTACGTCACGCACGTGATGAAGCTGAAAGATCGCTGGCACTAGCTGCTCAACTTTCAGCACGTGAATTGCAACTGCAACGTGCACAAGAGCAACTTCAAGAAGTACGACAACTAGTTTCATAAGAAATAAATTAAGAACATTTCAGTAAATTCGTTAAAACTTCATAAAACAATGTTTCCAGGCTCGTCGCCAACTTTCTGGCTGTATGTCAGACCAGGAATCACTGGCATCTTTGCCACGTGGCTCTGGTGGCCCACTGACTCCTCCATCTGGATTATTGGCGCATCATCTAGGTCTTGGTGGAACTCCTGGAGACCGAGGAAGCTGCTCTGCTGATAGTGGGGTTCGGGGAAGTAGCGATCGGGAAAGTGCTGGAGGAAATTTATCAGATGGACAGTCTTCTGAGTGCCACATGGGTGGCATGAGCCTGGGAATGCAGGGGGCTAACGCTCCTACCATTACTGTTGACCCAGATAGTGTGTCACTGGTTTCTTCTTGTGCTCCTTCGCATATGTATCAATGTAAGTGGATGATAACATTTCCTTTTATTACTAAGCGAGAAATTTGCTTAAGATTACGGTTTTTTTAAAAAGAACTCAATTTCTATATAATCCAGTTATACTCCTCGTAATAAAAGGTAAAAACTTGTATAAATCTTTGTTTTGACATTTTATAAGTTCTCTCCAAAATCTCTAGAATGTCATGTACGCTGTTGAAGGGTGTAGATATCTTAGCGGGGATTGGGAGGCGCGATCCGTGTACAGCATAATGCTAACACAGGATTTATTAGTGGAGAGACAGTGCAGGTTCATACTGTACTGTCTGATAGAAATGTGAAATTTGGTAGAATGAAAAATTTAATAAGTAGATCATTTTTAGATGTGAAGCCACTTAAACTTTTCCTTCATTCCTTGTTTTAGAAGGATTCAAAATGGCATTATACCATTGTGGTAGCCGCCATTTTAAATCCTCCATAAATGTCGTTGACTTTGTTAGCTTCTTTTTTTATAATAATTCACATTCGTGAACGGAACCATCCTTAAAAACGGAAGTAACAGCTATTATATTTGAAATGTTTTCATCTCTCAAAACATCTAATTTATTTCTTATCTTTCTATGCATCCCTAACAGTTTTTGAATCAGGTATGTACGGAAATGCGAGTATATAATATCTCCTCAAAATATCTAACATCTTTTCAAGATTATTCTCTAGTTAAATTCGTTTTTAGTTATTTATTTAGCAAATAATAATAATTGGAAAAAATTCTAGCTGTTGGAACACCCAAAGAAAGGTCACCAACTTTATCTCCACAAAATGCTGGAGCATTTTCAAGATCAGTGGATAGTTCAGCACTGTCACGGTCTGTTGAGCAATTAGGAAGCCCCCTAGAGATGGAAGCACCACCTCCTTTGTCCAGACGAGTGAAAGGAACATCAAGTGGCCGATCTGGACGAGGAGGCACGTGGGGAAGTATTTCAAGAGTTTTCGCAAGATCTAGACATCGAACGAAGAATTCTAGCCATCATGATAACGGTAAATCATCAAATTCTTGGTTAATATCTTGTTATTTCTATTACCCCTTCGCCTAAATGTAATAATTGCTATTTGTTTGTAGATAATGCTCCCCCAGAATCGTGGAGTCCTTTAACAGAAGAAGGCTACGCGGAAAAATTAAGACTGCTTCGTGAAGCTAGTACAATACCTATGGACCGCTGGAGAGCCCCCATGGTCTTAGCTTGGCTGGAGGTAGCTTTAGGGATGCCACAGTACGGACCCCGTTGTGCAGAGAATGTTAAAAGTGGAAAAGTAAGATTCTGTTTTATTAATAACAAATTTTATATAAGGAAAAAGCTCTACGAAAGCGGGAATAATAATAATAATAACAATATAAATAATTAAAGACTGTCTTTTATGTGTGAATTGAATTTCGTTTCAAATTTTAATTCCATTTTTAAATTGAAATATTTAACTCGTTCTATATTAATTTTACCTATAACAACAAATAATTTTTCATATAAAGTAAATTAGGTACCAAAGTTAGCCCATATACAAAATTTTAACTTTCTAGCACAATTTTACTCTCGGCCCTAATTTTCTCGGCACCCCATTTCTAACTTTTTCTTTTTATTTCATTTCTGTTTAACAAAACATAACACTAATTTGAAAAATAACTTTTTTTAAGTTTATGTTTATTTTAATTTAATGTTTTTTGCCGTTAGGTATTATTAGAACTTTCTGATGCTGAATTAGAAGCTGGATTAGGAGCAACGCATCCAATGCATCGAAAGAAACTTCGTCTAGCTATTGAAGAACAACGACGGCCTGAATTATGCCGCTATCCTTCTATTGCTCAATTGGGTCACACATGGGTGGCGTCAGAATGGCTTCCGGATTTAGGATTAGCTCAGGTACGTATTATTTTGAACACAATCTTCATTTCTTTCCAGTATAATAATTATAAATTTAGATAATGTATTATTATTTCAGTACGCGGAAAGTTTTGCAGCATGTATGGTTGATGCTCGAATGTTAGACACACTCTCAAAAAAAGAATTAGAAAAATTTTTAGGAGTTACTAGAAAATTCCATCAAGCTAGTGTTGTTCATGGAATACATCTACTAAGAATTGTAAAATATGACAGACAGGTAACAAAATAAATCAATAAACAAGATTAATACATTTTTAGCACGGAAACATTTAAGCTTCTAGATGTCAAATAGAGATGGCACCACATACTTAGCACAAGTCTATTTTTATTTAAACTATGTTTTAATTGGAGTAAAATTCTAATTACTCGATTATGTATATTATGTCTTATAGGCATTGGCTGTTAGAAGACATCAATGTGAAACAATAGACGCTGATCCGCTCGTATGGACCAATCAAAGATTTATCCGCTGGGCAAGAGCAATTGATCTTGCAGAATATGCTGATAATTTAAAAGGTAATCATCAACAACCCTAATAATTTTTTATAATATTAGTTTGTTATAACATTCAGTAAGAAAACATAACGCCTGAATATTATGCAACTACAGTTGCGCGTTTAATAAAGCAACAGATATTTATAAAAACTAATTATTTTATTTACCGGTAGTCCAGTTGCAGTCGAAATAGAATATAGTTATATGTACAAGTGTACCACTGTATTGATTCATTACTCAGATAGGTCATAAATGCAACGAAATAAAATTATAAAGCAAATGAAATTGTCGAAGACTGCTTCAATATTTGTAATTCGAATATTGCTTTGGTCGTTATCTCACAAACCAACTGGACAATCGATATAGACCAAAGATAATTTATTTACATAATTTTATGTTACAGACAGTGGTGTACATGGTGGATTGGTTGTATTGGAGCCCTCTTTCAATGGTGATACAATGGCGACAGCTTTGGGTATTCCTCCAAGTAAAAATATTATACGAAGACATCTTGCTACTGAACTGGAGGCGTTAGTAATGCCCGCAAGGTATGATTACCAGCAAGACTTGTATTAGCTGATTAGTATTAAAACATTAACATAACATTTAAGTTACATAAAATAGATATTGTCAAAATATTTAATATTTTTTACTTCAGTTTAAACGTTGGTTACATCGCACTGTTACAAATCAAATTTAAAATACATCAGCTTTTTGCTTCATTATTAGTTTCCACCAAATATGCACTACAGAAAAAATATAGTTAAGTTTAAAAAGAACAATTTATTAAAGTATATAAATGAACCTTGAGACAATGATGCACTCTAGAACCGACTACTTGTATCCTCCTATTTTTTCAAAAATGTGTAAACGTATTAGCACAGTTTATCATCAGATGAAATTTCTATTATAATGCTTCCTTATTCATAATATTCTTGTTCTTGTTCATACGTATGTATAATAAAGAAACGTCCGATGAACACTATCGTAATAATCTACAGTACAGTATTAATAAATATTAAAATAGAAGCATCATCTCTTGTTAAAATATACAAATGCTATCCAACACACTACTGTAAAGGTCGACGTCGCAAATAATCAGTTACAGTGTGAGAACAGCATTTCCCTATATTATTTAAAGCCATTATAAGTTTTATTTGCGTATTATTTTTATTTATTTAGTTGCATAGTACAGAACAGATATTTTGTTTATTTAATATTTTTACAAAATATTATTCTTGTTACTAAACATTCGTCTTCCCTACATCAATCTAAGTTAAAAAAGAACTGTTTTAAAAATTTTGACAGTATTTTATTTTATGTATATAAACAATTCAAATTATTGAAAAAATCAATTTGTATTTTAGAAAATAATGTTCAAATATAATAATCTAGAACTTAAGCAAAGATCAGAACCTTTTATTACAAATAAAAATTAACATTTACTAAATAAGAAAACACAATAATTAAAGGTAGAGTACCAATGCAAAAGCAACAATTTGTTTTTTGCTTTTTTTAAAACCTGCAGGTACGTCGTTTACTGTCAGATGGAAGAGCTTCAAGCAGAAGCCTCCAGAAGCGTAGGTGTCCACCAAAACAAGAAATCCAACTAAATATTATTTATTTCAAACTTTAAAATATTTATTAGTTAGCAGGATGTAAGCTGTGTTGTATATTTTAAAGTTTCTGAAACATAATTCTGATTCAAACAATATTCTGCAGATTATAATCGTAGCTAACGAAATCTGTTTAATATTTTTGTAAAGTTGTGATATCCATTTCTAACAACACAGCTGTACAAAAATAGCTAAAATATCAAGCAACTGCTGTTTTGAAAATATAGTTTCTTATTTAACGAAATAAAAACATAGATGCAGCCTAGAAACACTTTAGAAATAAAACAGTAATTCTTTTTACTTTTTTTAGTGAAGTTAGTTTGTTTACTACTAGTGCCGTACTTAAAGCGCCCTGCACTATTACTTTTGAGTCCCATTAACATTTCCTTGCTAACCTTTTTACTCTGGAGACAATATCAGCATTAGGCCTGTCTCTGTATGGCACCGTATTTAAGCGAATTTCTGCCGGACGTATTCGGGCTACTACGCTTTACCTATCCGAACCCTGTAAATGTAATGAGATCGCTCTGGAGCTCTCAGACTGCACGCTACAAAGCAGTCCGAATACGGGCGGCACTACCTCGCACATTAGAACCGTAT
Source organism: Panorpa germanica (assembly GCA_963678705.1). Classification (NCBI taxonomy): domain Eukaryota; kingdom Metazoa; phylum Arthropoda; class Insecta; order Mecoptera; family Panorpidae; genus Panorpa; species Panorpa germanica. The sequence continues at coordinate 8,339,492 of OY783206.1, read as the reverse complement.
AAAGGCGAATTTTATCCAAGCGTTACCACTACTACAACGATATCCTATCCGAACCTTTGTAAATGCAAACAGCCGCCTAGACTGGAGGGGATACCTAAGATCGCTTGTTCTTACGCTGCAATACGGATCTTTTCGGTTCTATCGGCGACATCGTTTGTATGAACATACCAGTATGTTCAGCATGCTTCAGTTTATGTTTGTATTTCAGCGAATCATGGACACCGAAAAATTAATTCTTTGAATTCAAGAAAGAGAGCCCACCAGAACTCAGATATATAATAAATGCTAAAGTCCCTTTAATACCAGTGGTGTATCGATAAAAATTAGAGTTAAAGTTTGCTCTCATGATAAATTATATAAATGCTAAAGAACTCCAATACACCCCCTAATACACGACTACAGACATCTGTGACACACATAGGCGGTTTGCTTTGTAGCTCATCCAATCCGCCGATTTACGTCTGAATACGCCGTCGCTTAAATACGGTCCCATACTGAGACAGGCCTTAGGACCATTACAAAGACATAGCGATCGTCCACTTCATTAGTGAGACATTTTCCAATATGTATTAAGTTTTGAGATAACGACGAAAGCAATATTCAAGTTTCATGGATTTCTGCGAAATTAGACAAGTTTATCTGCATTATAAATGTATTTGGTTGCATTTATGAGTTATCTGAGGTTACAATTTTACATATAACTGCATATCCAAGTAAAACTGTTAAGGAACTGTTTTCCAAAATTAGACTACTTATTTTGCAATTTATTTATGGTCATATTAACTAAACTTGCCTAAAGTTTATAAAATATATATCTAAAAGACGAGGTAACGCAAACTCTGCCCATTAGCCCAGCCCATTTATTCACTTGCAAATGTTGTTAATAATAACGCAAATAATATTTAGCAAAAGTACATTTTTTAAAGATAAATGTGGGGTCCTAGTATTCATAACAGTGGCCTACTCATAAGTACGGCTCTGATAGTAAACAAATATGTTTCAATTCAATTTTTTGGATTATGTAAAATATTTAAAAAAATTATATTTTATGACAATATTACTTTTGAACAAATTTTTTATTGTCACTCACTAAACACAGTTATGTATATTTCAGGTTTAGTTTCCATAAAATATATTTTAGCTTACCTAATAAATTTTACATAAATATACATGATTCTTACGTAAGATTTTATCAGTATTATAAGTAATATATACATTTTGTGTTTAGCGAGCAATAATACATAAACTATATATTTTAGAAAATGTAGAAAACGAACCAAATTTATATTTAGTAATGAAATAAATAATTACAATGGAATTTTTTTTTGAATACTGGGTTGTGAAATAAAATAATACAGTTGTGAATATTTTGTTTAAAATAAATATAAAAATTTCAAAATAAAATAAAACAATTAAGGTGCTTGGATATATATAACGTCAGATAATCAAAAGAAAATGAAGATTTAAAAATCTTAATTAATATAGGTCATTATAAATATTTAGAAGTTATTAATCATATCATGTGTTTACCTGTTAAACACATTTATGTAGCATTTACGTAACATTTACTTCGAGGAAGTATTTGATACATAAATGCTACATCTGTTCTTGTAAATGTTTCTTTATGTAAAGCGGTTAAATATTACATATGTAATCATACTAGATAGATAGATAGTTGTAAATACTACCAAATATAAACCGAAAATCTCTATTTGCTCTAATTAATATTTAAAATGCTTAATATATTTGCAATTAGCATTAATATACATATAGAATACTATTTTACATCTACAGTTTTATTCCATCTTGTAACTTAATGGATAAGAATGTTCTATACAATAAAGGCGTTCTGTATTACAAGTTCTTCCCTTCATACATGAAAAATAGTTATTTTTATGGAAGCATTTTTGTATTTGTTTCTTTCGTTATCTTTGTTGCATACATAAAATCTGTAAGGGGTCTCAAAACTTTTCAAGTCCACGGACCACATTGAGGTATTGGAAGTACTATACGGGCCGATTGTAAAAGATTATATATATATGTAATTATAAAACCTGTAACTATTCACCAGACTCTCAACTTTCAAACATGAAACAAAGAATTACAAATTTTTCTGAAAACAACGATTTGAGAAGTCATTCTTTTTAGAATTTGGATGTCTTGCTTCTTACTGCATTCTCCATTGAATTTAATACGAAAGAAACAAATTTAAGTACGTCTAAAATGCAAGAACATCTTTTATTTTAAGAACACTCTTAAAACATTTCAAAATCAGTAACACAATTTTAAAAATATGGTATTTTTAAAGATTGTTATATATTCTTCTATTGTCTACATGAATACATGAATATAATTGTTTATAAATTTAACACTATTGTACCGTAACAATACCTTCCTCGACAGCCTAATAATATATTTTATATGTTAGCTACATATTTTTATAAGTACCCATGTAAATTTTTCATTTACTCTGTATATTACTTATGTTCTTTAATAAGTAATACTCACCCAGTAAACAAACCATTTATCAGAAATTGACATTTAGAGATGTCGAGTTCATGTGGAGTAAACGTGAATTTACTTTTAATTTACAGTCTTTTTATTCTTATGGTTTACTGGGCAGTAAATACAAAACGTCCTTATTACTTTTTAACAAATTAAGAACGCTTTATGTTTACTAAGAATATTTAGGGTCATTTTTTCAATTCTCGGTTAAACTTTATGACTGAGGTTTAACCTAAAAAATGTGTTTTTCAATTCTAGTTTTTGGTAGACCACACTTAATTGACGATAAATGTAACATTAGTGTTTTCTTTGGTTGTATTCGGCAGTTATCTTCGAAAGAGGAGAAACAATAGCATCAACCAAGGTCAACCTCAGTTAACTAAACTTTGAAAAAACGGCCCTCAGTTAATCACAATTCATTTTCACCTTACGCTACGTTTCAATCGCACTCAGATGCAGCTTTTTAACTTCACTTGAGTATTAGCAACGATTTGAAAATAAAAGAAATAATTTCAACAAACTATTTTTAATCAGGCATTTTATAACCTATAAATTCTTGTGATGTAGCATTTACCTTATGATTTATATGCTATAAAGATATTGCTGAGTAGCAGTATTTACTAAATGATGAACAATTAGAATTATGTGATTTATTATCCTCATATAAACTTTTGAGTTTTTTGAATACATATTGATAAAAGTACATATTAATCAAATTTTTAGGTTATGTATCAATCAATTAATTATTGATATTTAATTTTTATTAGCTAACTAATAAGAATTAAACGTTTCAAGCTTTATTAAATCTTTGATTAAATTAATTTCTGAGCAGAATTAACTTAAGCATTCATATTAACAAAATGGTAGCTAAAAAATATAAGTTAATAACGTATTTTCGAAAATGACGTCTGTAAAGAATTATAAAATTAGTTAGCTTCAATATATGTACATAAATATATTTTTATGTAGTTACATAGGTACAATTACACAAACACTTATTTATTTAAACAAATAATTTAAAGAAAATAAAATCTATACAAAACACAAAGTGAAGTAGAGCAATTTACATATAACCTTATTTTTTATTAAACAAATTTATATGTGATAAATGTTTGCTGTATATGTTTAATTTTTTTAATTTATTTTATAATTAATATACTCGTATTTGCACTGCATTTGATTAATAAAATTAATAATATCTACATGTGGGCACAATATTTTTTTAGTATAATTATATGTTTATATCATTTAATATATATTTTGTTAAATGTTACAAGCACTCTATGTTCAATGTATTTTTATATTCTTATAAATGTTGGCTATGTGAATTTGAAATCAATTTTTAAAAGAAAAGAAAAACATTGATTCCAAATTTTGCTGTCGTTTTATTACGTGAAATAGATGCTTGTGTAAATGTGACCTATAATATTATGTATTTCCCGCACATTATTGTCTTGGCAATTGAAATAAATACATTGTTAAATTCAAATTACGCGCCTTTATTCTGATCTAATCCGGTAATACTAATTTTTGAAAAATATTTAAATAAATTTGGTTTTTCACCTGTATGTGATTTTTAAATTTCAATTGCCAATATCAATAATTACCATATTTGTTACTATTTATAGAAAAACTAGAGCAAGTTTTTTTATTTGTTTAATAATATAAAATAAACCGAAATCTTAACCCTCATTTATTTTAAATAAGTGGTTTTTTGTAGTACAAAAGTAGGCTTTATTTTATATTTATTTTAGTTCACACAAATATGGTACTTACCCAAATTTAACAGATTTGTGACATTTCTGAATGTTTCGCAAAACCAGCTTATTCCATTTATTAATATTAACGCGCTCTTAATATAGAGATGATAGTGAGATTAACTTTCATAACGCTCTGTTGTAACCATGATCCTGTAGGAAGGTATGGAAAAGAAAAGTTCTAAATGATGTTCTTAGTGGGACGCTTTTAGTCTGCCAGGATGTGTCAAGTTCTGGTCCCGCCTAGCACATGAACATGCTTGCGATTTATAACCTAAGTTTTAGTAGAGTGTTAACATCAAACAAGAATCTTTCTATTGATGTAGCAAAGTTTTTAACATTTTCATTCATGCAACAATATTAAAAATGACAAGAACGGGCTTGTGTCCTCATTTTTTAGTAGTCAATTTTTCAACTGTTGATTGAAATTGATTTTAATAAATGTGTATTGGCGTGTCTATTTTATTAAATATCTAAATGTTGACGGAGATATAGCAATTAAAATTTTTGAATTGTAGTTTTAGCGCTAGAAATGCATTTTAACATCAGTTATATGTTGAGGTCAGTGCTGTGGTAATATTTTGTAGCTGTTGGTAGTCGAAATAATCAAGTCAAGTCAAAGAAAAATAAGTTTTTATTTTAATATTGGAATTATAATATTGGAATTTTATTGTTCCTTGAAATAGCTGTAAATAATATTTGATATTTTGATATATAAATACATATAGCAGAGATTTATGAGCTGTAAGGTTGGCAGCGGTTGTGATGTCACATGCATTTGGAATGTGTACAACGTTGAATCTCTTTAATAATTAAAGAGACAAAATGACTTTTTTAATTGTTAATATCTCTTAACATTATAAGGAGTTATTAAAAAATAATTAAACATTTGAGGTTCTAGTAACCCACTTTATCAATATATATAGTACACTTTTATAGAAATTAAGACATAGGACACAAGCCCACTCTTATTTAAAATTTCTGTCGTTTTTGACAGATGGATTTGAGAATTTGTTCACAGCGTTCCAAGCGGAACTTTCCTTTAAGAGACCAGACCTGTTTACAGAACCATGGTTATAGCAATTGTAATGTTCCCCTACATTCAAAGATGTCACTTTATCTTATTAATTAACTATATTTATATATCATATACTTATGCACTTTGCTTATTAATTTTTGTTTCTATGTTTTGTGTAATGATTTATGTTACGTTATTTTTTTCTTTTTATCGTCTGCCACTTAGGTCACTTCTGGGTCAAGGCTTTCGATCTCGGGAACCATATGGGTCACATATACCCGTGCAGCAATATAGAGGTACTCTAGGTAGAGCATCATCAAGGTCATGTGCAGCAGGTTTACCAGCAGCTGGTATTGAGTATAACAACGGAAATGATCGACGGGGAAGCTTACGAGTAAGTCAAATTTTCTATTTTCTTTTTAATGCATTTTTGAAAGATTGTTAAGTATTGTATTTGTATTGTGCTTGATTTTTTAATTTTATTTATTGTTTTTGTTTGTTTTTTTTCTTTTTTTTTTAGAAACGTAACCTGATGACTAACTTTCTTCACTAACGAAATTAATTAATTTTTAAATTTGGTTTTAATAAAATACTATTAGGTTTGTGTCTTGGATAATTTATATTTTCACTTTAAATCAAATCACACTTTTAATTAGTAACATCTTCAAAACCGGCCTTCTAACGGGTGCGATAGATACAAGGTATCCATCCAAACTTAAATTTCTATATAATGGAATTTTAAACTTCTATATAACAGTCGTTTTCTAAACATATGTTTTTATAAGATATTTTTAAAGCCATAAAACACTAAAACGGTCAGCAGTGAAATTTTCTAACTAAGAAATATTACAATGTTAGCAGAGATAAGTGATTATGTTTTATAAATTATAAAAAATCTCTATAGTAAGGGAATCCTGCCTCTAGAAACTATCTATTTAAAATCCCAAATATGTCATTAGTTTTAAAAATCGTATACCCTTGCATAAATAGATATCGTATTAGACTGTTTCAAGGACGGTAAGAGCACATCAATATTTATAATGTATGAAGTTGCTCGTATTCGGATCCGCAGTATAAAAGGCCGTGCCTGAATATCTTCTTTTTTGATATGAGTTTTGATAACCAACTTTATCAAAACACAGTATAACAAGATAATACTTTCTGGCTAAAACACCTCCGTTTAAGGTTACGGAGAAATTAGGAGTGATTGAATTTAAATGCCTTATTTTGTAGCTGTTTCTCTGACGTCATTTGTCATAAATTGACTTAGTGTAATATTCATTTGCTTGTTAATATTGGCAAATAAAATTGTAGTGAAAATGCACTTGGGTGTTCAAATATTTGTGCTGTTTGCCAATTATTTGAGGTCAAGTAGACATGTACGATTATTTGCCGAACCACCTGTCCACACTTATGTCTAAAATATGACAAATATTCAAATCCCAAAACATTAATACAAACTTTCGTTTGTTTGTTTGACAACTGTCAAACTTGGGTGACATAAATACTTTAAAATAATATTTTACGTTATGTTCATGTTTTATTTTATCCCCGAAGCAAATATTTGGACAAAATGTTTGTCTTTGTGTACGAATTCCAAATGTTTGCCAATTGAACACGAACTATGTGTCCACATATGTGTTTTTCTGCACAAACACCAAATGTTTGATCCCAAACACGCAAGTTTGAACCCACCATAAGGTTAAACTTTTATTTTCCAACACTAACAAAGAAATGAATACCACACTAGTCTAATTCATGACGTATGACGTCAGAAAAGTGGTTACAAAATAGGGTGCTAAATTACAACATCTTTATCGGTTTAATATTCACACAATTTTCCAAATATAACCAAAAATATCGCAGCTTTATAAAAGATGTATATGTAAATTGTTTTCTACTTGAATTTTACCGGACACACACACACTCATTATAAATACTCATTACAAAACTCAAAAACATACATAATTTAAAAATGAAAATAGTTAAATAAAATTAATATATATATAATATATTGTGATTATTATAAAATTAAATGATTTAAATATTAATTGTAATAACTAACGTACTAGAATTAAAAAATTAAACAAATAATAATTATATATATATAGATATTATACCGTAAATGTAATGTCAAAATGATTTAAAAATAAAACAATAATGATTATATTAATTTTATTGTGTTTATTATATTTTAAGAGTTAATTACAATGTTTACAAGTAATTAAATTCGAAAGTTTAATTCATATTTAAGGTGCCTACAGATATACTAGTTTATTTTGCACAAGTTCAAACAATTTGTGCAAGTCTAAATTAAGAAACCGTTTGTATACACCCGTAATAGAATTATAAAGCCGTATTCAACTGCTTGTATAACATTAGTATTGTTTATATTTTAAATTGATTTCAAAAAAAAATAGTGTTATTACTTTTTGATAATATTAATTATATTTTTTCGTCTCAGTCGTGCAGTCTGCTACAACTAAAAAAGGTTTGCAACATTCAAAATATTTTGAATGCGTAGATAGAATAAGCACATTAGATAAACATCTCACAACAACTTAGAAATGGTTGTAAATGTGTTATATACTTCACCTGCGCAAACTTGATCGCGGACGTGTGTGATTAGAGAAAGTTAAAAACAGTAGAATATAGCAAATACTCAAACCGGCGATTAGAATCTTCAATAGTACTAGATGCATCTCACGATAATTAATAAGTTGTTATGGATGACTTACCAATAGCAAAAGCATGTGAACACAAAAATATTTGTTATGTAAATTTATGGTAAAAGGAAATATGTAGCACAAAAACACTAAAAGAAAATGCGGTACTGCTATTAGCATGTTAAAAAATAGTTTTCTACAAAGTTTCAAATATACACTATTAAAAAGAATACTTTCTTAATTTATTTCTTTAATAGTTTGCAGCCTGGAAGGGCTCGCAGGTAAGCAAGAAGTATTCTAGATTCCAGAAAGTAGTGTGCCCTTCTTTTAGCTTTGCGAGCTTTCATTATCAATTCATTAAAACACTAAGAATTAGTTATGCCAACAAATCAGAAATATTTGATTTTCTTATCGCCGTTTATTCAATTGTTAGTTATTACAAAGTTTTTCTTGTTTCTTTTGTTTCTCACCTCTCATTTTTATTCGAATCGATCTTAATTGTATAGTTATATTATAAATTGTAACAGCAAATCTGACACGAATCCTTTAATACGTTTAAAATATAAAATAATTACAAAAATTGAATATTTCCAAATGTTCTAAAATAATTTATATTTTTGAACCTGATTGGTCAAACAATTCTATTGTTAAATCAAGTAACTAATTGCAAAAAAAACAAAATATTTAGGTCAATGAAGTATTTCATCAACATCATTAAATTTATTTTTCACAAGAATTGTTTTACATCAAACTTAATACATTAAATGAAATTATACACCCAATTATTGTGCGTACTGTTTTATTGAATTTAAAGGAAAGAATGCGTTCCCTATTTTGTGGAGTAGATGCAGGCAGGCAAAAAAAACATGTTTCTTAAGAAAGAGCTTCTTTCATTTCTGCATTGAATAAGACGTTCTTCGGATCCTGTCCAATCCCAGTAAACAATTTGGTGAAGTGCCCTATTTGGTGAAGTTCGAGTCACTCGTACAATTCTATTCTAACGCTTTACAAGTTCGAAGCAACAACACAGAAACCAATTTTAGTTCAAATTCATTCTCTACCTGTCACAGATTTTGTGTTTAGAATTTTTTTATAATAATATTCTTTCTTTTTCGAACATCATTCATTAAGTAGCAGTTCTTTCTTTCATATTTTTCTTAGTTCACTTTCATTCCAAAGTGAGAGAGAAACGAGATGCGGTTAGACAAGTAAAATATATTTTTCACCGTTACACTTGTATACTTGTATAGTTTTCGTTCAGTACAGTATGTTTAAAGTATATGCTATCCTTTTTCAACAAATATTTCTTTAATGGTAATAGACAGACGCTATCTCCCTCAATCACCGAATATAATGTATTTAAACGAAGATAGTATACTATCTTCGTTTATAGTATACCGCGATAGTATAGTATACCATCGCTGGATATATCCAGCGATGGTAAGACAGAGGTTTTAAACCTAACGCAGACCTGCCGATCGTGGATTTTTGAATCACCAAAACAATGTAAAAAACTAATATAACGAGTATTATTGAAGATGAATAATATTCATTAAAAAAATCATGATCCGTACTAAAGATTACATCTATTTATTTCTTCATTTAAATATTTATATTTTGCAGACTCTAAAAAGTAGAATTCAATTAAGTTTTATACCCCTGCTAGTTTCAAGTTTATAACTCCGGTCATAAATCATAAACCGACTCCGCTTTTAATTCAGCAGTGAACCGTCGTTGCAATGTCTGTAGCTCATAAAAAGGGCCTTTCCTATGAACGACTGAATAGAAAACGAACACGTTCCAGACAAAAAACTCATGATATGTAATAGAAATTAAGTAGAATTTACTCCAAAATGTTTACTGGGTAGGAGTACTTACGCTTACAGAGTTTATAGCAAAGCTCGTCATCAACTCGAAACACTCCACAAAATATTTAATTTTGGTTGTAGAAAAAGTAACACACAATTACAAAACTATAAACCAATTGCACAGAGAAATAGTTTTCTTACAACCTACAGTTCACACTATCATTTCATTGCAGCCTGAATGCTTTTTCTAATAACTATTTCTAAAAGTACTGTCAATAATTAATAACTATCATTTTAAATCAATCGTCTACAGGGCTCCCTAAGTCGTGCGTTTAAACTTCGACCACGTTCCGAGAAAGTGACTTCACCAACTCCATCAAGTTCCAGCGAAGGTGCAAGTTCAATGGGCGCTCCACTATATGCTCCTCCTTTACCTCCAGGACCTCCACCTAGTCATCGAGTATCTGCACCACCGCCAATGATGACAGGAGGCAGTCTGCATCGACAATTTGCACAACACCGTCGCGTCAAAAGCATTGGGGATATTGAAGTAGTAGCTGCTACCCCAGTATAACCAGTTGTAATTTTATTAAAAGTTTATTTATAATGAAATATAATCAAAGAACAAGGAAAAATTTATCAATCCGAAATTTTTTTTAAAACATGTTATTAATTTCACGTTTTCTATTATTTTATAATTTATACAAGTCAAAACCTATCTGCAAAATACCAGATTTCATTCTATCCCATGTTGGTGTTATTATGGTTGCCATTAATACCGGCGTATTGTATTTCCACAAAACATTAAATTAAAGTATACTTTTTGTACGTGTTCAATTTATTATCATGAAATCAACTGAACTAATCTGAAAGTTTGGGATCACCTTAGTTCCGAGTTAGCTCGTTATCCAAGCAGGCAATTTCCTGGAGCTCAAGAAGAAGTAAATTAATATATTTCAAATTTACACTGGATAGAATGGAGTCTTAATTTTGCAAAAAGAATAACTTTAGCAGTAAATAGAAAGGCTGTTAAAAATTCTGGTCCGAGGGCTCACTTCAGAATGTGAGAGCTTCATTGTTATTAGTTTTATTTTTAGTTGACAATTGTTAATCTTATATCAAAGTTCCAAACTTTTTAGTTTGTAAATTTTATTACTTCTTAGAAAGAATGTTTGATCATATATTTATTAATAAATATGATAATAACGATTACTATACTTGAATGAATAATTAAAATAACATAAATTTATATAATAAAGTTACCAATATAGTAAACAGAAACCTACTGTTATTAGGTTTGTGTCAGAACTAAAGAACACCTATTATATATATTTTCAAATACATAACAAAATATATATTTTAAATAAATATATAATTATATTGGAATTACGTTGTATTCCATTTAAAGATTGCACTCCTTCGTTATCAAAATTTTATAATCAATAATAAGTTACTCTACATCAAAGTTTCAAACCTTCTGTGAATAGTATATGTTTATTAATTTATAATTTGTTGTTATTATTTGAACAAGACTACTAATATCCCAGATAAATGCACCAAATATAGTACTACAACTAATATAATAAAGATATAGTTAGCTTATTGCATATTAAGTAAAATTATAAAATGTTTTAACTAAATTATTAGCTAAGAAATATTTAGCTTAACATTTTATTATCTAGTGGCCTAGTCTATTTTACTGTCGTTAAAGAATATTTCATTTTTCGTACTCAATGAATAAATTAATAAATTTAACGTATAAAAGTATTTACTTTAAACTGCATAGAAACAGGTGCTGTACTAAATGACATATTATTTCTCGATCTGCAAATAGCTTGGCCTTCATTGAAGTTAAAGTATTTGCATACAGAAAGGGGCAAGATTTATAAATTTAAAATTAAATATATACATCATATACAATATGTACATTTTCGAAAACTCTGTAATTTGGTTTTGTAATTCGTTTAATGTGTATATAGTGTCGCATTAAGACAATGGACCTTGAGTTACGTCTGCTGTGAGACCCCAAAGTGATTTTCTCGACTTCTTGTTCGATATGAATTTATAAGAATTTCTTTTTTCATAATAGTTAATTCTATCTTGTCACAATTATTTTTTCGATGTCCCTGTGCCACTGCCCCAGAAATTAATTAGCTGGACAATATTAGACGAACTTCAAGTCATTTTTAAAAATTCAATTCTTTGCCCATACGTAAGTTAGCAAATAAAAGTTAGTAAGTGATTTTATTTAAAGATTTATTGAAAATGTTTACTCAATTTCTGTATCTTGAAAAATATCAGTATTAATAAAAATAAATACTCATAACACATTGATCGTTATACAAAAATACCATTAATTAAATGAACAAGTAATTGAGGACCATATTGTAATTAAAAGTAATTTTCATAAAACATATTTTTTCTGAAATAATATTTATAACATAAAATAATAATATATTGTAAAATCTAGCTCTAGATATTATTGTAGAATAATTTGCTATGTTGTATTGTTTTGTATTTATTGTTTTATATTTATTTAATTTATACAATTTAGATGTTGTTTTCTTTAATATAATAATTTAAATTAAAGAAATCTTTTATTTGTGTCCTGGGCACTTCCCATAAAAGGAACACTTCGGATGATCTTTTTCTTAGTCTGACGCAAATTCCATTGTATCCAGTCACTATTACTTTTCAGGAGATACCTGTTTAACTGCATGAGTAAGTAATAAGCTCGCGCCCACTGCCTAATCTGTATCTGGTTCTATTTGTAATTAGAAATATAACGTTAATTCAATGGCAGGCTTTTTATGCATAGTAATGATACTATCTGATCCAATTGTTGCATAACATTTAATTTTTACTATATATTTAAATAAAATAATTATATACGTGTTGCGATCTCCACGTTGTTCCAACATAACGGAATAGCTATTTAAGGTTATAGAAAACAGATGGCAGTCAGTGTGTACGTAGATTACCCGATGTGAGCAATTGTATTAATGCAACGTAGTGACAGTCGGCAGTTACTTTAGTTATCTTCTCACTTCGCCACTCATTGGGAACACAGAAGTGGTTATGTCAAGTCTAATATATTTATAGTAGTATCGTCCTAACCTTAAAGTGTAAGTTAAGTTAAACCCTTAATATTTAAGTGTATGTATATGGATAATATATAATTCGTGTTAAGCAATAATAAATAAAATAAGTGTAAAAATGGATAATTCATTGCCGGCAGTGAATCAAAACGATACTTTGATGGATGATGCAGAATCGGTTGGGTCTAGGGTCCCTATAGGGATTAATACAGAGAAACAAGGACTTAGATCGTTAAATAAAAGAGAATGGTTTGCTGCAATAGTGCTATGTTTTATAAATCTTATAAATTACATGGACAGATTTACAATGGCCGGTAAGTTTACCTATTTTTTTAATACCTAGTGCAAGTTTCAGGATATATTTTTAGAAGAAACCTTTAAACTGCTATGCAGCTAAATTTATATTATTATAAGTGGCACAAATACATGTATTCTCAATGTTGTTGCTTAACATATTTTAAAGATATATTTACATCAGATAGTTTTAAATCAATAGCAAGATTCACTAAAATATCTTTCAGATTTTCAAGATTTGCTGTAGTAAGTAGTTTATATATATAAAATATCTAGATTTTAAATGCTCTTAAAACTCTTTAATCCTCTTGCAAATACAAAATGTTATTTGTTTTCTAAATATAATTGGCACATATATAAATATAAACTATATAGAAACTATATTTTTGCTATATTTGACACAATCAGCAAACAAAACTAAATTCTTGTTCTAAATATATAGTACTTTCTCTTCACACAAAATTACTTTATGACTTTCTTTATACAAGGTTTTAAAAATAATATTAAATTTCCAGCTCCCTACTACTCGTTTAGACAATATATAAGTTCTTAATTCTCATAACTTTTTACATTATTTATCTGCTTGATATTATTTATTAACTTATTTTCCCACCAAATAAGTGCATTCTTTAAAATTGAGTTCAGAAAATAACAAATATTTGCAAATTGACTAATTTTTTATAAAAGAATTTAGATTATAAAAATCTATCTATTACACATTTGGTACAACAGAAAATTGTTAGATTCAAAGAGAAAGATATTTCCTTTTTTTTATTATTTATTCGATTTAAAATATCAGCTCATTGCACCACAATAAATTTTCCTATTCTTGGTAATTTTATTTACCTACTACAAAAGTTTTTTTTTTCGAAAGAGACCATACATATATTCATTACAATTAAGGTGATTATGTGGTTTAAGTATATTATACACATTATATGACTATAATTTCTTATAGTGCATTGCTTTCCAAACTTCTGGGGAGTTAAATGTATCTTTAACAGTTATATTGCAACCTCTTGCTTCAAAATCATCCTCCAAACTTTCCTCTTCTGATCGTTTCGAAGTTACTTCTTTGTCCTCATGTTTCACATTTGTGACTGAAATTTTTTTAGTAGTCTCTAACCTGTCAGTCATTTTTTAAAAAGCACAGAACATGTAGCAACAAGAATTAGCAAAAGCTGCTTCGATTTGAAATGTTTTGATTTGATTTGATTTCTTGTGATTTCAAACGTTTCAATACCTTAAATGTATATACACAACACTTGAAATTCGTTGAGTTTCTTATTTTTAATTTTAATAAACAAACATGGCAATTCAGCAGATTTTATTATTTTACGAAGATTTTCAATATTTGGTGCAAGACATTTTTGAAACATAAATATAGTATGTTTTGTTTTACAATTTATTAAAATTGCATATAAATCAAGTACTCTTTTACTACTTTATAAATTAAAAAAGGATATAAATAAAAATAGCTTTCTATTACATTTTAACATACACAATATTATTGATAAGAATGTCTTTATCGTTCAATCGAGTTTGTTATGTCTGAGACGAGATAATCTTGGCATATGTTTATTAAACAGACGTATTGCAGTATTTATTTACATATTTAATTAACAATACGTCATTAACTACCTGCCCCAACTTAATATTATCTTTTTTTTCGATTGCTTAATTTTTGTTTTCAAATTTCAATATTTTTAACATAACAGTGTGAAATAACGTGCTGTTAAATAGAATGTATCCTCATCCTTTCAATGTTTTAAGATAATCCCAAACCTAAGATAATGTAAAAAGGTAATAAAATTCAAACATAAAAAGGTAGAACTTAAATTAGAACATTTTGAAACCCCAAAAACGTGACCGAAATATTTAAAAAGTTTTAAAATAGCTCGAAGAATGCAGCTGAAATAGACAAACACTAAACCCCTCTCGGGTTATTAAGAAAACCAAACCATTAAAAGCGATTATCTTCTAAGACTTTAAAGACCTCCTTTTTTGGGTTAGGAATTTTTAAATCATTGTACATAAAAAATTGTTAATAATTATTTTTTTTAAAATGGTCCGTGCTTAAAGAAAGTATAAAAATATAAACGTGCTTATATTTTAATTTAGAGGATATATTTTTATTATCCAACACATTTCTAAGGATACAGGGTGTCCATAAAGTAAATATGTAATCATGTGCGGTTATTTGAAATTTGAGTTAGCCTTATATTCATTTAGTAATCAAAGCCATATTATAGTTGTTGATTTATATTATTCTATTTATTATTTCTAAAACATCCAACGATGCGAGATAAACTGTCGTTTCTCCAAATGATTTATTTTGAGGTTTTTATCTCAACTGAACAATAGTAAAAAATAGTTTCTATAGAATGTATGTAAATGACAATGATCAATATCTGTATGCAAGTTTAATTATATGTACATGTCTGACTTGACAATAACAGACCCTAAAATATATTTTTATAAATAGTTTTCATTTATATTCATAGCGTAGGGATGATTTAAAATTAACAAGACAAACAGATGAACACACCCTCAAATATTTACAACCCTTTTTGTATTTACATATATTATGTCATATGTTTCATATTTCTGTAATCTATTTTGAATCTTGTTAAACAAACTTTTGTCGACGTGCTAAAGCAATAAATATTGACACATTGTTGACAATGTAATCGCGATCATTAATTCGTAGAAGTTGCTTGACATTTTCAAAATTTGGACCTATTACAAATGATTCGTTAATAATTTTAACGAATTTTATATATATTCATTGTCAATAGCACGTTCCTTACCTTAGCTAGGACCTTAAAAGATAATACTGCATGTGTCTGCAGGTATTAAGCGTTAAAACGTTGGAGTGAAGGGAAGCTGAGGAACATCTTATGCAAGCGGCATCGTTTGTTTACTCGTATTCTCTCTTCGTATACTTCGCTTCACTGTGACTTGGTTCAACAAGCAATCTGTGTGCTGAAGATGATATTAATGCTAATGCTTGTGTAAATGCTGACTGCTTCCGTGCTGATAAATGAACGCTAACCTTTAATATTCCGTTACTAAAATCTATTTCACTTTAAATCGGTTGATAATCCCTGTTTTTCGTCTAATATTTTATTACAAGGGTGGAGAGGACAATACCTCGGTGGGTTTGTGTGATATTTAAGATTATCTTGTCATTTAATTTATAAGTAAGCTTATCTTTAATATATTATCAGTTTTATTACTATGAGTCGAAATTTTAGTTGACTTTTTCGTAACACTGTCCGTGTCCATACAAATAAGTTTTTTTAAAGTATTTTTTATTGTTCAACTGTTTAAATATACTCGTACTATAGATTTAATTTATATCATTGAGATATTTTAAGAAAAATTTCATCATCGCGTGGCTAAATTTCACTGGTCTGCACCAGTTATTATGTAAACTATATTTATAAAACTGATATTTATATATCTGTACATAAACATAATGTACAGTGCATATATACTTTAGTATATTCAATTATTTCTGGAAATTAATTTCGCGGTTGGTTGTATACGTAGGCAGTTTAAAATATATACTTCATCTGTGACAAATTCTGTGAGTGGATAGAATGGAATATTGTTTTTATGACTTCATAATGAGGATCTACAACTAAATAACTAAAGCTATCCCAATTGATATTTCACACTCAGTTTTAATCGAAGTTGATTTGTATAGCATTTACAACTCTAATTTATCGGCTACAGTAGCACCACTAAAAAAGGTATGAATTCACATGCTAGTATTATTATATATATTAATTGTGTGTGCCTTTCGGCTTTACAATCTACAGTATTATATTTCTAATACATTTCATTCCTATATACATTCAAACTTAAAACTAAACTTAAAATATTCTAGACTTTTACTACTTCCAAAAGTGCTTTCTGCTTCTTCTTCTTTTGACCCTCTCTATTATTCTCCACCAGCTTATTTATTCTCCTGTCTTTCCTTTCCTTCTTACTATTTCCGCCATCCACCTCTTTCCTTCACTGCCTCCCTTTAATAGCTGTCCAATATTCCTTTCGCTCGCTACTTTTTCCTTACACTCAAACTTAATGTGCTCCAGTGTTTCGTCCTCCGCTCCACACATTCTACACTTTCTTTCCTCACTCTTTTCCCCAGTATCTGTTTCCTTTTTCCTCATTTCCCAATCTAAACCTTGCTGTTCTTCTTATGGCGCAAGTGTGGAAGAGGAGCTAAGGAGAAGGGATAAGGAGACACAACAGCAGGAGAGAATGGGAAAAATAGAAAAAAGTAACTACAATAAAAGATATAAGAGGTTATGGGAAAATAATGTACCTCAGTACCTTATAGAAAAAGACACATGCTAGTAAAAAAATATGCTTCGGTTTAGAATTTCATTTGACCTACTTGACAAAAATTTAAAAAAAAATCATTTTTGACTAACATAATGTTTGAAAGTGTAATATATGTATAAAAATTGCTAAACGCAGTAGTAATTTGATATATACATATAAATCCTATGCGTATATGCAATTAGTCATAATTTAAAGAACTTCTCGTATTAGATAACTTAAAATATGTGCATGTAATTCTACTCCCGGGGTATTGTTATTAAATGCATCTATATTTGATATCACAATAAGGTTATTGTTTATTTTATATGATATGTGTAATGTGTTGTTTAAACAGAACTTATATTACATTACTATAAAAAATGTATTGGTTGACACATGCTGTTAAATGCACTTGAGAATATTGTTACGTAATAAGTGAATGACAAGAGCTTCTCAAAGGAAGATTACTTAAAAGTTAAGCGAAACTCTGTAACACATGCAATCATATGAACATACTTGCGATTTTAAATTTCATGAAAAGAAACAACGGAATTTTTTCTGCAGTGCGCGTTGGAACTTTGTGACGAGCTGTATATGTGTTTCTTTCATTTTATCGTAATGGCTTCGCCGTAGGCTAAACGCTCTCTTAGAGAAGGTCATTGTCTGCAGTAGTTGCATCTTTTTCTATTGATTTTGTCTCTCTCTCTCTCTCTCTATCATTTTACGATAAAGGTAACTTTTTTAATTTAAAACGCAATTTAGGCTACTTAAAAATTAAAATGAATTATTTATGCTATACATTTTTGAAGAAAAAAGTAAACCAACTGGATTCTTATATATTCTATGAATAATAAAGCGTTTTTGCTATAGTAAATTGGAATCATGGCGCCGAAATGACGATGCACTTGCCCTTGGTGTCATAAAAGTGAATTTTTGATTTTTAAAGTCACTATTTGAATAAAAACTTAAGGCACCTTGTCAATAAATCCAGTGTCCTCCTCTACCCAATTCGTATCATCATTGAGCACACACCTACCTGAAAGTCCTACCTATCTTGCCGGCGCCTGCGATTGAAAAATATTTGACAAAGTTGAATGTTTCTATGAAAAATACAGTGGCAGACTAGGATCATAGAATATTTGTTGCTATAAGAGAAAGAAATTCAATATTTTACTATTGTACCGTGACCAGTACACCACTGTCTAAATATATCCTCATATTGAAAGGTTAAATCATTTCTAAATATATAAAATGTAACCACAAATATTCAATTCACTATCGTATCATTCTCAAAATATTACTACATTTCCAAAATATATTTATTCGGATTCTCAACATTCTCAAATGTCACGTACTCGTTTTATCTCGCTCAAAACAACTTTGTGTTATTGTTATGAAATTCCATCCTACTACCATAAAACAGAACAATTGATATTTTGGAATTTCGTTGAATAATAATTCCTATGTTTTTAGTAGCCATAAATTTTACTACATATACATATATTCATGTATTAAGATAATATATGTACATATTAAGACAGTATATCATACAAGTATCGTAATATATTAGAACTTGAGAATGTAATTCGGGAATTTATATGTAGTACTTACTTTCCAAGTTCAAGATTCTCAAACAGTGAGGTTTTAGTCCTATTTTGAACGAACTAGAGACCGTTTTGTACTTGAAAGTACATTGGTACCTTTGAAATAGGTCGTTAGCAAGATTGAAATAATTCTCAATTATATACAGAGGTTTAACTAACTAATTAATACGTAATTGGACCTTTTGTCAATCAACTTTATTATTACGATTTAGGTGTATATAAAGCCTAATCTCCACTCACTGTTTTAATATTTAATTTCTTGTGTTTATCTAATATTTTAATCTAGATTTCAGGTTTTCAGAATAAGTATTCCTAGTCACATTCATGTTTTAATTTGAGTTTAGTTAATTATGTTGGTGCGCATGCGTCTTTAGAAATATATATTTTGACAGTTGGACAATATTGAAGGTGAAATAATTAAAATTGCTATTTTTAATAACAATTAGTAATAGAAATTATTTTTATTTCTTTATTGTTGACAAACTGACATTAAATTTCTTTTAAATATAAATTCTACTGCATTTTGACAGATTGTCACATTTTGGAGGTTATAATATAATATAGTTTTTCTTAATTTAATATTTTTAATTTAAAACATTGGACTTAAAAAATAAATCAAATTAAAAATGGCACTGTGAATGACTACGCGTATTGCCATATGCTAAACAATTTAAATTAAATACAAAATACAAAATTAAATTAAAGGAGTGAGTGGGAATGTTACTTAAGACCTTTTAAAATCCATTGACGTTTAAACTACGTATCTTATTTGTTCATAATGTGAGTGTTGTAACGAAATTTCTCTTCCCATCATATTTCTCAGTAAGTGGTGCCTTCAACTCAATTCAATTCAAACACCGTCTGCCCGGAGCCAAACACCTCTAATTAGATTACTACACATGTTCTAGCATGACCTTTTACTCTTACTTTTAACTTAATGGGCTTCTAAGGTGGGCGTGGCAAAATAAAAACTCATAAATGAGATTACCTGGAAAGATACGTTGAAAAATAAGGGTGAAGTATTTATATCCTTTTGTAAGTGTACGAGTACGTCAGAGAAGCAAAACATTTGTGTTCGTTTGCGTAATTCTAGAAAGCAAGGGGTTGTAAACCTCAACTCCATGCTCTTATATTATTATTATTTTATTTTAATGTTTTTGCCATTTACATATTATTGTGCTTAATTCAATTTTGATCCTTATTATATCTAAACATTCTCCCTTCTTCCAAAAGAAAAAAAACATCCTTATAAAAATAAAAACAAAACTGCTACTGCTACTGCTACTGCTTTGCTCCTTCTGTTTCTACTCTGCCACTCCTTCTCTTCCCTCGTTCCTTTTCTCTATCTCCGCCATTCACCTCTTCCCGCCATTCACTGCCTCCCTTTAATAACTGCCCAATTTCGCTTATTACCTTTTTCTCACATGAAAACTTAATGTGCTTCAATGTTTCTATCTCTGTTCAGCACAACCTTTCCTCTCTGTTTGCCCAGTATCTGTTTCCTTTCTCCTCATTTCCCAATCTGAATCTGGCAATCCTTCTCATGTTTTTTGTGTCTTTTTCCCTTAAATATTCTGGTATCTCTCTCTCCCAAATCCTTTTATATCTTTTGTTGTAATTGCTCTTCTCAATTTTTACCATTCTATCCTGTTGTTGTATCTCTCTGTCTCTTCCCTTTAGGTCCTCTTCCACGCTTGTGTCTTCTTCTCTCTGCCTCCTCCGTCGCCATTCCTTTCATAATACTCCTTTCTCATTTCGGGCCATGCTCTTATATCTTTTCCTATTAGTATAACATAAGGATTATTAATGTGAGTCGGTTCGGATTCGGGGTTTCCCTGTTTAAATATTGTTTACACAATCCTCCCCGAACAACTACCCCATTTTTAACAAAGTTACCCATTCAAAAATATTTCTTTTTTTATTATAACCCTCTGTATCCATGTAGTTTTTTATTTTCTGTACTATTTCAATGTCACTATCGTGATGACTACTGTTTTGTATTTTCCCTCGTAATCTTGTCAAAAATCAGATGATTTATGGAACGGGAATAAACTATCCCCATTACACATGGGGAGAACTAAACAAAACAAAACAAATACATTTATTTAATGTTGTCTGTAATAGATTATTTTATAACATACTTTTTCAATCATTTATGTTATATAAATGCATGTAATTTGTATGCGCTGCGTTTGTGTTTGTGTTAGTTAGAATAACTAAATATCCGTTTCCTGGACTTTGTTTAGTTGAAACACAGTACATATTGTTCTAGTTTGAATGGAAGCGCATGGTATTATAAACATCGTAATTACAAACAAACAAATAAATCATTTTTTCTTAAATACAATACAAAATCATAATGTAAAATGCGGAAGAAAAATATATATAGTTTTATAAGCGTTAAAGGTCTATAATCTTAAGTCCGTGATGGATTTAGGTCAATCCTCAGATGAAGAAGAAGTTTCGCCTTTTCCACCCTTAAAAGAATTTGAGAGAACTAAGTATACTTGAACCTCCTCCTGGCACTAAGCTCATAATTTAAATTGGGCTAAATTATTATAATTGACTTACTCTATGTCTGCATATGCCTCTTCAGGTACAAATGTTCAATATTCATGGTATGAAAATCCATAGGTAGTGTTCACAGGACAAGAATCAAATATTCGTACACGAACACGAATAGGCGAACACGCATATGCGCGCGTACGGTTAAATGACCGTTTTTTGACTCTCACGCCAAATTAATTGATCTAGTTACAAGTGCCTTCCAGCCTATCTGAACCTACCTTTTCTTATATAGGCACAATTGTTTTTATTATAAACTTATACGCCATTAAAATGTGAAAAGAACTGAGTCACTAATTAAACGCGCATTTAGTAAAATCCGACACTGGTAACAGTATTAGAAAAGATTATCATTGGATTCTGGAAGGTCTTTGAGATGCACAAGGGATATTGTTAAATTAAAAAACGCTGCCTATAAGTACAGACGTTATACTCTAAACCTGTCTTCTGAATTAGGGTTAAAATTTAAATAAAAAATTACGAAAAAAAATGCTAGAGATTATTAACACCCTGCTGTTAACTTTTTTTTATAACTTATTTCATTTTTGAAAGATTTAAATTATTTATTTTTCTAATACTTAATCTTTTGTTAAATATAAGTTTGTAACAATCTTCTTTAATTCTTGAGGCATCGGTATTTCCAACGGTGTAATTATAATATAATAAATCTTGATAAAAAAAATTACCTAAAGTAATTTTAATAGCCAAGAGGTAACATTACTAATAAGAGATTACTTGTAGGAATAATTAGTTTGTTTTTGTAATGTTTGTTATTCTTATACGACGCATGCACTTGCAATAGGTCTATCTTTTAGACATGCAGTCCGTGGTGCTGTTCATCGTTTTCAGATAGTGTTGTTTCTGACTTTCTACAAGAAAGACAATTTTGTCTAAAGTAGTATTTTCTCTAGTGTGCGTCTAGCCTATAACACAATATTCCTAATAAATTTTAATCTTTACAAATTTTAAATCCTTTAGATATTAAACAAACAGAAGTTCAACTTTAACCCGGAAGTTTATTGAATAAGAAATATTTCTGGAAGTAATCTACATGAAATCTATTCATATATAACATATTTTTCTCGTATTCATAACTCTTTCGCCTTTATATTCCAATAAATCTTTTTTTTTATATAATAAAAGTACCTTGAACCCTTAATAAAAAAAACACTGCTGAGTATCACAGATTTCTATAGCCCCCCTTATAAATAATAAAATCTATTATGTTTTTAATATAAAAAAATGATGTCGAATCTAAAAGCAATGACTGAGGCCTTTTATGGTAATAATAAAGTTCATTTCGTAATAAAAGCAATATAGCTCTAGAAATGAATTTCAATTAACAACCAAATTTCAAGTACACTTGCAACATTTCCGGCTAGAAATTAAAATAGCTCTGTGAGCTGAATTTGCGCTTTCGATACTTAATTTCCCCCATTTATAAACGTTGATAGAAATTCACGTATAAATGGAGTGCTTATTTCGAAACTGGGATAAGTCTACTTTTGCTTCATGCGAAATGTGTAAGGTATTGCGTTTTAGTAGATTCCATTTATATATTTTCTAGTATCGGTTAATTCAAATTTATTTACTAATAGATTTTGTGTTCGCTGGATTGGTCCCAAACGAATCTGTTAGGTTTTTATTATTTAATGTTATCTTAATCTAATATAACTGTTATATCATTACAACTGTTATATTTATATATATGATTGCATCATATTTCTCATTACTTACAAATAATTGATTTATACAATTTGATAAAAGGTGGTCTGATTATCCAAAGTACTGTTATCACAAGTGGTTCGATTGATATAAATTAATTAACGTAGTAGTGAACTTGAACTTATACAATCTTTATATAATAAATCTAAATATAATATTCGGTGACCTATTTTATTGCTATAAGAATCAATGACCATTAAATGCCCATTTTACATTAATAGAATTAGAAATTCTTTTCAGTTCTTAGATTGATGCACATAGCTTCTTATATCTAACAGATCTGCAGCAAATTTGTCTGTAAATTTTAAGAAACTCAAATCGTACGTTCATCACCATCTGTACGTTTAATTATTAGATTCTAGTTGCGGAAAGCACCTATTATGTGTCATGGCATTTCTACTTATAATTATCATAGAATACAGAAGTTTATTTGAAGGATAAATATTAATGAAGGACTTTTCTAGTTAAAAATATCCAAGACACAGATAAATACCCAAGGAGAAATAGATTCGTATGTCATGTCATATTTCTACAAAGCTAGCGATCTTGCTATTGACATCGCCTTGACTAAAATGACGAGTTTTTAGCACACACCCCACTCCGTCCATTCTTATAAACTTGGTGATGACGTATACATGGTCATACTCGAGCAGCCGGTCAATGAAATGAAATGATATAATCATTAAGTGAAAATAACTGACTCGTTTTAGACCCGCAGCTATTTTATATTTAAATTTCAATTATCTACATGAATCAAAGGATTTTAATCTTTGGGTCGCGTGTTTTGGTAAACGAAAACACATCAAGTTAGAAATACATTTGGACTTCACTAAATTCAATTATAAATAAATATAATTTGCAAAATTTCTTTATTATTATATCTAGTCATAGTCACATTTTAAGACGTTCCAGGTATTCAAATTCCTCAAAGTATAACCAGTCCAAATTACAGTGAAGACCTATTCAGCACCTTAAAGTTTAAACGATTGTGACTAATAACACCAGCAACTTTTTTTTTTTTTTATTTTTTTATTTACAAGGTAATTACAACTAAGCAGATTTGCTTATCTAGCAATTTTTATATATAATAAGTACAATACGTATTCCAGATCCAATCCACTGACTAGTTCCGAAAGATTTATATTACACACTTCTTATTGTGTGGTACAGTGGTAGATATCACAGGGTCAGGTCTTGAGGCTTGATCCTCTTCAATCTACGCAGATCTGTTCTCGTATCGAGTAACTGCAATATTTCATTGTTGTGGTGGTCTTGTAGACGTAGCAAATGTCTACTCGCTGCCTTCTTGATTTCATCGTCTACGGTGGGCATCTTTAAGTCACGATGTAGATTTTCATTTCTGATGTACCATGGCGCATCTGTAATACTACGCAGTACTTAATTTTGAATCGTTTGTATTTTCTTCAAATTGGTTTTCTTGGTACAACCCCACAGTTGTATACCATAGGTCCAAATGGGTTTCAGTATTTGGTTGTATAATACCAGCTTGTTATGCACGGTCAGCTGTGAGTGCCTTCCCATTAACCAATGCATTTTTCTGAGTTTAATATTTAGCTGCTCACTTTTCATTTTGACATGCTCCTTCCACTTGAGCTTCGCATCTAGTGTCATACCTAGGTATTTCGCTGTGTTGGAGTAAGGTATTGTTTGAGAGGTCAACTTGATTCACATAACCTGTTGCTTTTATCACTGAGTCGTTATCAGAAATGTTTGAAAACCGCTTGCTATAAGTCTATCTAGGCTAATCTAATAAGTATACAAGTAAATTCAATTTAAATTAAAAGCCAGTGTGTTGAAATGCGACAAACACTTATCCAATTATCTATTGTGGTGTATATTTATTCAATTATTAAATGTTGCTATTAATTTGTTGTTATTATTACTAAAATATATTGTAACCTACTGAACGAGTAGTAACTGGAACCGTCACTTCCTTTAAAAGTAAACAAATCACAATATACACGTGTAGTATTACTTTGCAGTGCAGTATGGCACGCTGTGTAATACAGGTGTTTGAAGCATACGGCAACACGGACAATTTCAACAAGTCTATCGCAAAACAAAATGGGCTTGTATCCTTATTTTTTAGTGGTCGATTTTTCAATTGTTGATTGAAATTGATGTTAATAAATGTGTATTGTCATGACTATTTTATTAAATATCTAAATGTTGACGGAGATATAGCAATTAAAAGTTTGAGTTGTAGTTTTAGCGCTAGAAATGGTCGGCCATATTTGTATGACGTGAAATGCATTTTAACGTCAGTTATTTGTTGAGTAGGTCAGTGCTGGGGTAATCTTTTGTAGCTGTTGGTAGTCAAATCAAAGAATAATAAGTTTTTATTTTATTTAACCCTGCTAAGGCAGGCATAATATTGAAATTTGATTGTTCCTTGAAATAGCTGTAAATAATATTTGATATTTTGATATATAAATACATATAGCAGAGATTTATGAGCTATAAGGTTGGCAGCGGTTATGATGTCATATGCATTTGGAATGTGTACAACGTTGAATCCCTTTAATAATTAAAGAGACAAAATGACGTTTTTAATTGTTAATATCTTAACATATAAGGAGTTATTAAAAAATAATTGAACATTTGAGGTTCTAGTAACCCACTTTATTAATATATAGTACAGTTAAGACACAAGCCCATTGTTAGCGTTATGTCTGTTTGTTCAAAGTTTTATCTCTAAAACGGTTGTGTCTCCAGTAAACGATTGTCTTTTAATATCACATAACAAGAAGTATGATAACACATTACCTACTTATAATGACTCAGAATTCATTAAACTAACATAAATCACGGATTGCTTACAAACGTGTTGCACTGTTACCTTAGCATGTCGATTACCGACAACAGCACAGACCATAACATTTCAATGCCTCCTCGCAAATCTAATTATAGCACATGCGTACGCAATCGTGTACTTTCCGTTCCTATGTACTCATGTCAGTGGGATATTGTCGGCCATACGATGACGTATTGTGGTGGATCACGCCACCGGCCGCTTTTGAAATAATTTTCCTAAATAAATATATGCAGAGTACGTAGACATTCCAGTTATATTTTATCGTTAAAACATATCCGTTTTCCAGAAATTTTGCAGGAAACTTTTAAATAGTATAGCTAAAGTATCTAGCTTGACGAAACATAAATATTTTTGTTAAACGTTTTGAATTGGTATTCACAATCTTGGTGTTTCTAACCCTGGGCACTTTAAGTGATTTTCCTGTATTTGAAATCGTCATTAATTAATTTAATAAACTTATAATTTAACCAGAGGTTTGTACTTTGGGGCTTAGATAATGGTATTGAAATAATAATTATTTGCTGTTATTATTTCATAAACGCTGTAATTGTTTAATATTTTTAAGCATCAAATACACATAACGGTTTACCTGACAGTTTGCCTATGCTGATTGCCTGTACAGGTAAACCGAAGCGTATGTGATAACTGTACAGTTTTATCACATACACATTCCGGTTTACTAGTACACTATGCATGCTCAGGTAGGAATGTCCGGCAAACCGTTACATGCATGGTCTTGTTCTTTGTGTAATTTAAGTAATTTGAAAGTAAGTATTTTTGATGATGATTGACGAGAAAAGCACAAGTTATAAATAAATAAATGTTGAGTTGTAAAATTTTATATTGGAAGATTTATAAAAGTTAACAAACACAAAGACGACAAATATTAATGATGATAAACTAAGGTACATTAGTGTCTTAAAAGATATACGCAGTGATTCTAGTGGGTTTTCTAAAGCACGAGCCGAGGATTCAAATAAATGTAGTAATAAATTGTTCTACTTGGGTTGTTTCTCGAAGGTGCGAGGCCCCGGACGGTTGCCCTGCTTGCTACCCCTAAGGCCGCCTCTGATGTTCAGCATTACACTGTTATATTTGTACATCAGCTGTAATGGTTCAAAACATAAACAGAAATTATTAAACAGCAAAATTACATTGCAAATTTGAACTTGAATAAATATTCTACGGGTATATAACCTAGGTGAAAATTGTGCATCCAAAAGATCAAGAACTAAGTACTACTACTTTTGCGTCTTCTTTTTTTATTGATTTAAAAGTAATTTAATATCCAGCTTCAGCTTAAATAATTAAAGTTTATACTCGATAATTAAATAAATAAAACTCCTATAAATTAATTATTAAAAAACTTCGTATAAAAATCGCAATCAAAAAACAAAATAAAATGAAAGAGATGGCAATATTTTCTATATGATTACCGTATATATGTTTCTCTTTCATCATCATTACTTTTGTTAAATTGTTTCTGTATTTTCGAAATGCGCTATAAAAATATAGGCGTTTGAAAACAATAAAAAGTACAAGCTATAAACTTTTAATTGATGAACTTATATGTAATATAGAATTATATATACCATAAAGAGTGAATCAAAACTATAACAAGCGTTTTGTGATTTTATGTGTTCGTAACAAATAAAAACCACAAGGACTTACTGCACTTATTCAAGATAACAAAATGTTATTTACTGTTAAAATCATGTTAACCTATTTTGTATGATATCTTATTATTTATATAGTAGACGTTATGACTAGATATAACACAAAATGATCTCATGTTATAAAGCGCGATTTTAACACTCGAATTTATTCCATAGTGTACCATAAAAATACACCCATGTGTATGCCTTACGTCCACCCCTGCACAGGTAAAACGTTTAAACTCGCCAGACATTTGGGCTACCTTAATCCGGTAAACCAGTCTCTAACCGCCACGCCGACTTTCTGGAGTCGCTTACTCAGGCCGGCTTTACCGGTGAATTTACAAGAACATGTGAATGTACTGTACTTCCACGTAATATTGGCTTATAGCATTGATGTACAACTTTAAATTATTAACCCTTTTTATTTTATAATAATCTTTGGAAGAAATTATGTTCGAAAGATTATTTATTGTTCAAGCAATATGTAAAGTTAAGTTCTTTTCTAAACTCTTCGTTATCACCTAGGACAAATTGACCTGCTACGAAATTTTGACTATGCAACATTTTTTTTGCATGTTTGATTTTTTATATACGAGGCGTGTTTTTTAAGTAAGTACCGTTTTGGAATTAAAAAAAGACGTGCAAAGATATCGCAATAATTTTATTTTTACATGAAAGCCTGTACCTTAATCTACTTTTCTACATAATTTCCGTGAATATTGAGGCACTTGTCATAACGTGGCCCCAGTTTTTGAATACCCTCCTCATAAAATTCTGCCGCCTGACTTGTTAACCACTGTATCACAACTGTTTTGACTTCGTTATGTGGGTGATGCTCTCAATGTGGCTTTTGAATGCTCTCACCCATTTCCTTACCATTCCATCACTCATAATGTTTTGTCCGTAAACTTCACAGATCTCACGATGAATATCGATCGGTTTTACGCCTTTAGCACTAAGAAATCGTATAACAGCCCGTACTTCACAATCGGCGGGACTCACGATTGTCGGAGGCATCTTAAACACTCAGTAAACAACGTATACAATGAAGAATCAGACTGATTATGTAGAAAAGTAGATTAAGGTACAGGCTTTCATGTAAAAATAAAATTATTGCGATATCTTTGCACGTCTTTTTTTAATTCCAAAACGGTACTTACTTAAAAAACACGCCTCGTATAATTATATTCTTTTTGTTTTTATATACATTGTATTGAAATTTAAAACTCAAATTCCTTTATCATTAGTCACTACAGATTTCTCACTATTTGACCTAACTATTTTTGGCACATATTATATTATAATCGTGGATTCCAGAATCGTTCCACAAATGAGTGACAACATAGGTTTTATTAAACCCTACCCTATTGTTTTGTTAAATTTTTAATTCTTGAACGTTAAAAAATTAATTTTAAATCTGAAAAGTGATGTATCATTCATCAAAAACGTTATAGACGCCTGTACATTAATTGCCTATATTAAATTATTCCGAAAATATTCTTATGTTTTCAATTGCTTATTTCATTTATCATTAATGCTGTTAACACCTATCTGCTGTCTGAAAATATTATAGAATTTTGAAACTGAAGCCTCATTCTCACTCACTGTTTTTTTCACTGATATTTAATTCACTGTTATTATTTAATATTGTAATCTAGGTTTAAATTTTAGGTTTTTGTTTAAGCATTCTTTTTCACATTTGTGTTTTAATTTAAGTTTAATTAATTTAGTTGGTGCGTATGCATCATTAGTAATATACATTTTGACAGTTCGACAAAATTGATTGTGAAATAATTAAAATTACTATTTTTAATAACAATTAGTAATAGAAATTGTTTTCACTTCTATATTTTTCAAAAACTGACATTAAACTTCTTTTAAAAGTCCTACTGCATTTTGACAGATTGTCACATTTTGGAGGTTATAATATAATATATTAATTTAATATTTTTAATTTAAAACATTGGACCTTGTAAGGATTTAAAAAGATTAAGAAAACTTAAAAAATAAATTAAATTAAAAATGGTACTGTGCCACATGATAAACAATTTAAATTAAAGCAGTGAGTGGGAATGATACTTAAGTCTGTCACTGTCAATGAATTTTATATTTTAGAATGTCAATTTAATTTAGTATTATTATTTAACAAGAGTAAACTTATTATCTAGTTTTATGAATTCATACACGTTGTTTTATCTCAAAGAAAGTGTCTTAGTCCATCAAATGTCCTTGCCATTGAACAAATTCATTTCATTCTAATCTTAGGTTATCTAAGGTCACAGTTCGCGATTTTAAATGCTCTATATTTTTATATATTACTAATATTTTATTGTAATTTAAAATATTATTATTTACATCTAACTGATAACTTTCCACAACTATGATCATTATCTATAATAAATAAATAAATAAAAACAATAATTAAGATTGTACATTGCGCAATTACTGCTCATAATATATGTACAATTAAAACAAATTATACAAAACGATTTGTTTCAAAGTATCGCTGATAATACCTGTTATAGCAAAGTGCATGTATATTCTAGAATTTACGTCATCGTACGATTTGTATCAGCCAATAGGAAACGTCTGTTGAAAAGGTGTTAAAATTGATCATATGTTCCACTGGTATATTTTAGTTTACTGTATACGTATGAGGACGACATTTGTTTATTTAGTGACAATATACTCGTACTTAGTGACTTGCGATAATGTTTGTAGATAATATATATGTATTAACGTATAACGTTAAATTTCTGTCATTCAATAGCTAATAAAGTTGGGTACAAAAGTCGCCGATAGCTCGTAGTCACTTGTATACGTGCATATATTAATGTATGCATTTGTTTAGATTCTATTTATATACTATATCCGTTTAATTCTAATTTTTTATATATCTTAATCTTAATATATATAAATTACGTGTCACGTTGTCTCTCCGCGATGGACTCCTAAACTACTTAACCGATTTTAATCAAATTTGTACACCGTGTGCAGTTTGATTCAACTTGAAAGATAGGATAGCTTACGTCTCAATTTATGATTGCAATATTATCTTATTGCAAATTATTTGTCTATTAATTATCTGTATATGACATATGACATCTGGCGACGATGATGGCGACATCTGTTGACTAGATTGAGTAAATATTCTGTTGACTAGATTGAGTAAATATTCAATAGATGGCGCTATGTAATGTAATATGACAAAAACGTTAGTCACAGCAACGCGTGGCCGGGACAGCTAGTATAATTATAGTTAGAGGTTATTAAACTATATGGATTTGTTAATTATATCGTATGATCTTTTGTATTAGTACATTTATCCGATTTATCACTTTCCTGTTGCGGTAAAAACCGTTTCGTTCTATTTAGAACCTTTTCCTTATGATAAAAATGGAACCTATCACTGAAGTAATGATATAAATTTTAACCTACCATCTATAAATCTTGGCTATAAAAATTTTTTAAATTCAACGATGACAGATTCGTTAATATGTAATTATATATTCAAGTATTTATTTCCAACATATCTTCGAGGCGATGAAGTAACACATTTAGACAGTGAAAACCGACTAGAGTCTCCTAGCTTACTAACAAATTCCCATTCGTCTAAAATCTGAAGGTAACAGAATAGTTTACCGATGAAGGGTTCATTGACCTCTTTCTTTATACCTGTATGCCACAGCTAAACGTCGAAGCGAAACTAAAATAAAGGCTTTGATTTTTAACTTCAATAACAATCACTTCACTGTTGCATTATACTACACTGCAACTGCAACATACTCGTAAACTAAGTGCTGCTGATAATAAAACTTATTTTACTATTGTACATACAATATTTACGCTTTTTAATCTACTTGTGTTAAATTGACCTAAAAATCATATATTTGAATATTTTAACGAATCAATTATATCATGTAATATTAAAAACATTTTGAGACGACTGCAGGCTGAAGACACGTTAGTCTTAAGATAGTTTGGGTGTACAGGACAGGCTCTGAAAATATATAAACAAGTACGTCTTTAGATGCAATGGGCTTGTGTCCTCATTTTTTAGTGGTCGATTTTTCAATTGTTGATTGAAATTGATGGTAATAAATGTGTATTGGTGTGTCTATTTGACTGTTGACGGAGATATAGCAATTAAAAATTTGAATTGTAGTTTTAGCGCTAGAAATGGTCAGCCATATTTCTATGACATGAAATACATTTTAACGTCAGTTATTTGTTGAGTAGGTCAGTGCTGTAATGTTTTGTAGCTGTTGGTAGTCGAAATAATCAAGTCAAGTCAAAGAATAATAAGTTTTTATATTATTTAATCCTGTTACGGCAGACATAATATTGAAATTTTATTGTTCCTTGAAATACCTGTAAATAATATTTGATATCTTGATATATAAATACATATAGCAAAGATTTATGAACTGTAAGGTTGGTAACCTGTAAACTTGTCAGAGTTCTGTCAAAAATATATCTCTTTTACGCTCTGTTGTAGAGATAGTAACTAGCGGTTGTGTTGTCACATGCATTTGGAATGCTGTACAACGTTCCTTTAATAATTAAAGAGACAAAATGACTTTTTTAATTGTTAATATCTCCTAACATATAAGGAGTTATTAAAAAATAATTGAACATTTGAGGTTCTAGTAACCCACTTTATCAATATATAGTACACTTTTATAGAAATTAAGACATAGGACACAAGCCCATTGTTTACATTGAGTGTGTTCTCTCAACCTTTCTACGTCCCAAACAAAATTATTTTTAAGCAGGCGTGTCTTCAGTTTGCGGATGTCATAACACTCCGACCACAATAGTCTGTGGTCGATTAGAGTATACATTTTTGTAGTTGCGAACACTTAACTTTTCTTCCCGCTATTTTTACCAATACATATTTAACAAATTTTATCATTTAGTTACATAGGTTTAATAAAAAATTAATAAAACTGAATTGATGAAAAATACTATACACAACAAATTAAATATCTAAATGTAATAATTCTAATTAATCAACTGTTGTTTATCGCATTATCTTATTAAAACATATGTAGTATCCGCTTTAATTTCAAATTGTTTATTTAATTAGATAAGGTACTCTCGTAATCAGTTTATTAAAAAAATCATTCGATATAATATCCGGGAGTTATCAATAAGCGTATAAATTTATACAATGTAATATTTCGAAGCTTAATCGATAACGAGACCTTATCAGTATTTTGTAGTATCGCTAGTGCGGGTATATTTAATGAAAGGTGTAACTGCAAGACGTATTGTACACATACGTTACAAAAAAAATTCTCTGGTTTCTAAAAATTACAATCTTATGTATAATATTAAATTTTTTATTTATCTAAATTCATCAGCGATATCTTCAGCATATATAAATATAAAATTTTTAATTTTTTTACTTATTTAATGTATTTAACGTCGGCCTATTTCCGATGCCAAGTTTCATCACCGACGACGTAAAAATTATTAAATTATATAAAATCTAAATAAATATTTTATAGTAATATAGTAATTTCAATTAATAATTTTACTACCTCGTTAAATTTATAGAATCCTTCTCGAGATATACTTTAAATTGATGCCTTTTTATACTTTGTAGGACTCCTGCAATGTTAAATATACGTATTTGATCATTTTTAATATTGTAATTAAATTAAGGCACTTACGTCAACATCATTTTTAAATTTTATCAAATTCTGTAGAAAAGTTTTTTACTTGTTCCTGGCTTAAAATAATCTT
The DNA here is from genome assembly GCA_963678705.1 of Panorpa germanica. Taxonomy (NCBI): domain Eukaryota; kingdom Metazoa; phylum Arthropoda; class Insecta; order Mecoptera; family Panorpidae; genus Panorpa; species Panorpa germanica. The sequence goes on along the minus strand of OY783206.1, from coordinate 8,305,872 downwards.
CGTGTTGCATTTGTTAAACTTCGGTTAATTACGGACTTATTCGAGACTTGTGATTCGGGAAATGTGTACCATTTAAATTTAAAGGGCGAACTGTTTTAAATGTTATTTAAAATAGCAAAAAAACTGATATCTATAAATAAATTTATTACTACATTGTTGTGTAAGGTCACCACAACTTTTAAACAAGATGGTTCCATTAATACTTATATTTTCTTTAAACTTGAATTACATTCTGTAACTAATTACATTTTAGATGTCAAGATAATGTAATAGTATTCTTATCTATAGACGTCTGCATTAATTAGCGTGAATATCTCAGATCCTGTTTTATTATTACTATAAAAAAAATTCGTAGTACAACATTTTGCACAAAAGTGTAATAAACTTTCTACCGAGTATCTTGCAATCACGTGAGTCATACGATCGCGCGATGTTTCGTCATTCCCCTTCCCTCCTCCCTTCCATGCTCTTTTATTTTATCAAACCATCCACGTAGAGCGTCTGTGGGCTGCGACGGCGACAGCGATAGTGACGTCATTCCCCCCACTTTTTAATTCTTGTTATTTTTTGCTATAATATGTGAAGAGAATCATCCTTGACCTGATGGGAACATTCCGTATTGCGGTTGAATTTTATACTCTCAGCTTCTGTGTGACCATGGCCAAGGACAACAGGACTGAATTATGTATGGATTAAATTTGAAAAATTTGATGATGATAAAAATACTATCTTTGTAAATTGTTTTAGTTTATTTATAATTTTTTATGTTATTAGAATTTGTTTATTCATACATTTATAGAAGTTAGGTTATAAATAACTGACAGTGCGTGATTAAATTGAAAATTAGATTATAAATTATTTAAGTTTGGTAATAGCCTTTTGTTATTAATTAATCTCGTTTTATAATGATCAAAGCTAAAGCCTCACTCCCGCTCATTGTTTTTATATTTGATTTACTGTTTTTATTTAATATTGTAATCTAGATTTCAGGTTCTCGTTTAAGCATTCCTTTTCACATTTGTGTTTTAATTTAAGTTTAGTTAATTTAGTTGGTGCGTATGCATCGTTAGTAATATACATTTTTGACAGTTCGACAAAATTGTATGTGAAATAATTAAAATTGCTGTTTTTAATAACAATTAATAATAGAATTTGTTTTTTCTTCTTTATTTTTGACAAACTGACATTAAACTTTCTTTAAAAATAAATTCTACTGCGTTTTGACAGATTGTCACATTTTGGAGGTTAGAATATCATATAGTTTTTCATATTTTAATATTTTTAATTTAAGACGTTGAACCTTGTAAGGTTCTAAAGAAACTAAGAAAACTTTAAAAAATAAATAAATAAATTAAATTAAAAATGGTACTGTGAATGACTACGCGTATTTCCATATGCTAAACTATTTAAATTAAATACAAAATTAAATTAAAGCAGTGAGTGGGAATGATACTTTACTCTGTTCATCATCAAATGTTCTTGTTCACTAAAAATGTTACATTTTTATACAATGTAAATTATTTTGTAATATTGCTAGTACCTTTTATATAAAAAATATAACCTAACACATTTTTATTGCTTTTTTAAGATAAATCTAGCTTTTTCTTCTTCTTGAGTTCTTTTCCTAGATTTCTTTTGATCTTATTCCAAATTTAGAGCTTTTTAGTAATATTTTAATACTTTAATGATATTTAAGTAAAATGTTAGATGCAATTAATGCAATATTTATGTGTTGTGTTCAACGGGAAAGAAATAAGTAACTTTTAGAAGGTCCACTTATCGGCACAGGATGTGGAATATTATATTGTACGGTTTGGTTTTTGAACCAATGCAATGTTTTATTGTATATACACATTTATACCATTGCATACGCCTTTCCCCTCGCCTCATACTTTTTTCCATGTTTCATTCAATAAATCCAATGCGTTAACAGCTTTCCGTGTGTGAATACTTCCACTATCAAAGCCCCCAACCTCTCGCATTTGAAATAAAATCTAATAACAAAAGTGCATCTCGATAAATTCAAATTCCACTAAATTTGAATAACATCCGCAAGTGGTGACGTATTATGCAAATGATAGTGACTAATGAGTAATAATTAGCATAGAAATCTGAACTTCACAGAACTGATGAGAAGTGAAATTTTTCTATTCAATCTCACACCTAGGTTAATAGTTACACTTAAATATAAAACACACATCATCAAGAAATATTTCTTGGAATGTTCCATCAGAGGTTGTCGCCATTGGAATTTCACAATCGTTTCATTTGCTTTGCATTTACAACTATTTGCAGGTGTTAATCAAGTCTATATTAGCGCAATAATTAGCAAGGCTTCACACCACGATTGCAATGGTTCAAAGTTATGAAACACTATTGATTTTAAGAAAAATTTGTGCCCTAAAACAAACAAAATATTAACAGAAAATTGTGCTGGGTATATCTTTGCACAAAGAATACAAAATTGGTTTATGGTACCACATATGCGTGTTGCTGAATATTTGACCGTTGTGTACGAACACGTATGTCGGTAAAACAGAACAGATTTGAGCGTCCGAGTATTTGCTTCGGCCATGTTCGATCTACCGTGCAGCTATGGCATTAAAACATAACCTACAATGATCAGTATGAACGAATCAGAACGTTTATTACCTATAATTAATAATTTTTACCAAGTATTTATGATATAGTAAACTGTATTGTGATTTTGTGACAGTGTTGAATATTTGTCATATTTTAAAAATATGTGTTGACAGATGGTTTGTGGAATATTTGACGCATATGTGGTCACAACACTAAACTGATCTCACAGTATAACAGATTGCTTGCAACGCCTACTAACGTCATTAGGTTCTATAGGAGTTGTTTACCATTAGCACACTTTTCTCATTAGCTGAAATTTTTACTATTATGTTTATCAATACACCACTGTTTTGAAATAATTCATAGTACACCCAACTTTCTGTACACGTATAATAGCTGGTTCGTTTGCTATTCTGTTCTTACCAAAGACACCCTATTGCATAAACGTTAGACTGTACGCCCTCCGAAATTAAAATAGTTTTCATTTCTTAATATTCTCTCTAGCGATAAATTTCTTATTGTTTCTAAATTGTTCATTATGTGAATCTATTACGAATATTCAATTATCATTTACTACTCTTTATATACATTTTAAATATATGTATATATGTCATATTTGTAAATGATATATGTACTTTCGAATACTTAAGGACACCTAATCTGTTTGCCTTAGCTATGCTTGTTCAGACTAAGGACAATACCAACTTACAATAATATTTACATTTAGAACATACTCGTTTTTACATGAGATTTCACATTCAAAAGTATACGAGTATAGCCCAAGCCGTAATTTGAGCATAAACAAATATTTAAACGTAAAAGCCATTATAATAAATTAAAAGAATTTTTTTCATTTACATGCATTGTTTTAGTTGTATATGTTTATATCCAGAGTTGTATATAGGCTTATCTATAGTAATAAGAATCATATTCAGCGGTAATTTGTGGTCCCCAGTACAGACACAATTGTCTTAAGATAATATTGTCTTGTGGCTACACGATAAACCAAAACAAATTTGTTTTATAACATTCCGCTCCACTCTAAACGTATGCGAGTCTTAGGACAGTTGCTATAGAAGGAGAGAGACAAAATCATATCATCACATTGATTAAACAGTGACACGCTTACTCTTTGATTGATGCTAACCAAGAACATGTCTTAAGACAAACTTAAGGAGGGAAAGGGAAGAGTAAGGTTAAATCGCTACAAAAAAAGCATATTTTCGATAATGGTTTTTGACGACGCAGTTAATATATAACTATTTCTATATTTACTACTTGATAGAATAACATTTAAAGAATACTTTGAGAGATTTTTATAAAAAACTAAAATGATTTTATTAGTTGATAAATTTCTGCAGCTAACTCTGTCGAGTTTTTTTTTGTTTATTGATTTTTCAATTTTTACAGTACTTAGAAGTCAAATTACCGATTTTTCATGAAAAAAATCAGAAACTTTATTATTTTAAAATACGTTAAAATTAAAAACAAAACAAAAAACCAACGACAGCGTTACTTTGGCATTTATGTAAAGAAAGAGTGTGCAAAATTTCAAAAGGATCGGTCCAGTAGATTTTGAGCAAAAGAGAACACCGACTCTGAAAAAACTAAGTGTGAGAGAAACGCGTTTCAATGAAAAATGAAACCAGACCAGAGAGGTAAAGACTTTAACTCTATATCTCCGACAGTTTTACTCCAATCGACTTCGAATTTTCACACAATAAACTTAATATGTTGTACATTAATATAAATAAATTAAAAAATTGAAACCTTACCCCCTTCCCCCTTAGGGTAGACTTAAGTGTAGTATATGCTATGTACCTGATAAATTTGTCATGCAAAATATATTTGCGTATTTAAAAAGAACTCATTTGTTCCTTCCAAAAGTGGAGCACAGGATTAAATGCACACTGTAAAGAAAACTGTCTTTAGACTTTGGAATTTTGTCTAAAGACAGGCTTGCCTCTAGTGTATGTCCTGCTTAATACGTTATACTAATAGGAGAGAATCAGGAAATGTAGAAATGTCGATTAATGTGTATATCGTATTTGTCATAGATAAAACTATCGTATGTTGTTATACTTAATAGCCTATAAATAATAGCACATCGTATGTTTTCTTTTACGCTGTTGTAACAATGCATATAATTTTAATAAAAAAAACATTACATATATAATTATCGTGCATCTATTAACAGTAAACGGCAAGTCACGACCAGTAACAACTGTCCGACCTGTCACATGACAATCGTACGATGTTCAAAGTTCCATTCTTTTGAAAATATCTCGCCACTTTTCTTAAATGAATTGCCAATTTAATTTAACGTATATTTTCGTAGATGATTACTTGGGGTCCGGGTTGCCCATTTGTCATACTGTACAATTTATTGGGTTAATTTAATTACAATTACTATTAATTGACTTTTCACAATTGATATTGACCTATCTTAAATTGAAGAAAAAGAATTTATCTTCATTGAATGAGAAATCAATTTATTTATTTAATGTCACACGTGATGTCTATGTGATACGTAGATACAACCTTATACGACAATTGGAGTTGTTTCGTGTTGGCACATTTTATCATGTATATTATTGCTGGAATATGTATAACGCAATTATTAAAGAGATCATAAACATAGGATCGGAGAGAAGAGAAAGCAGACAGATATATAATATTTTATTTTTTCAAGATAGTGGTGTATTAATAAACATCAAAGTAGAAGCTTGCTCTCATAATAAAGTGTACTAATCCAAAACAAGTCCAATATTTCCTACTGACAATTAGGACTTCTGAAATCCGAAACCCGTGTAGAAAATCCAACGGATTCGGGGTCCGAATGCGTTTACTGATGAAAATGCAAAATTAAATAAAACCTAATGCGCGCCGCTCAAATTACACAGCCCAAAAATTTAAAATATTTCTTAAATATACCTATATATATATTTTATATGATAGTACCATTACTAAACAAATAAATCATAAAGTTTGGATTAGATTTTTAAAGTAAAGGATTAGCATCAAGTATTATATCAATGACAATAGTCGTCCATAATCGGTGATCGAACACCTGATGGAGTGAGTAATCTGATGCTGCTGCTCTATCATATTGGCGCGAATTTCAGTTGCACAACTATGTCTGTCCTTTTCAGATTCACAACGTAAGAAAAGGATAGTCATACAACCCTGATTCGCGGGTAGTCTGTTCCTCTGTAAGAGATAGGAAAGAGCTAGTCGAAACATGTTCATTATATAATTATTTAAAACAATAATATTGTAATGTTTTGTTTTAAATTGAATTACTTCGTAGGTTTTTCTTAAGGAATATGATTAATATATGTAGTCCAGAGAGCATTGATGATTTACCCTGACTGCTGTGTCTTCAGTTTCGATCCCCGGACCATAGTTATATTTTCTGTGTTTGGTTGGTATTAAGTTAAATAGATTGTGTACATACATAATCCTAAATTTGTTGAACAGCTGTGGAGTTCACATATAAGACACCCCAAAGATATAATACTTGGTACAGATTGGTGCGACATCCAACATTATATATTTTCATTCATAACTTGACATTATTTAGACATGAGTGTACTAAATGTGTTGTACTTTTAACGTACAGACTAGTGCGACACTAATAAAACCTTTACTTATGCTATTTTTTAAAATTCTAGATAGTATTTTTATGAAACAAGTTTCAGAGCAATGTCGGTACATCAAAAAAATTAGGGTTTTAAATATAATCTCGAACAGAAGGGTCGAGAACCTACTCAATCTCCAATATAATCTCACTGTGCGTTAACGTATTTTTTAGTTGTGTTTGGTAAATAAATAAAAATAATTGAATTGGTGTTTAAATGGACAAATAAAATAGACCCTCGTCAAACTGAGTTTGACGGAGATCTTGTTTAATAACAGAGTTTTGTTACTTTTTTTTCTAAAGCATGTTGAAGGAATTCGTTCGAAATATGAAAGCTTCCGACGTATTAAGTTGCATGTCGCACTAGTGTGGACGTGTTGAACAACTTCTTGCTATAAATGTTGGATGTCGCATGTTTAAGTCGCACGTTTGTGTACGCAGCTTAAGATACACCATAAAAACTGCTTAGAAAGGTCGTCGGTGTTAGGAAATATGCCGACATTAAATAAAATAAATATGAATTCCAAAAACACGAGAAATTTGTCTAGGAACGCTTAGAAGTCTTATTATAATTTTTATTATAATTTTGTTTTTCTTGTTTATTGCACGTATTCAAAACTTCAACTGGTCACAAAGATCATTTGATATACATCGACTTTTGTAGTTTTCTTAAAAATATAACCTGATAACCCTGCAACGATCCCAAAGCTCGTGCGCTTTAATGCCGCAATGCAAATTAAAGTTAAGTCACACGTGTACGTACAAAATTCATTAAAAATATGACTGAGAGCAAAACAAAAACGGACTTTTGAACGATGTGGTGATGCTCCACAAATAATTCCTATAACCTAAACCTGCTACTGGAGTCAAGAGTGTCTTTAGACAGAAAAATAGAGACATCATTTAAAAGGAGGTTAAATAAATAAAGGTCTTTATCTTTACTGTGTGCACAACTATTTTTATCTAAAAGGAAAAAGTACCTATTTCTTTTGCCCTCTATTTTAATGCTAAAGTTTTTAAAAATAGAAATGATTAATCGATGATTCCGTTAAAATTCTTTAAGAAACAAAAATATTTCAAACATTGCGCTAAAAATAGAATACAAGAACCAAGATGAATGTCACCGTATTTTTTTGAGAGTATCTCTTATTATTATCAACATGTGTGCAGCCTCTCGCAGCATCTTTTAACTTTGGAGTATATCCGTTCATCAATGGACCCATATTGTTAGTCCTCAAGTTAATGACCTATTCAGACACCATCTCGTGCAGACTACACTGAAAACGTATGGTGCATCTTAGTGTATTTTTTGATGTGGTCATATTTTTATACATGAATGTAATTTTAAATTGTTATTTATAGATTCTATACAAGACATTCTAACTATTATAAATTTATCTTCTAAATATGTGACAGCCACTATTTTATTCCGAGTCTGTTTACTGTCATGTATAAATCATTATGGACTGAAATTTTTTATTTACTTTAAAAATATTTTACTTATTAGTTTTACAAAGATAACGGAAAAAGCCATATTGGCTGTCTGTAGAAGTGTGAAAACAAAGTAAATACTATGTCTGATGAAAGTTTAATAGTCCTCAGTGGTGGAAATGGTCTGGAACTACCTAAATTTATTCCATTTGTAGCTGGAGATGCATGATTTTTATTCGTCATAGCCACCATCAAACATTTTTTAACATTTAATAATTCTATTTTACAAATTTCTAAATATTAATTTTGAATCACTTAACAAAAATTTAGTATTAACAGGAAAAGTTTTAATCATGTCTAATATTTCATTATTGAGTTTTGATCTATGTAAGCTGTAATTTATGCATTCAAATATAATATGATCTAAAGTTCTTTCTTCACCACATTGACATCTATCCTCGGATTTGTGGACGTGTTGTACAACTTCTTCCAATAAATGTTGGATGCCGCATGTTTACGTCGCACCAATGTGTACTAGGCATTATTTACCATAACAATAAATATTTCTTACGCAAGAAAGGGAACTTATTTTATTGCTTTTTGAATAATAAATCTAAATTTTTGTGCTTTAATATAATTATACAATTTTATAAGGAACATTACAAAATCTTAAGAAGTTCTCTTTAAAGATTAAAATGTTGTGAACTGTGGAATCTTTATAATTAGATTTTAAGCAAAAAAGGACCTTTTTAGATTAAATATTACTAGAGTAAAATATTTTAAGTTAACATTTGGGGCTTTTTGCCCAACTCTTCTTCTTATTTCTAAAAACCTTGCAAAACAAAATGTCATCATACTCATTCTCTTCAGTCGCTTTTGTTTTCAAATAAATACATATTTATATTTACTTTGTTAGTGTGTTTAAATAATTACTGTGGCAAATTTAAAGTTATGGAAGGTCTCTCTTTCCTTTCCTCTCTTTCTATGTATCAATGGATTGAAAGTTATAAAAATGTCGACGTGATTTTACCTCGATTCGCCAATCGAAAGTTTGTGAGAGGAATCTTTGCCAATTAGATGCAAGTAGTATTTCTGTAAAACTACGATTTACCTGGTTAACCTTAATTAATAAGTTTTAATATATTTAATTAACTTGTAATTGATAATGAAATTGTTTATACTATTTTTAGTGAGAACGATTCATAAGTCAGTAGGAATGATGGAAACATATGGAACCCGTTAGCGTTGTCTCTGTTTGTTCAATGTATTTATATATCTACGACAAAGACAGAATGATCCTGAGAGAATCGTGTTTCATTGGTTAACTGAATCGTTTAAAAGAAATCGTATCTGTTCTAGTAATAGCAACTTTACTTGTTTAGAGAATTCAAATAAATTTTCTGTTTCCTGCAGTTCAAATAATTAATCATCACCTACACCATTCATGACACTGAACTGAGGAGTTAGGCCATCCGCACGTGAGGCGACTGATTGCAAACTAGTCGAGCCGTGTTTCGTGACTATAGAACTTTTAACAATAGTATAGTAGGGGATTTTATTGTGTCGTATTTGTATGTATGTATCTAAATATTTTTGAATAGTGTTTGTGCACATCTCTGTTCATGATATCACCATCAAAAGCATGCAACCAAACATTCCCTGCGACTGAGAAACATAATTTCTCTAAGGCCCTCCGCACATGAGGCGACTGGTTGCAAACCTTAGCCCCGAATCTACCCGAAGCGAATGTGATTACAACTCTGTTGTTAGTGAGAGAACGAACGTGTATGCGAGTGAGATAAAACACGAGGAAAGGCACAAGAGTCGACTGATTGCAAACTAAACGCGAAACGAAGTTTTCAACGAAATCGAGCACGAGCCATGTCGAGCTGTGTCTATAGAATTTTTAACAATAGCAAAACAGGGAATTTTATTGTGGTATATTTGATTGTATGTATGTATTTAAATAATTTTCAATAGTATTCGTAAACATTCGTAAACTGTTGATGATGTCACCTACGACCGAAAAATTGACTCGCGCCAAACGTACTCAAAACCAGTTTGAAATCAGTTTAGTTACGTTCGTGCCGTGTGTTTTATCACACTCGTAAACACGTTCGTTCTCTTACTAACAACACAGTTGTAATCACATTCGGTTCGGGCAGATTCGGGGCTGAGGTTTGCAACCAGTCGCGTCGTGTGGTGAGGGCCTAAATGTGCTCAAAACCAGTTTAGTTTCGTTCGTGCCGTGTGTTATCTCTTACTCGTATACACGTTCATTCTCTCACTAACAACACAGTTCCATTCTCATTCGGTTCGGGCAGATTCGGGGCTAAGGTTTGCAACCAATCGCGTCGTGTGCTGAGGGCCTAAATGTGCTCAAAACCAGTTTAGTTTCGTTCGTGCCGTGTGTTATCTCTCACTCGTAAACACGTTCATTCTCTCACTAACAACACAGTTCCATTCTCATTCGGTTCGGGCAGATTCGGGGATAAGGTTTGCAATCAGTCGCCTCATGTGCGGACGCCCTTAGGGTTCACTAGCACCAGGTTGCAGCGCATGTGCTTGACGTAATGTCTTCACGTTAACATATTCATCTAAATTAATCACCTCGACTTAATTACGATTCTATTTATACATATATTTATAAGTCTTCACAATGTAAAGAAATATGACTTCCGTTATAACAAGATCAAATTTATCGAAGGAAGCTGTAATTTTATAAATTTTTTAAGTATTCATTTAAGTTCTTATAATTTAAATCACATAAATACTAATTTATATGAAAATTACTTTAAATTAATCTCGTAGTTTAATATTTGAATGTATCAATGTCCCCTACGTTGGTTTTGTGTAGGCGGCACGCGACCGTTTACAAATTTAAATTATCATTGAATTAATAACAGAGCTGCACAACCTTTATTATAGATTTGTACTTGCCGTATTTGATCTAAAATGTACTATGTAATAGATTGAGAATAGATGTAATAAGGTTTATTGTATTAAAGTTTTACACTATCAGATACAATTCAGATTCTGATTCAGATAAATAGATTGTTCTAAAAAAGGTGAATATTTCATGGATCACAACTGTACAAACGCAGATTCAAGTAATGTTAAACTTTTCTTAAACAAACTATTAATCTAAATCATTTCTAATTCTGCAAAACAGCTTTAACAATAACAATAATATTTTTTTCTTAAATTACGTATACAAAATGTTGGCCCCTCCATTGCTTAAAGTATTCCGTTATTATGTTATATAATGTAGAAACTATTATAGGAGGACATGGAATAGTAGCACACGTCGGTTATGTTACACACAAAAACAGCGCGATATTTTTAAACGGATGTTCTTGTAGCATGTTAGTGATATATGTATAATCAAAGGCACCCTTAGAGGGTGGCAAGCAGGGCAACCGTCCGGAGCCTCGCTCTTGTAGGGGCCTCGCATTCTCGCGCAACAAAACAAGTAGAAAAATTCATTACTATACATGTATTTAAACCTCGCGCCTCGCTCTTTAGAAATCTCACTAGAATCACTGCGAATATCTTTTAAGACATTCATGTACCTTAGTTTATCATTATTAATTTTTGTCGCCTTTGTGCTTGTTAACTTTTATAAATCTTCAAATATAAAATTTTATGTCTCGTCAATTATCATCAAAAATACTTACTTACAATTTACATAAATTATATAAATAACAAGTGCCTCACAAAGATCTGCGACCCCGGGGCCTCGCAAAGTTCTGCCGCCCGGGGCCTCACAAAGATCTGCCACCTCGGGGCCTCACAAAGATCTGCCACCCCGGGGCCTCGCAAAGTTCTGCCGCCCGGGGCCTCACAAAGATCTGCGACCCCGGGGCCTCGCAAAGTTCTGCCGCCCCGGGGCCTCGCAAAGTTCTGCCGCCCGGGGCCTCACAAAGATCTGCCACCCCGGGGCCTCGCAAAGTTCTGCCGCCCGGGGCCTCACTAAGATCTGCGACCCCGGGGCCTCGCAAAGTTCTGCCGCCCGGGGCCTCATTAAGATCTGCGACCCCGGGGCCTCGCAAAGTTCTGCCGCCCGGGGCCTCTCAAAGATCTGCCACCCCGGGGCCTCGCAAAGTTCTGCCGCCCGGGGCCTCACTAAGATCTGCGACCCCGGGGCCTCTCAAAGTTCTGCCGCCCGGGGCCTCTCAAGGATCTGCCACCCCGGGGCCTCGCAAAGTTCTGCCGCCCGGGGCCTCACTAAGATCTGCGACCCCGGGGCCTCGCAAAGTTCTGCCGCCCGGGGCCTCACAAAGATCTGCCACCCCGGGGCCTCGCAAAGATCTGTTGCCCGGTTTTCTGTTTCTGTTTAATCTGTTTGATACTTCCAAAAGTAATCTTTAAATTTATATACAGATACCCGTACTAGTTTTTATGCACCATTTTAAAAGAAATCAGCAACATGAAATGCAGTTTAAGGTTTTGCAAATTGTTTATGTACAATTTTTATTTTTATAATATAAATTTCATTCATAAGAAAATATGTACATATTTTCTATATACATGTTTTCATATGGGTATTTATTACAGCGGTTTTTTTCACCGCAATAGAATAGCCTACATACATACATACCTATTTAATTTATGCACGAAAATCTCTAAAAACACATGCAACAATTGTAACCAGACACAGACGGTATGATAAGCAATTTAATAATGAGTAAATTTGTAGATTTCTCCAGATATGTTTATATTTGTATTGCATCAGTATCGTACGATTGGAGTCTAAAGTTAGACTTTGTACTGGGGGCAGGTCTATGGGTCTGGCTATGTTAAGAAGGTCGATCTTAGAATGATATGTCATTTAAAATTATCTCAAATAATAATTCACAGAAATGTATATAATAATGTAATCGATTTTATCAAATTCAAATTTGTAAATATTACAATAAATATTTACAGCACAATGAGGTAAAAAGAATCCTAACGGGGCCAACATCTTGAATAGATCATGCCTTTTGAACGTACTACATGTATATTGGAGATTATAAGTTACAATTCTTAGTTTTAGAGTGTAATCTATATAGTAACGCGTATTTCTAATTTAAGAATTTCAAATTCATGCATTCAACAGTGTCTGCAAAACTAAATGGCTTGCATAACAATGTTGCCAACACTATACTTAACCATCTCAATGTTAAAATAAATATGCTAACTATATTTACTTCATATTTTTAAATACGTAATAATTAATTTTAATTTACTTAATCGTAAAATTGTCGATAAAATTTTTAATGGTCTGATATTTAACTAATGAGTGTTTAGGGTCAAGTCTAAAAAATTAGAGGATATGCGTATCAAATTTTCAAAGTTATGTCATATTTTCAGTCAAATGAAGTAGTATCCTCTCCTTCCTTAATTACTTTATATAAATTGGTTTCGTGTTTCTTTCAATGTTAGCATAAATAATTAGATTTTAAATTTAATATAATTACTAATTAGACGCTGCAACTTATAGAATAAATAATATAAACATGCTAGGTTCGACAATTATTTTATTTAAAACTTTACAATATTACAAATACTAATAATATTATTTTATTTACAGGTATACTCACAGAAATACAGACGGCATTCGACATTGGAGATGACAAAGGCGGTTTATTACAAGTAAATATTTATCGAATTACAAAACCATAATTGCATTAAAGTAATTATAAGCAAATTCCAAAGTATTAAATAACTGATTATTAAATGCAGTTATTGCAATTTTAGATATAATGCATTTTATAAATGTAATAGTAATAAACTTTTTATTATTTCAGACTGTTTTTATCGTATCTTATATGGTGTTTGCCCCTATTTTTGGATACTTGGGTGATCGATATAATCGAAAAGTAATTATGGCGTTTGGAATATTTCTGTGGAGTATGACTACATTACTAGGATCGTTTATGACTGTAAGTTACATAGCTGCATTCATTGTTCATTATATATTTTATACATAGTAAGAGTTGTTGCCTATATGAAGGGGCTACATACTAAATCTACTCCAGTTATTCTCATCAGTAATATATAGTAAGTTAAAAACTTACACACATAGTCAGTGACAAAATAATTAAAAAGATTACGAACTGATATACACGTATTGAATGAAGACTAATAAATTGTGAGAGTTGCTACAATTCATATTTTGCTGAATATCCGCTAAGCGCTCATTATTTATAAATATTAGCTAACATTTGCCAGTGCTCCAATTAAACTCTGTCTAAAACGATTTGTTATAGTGACACACAATAGAGTACGCGAAGTGTACGGCCGCGTGTAAGAGGAAGCGATAGATGCAAAACGAGAGATAGCTGCCAAGTGTCCTATCTGTTTCTTCCTAACCGAACCGCTGCTGCTGGTTTGGTTGATTGGCGGTATGGTAGAGGATAAACAAGCAAGCAGACGCTATTGTTAAAATAAAAATAAAGATAAAAATATTTGTAAATAGTTAGAGTAGCATACAGTAAATTTTAAATAATATATTCAAAGCATTTTAACGTCCAGATAATGAATAAAGACATCGACAGCCCCCAACTATTATACCTATATTTTCGTTACCGCGGCAGTCAATTACAGTACTCGGCTCGAAAGAGACACACAGGACATTCGTGGCTATCTCTCTCTTTGTCTATATTACAGTATTCAGCCTCTTGCGCACTCTACTTTTATATCTTTATGGTAATACCCGTGCTTGGTATCGCACTTCAAACTATTAGAGATTTGAACTACAAAGTCCCATTCTATGTAATATACATTTGAAAAGTGATGACCAATATTAATTTTACAATTCTTACATTCACAGAGTTTTAATGCGTTTATTGCATGCCGTGCTCTCGTGGGAATTGGGGAGGCATCTTATAGTACAATAGCTCCAACTATTATAAGTGATTTATTCATTAAAGAAGTCAGATCTAAAATGTTAGCGTTGTTTTATTTCGCCATTCCTGTTGGAAGGTATGTAATATTTATAATACCTCAGTTTAACATATATTTAAGGTATTCAATTAACGTTATTTTTATTTCCAGCGGTTTAGGGTACATCGTTGGTTCAGAAACAGCAAGAATCGGTGGATCTTGGCACTGGGCTCTTCGAGTAACCCCTGTTCTTGGTGTTGTTGCCGTTCTTCTTGTCTGTCTTATACAAGAGCCCCCAAGAGGGCATAGTGAAGGCGCTATGGCAATGGAGGCCACCTCGTACCGTGATGATTTAAAATACCTTGTTAAAAAGTCAGTAAAAAATTTTATATTTCATTATTTATTGTAATTTAGTTCATTTTTAATAATCCATATTTTTATTTTGTTTCAGTAAATCTTTTATGCTAAGTACTTTTGGTTTCACCTGTGTAGCTTTTGTGACTGGAGCTTTGGGATGGTGGGGACCTAAATTTATTCATTTAGGTCTTTCTCTTCAACCAGGAAATGAAAATGTATCATTTAATGAGTACGTATATATAATGAATATTTCCGGAAAACATGAATTTACATATGTGTTATATTTTATTTAGTTAAATTACCTACGCTAAAGGCTATAAGAGTTGTTGATAAATGCATTTTTTCTACAGTTTATTCACTTCATTGCTATTTTTAAAAAAATAACTTTTAAAAATACTATTTTACAACACATTCCTTACATCAAGATAAGCTTTTAAATATTCCTAATAGAATTAGCGCAAATAATTAACGCACAGTGATAAATGCAATTTTGGAGTGGAATATCATAATATTTTCAAAATCATTAAAACGACAACAGCTTCAGTAAAAAAAAGAAATGCTATAATAATGATCAATATAAAAATAATAAGTTCTTAAGGCAATAACCGTTTATGAAGTCCGTTGATTGAAAACTAAATATATTAATTAATAAAAGGAGCTCATTAGAAAACAATAAACTGTATATTAAAAAACAATTATTAGGGCAAGTGTATGTAAATGTTTTTTCTTATATTTGTATTTTAGAGTTTCGTTCAAATTTGGAATTATTGCAATGTTGGCTGGAATTACTGGAGTTCCACTAGGATCATATTTAGCTTCTAGATTAAGAGGACCATTTCCCAATTCTGATTCATTGGTATGTGGTGGCGGAGTACTGATTTCCGCACCACTCTTATTCTTTGGATCTATAACAGCTTCTATGAACACACCGTTATGTTTTGCATTAATCTTTTTTGGTCAAGTTGCTGTTAACGTGAATTGGGCTATTGTAGCCGATATACTTTTGGTAAGGTTTTTCTTTAATGATATTGGTTCAGTATGAGTGAAACTTTTGTACCAGATATATATAACAACATATATTACCCAACGGTTTCATTCATGAATAAAACCATTATCTTATTATGTTATTTCAGCTGTTACCCTGAAGACCATGGACCAACGCAGTATAAAAAAAACAAACCCCTTTTTTACCACAAAAAATTATATGTAATAATGTGAACTATTTTTATTAATATTTTCAGAGTCGCTTTTATATTTGGCGTTTTAACTATGCTGTCCGGATTAATTGGTGTACCAATTGGATCTTATTTAAGTCAGAGATTAAGTAAAAAATATTCTAGAACAGATCCTTTGCTGTGTGCAGCGGGTCTATTATGTAGCACCCCGTTTTTGATAGCGGGGATGCTTACTGTAACACAAGACACAGCAACGGTTTATATTCTTATATTTTTTGGGGAACTTACGTTGAATATAAACTGGGCAATAGTTGCAGATATGTTATTGGTAAGATAATTAATACAATCCGGTTTTTCTTTATAAATACTTTATTGCAAAACAAAATATTTAAGAATGAATGTATTTGGATATCGTTGTAGAAATTTTCCTTAACAAAAGTCTTAACTACATCTCATTTTTATGAATCATTTTAAAATATCTCTGCTTTACAAAAATTATATCCTTGTCCGCAATTTTTTAGTAAATACTAATATTCTAACTCAGCTTATTAACTATCTTTTCATTTAATTAACATAATTTTATTTTCAGTTTTCTTTCTTCTTATTTTTAGTGCAGTGTAAATATAAATCTCGCAAGACTTCTGTTTTTACTTCAATGGTAAAATCCAATATTTAATATTTTCAGATAATTAATACTAGCTGGTTTGGAATTATTGTTTTTCATAAATTATTTTTGAAATCATGATATACAATGATAATATATTATAGATATGTTGTGATAAAAAAAATTTATTACTCTACGGAGGTTGCACAACTTTATTTCTTTACAAACCTTCTATTGTGATGAACTATTGGATATGGTAAATGTAATAAAATTGTCACGTATTGCAATTGAAGCAGAAACAGAAATTTGCCAGAGTCTGCATAGAATTTTGGTTTTGTTGATTGAATTGTAAAGGCATAATGTGAGATGTGGTGATGGGTTTCATTGTTTCGTTTACTCAAATTTTTCTATACTTCATATTTACAAATCGCCTTATTAATTTTTGACAGTTTTTACATCTATTGATACACTAATATTCTACAAATAAAACATGTAATCGAAAAGGACATGTTCCTGTAGATCCTGAAAGGTACATAACAAATCATCTATTAAAGAATCGTTACATTTTTACTAATGAGGTATTCACAAATGTACTGACACAGCACATTAAATTAACCACTGAGAAATTAAGCTTCATTATCTTAAAATTGTTTCTACACTTTATTACATGAAATATATCTACGTTTCCAAACTATATTCCGTAACTACTGCCCTAGTTTCTATTTCAACCAAAGTTCCAATTAACTTGACGTTTACAAACATAACCTAACTTTAGTCTTAAGATTTTGATATAAGATATTTACATATTTTCTTAATGAATTTGTTATCTCAAAGTAGAAATTAAGACTTAAAGATTAATTTATGGTATAAATTTATAACAGTGGTTGCAAGGTTTTTAAAAATTTATTTTAAATCTAACCTCAAAATTAATTTTTTATATATATTTGATATCAGGATTTTTAAATAGAAAATACATGATCTATAAATCAGTATTTATCTTTCTCTTCGCTATATTTGCTTCTATTAGTTTTAAATAGAAAATAAGGTAATTAAATTCACTGCTTGTAATATACTTCTTTAATTCTACTGTCACTTACGTGCCAATTATGCTACCAGTAGCTAAGTAGCTATTTCATCAAAATAAACTTAAATTTTACAAGCTTATGGTAAATACTGTACAAAATTCTAAATAATACTACATAATTCAATTTTTAAAATTAAATGGGCGATTTGTGCTATTTGTTTGTTGTGAATGAAAAATGGAATAAAATATTCTTGATTATGTTTGAGAAATAATGTTCTATCAAGTTGTGTTGAATGCAAATAATATTTCAATCAATTTTGATTTCTTTAATTTGTCAACAAAAACAGTAAAACGAGTAATTATTAATTTTTTTTAATTGTAATGTTAAGTATACCAACTTTATACAAAACAGGGGAAATATATTTTATTATTATTTTATTTAAATGAAAAATGAAGTTAAATATTACGGATATTACTGTTTTCTGTTTTTATCAATAATTACTTAATGCATATTTTAATGAAACTAATATCTTAATTTTTTAATAGTATGTTATAATACCCACGAGAAGATCTACGGCGGAAGCATTCCAAATATTATTATCACACGCTTTGGGAGATGCAGGAAGCCCGTATTTAATAGGTGTAGTAAGTATAGTTTATTCTATTTTTTGAAAACATTATTAGACATATATAGTTTCAACTTATAATATAATATTCACTGCAATGTTTAATTATTTTCAGATTTCAGAAGCTCTGAAAGTTGTTCTTTCACCTTCAGGTATAGCAGTAACATCAGCTGTAGGATTAGCAATAAGTTCAACATCAGATGGTGTAGTATCATCATCTACAGAGGTAACCATCTATCAATTTTATAATAAATTTGCCGTATTACTGTGAATTGTGGTACTTCATGCATTTATATTTCTTTCAGGATCGAGCTGTTCAATTTTACGCATTACAATATGCTCTTTTCACTACATGTTTCGTTGAAGTTCTTGGAGGTTTGTTCTTCCTTTTGACGGCGTTGTTCATCGCAGGTGATAGAGCAAAAGCTGAAAGAGCGGTAGCAGGTAATTCTACATGATCTGTAACTTTCCTTATCTGTTTCAGTATTATTAATCTGCAAAACGCTACTAAAACTAATTGCATGCATTAGATTAGAATATGTTAGCGATTTTAAAAAATAATCATAGTTTTCATCATAGTTTTGTTTTTTTTGTTAATGCAAAGTAATCTTTAGAATCGTTGTTTAGTTAGCATGACTTAAAAATATTATATTGAAGAAAATATTAACTAAGTCTTTTTCTATTTATTAGATGGAAAGCATGTATATCGTATAACAGTAGCTGCTGCTTTTAAAAGATCCTTCTCTACAATTTCTTCATCGTAGCCATTGTATAAGTTTTAGATTCAACTTTTAACACACATTTTCCTGCATAAACTGCTTTCAAATGTTCTGTTTTCCAAATTTTTCAGGCAATACAGTTTATTAATTTATATACAAAATTATGTTTTTGCTTGCACAAAATTTTCAGACGGTCGTCTAGAACTAAGTGAGAGTTCAGGAAGCGGAGAAACAAATTATGCCTCACAAAGCTATTAACGCTAATTTTATAAAATAATAAATAGGTTAGTCATTATTATATGTTTAGTTAGTTGTTGTTATCTTTATAAATATCAAACAAATAGTATTTAATTTATATTTTATTATACAGCTTGCTATAGGATGGTGCATGTTAAGTGGAATTGTTGCTTGCTTAAAATAAAATAGACAAATTTCTAAATGAAATTTCAAGTATAATTGAAAATCAAATAAGCATGCATGGTGATTTAAATTTAAATTGACATAACAACTAAGGAGTGGTAGTACTAACTTATGTGTTTTAATGGCCTCTTAGGTCCACAGTGTTAAATATGTTTTTCAATTTTATCTAGGGTCCTAAGTCAATAAGGTTTCGGGATCAGAAAGTTCATCCAAATGAAGAAATTGCTTTCTCTTGTAACTTGTATCCCTCTTGCTTGCATGATGAATAAGTATTAAAATGTGGGACATATTGTTTTAATTATTGTTAATAACTTTAAAGTATAGGATTCGTCTTAGTAAATTGATGGGAGTTAATAATTAATAAACTATAACAAGTAAAATGAAATATTCCCTATAAAATATAATTATTTATTTATGAATGAATCACTTTATTATTTATGATTAATGTTCTTTTCATTATTAGAAATTGCCGTGCCGTTCCCTCGTCATATGTACGCAGAAGAAGGAGTTGAAGGACATGGATTAATAAACTAATGAATAAATGGATGTACGTGTAATGAACATAAAGAAATACTGATACATTTTGAATAAAATGTATTTAAAACAATGTGTCTTAAATTTAAACAGTTACTTGCAAAAACTTTTGAAACAAATCAACAAAATGAAATTTTGTTTTAAAAATTTCAATACTAATTTATATAAAAAAAGAATAATAGTGACAAGTTTATAAAAGAAATATATATTTATTTAAATTAAAAGAATTGAACTATATAAGTAACTAAAATTTCTATCACAAATGTGCGTGTGTATGTGTGAAAATGTGTGTTTAATTAAATAAATAAATTAGACTGACATAACCATAACTAAATGATCTTTAAATTAAAAAATGTGCTAACTTTATCATTTATAATACAAGTACGAGAAATATATCATATAAATAAACGCTTCAGTGGAAATTAACAAAACTGTAAAAGGTGTAATATTTGAATCTTCCATTTAAATTGTCTATTGTTAGTGATTAATACTTAAAAGCAAAAAAGTCAGCCGAGTTATTGATTAACATTACTTTGTATTTTTTTGTTCGAAGCTACACAGTTAAAAGCTCAAAAATACCACTAAACAAAATCAGTTTGTAAAGAGCTGATTGGTGATTTTTCTTATGCAATAAATATTGGCTAACTAATAGGTAAAAATTATATTATTTAGTACATCCCAGTATATAATGAACACCATAAATCTAAATAAATAGATAATAAGATTAAAACAAGACAGTATTTTAAATAACGCTGAGTGTAATAGTGAGAAAATATATAAAAGAATATTACAAAGATCTTTTATTTAAAATATTTGTAATGTATTTCATACTATCTTCAAATAAGATGAGCAAGTTAGCATATCTAATGTAGACAAAAACATTGTTTTCTTTTTCTCGTAGGCAGTGCAACTATGTGCTTTATAAAATATTATATTGTGAAATTAGTATAATATAGATTTGAATTTTAAAATACTTGATTTATATATTTTGCTTTATAAATCATAGAAATGAATAAAGTTTTTATATTATCCACCTCATTTCATCTCACTTTTTTTAATTTAAAATAGATAAGATAAAATAAATTTAAAATATTAAACACAAAATGAAATTATGTAGACCTTAAATTCATTTCGTGTCTACAGCGGAAATAATTTTGCAAGTTTTCAAATACTCGTATTACGTAAATACGAGTATATTATAATTACGTAAATTGTTTTCCCTTCTTTATAATTATACTTCAATTAATTATAATTAAGTTTACCACCCTTTCTACATTGCGCTTAAATTCATAAATTCTAAAACTGATCTAATTTATGACCAAATATGATACGTTTTTGTTACGCTGTAGAATCTACATTATAAGTTTTTCTTTGTTTTTAAAATTTATCTATTATAAACACTCACGTTATTTATAATTTTTTATTATTTAGCGGTAATTATGTTTCTAAAATCTTGTATTAAAGTTATTTTAAAGTAAAATGTTTTAAGTATAGTTATTGTAGATTCCTACTAGATTTTTTTTAAATTGCGAAATAAATAAAATATTTTCTTAATAACATTTTTTTTTTCATCCGAAATAAAACTCTTTAAATTGATAAGTGCGATTATAAACAATAAAAACTTGAATTCAAAAAAACATTTTATTTGTTACAAACACATGTATATAATAATTAACAAAAAAAATATTATATTTTAACAAAACAGTTACTATTAAATATACCTAAAAACCTATTACTGACCAGCAAAAGTAAATTTAAAATAATTTACTTTATTGTACTCTTCTTTAAAATTAATTATTTTCTTTTAGGAACAAACATATTTTTCGGCAAATACTGTATTATTAATTATTTTTAATATAAATAAAATAACAATAAACATTTCATTCATTAGTTAAAAATATAAATTTCATATCATAAACACTTAAATATATTATAACAAAAGTTGCCGGTAACTTCGACTGAATTATTTCTATCTAAATTTAGATTAGAAAATCTTCACAGTTCATGTATCACAATATTGTTAACATCTAACTATTTATCTTATTCATCTAATACAATACACAAAACTAGTGTACTGAGGAAAGATATATAGTTGTGATTAACGGAAAATTAAAACAAATAATCATTTTGAAGATAGAAAAATGTAGAAGTGATTAAATCTCATAAATTTTATAAAAAAAAGGTACACTTATTTCTATCTTCAGTTATAAAAATAATTAAAACTAGTAAGGCAGCATGAGAGTAAAAAATTAAATCCAATTTGTTTACAAATGCAATCTTTGTCTTTTTAGGGGCGGTTCTTCGACAATCGATGAATTATTATTAACCGCTATTAAAGGATTTGATGAACCTTCACCAACGTATTCTTGAACCATAATTTTATTATATCGAAGTTTCATACCCGTATCCTAAATAATTAGACATATATGTAGAATATAAAAACGAATGCATTATATTCATTAAATACAATATTTTAAACTTAATATACCTGCAGCCAAGGATGTGCTAGTACTTCATCGATTGACAAACGGTTTTCAGGATCTACTGTGAGCATTTGCGATATTAGATGTTTTGCATCCTTAGTAACCCCTTTCCACGAAGAATGACCAAAAGTATAGCGTCCTCCACAAATCTGTTCTTGCAAACTAAGTTTGTTCGTATTATGCATTGAAAAAGGTACACATCCTGAAAGACTGAAATAAGACAGATTTATTTTTAACAATGACTAAAAATAATTTCCTCTTAACCAGGAAGTATCGTGAATCAAATTATATTTTAGTTCGTTATATTTACCAAGTAAACAGAAGTACTCCTAAACTCCAAACATCAATCTTCTTTGTATATGATCGAGCTCCATTGGTCCTAAAGACCTCTGGTGCTACATACATCGGTGTTCCGCAAAACGTACGCATGACAACCTCTCCATCAACGAACTTGCTTAATCCGAAATCGGACATTTTAACTAATGTATCTTCCTTAAAACTATTCAGTAAAACGTTTTCCGGCTATATATTTTAAGAATCTTACTATTATAATGTTTGTAACGATTTTCTTGTTCTAAAAAGATAATATTTTTTACCTTTATATCTCTATGCGTAATTCCCAAGTTATGAAGATACTTTACAGCATTAGCCATTTGATAGAATAAGAACTTGCTATTTGATTCTGTTAAACGTCCTTTATCTGTAATCCTTGTGAACAGTTCACCACCTTCCATAAATTCCATAATTAAGAATACTGCATCCGGCATGTCCACTATATCTTTAATCCGGATTACTCCAGGCTGCAATACAAGTTTTATAAGAATGGAATATAAAATATAAAAATGATTTAAAACGTTTGAATTTTTTTACTGACATGATCTAACGCTTTCATTATGCGAACTTCGTTCATTATTCTCTCAGGATCATTAAGGGATCTCTTATATCCTGAAAGCTTTCCCTTTACTATGTGCTTCATAGCTAACTGTTCGCACGTAAGTTTATGGAAGACAAGACGAACAACACCACATGCACCAGTTCCTAATACGCGTGATACATAATATACGCTGGTAATAGACTCCGGAATGCCATCGACATGAGGTATGTACAAATCATGAAAAACGTAGACTGCAATTAAATATAAACATTAAATAAAGCATCTTTTATATAACAAAGATTTATTAATATATACTGTGCACCTTTCATAGAATGATGGGTAATGGCAATTTGATCATCGTTTAGCAAAATTCTTTTATTTCCTTTGCCTAATTTCTGTCCATTTATAAAGGTTCCATTATGAGATCGGTCCTAAAAATAAAATCATTGTAATTTATCGCATTTCTTTAAGCAGGTTTCAAGCGGTAATTTACAGCATACTTCTATATAAACTGGAGAATCTGCACCCGGCATTCTATATAACAAAAAATGAACTTTCGAAATTTTGCCAAAACTCTCAGATCCCATATCTTTTTGGGTGAGTACCAAATCACACACCTCGCCTCTGCCAACACTAAACTGCTCTTTACACAAATCTGCAATTAAACAAACATTTCATTAATAATTAATTACCACTTATAATCAAACAAATAATAATACATTTTTCACTTCATCTTTGCTATACCCTAAGCGCACGTTCATTTGTAAAAATATTTTAATACATGTGACTATAAAACTATACTCTATATCAAACGATAATTATTGATTAATTAATTTTTGCAATAGTTGATTTTTATAGTATAGCTGAGTTTCACTTGCTTAAGAAAATGAGACAATCTGAACGCGCTTACATTTTCGTACCATAACAATCCGTTGGGTATTGCAAATAGTGAGGAGATCTTAGTTTAATACCCAGAGTTTTGAGCCGGTGATAAGTCGGATAGAGTCTTCCCCAAGGCTTTTCAATTGGGGAAATGTTTTCCTGAGTCCATTGAATTTTCCCTGTATTCTGAGTTTGTGTTTGTGTCTGTTGACTATCAAATGTATTATCAAGAGATTTATTCATTATAATAAATATATTTTTTCTCTTCTCAATATTTCTATTGATTTGATCTAAATTATCACTCTATTTGTTCTTAATTTGTATTTCTTTATACTGTTAAGGAGGAAAAATATGCTGACATAACACAAGAACAACTCTTTGCATATACCGCTCAAACATTAACTGAATCCTAAAAGACAAAAAGAGAATCGTAATAATTAATTGAAGTTGCAATTGTAATTATTAGTAAAAATATACTAAACACAAAACTATGATCTTCAACATACTTTCTGCAACTTAGAAGCACTTGACAAAATTTAAAGGCCTTCAAAGAAAGCCGTTCGCAACAGTTTGCTAACGTTGCTAACCGTTTACTTTGATGATAAAAGAAATATGGCGTTGATTCCAATATTGTTTTGATTTCAGAGATCATAGATTTGATATGTTAGATGTTGCCAGGTTGCCAGCTCTTACTTTATCCCTGCTAGAAATAATATATCTTCATATCATGCAGCACCTCAGACACTGGCCATTTTTTCTCAAACAAAATAATAAACAAAGTTACGTCAAGAAAATAACGTTTATGTGTTTTGTAATAGTTCTTCCATAAAATAATAAAAACAATGATATCTCAAAATGATTATCTTATGCTTGCAAATTTGGCAGGAGTAACTATAAAGCCACAAGTTTTGAAGTGAGTAAATTGATAGTTAATATCCTTTTCCAAATTAACTGACTTACTGATTTGACAACAACTAATATGCATAAATTATATATTTTTTAGACAAGTGTTATTACTTCTAGAACTTGGGTATGCACCAGGAGCTCTATTTAAAGCATTGCAATACATTTGCTTATGTCAGCAAGCCAAATCCAGACAATAATACTTATATAAATTAATATCATATAGATTATTTTTATAACGAACAGATCATGTGGATGTTATATTTAGACAATAGTTTATATAAATTCAAATTATAAGATAGTCTGACATGATTATAAATAATCAAATTATCATAATTATGATCCGAAATTTATATATTCTAATTAGCTATTTGAATTAAAATTTTATGTAAGTTATAAATGTGACCCGAAGAGATTTATATAAAATAAATTTGTGTAACTTATTTCCTTTTTCAATAGTTAAAACAATT
Source organism: Panorpa germanica (assembly GCA_963678705.1). Classification (NCBI taxonomy): domain Eukaryota; kingdom Metazoa; phylum Arthropoda; class Insecta; order Mecoptera; family Panorpidae; genus Panorpa; species Panorpa germanica. Next base: position 8,280,277 of record OY783206.1, on the reverse strand, counting down.
TGATTATCGCTACTTTTTCATTTTTCATGATTTTTCAATTTATATTTTCGTATGTTTTCTTTGAGAAATGTGTGCTGGAGAAATAATTGTGTTGGCAACAATGTGAAGTTAATTGGGTGAACTTGAGGAACGATTGTGTTTTAGTTGTCAATTTTGATTCATTTTAATATACTGTGTAATTATAAATAAGTAATATTAATATTGCAATTAATTTATTTATTAGTGGTTTATAATTAAGAAATAATAATGGGTCGAAGATCAATAAATACCACCAAGAGTGGTAAATATATGAATCCGACAGACCAAGCAAGTAAGTATATTGATTATCTAACCTATAACTTTGTAGTGTAAATATTACAAACAATATCCTCTTTATAATATTTACGTATACAGCTAGATAATTAACATTGAATATTTTTTCTAAAGGAAAAGAAGCCAGAAAGAAGGAATTAAAAAAGAATAAGAAGCAACGTCAAATGGTTCGCGCGGCAGTTTTAAAAGGCAAAGATCCTTCGCAAATCATAGAAGAAATGGAAAAAATAGATGAAATGGGTAAGATTTACAGCACGTCTGTTAACTTATAAAGTTTAAATAATAGTAGTCTTTGTCATTAACTGCCTCTTTTAGAATACAACGTACATCAACCATCACCTCTTAATGAGAAAGTTTTAAAAGAAAAACGCAAAAAGTTGAAGGAAACTTTAGAAAGAGTTTTAAAATTATACGTAAGTGTGTTATAAACTGCAGTAATACATTCATAAAGATTCTCGATTTGTAATATGCTTGATGTTTTAGGATAAAGATGAACCTGAGCAATGGGCAGAACTTAAGCGACGTGAAATTGATTATGAAAAGCGAAGAAATAAATTGGTTGCTTATTACGAATCAGTGAAACATGCACAAAGTGTACAAATTGACGACATTCCACTGCCTTCGATACAGGTACATCAAAAACGAATACAACTTTATTTAAATTGATTTTCAACAAATACAATTTTTTTATTATCCAGATACCAGATAATATGCCGCCTGTGTATAGTATACCGGCACAAATTCCACTACCAACGCTTCCACAATTCAAGAACAAATCGCGACCGACTGGAATATTAAAGAAGACTATTTCTCATAAAAAGGTCATCTTTTTTGTAATGGGAAAACTAATTATTTGTAAATTTCTTTGTATTTATAATTTATAATTAATTAATATAGCCGTCATCCGATAAAACACCTCCGGGTGTACCCCCATGTCCACCACCTCCAATGGATGTTAGTGAAGATGAATCTAGCGAGCATTTAACAAAATCGAAAGTTGCAAATCAGAAATCAATTAGATTTTCAGATGACGTTACTGAAAAAGAGGTATGTATAAAATTTTGTTATGAATTATGTTTTATATATTATAGATGCTTTACTAAATATATACTTTTCTATATTTAAATAGGATACAGCTGATAAAACAGCAAAAGCATTAACACCTGCTGAAGTTGCTGCAAAAGCTATAGCAGAAGGTCTTGCACCTAAACCAACATCTTTACAACAAAGAATGCTGGCTTTATCTGGCCAAAACATTGACGAATTTATGAAAGAAATGGAAGTTGTTCAACGAAAGAGGGAGCAGGACAGATCTGCTGATCTTACGGCACGCTTAAGTTCGTTGATAGAAAATCAAGATGATAAACCACCTGGAGAAGAAGATGAAATACCTCAACGAAATCAACCTACGGTTTTAACCACACCAATTTCTAGCGGGCATTTACCACCACCTCCGCCACTGATGTTTAGGCCATTAAGGATGCCTCCAGGTTCGTACAAATAATTACGATACTGATATTGTAAATATATAATAATATAATAATGTATTTTACAGGTCCTCCACCAGGTCGACCAAATTTGCCACCAGGTCCTCCTCCAGGGATGCGTTTACCTTTACGCTTACCTCCTGGCCCACCACCCGGAATGCCTCCACGTTTATTAAGACCGCCAATGCTACCCAGGATGCCAATTAATATTTCAATGTCTGCGCAAAAAGGACCAACTCCTCAAAATAATGTTTTAACTGCAGCTCCACAATTAATTAATCGAAGTGACGGTAAAGGAGGTGCAACAATCATGGCTAAACCTCAAATCAGAAATCTTTCTGCAGATGTAACCAGATTTGTACCATCTACATTAAGAATAAAACGGGAAGATAAAAAAGTTAAACATCCTATAAAATCAGGGTTCAGAGAAATACAGCAAGAACCGAAACATAAACCAGATCCGCAGAGCAAAGACGATGCGTATTCTCAATTTATGAAAGAAATGCAAGGGTTGTTATAATATTTTACAAATTTTTAGTTTTCAAATGACGGAAGACCAAGCGAGATGTTTGATTTTGAGTACAATCTAAAAGTACATTAATCAGTGAAAGGAACAACTTTGAAGTGTGCATAAGCATATTATGAAAATGTATTGTACATATACGAGTTTTTTTGTGTAACAATAAACAAAATGTTTTTTTATCATTATAAATATGTTATCTTAATATTTTCTGAACGACACAGTGGGAGAACATTGATGCTTGACGTGACTGCTGTGTCTTCGGGTTCAATCCCCAGACTAGAGTTATATTTTCTTGATTTCGCTTTTATGAAGTTAAATAGATTAAGTACATATATTATAAAGTTATTAGACAGCGGTGTATATCATAAATATGAGTCAACGACACCACAAGAAGTGCCAACACAGTAGGGATGTCGACGACTCAGCTCGGAAATAGGCCACTGTTAAATAAATAATATTTTCTGTAATATAAAAGTATAATATGTTATTTAAATTTTAATAAACAATTTAAGAATTATTATAACATGTGAATTGTAAATAACAATTTCTTTAAAAGTTATTCCCCTCCAATTAATAAATAAATCGTAATGAGATCGTGACTGTTCGGGTTTTCATATACTTATCATCGTGTATTATCGTTAATCGTCAGTTGCTTGTCAACCATCAATTTGTACGGGTGTTCATTATTTAGGAATAACGTTTTACTTCAAAATTCTTAAAAATGTCAAATTTAAGACAAATACCATTAACTTGCAGTGGACATACAAGACCTGTAGTACATTTGGATTTTAGTGACATTACAGAATGTGGATATTTTTTAATATCGGCTTGTAAAGGTGAGTGACAATTTTAACAATATGTCTGTAACCTAACCTCTAAAATCTTGTCCTTTCCTTGGCCTATATTTGTATAAAACAAGTCTGCTTTTTTGTTACTATTTTGCACTCTTAAAAATGCAAATTGGGACTATTTTATAATTTGTTTTTTATAAGATTATATTATGAAACCTATTCTGTAGCAAAAAAGTAGTAATGTTTTGATTGTTGTCCTTAACTGTTTTTTAACCATGAACGTCTGAACAATTTACAGCTTGGAAATAGAATAATGTAATTAATAAAGTAATCAAGGCTGTAGCAACCTCAAACTTTATATTTACTTCCTACTTATTGTGTATCGTACACGGAATCTCGGTGATTACCGGAACTCAATGTCATATCCTATACTCACAGAATATACAATTACCCATTTATAAATCTTGTTTACAAGCAATAATTAAATATATGAGCCAATGTGGAAATGTTACTATGTTATGACCTTCCTGTTTCTTGTCCCTGATATTAAAGGTCTTAAAAATAAATTAATTGTTAATGTAACAAAGATCTTTTTTACGGATATGCTCATTTCGATTAAATATTGTTTGTTTATGCAATAACGATAAAAATTTCGGAAACCTTCGATTGAGATAACAGGATATTATTTTAGAAATTTTACGAAAGATTGTGTTAATATTTAAAATTATAAAGCTTTTTTCTAAATGATTTCGTAGGCCTCACTATCTTTTCGTAATCGTAAAATGTACTGATTATGTTTTTTTAATTCATCAATTAAACGAAAGTAAACTCAAACCCAGAAAATATAGTGCTGCTCGGAAATCGAACCGACAAACTGATATATACGTTCCTCTCCCGGCACTGGGTCTTGTATAGTGAGGAAAACAATAAAATATTCCATACAAAAATATTTGAAACAAAGTATTACGTAGACAACCTTGTATTTATCATGAATTTGGTACACATAAGTATTAATATACAATACATACAAATTGTAGATCTCAGATGTTGACAAAAAATTGATTATGACCTTGTTTTAAACTTTAACAACAAAACGTGTATTTCTATTTCATTTTCCGTGAAACCTTACAAGAGTTTGTTATACAGTTATATTGTTTCTTAATCTTTATACGCCCTTGAAAATAATATATTCGCTAAGTTAGTTAAATTTTATTTTGTGTAATCGCATTATTACAATACCTTTTCTATTCTGCGTTTTATTTGAGCTTTGCAAGATTGGTTATTGTCTTGTTTAGACTTTTTTAGTATTTAAACTAATGTCTAAAATGGTTCACTTGCATAAACGAGGCCATTAAGATCCCCTTTAGCGATTCGTTCAAGAAGTACTCTCTTATGAATATTTATATCACTTCCATTATTTCCAGTGCTTGTTTATTTTGTTTTACATGCTCGCTTTCAATAGTTGTCGCATATAATAAATATTTGCTATTAATTCGTCTTCCCGCTTTAATTAAATAACCATTCTTTATTAAAAGTAAAATCTAATATTCTTATATCTAAACTAAAATGATATATTCTTTGCAATATACACCCAAGAAAAGTGTTACTTTTCTAATCGTTTTAATTACAATATTATAATTACTTAATTAACTGCAGTAGTCAGAATACATGGCTTAATTAAAAATATATTTTAAAGGGAAACAGAAATATACATTATAAATATAAATGTATATTTTATTTAGATGGCAAACCAATGCTCAGACAAGGTGATACTGGCGATTGGGTCGGTACTTTCGAAGGTCATAAAGGTGCAGTTTGGGGCGTAGCCTTAAATGCCTCAGCTACTAGAGCAGCTTCAGGTGCAGCGGACTTTACTGGTTCGTAATTAATATCATATATATGCCAATATATTAATCGTTTCTTTATTGAATACTGATCAATTTAATTTTCCAAATCATTTAAATTTAGGAAAAGTATGGGATGCAGTTACTGGAGATCAAGTTCATAGCTTTCAACACAATCACATTGTTAAATCAGTTACATTTAGTGCAGATAGTAACTTATTAGCCACTGGAAGCAATGAGAAACTTGTGAGGGTATATGACTTAAATAGACCAGATGCAGGTACATAATTATTTATACAAATATTTGTGTGTTTCTATTTTATAGACTCGTTTTATACATTTAGTTATTGTTTATAGACCCTCAGATATTTTCTGGACATACTGGTGGAGTAAAGCGAGCTCTATTTTGTCGTGGTGATACGCATTTAGTAAGCTGTGCTGATGATAAAACACTCAGAGTGTGGGATAGGAATACAGGAAATGTAGGAAATTTATTTCAATACTATTGAGATATGTATGTTTAAAGTTTTGATATGATATGTTTTGTTATTTCATAGGAAGTACAACGAATTGACTTTTCTTCATCACTTAATAGCTTGGAAGTCTCTCGTGATGGTACTACGTTAACAGTAACCCATGGAAATGCTGTAAGTTTTTGGGATGCACATACTCTAGATAAAATTCGTGAAATTAGCGTTCCAACATTGGCTGCTTCCGCTTCTTTACATCCAGATAAAAGTATATTTGTTTGCGGTGGAGATGATCTCAAAATGTATAAATTTGACTATGCTACGGGAACTGAAATAGGTGATCTATATGCATTTTTTTTTAAATTCTTATTGTAACATTTATTAACTAGTTGTGTCAATTTGTTATAGAATCTTTCAAAGGTCATTTTGGTCCTATACATTCCGTCAGATTTAGTCCTGATGGTGAGCTTTATGGCAGTGGATCCGAAGATGGTACCTTAAGGCTTTGGCAAACAACTGTTGGAAAAACATATGGATTATGGAAATGCGTTGATGGAAATATTGAATCCACTTCGACAGCGCCTCCTAAGGAAATAGCAGCAATATAATGATTCCTAAATGTTCTTTTCTATTTATATTTTTTAAAACCTCATAGAACAACTATATTAGGTGTAAGTAATTTATTCAGAAAGCGAATTTTTGTTTAATTTTTGATTTTTTGATAGACGAAGAGAGTTTTTATGTAATCAGATGAAACTTTTTTAAATATATTAAATTTAGTGAACTACTCAGCCTATTAGTTTTTTTAATTTTTGTAATTGATATTAATGACAATATTTTAAATCCAAATTATGACAATCATATTTTCTCTGTCTTTATTTTAAAATACCGTTAACGATAGAAAATGAAAGTTAAATAAAAATTATGTGCTTTTCAGGATCCATTCAAATTTTTGCTTTTGAAATTTATTTATATCTCTTTAAATTGCACACAAATTATGTTTTTAAGCTTTAAAATATCTTTTTTTTGTAAACCTTTATATATATGAAATGTAAATACACTTTTTCATACTTGTAGAAATATATTTATAATGTATTAATACAATGTTCATATAGTATAATTTGGTAGATGTTATTAAAATATTGAAGATTTAAGGTCCTCGACTAACCTAAAGGTAGACTAAAAGGTGATCGTTGTGCAAACAAAGGTCTTACTTAAGGACGCACAATAATAATGTGCTGTTTGTCTCTTATTAAGTTTCTTAATAAGAAACCATTTTTTCGATCAATGCATTTTGTGTACAGAAAACAAGTGGTGCAATGGCGTTTCGTGACATTTTATTTAAATTTTTTTCTTCTTATAATAAATTCTAGACCGATACGATTTGGAAAGTTTAATTCAGGTATTGAAACTTTCATTATTATAATTATATGATTTTGTTTCACAAATAATATTAAATTAAACACTTAATGCTCGATTTCTTCTTGGATAAAGTTAATACATTTCTAATTTATATAATAGTTTCATTCTCGAAAATGTTTCACAAATAGTAATAAATTCCATGACTTCTGGAGATTCTGCTTTAGGTTTATATTGGTTTATATATAATAGAAGCCGGGTTAAAAACAAAAATATTGACCATTACGATAGGTATGTTGATCATAAAGTCTGCAGGATTTCATGTGCTGAGCACAGACTATACTAAGTGCTGAGTAGTCTTATTTTTTAGTTCGCCTAAAACTGTCGAAATCGCCACGTGACCACTTCACATTCAATAGAGTTAATAAACCATAGTTTATAGAAATTTACAGAGTTCTTAGAATTCTAATCTCTAATAACTTGTCTGAAATTATCTTGTCGATAACGACACATTAGTCAAAATGATACTTCTATAATAAATAACAAATAAATAATTAAACTCTTAAAACTCTGACCATGAATTTTCAGATTTAAATTTATTTTTGAAATCGATTTGCCAGATGTAAAATATTACCGACTATTATCAGAAATAATAACTACTATATCTCTGGTTAACTCTGTAAACTAACTTCAGGAAGTTAAAATGACGTTTGTAAAAGTTTATGAAACAGTTTCCAAACAGACTGAAACAGACCAAAACAGCTGAACAGATTATATACGTCAATATACATTAATATACATCAATATTATCTTTGAAACAGACACCAAAACATCAGAGAACAAAATATAGGAAAAGTAATTAAAATGGATACAAAGGACCCAAACGATAAAAAGGATAAAGATAAAGATGTAAATGGTAGAAGAAAAGTATTAATTGTAGCAATTGCAACTATTATATCAGAATCTGGGTTTAAATCTATTGAAAAGGAAGCTCTCGAAATATTAACTGAAATATTACAATGCTGTAAGTAAAAAATATTTGATCTTGTTTTGAGGTTATGTTGACAATCTATTATAGGGTAATATACTAAAAGATGTGTACTTTCTCAGTTATAACTTCGGTGGGTGCTTCTGGCCGAATGTTCTGCGAACATGCCAATCGCACAGATCCTGTAATAGCTGATGTAATTATGGCTCTGGGATCAATGGGAATTAGTTGGCAGGGTATTGATTTGTACTCCAAGAGAGATCCTAGGCATGTAGTGTCTGCACCACATCTTGGTACATTTACCAAAAACCCCATTATTCTTCAGGCTGGTACAAAGTCCTCACATCCTGGGCATATTCCTAGTCATCTACCACCGCTGCCGGATCCACATTCGTATATTAGAACACCGGTATAGTATGAATCTTTTTTGCTTTTGTTCGTCTGTAATAAATAGATGAATTTATTCTCATTTTGTTTTCGCTTAGACCCATAAACAACCAGTAACTGAGTACGAAGCAATTAGAGAAAAGTCGGCTAACCAGAAGAAAGATATCGAACGAGCGTTAACAAAATTTTTAGCTAAAACTGGTGATACTCATTCTTTGTTTGATAATGATGATCGCTCAATGTTTCCTCGTAAGTATATCGCTTTTATGTATTCATACTCGGTTTAAATAGATTTTGACTATGTTTAACCATGTTTATTTAGTTATCGCATGTAAGCCAGTTTTTCCTACTTATTTGAGTGCTCTTATGCCTACCGATCAAGTTTTTGATTTTGAAGAACTTGAATATCATTATCAAGTTGCAAATAGAACAGAAGATATTCCAGACAGCAAACAAGGTAATTTATTCGAAACAAATATTGTGGATTTTGCATTTTTTCTTTTAGTAGATACATAATAAAACAAAGACATAATTTTGTAGATGATGAAAATGAAGAAACAAATGATGCTGATAAAAAGGACGAGGAAACGACTGAAGCATCAGCATCTAATCAAAATCTTATCGATAATCCATATCTTCAAGCAGCGAAAATTCCAAAAAAAGTTAAACAAGACACATCGTGATATTCAAAATATTATTTACCATTATTGCTTTTGATTTTATAATTGTTATTTAAATTTAACTTTCTTTCTAGTTTTAACTTCTACAATATCAATGAAATCTTGACTTCTTAAACCTATCCCTTCGCTCCTCTCGCACTTCCTCTCATCCAATCTTAGTGAGTGGTACTGGATATCAAGATGAGTATTGATTCTAAATGAATAATGTTAATGCATGATATACATTACACAATTTAACATATATTGCCTTTTATGTAAAGTTTTATATTTAATTGCATACATAAGACTAATAGTTTAAATATAAATTTAATTACATTATGTAAAATTTATTTAAAATTATATGTATTAGATAATCAGATATATAAAAAAAAATTGGATATTTATTTAATAGTTTGGAGTTTGGAAAATGAGGTTTGCCTCCATAAATAGTTTGAAACATATTCCAGGCTATCTATGGTGTAGAAAATAAATCCCTTTGAAAAGATTTGTACATATATAAACTGTAAGTACAAATTTTCTACAAAATTGAAATTCTATAAAAAGAACTTTAAAATTTAGTTCTTATTTATTTTAAGGTAGATAGTTTGATTTAGTAGATTATCAATTCATTTTTATTTTTAATGACCAATTTTTAAAACTTAAAGCGAGCCGCATATAAGAGTCTTATTACAATATGAATACGCATTGTATGCGTGACAAATCTTACATTTTTAGGAAATAAGAAGTGCTTTGAAATATATCTTTTTTTTTTTTTTTAATATATAAGATATATATATATATATATATATATATATATATATATATATATATATATCAGAAATTTGGAATAGGCATTTATTTCTACGTTAATTAATTAAAAGAAAAACATTTAATTAGTTTTAATTCAATAATATATTTAAATAACTTTTATCACAAATAAATTCTACCTAATAATACATTGTACCCATAATTACTTTTCTAAATTCATATTTATACTCAGTAATTTACCTTTACCCACCAAAACCAATAATTTAATCAAAATATTTTGCTTTATTATTTATAAGAGGAAATTTCTAATTTTTCTTAGCGTATCAATTATACAACTTCAATGATACAGTAAGCCAGTTCAGACTTCAGCTTCGTTGCATCTTTGCCTGCTGTTTGAAATGACCTCTTATAATTTCTACAAACATTTTTAGAGGAAAAAAATGCTTTTAAATATAAAACAAATATATTTTATCATAACACCCGTATTGTCTAGAAACTGATATGTCCGTATGATATGTTTTATTTAATAATCAGTCTTAATAATAACTTAATTTAATTCAAGAATATAATTATACATAACTAATATAATTATATCTTTGTTTTATTATAGTTTGTATAGTTCAGCAGCTCAATCCTGTAACTATTTTAATGATAAACGGTATCGTTAAATTAACGATGTTATTAAAGATGTTTAGATTTTCTATAATTTACATAATAAATGTTATTGTCAAAGTACCTCTGGTAACACTTTCGTTCGTTACAATATAGTTTAGTTATCAATATGATTAGGGAATTCCACTAATTATACTTCCACTATATACTAATTACTTTGCAGATATTTACAATTAAAAATGCAGTTTCAATGGAGAAAGAAAAGATATTTAAGAACAAAAGTATCTTCAGATAGAATTTTGTTTGAAAGAACAGTTTCAAATTGTGAATAACTCCTATATCTCTAGAAAAGAAATAGGCAATAATCCAACAACAAAATATGCAGTTCATCAGTGAAACACCTACTAAAATTCAAAATTTGAGTTGAGTATACAGTCTTATTTGAAATTGTATCCTCTATCTGATTTAATAATCAAGTCTTAGGGGCCAATTTTGTTACTGCTTACCTGACGTCTGTTAACTTCTGACGATTTTTCAAATCCCTATAATTTACAAATTAGGCCACTTATGACAGTTTCAAGGTTGGGATCCATGGGCATGGGATCCATTTTGCTCTTTACTTAAGGTCTTCTGATAGTTTTGTGTAATCCTACATAGCTTAGTTTAGAAAATATAGACCTTTGAAAAATCGTCAGAAGTTACAAAATAGGGACCTTAATATCAATAAGTCTTAAATGCAACCAAACAGAATTACAATACAGAAAAACTTGGAAATAATTTTTTTCGTTATCTCAAAGTGAATTATTCAAAATTTTACTAACGAACTAACTTAAGGTGAAACGATACTATATAGCAGGTTAAATATTATCAAAAAAAACCATGTTTTTTTATGTTTAAATCGTTTTATGTAAGTAACTATAAACGCTAATCAAAATCTAAAGCTGCAATTAGTTAGATGAATAATATATCTACATTTTAAGCTTTCTTCCACTGATTTTTAATGATATATTTAACCTGCTGTACAGTATCGCCATCTATATTTCGCGAAAGAAAATGACTCAAGTATCGTTTCACCTTAAGTGAAATATATACACTCTCTTAGATTCTTTAATGCTTATCTTTAAAGGTAATTAAGTTTTCTTTTCCGTGGATGACTTCAGATTACTGTAAATCGTTTTAAGTATTCAGACCTGTATGTAAGACCGTGTGTACCAGAAAATAATCTCAAACATTCCATTTAATTGTCTAAATCATGAGTGTTTTGTTATCTGTTTTTAGTTGCCTAATACACTCGACCATAAGGCCAAGTTAGATCTGATCTTAGTAATCTACTTCCAAGACCACTTTGTGAACTTGTAATACTAAAGTTACTTCTGCTGCTGGCATAAAGATGATTGTCTTTTCTTGTCCGAGCGCGAATTAGCGAACACAGCGCCACTACGATAGCTATTAGAAACACCAAACCAAGTATGCAAAACGAGAGAGCTAGTTTTTGTGGTGATAAACATAAAGTTCCAGTCTTATCACGAGGCTGATTGATAAGAACATCTCCTGGAGATACTGAAAATAAAAAGGTAATAATAATAATACATTTTACATAGTGAACAGTAAATACTTATAAATGGTTTGTTTCTTTGATAAATATAATTTTGTTTGTAGTTTTTATATATTTGCACTAGATGGAATTTGTAACCAATGATGGAACCTGTGATTATTTTATAGTAGATAATAGCTAATAGATAAATATTTTATGTGATTGTTTTTCCAATTTGGATAGTAATATTTATGTGATAATTGTGTAATAATTATGTGAAGGAAAGTAAAAAATTCTTGAAAAACTTTAACACTTATAAGTCCTCGATAGTATAGTGGTCAGTATCCCCGCCTGTCACGCGGGAGACCGGGGTTCGATTCCCCGTCGGGGAGGTTTCTTTTTGTTTTGGTCAACGTCCACACCATTTTGAACACACCACTGTTGTTCATCACTTAGGATCACTTACCTTTTACCTTAGGTATCCGAATTTATACTAATCTTTCGGATTTAAGTCCGACTTAAGCTATTTTCTCACACTGCAACCGACTCCATGCGAAGTCAAATTTTTCAGTACCTTTCATTCCGATTGTTCCGCATAAGCATACTTTATCATAAGAGGAAGCTTTCACTTAAATGTTTATCAATACACCGCTGTATTGAAAGTGATAAAAATTCAAGTTACATCTCTGTTCTTTTTACCACTCCTCAACGATTCGTTGAGCATGAAAAAGTAGTAAAAGTTCTGTAAAAAACTAGTACTTTTATACTTACTGTATAATACGTCCTATTATAACGGGAGGCGATACTTTGATCTACGTATCCATGAACCACATTATGAATACAGACATACTCATGTACGTATGAACAACACACTTCTTGAATACAGTGGTGTATTGATAAACATAAAAGTAAAAATGTCTTCTCATGATATGTGAGTATTAAATCAATAATTTATAATTATTAAAGTTAAATACAAATAATTTGGGGCACATTGCCACTTTTCAATGGGGTTGTGATTCATAACCCAGTAAACATTTTGGAGTCACTTTGACATCATATTGAAGATGCGTCATGATTTTTTTGTCATAAAAGAGTTCATTTAAAGTTCAGTTTCTCACATTTTTTCATATAAAATGTCTACTTTATCGGCTACAGATGACGGAATTACTCCACCTGTCGGAATACAAATGAAGATAAAGTTGATGCGAACTATAATTGAAGTGAAATAGTGATAGAAACGTCACTAAATAGGGCACTTCACCAAATTGTTTACTGGGAACTCAATTTATATAAAACTGCATTGTATTTTTTTTCCTTTTTCACAACCTATGTTATATAATACTTCATAGGATACACAAACCAGCTGTTAGTAGTAAATGACCTATCACACACACGCTCGTATGCGTCTCCGTTGTATAAAGAGATGGAAAATCTGCATATCTTTAATTATTAAAGAGACAAAATGAGACAAAATGAGACTTTATTAATTGTTAATATCTACTAAAATATAGCGAGTTATTAAAAAAATAATTTTCTGATTCTGGTAGATAACTTTATCAATATATATAATACAGTTTTATAGAATTAAGACATGGTTCACAAACTCATTGTGACATAAGACTTGAGTTGTGATACTTACTTGTCACATTTAATCTTTTAGGTTCTTGTAATTTGTCGATTTCTATATTCGGAGCAATTACCGATAAACTATTGAACACCTCAATTCGTTCAAGAAAATCGTTAGCCGTTGCAGAGCTATCTTCACAATTTATCTAAAACAAAAAATTAATAACGTTATAAACCTACCCTACAAACAATTTGTCGTATCTTAGCAATCTCGTATCAGAGACCGGTTAGAGAGTAGTCGAACAGTGTTCGGGAAAACATATGTGGTAGTACTGAGTAGTAACACGACTTGCTCCTTGGCAAACCTCGTTTAGAAAGTATTATGAAGGCAGTCAGAGGGGGTACGGAGCGTTCCGGCCGGTGCTGACATGCTGTCCAAAGCTTCATGTAATGTCACACTAATGTCTAATAGGATTCCAATCACCATTCAGAGTGATACGATTCGCATCTAATTGGATTCCGATCAAAACTGTGTGTAGGGTATTCACCAACACTAAGGTCTCTCTTAGACTGGAAGAGGCTCCTTTCGACTTTTCCAGAAAGTTTCCATTTCCTGTTTCGGTGTCAGAGAAGCCGGGAATAGTATATAAGAAAATGTACTGGCTAATGGGACTCAAATCCACTTTATCCATATATAACAAACTCATGTTGTATAAGCAAATATTGAAACCAGTTTAGATATATGGAATCCAGCTATGGGGTTGTACTAAGAAATGCAACATCACATGCATTCAGACTTTCCAAAATAAAGTTCTGAGGAACATAGTGAATGCACCATGGTATGTTCGCAATAGCGATATACATAGGGATCTCAAAGTAACTACAGTAGCTGAAGAAATTACGAAAATAGCAAGAAAACACGAGCAACGTCTCCAACACCATGTCAACGTGGAAGCGCTTCACCTGCTGCACACGGATGGACTGACAAGAAGATTAAAGAGAACTAAGCCATTTGAGCTAGTATGATGACCGACAAAAGAAGAGTATTAACAATGGTTAATACTCTGACTTAAAAAATAATACCATTATTTAATTAACTAGATAAAATGTTATTTGATAGTTTATATAAACTAGTTATAACAGTATAATAGGTATTGGAACATTATAATATAGGATAATAAAAAAAAAGAGAAGCTTCATTGCTAGAAATTCAAATAAATGATGGAATCTTAATAAAGAAGTCTTATTATAAGCAAGATATCTATATTTACCGGCAGACATCTCTCCCTGCACAATTGTACACCACAATTCAGATGAATGCGATCCCTATCTGGAAACTTAAACGCCGGAAACGTCGCTGTGAAATATCGTTCCAGTATCACATTGTCATCAAGTTCCTGTCTCGACCATCCATGGGCATCCGGATCCGTATGAACTTGCTCTTTTAATTCTGGCATGATTAATTTGTCAATAGGACATCCTCGGTCATCTAACAATTTTTGTGAAATGTCGCCAACGCCATCTAACGCTGCACAGTCAACTACGCGCATGCCTATTCTTGTAGGTAGCAAGGACCGGATGTTGATAGTCGTAGGCTGCCCCACTTCTACAACGTCTGAAGCGGACGTTGAATCAGCTCCAAGTTCCATCCAAATCTGGATCTTTTCTTTTTTAGTAAAGTCTGTTTTCATTCGACCAACCCTATTAGAATAAAAGAGAGTAACAATTGTTGCAGCTGTTAGGCGTCTGCGTTTATGGGTTTATAACTTGGGTGTATGATATGTTTATATTTATTACTAATGTCTTACCTGTTTGTGGCAAACATTTGCATAGGGACTGCGATTTGATTTTCTGTCATTGATAATTTACATTTAAATATCATTTCTTGATCAGAAAATTGTCGTAATTTTGAATCCATTTGTACTACAATGTTGACGTAATACATCATGTACCCTTCGTGCATGTTCGACTTCATTCGGACTCCACAACTTGATGTTGGTAGTGAAATGGTAACGGAACTATCCATATATCCTATAAAAAAACGTTCAGTAATATATGACAGTTACAATAACTGATAGTTATAGAAATTGTTTAGTTTACCTTTGGTTTGACATTGTTCAGAAAAGTCTTTTGCAAATATTATTCCTCTAAACGGCCGTTCCATTTTCATTTCAATTTCCATTACATCTCGAGTACAAGTTGACATATATTCAATCACGTGATTTGGTTTTTGTTGCCATCTAGCGGCGACTATATGCAATAGTACTAATACGAAAACAAGTATCATTACATGCCGTTCTTCTGCTGACATTTTTCTGCAATTAAAATATGTTTAATTAATTTTAAATGAATATTTTGCATACGTCTGCCTAAAGCTAAAGGTAGTGGTGGGTAGGACTACGATGCGCCATTTGCAGTTATGCGGTGGAATCGTAGTTTATGTATTACTCCTTGCGTTCTTAGTATAGACGTTATTCTGTGCGTTTTTCAAATACATATACTCAAAATGCAAATACAAAATAGTAAATACCTATTTTCTATTTTATATTTAAATATCTTTTAAGAGTATAGAATTTTATATTTATTTGAAATCTTTTACAAACCTATTTCCTATTTGGAAAATACAGAATACTTTTTTCATTTTTGTTACTTCATAGTGTTAATCAGTAAATATTATTTTTTGAATATAAACTTAAAACCACAGCAACATTAGCACTATGTATGATCTAAGAGTATCTGCACAAATTGTCTTAATAATTCTAATTTAAAATGATAGATGTGCCTATTATTTTATTATCCTTCCTGTTACCCCCACCATAAGACATCTGATTTTCGTTTACTTAAATTTGTTTATCATATTTTCTCGTTCGTTATTTGTTTTACTACAAGACAATCGAGACAATCACTCCACTACACTCCTTACTGAAATAAATATATATTATTTTACCTACTACCCCCACTTGCGACATCCAACATTTATATATTTTCATTCATAATTTAACATTATTTAGACATGAGTGTACTAATTGTGTTGTACTTTTAACGATTAGTGCGACATAAACATGCGACAATAATAAAAACTTACTTTTGCTATTTTTTTAAATTCTAGGTCAAAAACAAAAATGTTTCAAAACGAAGTCGAAGTCGAAAAAAAATAACATTTATATTAGTAACATAAAGAGTATTCTATTTTCTTAAAAGTATTTTTAAAATACGTATTTTGTATTTAAATACCAACATGAAATTTATTTTTTATTTTGTATTTGAAATGGGAAAATAACGAGGTATTTGCATTTTGTATTTAAATGCTTTTGAAAAGCATTTGTGCACATTTCTGGTGACAACTATTTACAAAATTAACTCAGACGCACTATAGAGACAAGACTGTCTTTAAACAGTTTAGATTAGTCTTGTCTTCAATCTTCTTCCAGGTATTAAACTTTTACTGAATATATTTATTTATGTAAACGCTTCATTGTCATGCAGGCGCCTGGTAATACGCAACACTTCTCACATTAGCATTTAAAACGGAATGCATATTAGTGCTAATTATACAATACAGTTATTACAGCTTGGTTACTTACTTTTTTGTTTACTTAGTGAACGTTAGGTCAAACAATGTACCAATCTAAAAGGAATCTATGTTACCAGTATAGATGAATACTAATAGCTCATCGTACAAATCAGTACAAATACCAGTGAATCAGATAGTGAGACCTAGATTTTCGGCATTTAACCTTACGATTACGTAATCCATTCTACAAACATACAAATACACTTGGAAATGGACGTGAGTGCTCTTTGTACGTGCACCAGGTATTCGGTATTCCGACATCGACACCGGCATCAGCCAGCACGTTTCCCGCTGTGAGGAAGGTGCGGATCGCGGTGCGATAACAGTAACTTAGCCACTCCAGCTATGAAACCTGGAGCTGGAACGTCAAGCACTGCGAAGATGGTTTATATAGAACACAATGAAGCTATTCTTTTAATTAAATAATAATAATATTCAAACTGTACAAAATTTGTGTATTTCATGTGATTTAAATAAATATCAGTTCGAAACGAATAGATGGGGATTTATATCTTTTATGAAAGAAAACAAAGTCGATTTACAAAACGATCCTATATTATAATGTTCCAACTGTATGTTTATATCTTTATTTGTTTATGTGTTTACGTGATTCGTATTCGTATCTCTCGAAAACGGCTCCAGCGGATTTTTCCAAAATTTCCTACTTCGTAGAAAAAAATATTATGACACTTTTGGCGCCCTCGGATTTTCTCCTGAATTCCTGGAAACCCGTAATTTTGGAAAAACTAAGAATTTTTTTTTACTTTTTGCTCTATAACTTTTAATTCGAAAAAGATAGAAAGTTGAAATTTGGCATGTGTATTATGGTGTTCAATGCTAACATTTTTTGAAAATTAGAAATGGAAAAATTGGAAAAGGGTCGTTGTGAAAATTAGGCAATCCGGTAAGAAACTTTGGAGAAAACTCAAATTTTGGATTGAATATCTAATTAATAAAAAAGATATTTCAAAATTTGATTTGGGGCCCAGTGGCAGTTTTTGCCGAGGGTAAAATTGTGCTACGAAGTTGAAATTTTATATATGGGTTAACTTTGGTAACTAATTTACAAATCGAAAAAAAAATTCAAATTTTGAGAAAAAATTGATCAAATAACGGATAAATTGAAAATATTTTATATTTTGTTAAAAAAAATATATTTTTTTAGTCAAGTTGTATGAAATATTATTTTATTATTGAACGAGTTAAATATTTCAATTTGAAAATAGAAGTAAAATTTGAAATAAAATTACGAATTATTTTGTTGGATTCAAATCATACATACTAAAAAGACGTCGCTTTGTGACGGGGGTAAACTCTAGTTTATTTATAAGAAATGATTTGCTTAGTGGAACAGTCTTGGAAGAAATGGGTTTAATCTTTATGTGCGTCTTTTGCATAAAACAACAATCATTAAAGTACCGAGCCGCTACACATTGTTGGTTTTCATTGGTTTCGAGTGAGTTCTCCTCCAGCTGTTTGCGGTGACGGTGACGGTGACGGTGACGGTGATACTAGTTTGCCATTTTACCGTTCTCTACGTTCTTGACTGCAAAGACACGACAACCGTAAGCGCGTTGATTGCCTCTTTATTCCCTCGTCTGCTTAAGAATGTTGTCTTGTGTGACATAAGTATATACGAGTATAAAAGATAGAAACCAAGCAGTTTTATTTCAATTGATAGTTAAGAAAACATAATTTTCGATGTGTATATTTTCAGACAAGTGGGCCCTATTCCTAAGTCTTGCGAACAATGATCGTGATCGATCGTGAGTGAAACATTTTACGAATCACTTTTAAAGAAGTATTCCTGTACTATTCCTGAATTTTATTATTAATTATTATTATAGTTCATAAATTCTCTTTTAAAAGTGATTCATAAAATGTTACAGCACACCGAACAGAGCAGACCAATGTGTATTCCAGAGTTGTTTATGTTAAGATAAGACTGAAGCAGCCTTAGAACACCAGGGTTGTCTGGGAGTCTTAGAGTGCAATATCGCTAACACACCCAGCTCTCGAATTTAATTTATTATATTTCTTAGTTAGAGATTTTCCATAAACTACGTAGCTCCATTTTGGGCTGTTTAAAAACTTCCCCAAATAGGGCACTTCACCAAATTGTTTACTGGGACATATGGCATACCGTAGATTTTACCATGATAATGAAATTAAGATGTCCATTATTTTTATTTTATTGAAAATAAGTAAATAAATGTATACAGTCACTTTCAGTTACAATACACTCTCAAATTTCATTTTTATAATTGAACAACTTTCTGTTAATTTGCTCTCATAATTATGATAAACACCATGGCTATTAATAATGTTGGTGCATAAAATTATAAGCAAAACTGAAATTATTCTGTCAAATGATAAGTTATTTATTAAAAAAGAGAAATTCAAACATCAAATACACTTATACGTTGTAATGACGATATAAAACCATTAATTATCAAATTACCTTCTCTCTTGAGATTTATATAGACTGTCCAAATACGAGCGTTACGTAGGCCTCACATTGGAATCGCATTTCAGCGAATTTTAACCAATCGTACCTACCTTGCAATCAGTCCGCTCAGACTGGAAGGGAACAGTGGTGTATCGATAAAAATTCAAATAAAAGTTTGCTGTCATGATAAATTATGTTAGTGCAAAACAATTCCAATACACCCTACAATTCACAAGTTTGACTTGGTGTACTGTCGTATCGGTACGTGGTATGAATGTATAGTGACACAACACATGCAAAGAACAAAGGAGTCGGTTTGCTTTGAGAGTTCTAGCCACTCAAACAAGCCACCGATTTTCGTCCGAATTCGTCGTCACTAAATACGCTTGCATAGTGCGACAGACCTTAGTGTAGATCATATGAGAATTCACATACTCACGACAAATCTATCTTAATGAAAAATTATTACCCAGTAAACAATTTGGTGAACTGTCCTATTTAGTGACGTTTCTATCACTATTTCACATCAATTATAGATCGCATCAACTTTATCTTCATTTGTATTCCGACAGGTGGAGTAATTTCGCCATTTCTAGCCGATAAAGTACACATTTTATATGAAAGACTGTGAGAAAGTGAACTATAAATGAACTCTTTCATGACAAAAAAATCATGACGCATCTTCAATATGATGTCAAAGTGACTCCAAAATGATTACTGGGTAACACTATAGTGTTGTCTCTGTTTGTTTAATGTTTTTTAGATGGTTTCAACAGTCGTGTCTCCACTATGAGTTTGCTCCAAACTCTACCAACTGCATATCATATATCGTATATGTTGTATTATGTTGAAATAGAAAATCTAGTCAAAGCATTTAATTTCAAAACGAATTGCATCAATCTTAGACTAGGTTCTAAGTGTACATGCGATTTCCACATTTTTCACGCAATAAATAATTAATGGACATCGTAAATACCTTAGAATTATTGTTCTGGAACTGTTTTCTTTTTTAATAAGATTAAAATAAAAGTAGAATACATGAATATTATTAAATTAATTGTTATACTAGTATAGAAGCTTTCAAAGAGAAAATCTTTGTTATGTTTATATTTATATACTATGCTAACACTAATTATTAGAATTTATTCGTACTAAATTATTGTCGGAAACCATTTTTATTGTGTTCTTTAGCTGCTTCTTTATAGCTGCCCTTGCCCTTTGTTTTTGTTATTTAAATTTACACACGGTTTTTGTTTGTTTTCTTTTTTATTATGATGACGTATTTTATTTAGAAACTTTAACTAAATATATTTTTATACATTTCATTCATAAAAAGTGAAATTGATATTACGTATTTTATATTATTTTATTAAATATAAAACTAACCTAAAATTATAGAATTAAAACTTAAGATTATATAAATGTTTTGTGAAATTTCACCAAATTGTGCAGTTTCTGTCATTTTAATTAAGTTCGCATCAACTGTTCTGACAGGTTCAGGTTTCGCCATTTTTAGTCCATGACATTGACATTTCATAGGAACTACTGTGAGCAACTATTTCATGATAAAAAATCATCTTAATAAATAAATATTATTCCGAATGGAGTCAAAATTTTTATCTGGGTACCGTTATTTTGATACTATCTTAGTCCTTAAAATAATTACACTGGAGTATAAAAGCTTCTACGATCTAATTAAATTGATATTGTTAATAATAAAATCTGTTCTGAGATCAAAAAGTTATTAAGGATCAGTGTCGCATTAAGACAGACCGGTGCGACTCCAATATGCGATATTCATTCATAAGTTGACGTTCTTTAGATATGAGTGGACTAAATTATGAATGAAAGTTGGATATCGCACCAGTCTGTACCGAATCTTATGTTGGTTTCACACCAGAGAGATAGTTTTGAAAACAGTTTTGTTGTCAAAAAATAAAACAAAAACATGTTTTGTTTTATTTTAAAACAGTTCTGTTTTTCGAAAACAGACTGTTCACACTGAACAGACTGGTTTTGTTTTTAGTGTTTTCCTGTGTGCCCCATAAACCAAGCAGACTAAAAACAACAATAACAAACGTGATTTCCTTTGATCTTATCGACTCCAGATGGGAATGTGTTTTGTTTACTATAACAGCAACAAAATACAAAAATGTTTTCTCTTTAGAACTGTCTCTTTGGTGTAAACATTGTTGTTTTTGTTCGTGTTTTATTGAACTGTCTCTCTGGTGTGAAACCTGCATTAGGGATGCATGATCCAGAAAATGTTTAAGGATCATGTGTCCCGCCAAATTAACTTATATCCAGTCACAATTAAGTTTGTCTGTCCGGGCGAGAAATTTAATAAAAAACACATTGCTTTATAAGATAAATTTTGGCCGCAGCAAATGACGAATCTCTTAGATTTTTTTTTTGTTCCTTCTGTGCTGTGGGCCCTGGACCCGTTGCTCTACTACTTAAATCGTCTAAACATGTGACATGTCACTTATAAAGGTGATTAATTAAGATTTAAGTAAAGCTAATAAAAATGTCTGATACAGTTTTATCATAACAAAATAATAATATATTTTTAATTGGAAACAGTTACATGGGAAGGTCAAGATATTCTAAGTACCTGCCGAACACTGTGAGGAAGACCCCGTTCACGACCACGACCACGGACGCGTCGTGAGCGATTAGCCTAGAGCCGCAGGCAATTTCGAATAATTTTGAAGCTCTTAATTCATTCACTGTTAGTTTTTTGTTTATTTAATTTTTTATAAAGTTATTTTTAAGATTTATTCAACAAAAGGCACAAAATCATAGAGTTGCCAGTAACAGTAACCCAAATTGAGTAAAAAAACAGTAAATTTTTAATGATGGTTACGTTAGATATTTAAACATTACGATTATGAGATTTATACAAGTTGTAATCTTAAGAATGTTTACGGTTTTGTTAAGCAAGGTGTTACGCACATGCGTCCGCATATATGTTCTAGTTTTATTTTATTGGTAAATTATTTTCTTATCCGATGAAATTTTATAATTAAGTTAAATTTATTGTTTATACAAATACGGTAAACAATTTAAGTTATTTATAATAGTAGCTCGCTAAAAACACAGTTAGGTTGATCTCACACTGGAATCTCTGACTTTTCAGTAGCATGTATTCGAGTTGTTTCGCATTAACACACTTTATCACAAGAGGAAGCTTTAACTTATCAATATTTATCAATACACCCTGTATTTAAAGGAATAAATGAGCATATATGTAGCTGTTCATCGTAATCACAAAGAGGACGACGAACTTTTGTACAGATATTATATCAGCAGTTCACTCTCGCCGAGACAGGCGAGATCGAGTGTGTACAGTGTTCGCGCCTCGTTTTGATTTGCCTCGGTTCGTGACCGATATTTGGACACAAGTCAAATGTATCGCCCGAGAGACATTGCCGAGCGGGCAAGGGGTCTCTGCATATCTAGAAATGTTTTGACAAATGTCCCGGTCAGAGTGAACTACCGAAAATATGAAACGCATATCCTTGAATGCAGGTATAAAAATATTAACAGAAAATAGAAATTTGATTTTCAACACTAAATAATTGATTTACTAATTAATGATCTATTCATTAACAAAGCTTGAACATTTATCTGACTCGTAACGTTTATATGGTTTAAATATCTCAATCTTGTGTAAAGTTATTAACGCTTTTATATTTGGAAATATTGAGTACTAGTACAAAGTTGCAAATCGATTGTCATTTTAGTACACTGTTGCCATCTATATCTAACTATATAACCATGAAGTAATGTTTCATCTTAGATTTCACTTGATAGATACAAACAAAGAATAATACGTATGGACCATATTATTAGCATGGAAGTAACAAGTGTTTATTTCTCAACAGTAGTGTATTGATAAACATAAAAAAGTAATTTTATGCAAACAACTCCAATACACCATACTGAAAACTTAGAAATCGGACGTAGTCTGTTCTAGTGTGAGAACACTCTTACGGCTTTTAAGGAGCCAATCTAATATATAAAGTGACCTATGTTAATGCTGTTAAATCCGCAAAATAATCTTTTTCGTATAAAGTGAATATTAAAATTTTTTAAGGAATATGAAAAAAATTCAAGAAATTAATTTAAATGATTAAAGGATTTAAACGTATCTATGTAACTATTAAAACAAGACCTTCTTAGATTATGTATTACTATGTTCGTTTTAGTAAATTATTACAAAAGTTTAAGGTACTGCAATAGCAATGGTCTAAACTTAAGGAAAATAACAAAGAGCTTCGGGGCAGTCTGGGGTCAAACATTCATTCTCTAGGTCACTGCGGCTTTTAGAAAAAAAAATTTGCGTAAATATTGTAATGTTTTTAAGAATTTTCATTTTTCGTGGCAAAAATCCTCATTTGAATTACAAATACCGATATCTCGAAAACCTTTATTTTTGATTGCTTTAAATTCCGATAAAACTTGTGTTAGAAATGTTTGCCTGAGTAACATTTAATATTTAAATTTTCTTTGAAAAATAATGTAAAGTTTACCTGTTATTTTCCTAAATCTTTTTAATTCAGTATAAAAACACCATACACTTTTTTTTTAAATTAATTAAAAACAATAAACTATTAAAGTCATATCACTTATTTATTGACAATGAATTAGTTTTTAATTTATGAATAATTAACACTTCGTAATTAATAAAATACAATTAACAGAAAAAAATGACAAGCAAACGCGTGTTGTGGCTGGAACCGCGGATTTAAAACTAAAATAAAAATATCATAAAATCGCAGCTTCGCGCCTTCCAAGTTCGTGGTAACTGAGGTTAGTGAATCAGCAGCGTGCTTAGAGCAGCGCGAAGACGACTTACCGAAAGTAGATTCACGAAACAAACTCTTTCGACTAAACCTGCATTTCATTTGTTCAACACTTACCTTTTGCTATCTCGTTCTTAGTATAATTCAATTTTAATGTGCGTGTTGACATATCAAAAAAAAAAAGAAAGCATCAAATTATAATTTTTAGTGAATGAAACGTAGGAGTGAAGGGAAGCGCAGGGGAAGTCGTATTTTTATTCAAAATTGCAAAGTCAAAATTATAAGAACTCGATATTTAATGTACGTAGAGTGATGTCGGAAAATTAACCCTTCAAATTTCCAAGTCGTTTTAAAACTAAGGTGCCTATATAGTAACTGCTTAACTGACGTCTGGTTCAAAGCCCTATAATTTACAAATTTGGCTACTTATGCCAGTTTCAAGGTATGATATCTAATTTACTCTTTATTTAAGATCTTCTGATAGTTTTGTGTAAACTTACATAGCTTAGTTATTAGAAAAGCCTTTAAAAAATCGTCAGAAGTTAACAGACGTCAGGTAAGCAGTTACAAAATAGACCCCTAAATCTTTTATTTAGCAACTTTTTCTCTGACGTCTTGCGTCATGAATTGGATTACTGTGCTATTCATTTATTTTTTAATATTGGCAAGAAAAAGCCTAACCTTAAGATCCGTACAGACTAGTGCGACTTAAACATGCAACATCCAACATTTGTTGGAAGAAGTTATACAACATGTCCACACTAGTGCGACATGTAACTTAATACGTTGGAAGCTGTCATATTTCGAACGAATTCCGTCAACCTGCTTTAGAAGAAAATAAGTAATAAAACTCAGTTACATTTTCACTACAATCTTATTTACCAAAATTAACAAACAAATGAATATCACACTAATCCAATTCATGACGCATGATGTCAGAGAAAAAGTTAGAAAATAGGGCCCTTAGTTTTAATGTTTAACCATCGTGAGCAATTAATAAACAAATATGAAAATATTAATGAAAAAAATCATTCTACAGTACAATATTATAGAATGTAAGATTAAATACACATAAGAGTATAATTTAAATTTCGACAATAACACTTTCGACTTATATTACAGAAAACAACTCATTGAAATACGGTACACAGAACAGAAGACATTTTCGCGTCTAAACCAATCTGTTATAAAACGCGAAGCCCCTCGCGCTTCTGCAGTTGGTCCTCCTCCCCACTCCTCACACCACATCACACGACGCAGACCAGAAAACTACACGCGGTGCTTGTCTTCCTAAGAGATACCGTTACCTTTGATGTAACCTTTCTTCTTCATTTCTTCGACTTCCACTTCCATAATTTCTCCAAGTAACGACCACAACTTGTTAATATTAAATAACACAAATATAAAAATTGAAGGGCAAATTAATGATCGAAACACAAACACAACTACAGCTAGCTTTTAAATCGATTCTTGCCTTTTCAATTAAATATTATGTCGATAGTTAATAATTATTTTATAGATACATTATAATTTTCGATTGCATTCGAATGTGATATATTGATTTCTTATAGATTGTGTCCGTTTCAATTTTTTTTTTATGTTAGCGTCCACGTAATGCATGTCGGTGACGTCATTTGAATATCTGCTCTTAGTTGTTGTCACAGTAGACCCGTAGCACCATGCGTACACGCCTTCTGTCCGCCTTTTAAGACTCAACTACGAATTCTCTTTAACTCAGACTCTATTGTTTCACGAAAGGCAGCACACGTTCGAGTTAGCGTGCTAGTTGGACAGTATAGCTACTCGCACCAGTAACTGTACTATGCGAGTTACTGTCGTGCGAGTTGGTCACTAATTCCAGTGCAAGTTTGGTTTTCAGTTAAGGTGCAAAGATAGTAGCCAGGGTATTATGGTATTCTAATGCCGTCTGCACACGGGTCGTCTGATTCCAAATTAGCCGCGCAACGAAGTTTCTAACGAAAACGAAAAACGAGCCATGTCGAGCCGTGTTTCGTGACTATAGAATTTTTAACAATAGCATAATAGGGGATTTTAAAGTATTTATATGTATGTATGTATTTAAATATTTTTGAATAGTATTTGTGCACAATTATGCTCATAATGTCACCATCAAAAACATGCAACCTAATTGCCCTGCGACCTAGAAACACAGTCGCTCAAAACCAATTTCAAATCAGTTTTGTTTTATCGAGCTTGTGCGTTATCTCACTAACAACACAGTTCCAATCTCATTCGGTTCGGGCAGATTTGGGGCTCGCGTTCCGTCAGTCGACTCATGTGTGGACGGCCTAAGATTGCTATCTCGAATTGCATTCGGGTCTGTTCGGATTGAATCGGGTCTGACTTTCGAGGTACATATAGCATATTACTGGGGCTTTCGTGTGAAGCGATGTAGATTGATGTAGATACTGTCATAGTAAATTTATCACAGATTCTATTCTATCTAGTTTTAAATTTTGTCGCCATGGTGAGACAGTGCCCGTTCGCTTCACTTGCGACAAATACTTCTAATGTATGCAAATGTATTTAAACTTAGATTTAATCGCATCAAACTAATTCAATATGTCATCGATAATCTTCAACATGCGGCTATAGATATTGACGATAAAAGTTCACGATACGCATACCCATACAAATAAAAAACACATGTTGAAAGATCTAACGAGCCGTTAATTGCGATCAAAAGATTATGAATGAAATCGTAAATAAATCTTATGAATAAATCAAATAAAACAATCAGTTTTTTGCATAAATTTATTTCTATTATAAATTTATTTCCACTTTAGTGAGCTGGCAAGATTGTTTTGCATTATATTTGTAAGTAAATGACCTTTATATGAATTCCTTTTTTATTCACTTCTGTTGTTACGTTGGTAATACTGTTATTTATGTTTGTTATTTCTTCCCAAAATTATGATTATTCTTGTCTTTACAGTTTTACCGGTAGTTAAAACTAGTTCGTTAGACAATTCTTGTTCGAAACGGTTATTTTATGAAATGCTATTGTTTTCGTTACGTCAATTTATGTAAGGTTAATTCATTAATATGTTTGTTAGGTTAAATTGTTTAAAAACCGGAAACTGTGAAGGCACGAGGCTTACAGGGTCAGTCTAGTTTTAGTGGGAAGTTTAAACTATAAGTTATGAAATATTTCACACAAACTTCGTCAATAAATAATTTCGTGTACTCTTATTTATTGTTCCTTATTACCAAATGAGTATTTAAACAAATAGTTAATTATCTTAGTTGTATATATAATTATTAATGGTTTTATTGCTAAATATTTCTTTAATTTAACTACTTTAGAATGCATATAATCTAATTAAAATTCCATAGCCATTCACTTTCTCTTAGTGCAACGACTATTTTTCCTTTTTCTTACCCTTGATCTCATTTTACTATTTACCTTTCATTCGCATTTTCTCTTCACATGATCCAGCGTATCCTGTACTCTCTTAAACACTCTTCCTTCATTTTTTCTCAGTATCTGTTTCCGTTCTACTATTGCCTATTCTGAATCTCGCTATTTTCTTGTCCCTCTTTTATCCTACTCTTTCATGTATGTTGGTATCTTATTATCCCAAATGCTTTTGTATCTCTTGTTATATTTCAGTGCTCGATTTTTCTCATCCTTTCCTCATCTCAGTACCTCCACGTCCCTTTTACTCCGTTCCGTTTTCACACTTCTCTCTTATTTTATTCTCATTTCTGTCTATTCTACAGTCATTCTGTTCCTTTCATAGTAAGCTTTTCTCTTTCTCGTTCCACAGAGCTGCACTCTATCCCAAGTTCCTCCTCCTTTTTGCTTTTTTCACCTCAGAATCTTACTCGAGTAAGATTCTATAAGCAATCTTATATATGTCATTATACATCCGTTTGTTGAAAAGGGATAGTATATAATTTATACATATCTTTGGAATGAAATAACATACGAATATAATAAAATAACCATGAAAAATATATTTTGCTTGTCTAACCACATCTCGTTTCTCTCTCACTTTGGAATAAATGAGATGAAAGTGAACTTAACAAAAATATATCGATGTGTGAAAGAAACAGAAATACTTAATGAATGATGTTGGAAAAAGAAACAATATTATTATGAAAAAATTCTAACACTAACACAAAATCTGTGACAGGTAGAGAATGAATTTTAACTAAAAGCGACTTTTGTGTACCACTTTTGAACTATTAACGAACTTGCTAATACTACATACATCAGATTTTATTTCACAAAATCTTGACAGGTAGGGAATAAATTTTATCTAAAATTGGTTTCTGTGTTGTTGCTTCGAACTTGTAAAGCGTTAGAATAAAATTGTACGAGTGACTCGAACTTCACCAAATTGTTTACTGGGTCTGTCCTCTCGCATTTGCTTCTATCCTTATTTTTAGTTAATGCTATTTAGTTCTTAATTTAAGGTTAGGAACCATTGCATTGAACTATAGTTATCTCTCGGACAAAGTGTATTTGACCATTTCTTCCGTCCGGCGTCGCTCTATAATCACAAAACGATTATAAACATTGATGGATAAACATAAAAGGTATAATAATTATATATAATAACATAATAATCTTTGTGTGAAGTCATCCGAGAGGAGTTTATTTTATCTTAGCAGCTGGTTTACCTACAAGTAGATCTTAAAAATCTCTGAGTGCTGTTATTCGTACTCGTATTTCTCGCCTAAACACATACATAGACACACACTTACACTGATTCTTACATTATATAATACACCCGTAAATTTCTAACGTTATTTTGATATAATTACTTTATAAAAGCGGGGTGAACATAATTACCATCCTCAACTCTTTATTTAGAATTAGTGCTGTACATAAGTATTGTGACGAGATAGCTGTGTGACGAGATATTTACACAGCGACGAGATTTTTTTACGATGACGAGATTTTTTTTATCGTTACGAGATTTTTTTGGTTGGTCAAAAAATGAACAAAATGGAAAAAATATATTTCTTTAGTCAGTTTATAGGTAAAATAAATATGGAACGAGTTTAATATTTCAATTTAAAAATGGAATTAAAATTTGAAATGAAATTCAATTCACACAGAAAAGACAGTCGTCGCTTGCGACGGGGGTAAACTCTATTACTCTATAAATTACAGTAATTTACATAAATTACACAAAGAACAATAGTCTCGCAAATATCTGCTGCCCAGGGACCTCGCAATGGCTAAGACCTCAACTGAATTAAAAAATGTCTTTTATAGTCCAAATCACGATAGTTCGGCAGAGACTTATACTTAAAAGAGGTTATAAGAGCGGTATAAATCTATAATACGATAATGAATTTTATCTTATTCGTTTCTGTACACATTATAGAAAAATAAGTAAGTCAATGCTTTTTAGTTATATCGGTAGTTTATACCCCACAACTTGTTTTAAGTATGAGTCGCCGCCGAACTCTCGTAATTTGAACTGTACTACTGTATTACTTTAATATGTTACATTATATATGGTACTCGTAATTTTATATAAGAATCTTTATTAATGTCAGAAAACATAAATTTATGTCAATAAATGCTTGCTATTTTCCGAACTTACTTGAGATCACGTGATTTCATTTTTTTATGCTTTTTTCGATACTTAAGCTGCATTACTTTATATTTATTTAAAAGTTTATATTGTTTAATTTTTCTTAAGACTTCTTACTAGTGTTTGCTCAAGCAGACGCAGTAATAAATTTAAGATTTCTATAACAAATCAAGCGATTTTTACATAAATGTTATATTTAATTATATTATTTAATAATGATCGAAAATCAACTGAGTGTTATTTTTTATCTGGTGCACATCATTATTCAATGGTAGATTTTAAATAAATTTAAATGTAATATTTATGAGAAAAGTAACAGGAAAAAAACTTTCGGCTATTTATTGAAAAGGAAGAACGATTATATTATACGAGTATATATTAAGAAATGTACAAAAACTTGGAGGCATTGAACGTAATTACAACTGTATTCAATGCATGTTTCATGTGCAAGTAATGTCTAAGCCTGAGATAAAACCAGAAGCTGCAGTTCGAAGCGCACAAAGATACTGTAAATTACTTGTTGAGGTTTGAGTTATTTCTACATTAAAATGGTATTGTTATATGATTTATTGTATGTCCCTATTATTAAAACATAATATTGTTAGACAACTACTGAATTACCAGATCTGTAAGCTGACTGATTGGTGATTTTCTCAAGATGAATAATAGTGACTTTAAAAAAATAGTTCGGGGCATACTATAGAAGACATAGGAAACATTAAGAAAAAGGATTTTATTTTCTGAGTTTACTAGTTTGTACCATAAAACTATTGACAGAGGCGGCCATAGGGGGTGGCAAGCAGGGCAACCGCCCGGGGCCTCGCTCTTGTAAGGGCCTCGCATTCTCGCGCAACAACCCAAGTAGAGAAATTCATTACTATATATCTATGTGAATCTCACGCCTCGCTCTTTAGAAATGCCACTAGAATCACTGCGTCTTCTTTTAAGGCATTCATGTACCTTAGTTTAGCATCATTAATATTTGTCGTTTTTGTGCTTTTTAACTTTTATAACGCTTCTATTATAAAATTTTATTTCTCGTCAATTATCATCAAAAATACTTATTTACAATTTATATAAATTATACAAAGAACAAATGCCCGGGGTCTCGCAATGGCTAAGGCCGCCCCTGGCTATTGACGCCAACTAATTGCGTAGATTTCTTGTTTTCGCTCAAAATCAATTGTATCTAGTATTAATTAAACCGAGTTTGGGGGCTATGTCAAGTCGGAATCGAGTTTTTATCTAAAAATGATTTTAATTCCAATTAACATAAAATAGAATGTCTGTATTAACTTTGCATAGAATCTGCTTATGTATTTCATGTTTTAAAAAATATAATATTTTGAAGAGAAAAAATTGCATTGGCCCTTTTAGTACTAAGCTATCTTTTCACATAAACTGAACCAGAATTTTTGACGTAGGGTTTGTTTTAGTTAAAGTCCAGAGATAGGAAAATAATGCTTTCGCACTAAAATGAATAAACTCATATTTATTTATTAATCCATCTATATCCAATAATTCATATTATTTATTATATTAATTGTGTGCCTTTCGGCTTTACAATCTACATTATTATATTTCTTAATGCATTTCATGCTTAAACTATTCTAGACTATTACTACTTCGAATAGTACTATCTGTTTTTTCTTTTCTTGATCCTCTCTTTTCATGTCCCCTACTCCTCCTTTATTTGCACCGTTTCCTGCTTCTCCTTCCTTATTGCCTGTATCTTCATCTATCACCTCTTGCCTTCCTTGTCTCCTCTCGACAAACCCCCTATTATCTTTTCACTATCCTTCCTGCCTTCTCTCTTTGTTTTCACTTCTCCACTTATGTCTATTACAGGCATAAACGCTCTATCTTTACTATTTCCTCTTGACTCTCTTACTTTACTATTTCTTCTTGACTCTCTTCCTTTACTATTTTATTATTGTCTCTATCTCCGTCATCCACCTCTTGTCCTTATCTCCTTTCCGCAAATCCTCTATTTTTCTGGACTGAAATTTAACTGTTTCGTCGCTACTTCTTTCTTTCTCCTGCTTCCCTTCACTGCCTCTTTTAGTACTTCCTCTCATCCAATAATTCATAGTGACTTCGTTGTTAACTTGGGTTTATTCTTTAAATTCATTGCGAACACTATATGAATTCGAGTTCATTTATATCTTGTTATAACAAAGGTAATTTAAATAACCTTAGGTTCTTTCTTCTTTAAAGAAATTCAATTGAGAATGTTTTTATTTAATTTATAATAAGAATTTTGAATATAATTTTAAAATTATGAATTTACAATAAAAATAAAATGTTGAATTTAGAATTTGATGTTGTTTACTTTGAGTTTAAAATTAGAACGTAGTAAGTACAGGAACTATACGTTTTGATACTTTTATCGTCTTTTGAAAATCTTTAATTCTAGTAAATATTATTAATGAACCATCTTCATCTCCTGGACTCCAGTCTCTAGCTAGCAGCTGCGGCCTGCGAGTCTGGGTCCTGGGTGTTCAACTATAAAATCTCTTCAAGTACTAATAATTCAATTTACTTGTTTACAATATTTGCCAGTCACCGTGATGCGCGTGATTAATACAATAGATACGTTAAATTTAATTTGTTGCTCGGTAGTCAACCATTTTAACAATTAAATACGCCGCTATTTTACAAATACCAAAAGAAGATTTTATTAAGTGGAAGTCACCCAAACAGATATTAACATTTTATTAATCATACATATATATACTCGTCTATATATATATATTTGAAATAAAGAAAAAATCATGAACATTTGTATGTATATTTATTAATATTTTCTTTTTTATTATTTGTTCAATCATTTGATATATTACCGCTTCACTATGTTTCAAAAGTTTTAAGTTCGCAAGTTGGCAAACATTAATTTTAAATATTTATTAGTTTTAATATAATATAATATAGCAGAAAATATTATAAAAATAAAATCATATTTCTATTTAGTTGTTTTCCTTTTACATTTACTGCTCATTTTTATATCCTCATTTTTTAGTTGTCGATTTTTCAATTCTTGATTGAATTGAAAATTCATCCATTGGCGTGGTTATTTTATTAAATATCTAAATGTTGACGGAGATATAGCAATAAAAAATTTGAATTATAGTTTTAGCGCTAGAAATGGTCGGTTATATTTGTATGACGTGAAATGCATTTTAACGTCAGTTATTTGTTGAGTAAGTCAGCGCTGTGGTAATGTTTTGTAGCCGTTGGTAGTCGAAATAATCAATTCAAGTTAAAGAATAATAAGTTTTTATTTTATTTAGCCCTGTTACGGCAGACATAATATTGGATTTTTTTTGTTCCTTGAAATAGCTGTAAATAACATTTGATATTTTGATATATAAATATATATACCAGAGCTTTATGAGCTGTAAGGATGGTAACCTTTAAACTTGCCAGAGTTCTATCTTGAATATGCTATCTCTTTTACGCTCTGTTGTATAAAAGAGATAGCAACTAGCGGTTGTGATGTCACATGCATTTGGAATGTTGTACAACGTTGAATCCCTTTAATACTTAAAGAGACAAAATGACTTTTTTAATTGTTAATATCTCCTAATATATAATGAGTTATTAAAAAAATAATGGAACATTTGAGGTTCTAGTAACCCACTTTATCAATATATAGTACACTTTTATAGAAATTAAGACATAGGACACAAGCCCATTTAAAAAGAGGATTCTGCAAGGTTTAAATCTTGACTTATTGGTTTCTATTTTGACAATATCCCAAATGTAATCATTTCATTGTATTGCCTGTCAGAAACAGCGCAAAGGTAATCAGAAAAAAAATAACATTGTGACTGGATGTGCACAAATTTATAACAATAGAAATTGACAAATAATAGTCACTGAACACGACTTGTGGCACTAATTGTGACAAGACAAGAACCTTGAAACTTAGATTTCTTCTTTATCAACCTATACTATGCCTGCTAGATATTTACGTAATTTAAAAAGAATTTAAAAAGAAATGAGCTACTGTTTTCATATTTATTAGTATTATTGTTTATAATCTGTTATTTATTATTCATTTTTAAAACTAGAAAACAAATACTTGTTAGTGAACTATGGTAAGTTAATTGCATAGACTATTGTGCAAATGCAACTGTACTATTAATTATGTTATTACCTAAAATATAAATTAACTTATAACAACGCATATAAAATAGTTCAGTTAGCTGCTAGTTTGGGGTAGGTACTCATATTACGTAAATGCCTTCAGAAACCTAATCTTCTGAATGCGTTTTTTTTTTACAAAACAACCTGTTTGTACGACCGTTGATGTGCCAAACAAATATTATTATTCCAAGTTCACAACCAATTATTTCTATATTTACACCTGAATAACTTTCTTTTATGCAAACTTGCACTGTATGATAATATTTTTTTTACATTTCTTTCTATAGTCGTTGAGAAAGAAATCAGTATATGATAAAGGCAAGAAGCGAACTAAATTACTCCCTGGAAGTAGAAGAAAGAATGCAGTCCCTACATTCGAGTTAGATGACTACCAAAAAGCAGACTTAAAAACAGCTTTTGATTTATTCGATGTTGACGGAATTGGTAAGTGTTAAGTTCAAATTATTCACAGTATTCAGAGTGTCTTCTTTTTCTGTATAAAAATAAGATAACGCCATTGGAATACTTAAAATGTTTTACCTAAAGAGGCAGTCTTGTAAGCTTTGCGCCTACGCTTTCTGCTAGAACTCTGGGATAAAACTTTCAATTAATTTTCCCGTACCTACCAACTACCATCGATTGTTAAACATCTTGAGTATTCTACTTACTGGATTAAAACATGGAAATAAAATTAAAATAGTGCAATTAACAAATGCAGAAAAACTTTATTCTCAGCGCCTGATCAGCATGCAACTATATATTCGCAAATAAATGTATACTGATCAGGTGTTGCATTTTATTTATTTACAAATATAACATTTTAAAATATCTATTCTTTCTATCCTTCTTGCAACCGTCTTCCATCTCAAGAAATGCAGAAAATAAATAATTAAAATAAAATTATTTTAATTATTTATAACAGGAGCCATAGAACTGAGAGATCTTAAGGTAGCAATTAGGGCTCTGGGTTTTGAACCAACCAACGAAGAACTAAGGTCAATGACAGCAGAAATAGAAAAAGATGGAACAGGAAAATTAAATTTTAGAGAATTCCAAGCTTTAATGACTCAAAAAATGTCAGAAAGGGACAACAATGAAGACATCATGAAATCTTTTAGACTTTTTGATGAAGATGATGCTGGTTACATAAAAATCAGGGACCTAAAGCGAGTGGCGGAGGAATTGGGAGAAACTATGTCAGACGACGAACTTCAGGTTAAAAAAAAATCAGTGTCTTCATTATATGGCAACTAACAGCAATATATTTTAAAACACTGTATTAAATATTAATAAACAATTTTGTTTGTTACAGGAAATGATTGATTGCGCAGACCAAACCGGAGACGGAAAGATATCTCCACAAGAATTTAGGGCAATAATTTTAAGAACAAGTTTGTGCGATCCTACACAAAACGATGAATAATTACTTGATTCTTTAAATATAATAGCATTATTTGACAAATTTACTATTTCAAGTACACCAGAAAATATTTCTAAATACTTTACTCCTGAAACATGCAACAGCTTTATCTTAATTAATTTATATCAGCATTTTAGTTTAATGTCTAAAAATCTTATTGTTTTTATATTATTATTCGAATAGAATCAAACCAATAGAATATTAAAGACTTTATATGACATTCTTGTAATTTATTCAAGTATAGTATATAATAATTTATAATATTACATGATGTATAATATTACACGTTATGTAAATTTAAAAATAGATCTATTGTTGGTAATGATTTTTGGCCCTGAATATTATTATAATGATATGTGAACTGGCATATTAAAAATATCCTGCATTTTGTTTATAAAAATTCGTATAGGCCAGAGATTGAATACTGTTTATTGTGAAAGATGTAACTTTAAACTTGAAGCTTATATTATAAATTAGGACTAGATATTGGATGTATACATATGGTAGATTGAAATACATACACTTTGAGGAATGATTCATCAATTCACTATATTTTACATAGTATTTAATACAAGCTAGTCTTCTTCATAATTCTTAGAAATTCATCCTCATTAATTTCACCATCCCCATCCAGATCAGCCTCATCAATCATCTCCTGCAACTCTTCTTCTGTGAGATTCTCTCCTAATTCTTCCGAAACACGTTTTAAGTTTCGGAAACTAATTTTTCCAGTTTCATCATCATCAAAAAGACGAAATGCTTTCATAATTTCCTCTCTGGTATCCTTTTCGGCCATTTTTTGTTGCATTAATTTAACAAAAGTATCGAAGTCTAATTTACCAGAACCATCAGCTTCTATTTCAGATGTCATTTTCTTAATTTCTTCTTTTTTTGGTTCAAAGCCAAGAGCACGAATTGCTACCTTTAGATCTTTTATTTCAATTGTTCCTTCACCTTCAGTATCAAATAAGTCGAATGCTTCCTTTAAATCCGCTTTTTGTTCATCGGAAAGTTCGAACTTGGGAATGGCATTCTTTTTTCTGGATGGCAGTGGTTTGGCACTAACAGGTTTTTTCACAGCAGATGCCTACATAAAAAGCAAGATAAACATACTTTAGGAAACGGTTTTAAGAATTTTTTTAAAAAATTAAGAAAATCATACCATATTTCACTGTGGTTTGGTTTCTGATTTAAACTAAACTAACCCTGTTTCTATTTTATTTACAAATGGCTATCAATGTTTTATCAATATTTAATTAAACAATATGTAAATACTCAAGTTATTTTATTTTGTGATGAATGATAATATTATATCACAATAAACCATCTGTCAGATGTTTTTATATTCCACTCGATTCTTGACTTTTTAATAATCCAGTCAAGTGATCCAGCTGATCTCAACTGCTTTTGTGCAGAGATAATATACTTTTGTGCGATAAGTTCAACCTGATCCAAATAGATGACAGCTTGATTTTTGACAGTCGTAATTTTGTTGGTTATTTGTAGTTATTTGATTAAGTTAATTAAGTATGAATTACATAAACTTTGAGAGTGGTCGAGATAAAGAAAAAGCTCGACAGGAACTTCGTGAAGCCCGAAATGCTCTACTAGAGAAGGTAATTAATTAAAATGAGGTTTTTTTTAAATGCGTACATAACCTAATTGTTAAAAAATATCTAAATAGGCTCGCATTAATGCAGAACGTCGACTTGAAGTACAAGAGAAGTCTCGAGAAAGAGGTGAAGGTACGTGGATGTTGCCTCAGCTTAGTGAAAAGATAGAAAAAGAGTCATCCAAAACAAAAAAAAAATCAAAGAAACACAAAAAAGATAAAAAGAAAAAACACAAGAAGTATAGGAAATCTTCTGATAGCAATGATTCTAATAGTGAGGATGAATGGGTTGAAAAAGATAAATTGCCTAAGAAAAAGAAAAGCAAAAAATCTAAGAAAAAACAACAGCAATCTTCAGACAGTAATGATTCTACAGAGAGTGAGGAGAAGGACATATCATTAAATTTTACTAATAAAAGCGAGAATTCGTCAAGTTTGACTAAGGAACGGGATGATTGGATGACAATGCCAGGTTTGTTAATTTCAAGGCAGTATTAGTTTGAATGAAGTATAAATGTTTAACTATATGTCATTTCTGCAGGGTTGTTACAAACATATTCGCGTAATGATTTAAAAAAGGAAAAGAATGAAGTTAAAGATGTTAAACAAAGTGATGCTTATAAACCTGGTGAAAGTACAAGAGAATTAAATCCGTACTGGAAAGATGGTGGAGATGGTTTGCCAAGTCTTGATAGAAAGTCTGCTTTTAAAAAACCCGATGAAGACAGAGATGAAGTAAGACATACTGCAACAAATTCGTCAAGACGTGGAGGATGGAGAAGAAGCGACTTAAGAAAAAGATCAAGAACTCCAGACAAGCGGAATTATGAAAACAGTCCTCGATTACAATCTCCAGATAAATGTCAACCGCGCTATGAAAAAGCATCATCTTCCAAAATCTACGATAACAAGCAAACCAAGAATTCAGAAACTATAACATATTTTTCAGATAATAAAGGGAATGATAAACGCAATATTTCTGACTCAGATTCCAGCAGTAATGGAGATGAACCTGCAGAACATCAGAGTAAATCCCAGCAGTTTTTAACTGACGAAGAAATGAATCAATTAGCTGCAAAATTAGTTAAAGCTGAAATCTTGGGAAACCAATCTCTAATAACAGAATTAAAAAATAAATTAGAATCTGCTAGAGAGTACAGAAAATCTGCCGCTCAAAATATAAGTCAGAAATCTGAAGATAATAGGGAAAATGCTGTTGTTTTAACACATACAGACTCAAGAGGCATTAGTAGGCCTTTAAAAGCACCAACAACGCAGGACGACTATTATGGTAAAAATAGAAAGAATAAAAAGAAGAAGGTTGATACACATTCAGGTGGAGATAGAGTCAGATATTTTGCAGATGATGATAAACATTCGCTAAAGGATATGGTTAGCTACTATTGGAAATGTATGCCACAAATAAATTTAATTATTTTGTTAATATATTCTTTTATTATAGTTTGAGCGGGAAAGACTGAATACAACGGATGATCAAAACAAACAATTTGCTGAAATTGTGGCTAAGCATACAAATCCTAATGATAATTTAGAAGATATCTTTGCCGAGAAAATTCAAAAGAGCCACTCTGATTCAAAAGAAGATGAACGTAACCGAAGCAGAGCTATTCACGAGCATCAAAAATTATCACGCGCTTTGGAAAGTTGCGAATATTGTATAGACTCAAATCATATGCAGAAACATTTACTTGTTGCAATGGGAGAGAGAGTTTATATTAGCATACCTTCCAAAGAAGGATTACAACGAGGTCATTGCTTAATCGTGCCCATGCAGCATGTAACGTGCTCCACGTTACTTGATGAAAATGTATGGTCTGAAATACAGGTAAATTGATTTATTATCATATTCTTGTTTTATAATACACTCGTGTAATGTTGTAGTGTCGAGCGAAAATACGACTGTTGCCACTGCAATGTTAAAGCTAGATCTTTGTTTTAATTAAGATAAATTTTTATTTACAGTCATTGAGGAAAGCTCTAACCCGTATGTTTAGATCACGTAAAATGGATGTCGTTTTCTTTGAAACCGCCATGTTTTTACATCGTTCGCCACATATGGTTATTGAATGTATACCTGGGCCAGAAGAAAATATGGAATTGATTCCTATGTATTTTAAAAAAGCCATTCTAGAGTGTGAAGGGGAGTGGTCGCATAATAAAAAACTAGTCGATTTAAAGGTAATATATCAAATTCATATAATATGCACAAATGTAGCATTTAGGTAACATTTATGTAAAATGTACAATGAAATGATGAGTAAATGTCTTATACCTAGTTGTATGTTAAAGAATCATATATAATTTCGAATTTCTAAAAATATGTTGAAACAATTACTTTTCTTATTAGGGACGTGATGTAAGAAAAGCAATTCCAAAAGGCTTAGCCTATTTTTGGG
This sequence comes from Panorpa germanica, assembly GCA_963678705.1. NCBI lineage: Eukaryota > Metazoa > Arthropoda > Insecta > Mecoptera > Panorpidae > Panorpa > Panorpa germanica. Next base: position 8,240,972 of record OY783206.1, on the reverse strand, counting down.
TAGATTTTGGAGATGACTCAGGGTTTGCTCATGTTATAGAAGAGCAAGAAAGGTTTCCAAGATCTTTTGCGCAGGTGCGGTGTACATAAAGATTAAAAAAAAGATAAATATTTTAATGCTGTATTTTTAATACAAACTTATTCTTTTTAGGAAATTATTGGTGGTTTGCTTGGCTTGGAACCAAGATTATGGAGGCATCCAAAGAAACAACATTTACCAATTCAGAAAGTTACAGAATTTGCAGAGATGTGGAAACCATTTGATATAACATCTACATAACATTATGAAGCATTTTTAATTAATAAATAATCATTGAACTGAACAAATTAAATATATTGTTTAACTTTCCCACCTGTTAATTAAGGTGCAACAAATTATTCCCATGCGGCGCTGCAATCGGAAATTACTTATCCAATATGGTGCGTACTTGTTGTTGCTTTAATTTTATGCAGTTAGCAATTATTAATTTAACGAATTAAAAATATAATTAAGTGTTAAGGTAAGCATTATAAGTTGCTTTGTTATTTATTAGCTTAATTATATTTTAATAATCTTTTTTTGGCTAAATTATGTGGATTAATCCGTTATAATCAGCTGTCAATGTGGCTCATAAAAAGAAGGTGTTTCTGTCAATAAAATTTGTTTTATCGAAGCTTCAGATAATTAGTCTGTCAAACAAAAATTAGCTACTAAATGTATATATCGATTTTCTTTTAAATTTTAAGCATTTAATATGATATATCATTCTATGTATACACATTATATATGATTAAGCGTAAAAATATCATTAATTTTATTTATGATGCCTATAAATCAAAACCTAACCTAACTTACTAGATAGCTTTCCTGTAAACAAAATATATAAAAAGTTGTTTAATTCTTATTAGAAAAAATTGATTGACCTACATATTACCTTGTAAAACATTTATTTCATTGGATTTATAAAATCGAAATAAATTTTCTAAATGTCGAATTCTAGTTGAAAAAGTGTTACAAACATTCTTTGCATACTAAGTATATTTTAAAAGCGATAAGAAATGTAATTGTGTTAAATAAATTACTATAAGGGATCGTAAATAATTTTTCACATTTTATTATAATAGTAGTGTTGAAAGTGTTCATAATATATAAAAATCTTTTCTGTAATATTTTTATATATTTACAGAAAAACAACAAAAATGTTTACAAAAAAGAAGAAGAAACCTCAAATATCACCTCCGAGTAATTTTGAACATCGAGTTCACACAGGTTTTGATAAAAGGGAAGGAAAATATGTTGGTCTTCCATTACAATGGGCATCTATAGTGGGCAATAATCAAATCTTGAAATCGACAAATCGTCCATTACCCTTAGTAGATCCGTCAGAAATTACACCAACAGAAATACTTGACTTGAAAACAATAGTACGAGGAGATCATAAAATATCCGACCAAAAACCTGTGCAGCCTCAATCACACCCACAACAACAACATCAGCAACATCAACAATCAAATCAAAATGGTTTAATTTTGCCTAAAACTTCTAACGTAGCAAGATCCAATTCACTTAGAAGTTCTAGTCCACCTAGAATGAGACGAGAATATCGAGCTAATGTACCACCATCTGTACCAGAGGAACAAAATGTACCTCAATATCCATCTATACGGCGAGAACAATCTGCATATGCTCAAAAGCCTTCTCATAATAATCAGGATTGGACTCAAAGAGATGTAAATCAGCCAACATATCAGAACCATGCCATTAATACTGTTAATGGTAATAATCTACCGCCTCCTAATATGAATAACGATATAAATATGGCATACAGATCACATCCGTCTCCTGCTGGTTAGTACCTCTTAACAGATTTTTTTTAAATTTCATTGAATTATTTTCTTATGGATCTGATTAATATAAACATATTATTTATTTGTAATTGCAGGATCTATGAATTCTATTCCTCAAAGACCGTTATCTCAAATCAGTCAAACAATTTCAACGACAGGACCTTTGATACAACATCCTCCTCAAAACGTTTCTCAAATGGCCCAAATAAGAAGTGCAGATCAAAACCAAAATGTTCAAAATAATAAAACAAATTCACGGGCTTCAAGTTCGAGCGGTGGAAATGCATCTATTGGTCATAATCCACAAGCTGCTCAAAATCCGCCAAATCCCACTTCTGTTTCAAGTGCTGGAAAACAAGATCAAAGACTGACTCATGAACAAGTAAGATTTTTCTTGGAAGATATTTATTACTGCTATAGTGTTTGTTATTATTATTTTAAACATTTGTGATCAGAATCTTAAGAAGAATGCTGAATATTTATGGTCGAATAGATATTTATAATATCGCATTTTTCAGTTTCGTGCTGCTTTACAAATGGTTGTTTCCTCTGGGGATCCTCGTCTACATCTAGACCAATTTATGAAAATTGGTGAAGGTTCTACAGGAACAGTGTGTATAGCTACAAATCGAGAAAATGGTCGACAAGTTGCTGTTAAGAAAATGGATCTTCGTAAACAACAACGTCGTGAATTGTTATTTAATGAAGTCGTTATCATGAGAGATTATCATCACGCGAATATTGTAGAAATGTATGACTCATTTTTGGTTCAGGATGAATTATGGGTAGTCATGGAATTTTTAGAGGGTGGTGCTTTAACAGATATTGTTACACATGCTAGAATGGATGAAGAGCAAATCGCAACTGTTTGTAAACAATGTTTAAAAGCTTTACAATATTTACATGCGCAAGGTGTGATTCACAGAGATATTAAATCTGACTCAATTCTTCTGGCAGCTGATGGTAGAGTTAAACTTTCTGATTTTGGATTCTGTGCTCAAGTGAGTCAGGAATTACCTAAACGGAAATCGTTAGTTGGTACACCATATTGGATGTCTCCAGAGGTTATCAGCAGATTACCTTACGGTCCTGAAGTTGATATTTGGAGTTTGGGAATTATGGTAATTGAAATGGTAGATGGGGAGCCACCATTTTTCAATGAACCACCTCTACAAGCGATGCGACGTATTAGGGATATGCCACCACCAAAATTAAAAAATACACATAAAGTGTCACCACGACTACAAGGATTTTTAGATAGAATGTTGGTTAGAGATCCAGGACAAAGAGCTACAGCTGCTGAATTGTTACAACATCCTTTCTTAAGACAAGCAGGGACTCCGGCACTGTTGGTACCTTTAATGAGAGGAGCTAGACATAGTAATTGCTAAGTTTGTAAGTATTTATAACCATATATACTATATTATTTAACTTAACGTAGGATCGTACATTTAATGTTTATTTTTGAGCTTATTATTTGTCAACAAGAGATTTTATTTTTATTTACTTATGCAATAAGGATATATTTATATATATAACATATTTAAGGAAGGCTATTTTCCGAGAAATAATCTGACATCGTTATTAATATTTTATACAATGACTGGCAAACTTAATATTTAAAAATTGTTTCGAAAATTTCTATAAACGCGTTGATTTTTGAACGCTATTGATATTTAATCATAAGGGGGCTATATTATTTGAATCTGTAAAGTGGGTGGTAGGCTCTAAAACTTTCCGGCTAGACCGAAGACTTTTGGAACATATTGATCTATTAGGGATCAGAATATAATACAATAGTTCGATCTGGTTTAATTTAACGTATAGTTATATATTATATAATGCCAAGTTTAATTAAATATTTTCTGTTTTATTTTTATATAAACATTTAACATAGAAGTATACAAAATGCTTTTGTTATAAATTATTTAATTTTTTTTTATTACATTAAATACAATATTTAGATGTATTTATCGAATACTTAAATAATGTAAATTATATATAACTATTAATATTTGTCTTATTAAATGGGATAGAATTTATGTATCATTGTTATTGGAGCTAAATTTTGCATATTTCTAATTAATGGGATACTTTCTCGTATCAACAAAAACGCTATGGAAAATTGCAATACCACAATTACATAATTTTATCTCATTTTTATTACTTTGTATATTTTAATATATCGACTATACTACGTAACAGCAGAATTAAAATATAAAATATTGAAGTTTAATTTGTATTATTATTGGTATAATATAAATTTTGTAAATACATTTTTTCATCATCAAAAATTACAAATTAAATTGAAAATATAACATAAGTTTTGAAACTGTAATCCTTTAGGTTTTATATAAATTTTACGTTTTCATAATGCTGTTACTAGTACATTCTTCTTAAACTTAATTTAAATGTAGAGTACTGACATATCCAAAAACCGTCCGAATAATTATTAATTATATATGATAATTAGATAGTGCCTTTTCGTGATATAAAATATTTGAAAAACAGTTATTCTTAGATTGTGCCTTATTAATTAAAAGAATGAGCATTTTAAAAACATTTGGAGATAATATCAAATTTTGTAAATAATTAAAAAAACATTTTTGTGTTCTTTTACTGAAAAAAAAAAAATACATCACGTTTCCATCAGAGATAATTTCCATTTGTTGTTAGAGAAAAATATATATTGATGTTAGAATATTTACTAAATCATAAATTTATAAAGAACATTTTTTATTACATTCAAATTTTACTGGCGTGTTATTACTTAAATTTAATAATGTTCTTATATTAATGTTAGTTCAAATTATTTTGCTAGTAATATTTGTGCAGCTAAAAGTATTTAATTCCGTGATAAATGACAATAAATTGATATAACCATAAAAGTTAAATTGATTGGATATTTATAAAATTATGTATTAATTATTTTTATTATAACCAAAGCATTCCATTTTATCTGTATTACACTACACTTTTAAATACCTAAGTTAAGTTTTATTAATTTAAGGAAATGTATCTTGTAAAGCAGCTATTAATTAATTATAATATAATACAACAAGCATGCTTCTTTATTTACAGAAAGTACATATGAGACTTTGTATTAGATGTAGAAGTATATAGCAAAACGAGGGTAGGTGTGCTTTCGGGTTCGAATTCCACATCGCCGCTGTTATGTTATTAAGTTGATTATGTTGTAAAATGTAATCCTTAATATATTAAGCAGTGCTGTTTACACAAAGGCGGCTTAAGCAATAGAAAGTAACATCTAGTACCCGTAATTAGAAGGGAAGCGGTTTTAATTCAGCAAATTGAGACTAGATACAATTGATTTAGCTTAAAAAAAGTTATTTCAGATGGTATGGAAGATAATTTGTGACTAGATTACAATTATTACAACTTCGTGTAAAGCTAAAAGAAATTTAAATAGACAAATTTATATTTTGTCTAGTGCCATAATTATATTTTGTTTTAAAAGTTTGTTAAAAGTTTTCATATTTCATAAATGAGGTTATGACAAATAGATGGCAGATCTGTCAATCTTGTTATAGGTTATGTCGGTGAGAAATGTCAAACAAGTTCATAATCTCAATTAATGATATCCTTCAATTTTATTATTATAATTAAGTTTTAATTTATTTAATAATGTTACGATCTTGTTTACCTAAGATTATCAGAACTGAGCATTTGTCAGTTCAATTATTAAGGGCATTAAGTACTAAAACTGTTAAATGTGATGCTGAAAAAGAAAAGTGGATTCATCCTATAGGTTATGATACTGGAATTAAAATATATAATTGTGTTGCGAAAACAAAAGTTCCACTTATTTTACGAAATAAAAACATAGCAACTTGGTATAGTTGTGGACCTACAGTGTATGACTCTACCCATATAGGTCATGCAAGTTGTTACATCAAATTGGATATAATACAAAGAGTGTTACAGGAACACTTCCAAGTAAAGCTTATAACTCTTATGGGAATTACGGATATAGATGATAAAATAATTACTCGAAGTAGAGAAGCTAAAGAAACACATACAGCACTTGCTAAGCGATATGAAAATGAATTTTGGAATGACTTGGAAGCTTTCAATATAAACCTACCACATGTAAAAGGCCGAGTAACAGATTATATTCCAGAAATTATACAATTTATAGAAAAACTTTTAAAAGATAATCAAGCTTATGTATCAAAAGATGGATCTGTTTATTTTAAAACTTCTCAATTCAAAAACTATGGTAAATTACAAAATTTAAGTCTCCAAAGTGAAATAGTTGATGGAAAAGACTCATCTTTTGATTTTGCATTATGGAAGAGTGCAAAACAGGATGAACCTAGTTGGGAATCACCATGGGGATCTGGACGTCCAGGTTGGCATATTGAGTGTTCAGCTATTGCTAGTTTTTTGTTAGGAAATGTTATTGATTTTCATGCAGGAGGAATAGATCTAAGGTTTCCACATCATGAAAATGAAGAAGCACAATCTTGCAGTTATCATAATTGTAGACAATGGGTGAACTATTGGATTCATACAGGTCATTTGCAGCTAAAAGAATCTGGAAAAATGTCGAAATCTCTTAAAAACACAATATCTGTGAAAGACTTTTTAACTAAGTACAATAAAAATGTGTTACGTACAGCCTGTCTTATAAGTAGTTATAGGTCACAAATGGATTATTCTGATGAGGTTATGGAGAATTCTGCATCAGTGTTACATAAAATAACTTCCTTTTTAGATGACTGTAAAGCATATACATCAAATTTAAAACAAAAAGTAGCAATAGATGAAGTATTGTTGCTCTATCAGATTGATAAGTGTCAACAGCAGATAGACAGTTCACTAAGAGATGACTTTGATACTGCAAAATGCATTTCTGCATTGAGTGATTTAATATCAGTCACAAATAAAACCATGAATAGTGGACGCATACAAGAAGTTAAATATCAAATTGCAGAAGGGACTGCTGTTATAACAATGGTTTCTAATTTTGTAACAGAAGTAATGGAATTGTTCGGATTAGACATAATTAGTTACAGAAAAAATGAAGACATATTAAACCTTATCATAAGCTGGCGTAATAAAATTAGAGAATTAGCTGTTATTACAAAACAAAAATCACTTTTCCAAGTGTGTGATGAAATTAGAAATGGTTTAAAAGATGTTGGAATTGAAATTAAAGATCATGGAACTAAATCAAGTTGGTCTTATACTAGAAATTATATAATGAGTCCAAAAAAAATTGAGGAAAATAATAGTATAGACAAAATATTAAATGCTGTTGTAAATAAATGGAATACTATTAAAGAATCAAATGATATTAAAAAAGAAAAATCACTTTTTGATGCATGTGACAAATTTAGAAATGATTTAAAAGATATTGGAGTTGAAATAAAGACAATGCAACTAGAATCAAGTAATAAATAAATTAAAAGAACAAATATTATTTTATTCTCTTTATTGTATAAAATTGATAAGTTAAATAAATATGAAAAAGCTGTTACATTAACTTTAAGTATATTATATCTTTCTATGATTTTACTTCTTAATAATGTATTTAATTATGCAAAAAAAATGTTTTTTTTGAACAAATTGGAGTAAATGCTTGTTTGTTTATTTGCTGCCAGCGGGTCTTTTGTTGTCTGATAAGTTGGACCAATCAGGAACATGAGGATTCTTAGCGTACATTTCTTTAGTTAGACAACGCGTATTGATAACATCTGTAGCTCCATAAATAGCACCTATAAGTAAACAAATAGTATTTGAAATTGCTGTAATTGAGATAAAACCTGCGATCATGTTCATCAGGAGGGCTATTTGATGGTTACCTCCAAGCCAAGATGTGTAATTCGCCTTAGCAGGTGCGTTGTGAAATTTAAATACTTTCGTAGCTAATTTGTCTTTATACAAGTTTGTATTAGCTAACCAAATAAGTTCAGCTTTTAGTCGTGGTTTAAGTCCAAGACACATTGCACCACCTCCGACAAGGAATATATTCTCAGCTAGACCCTTTCGCATATCAACAGGACACTATTTAAGTTTCAAAAGTTAGAAAATTGGGAAATAATTTCAATTTTTGTAATTAATCATTTTTGCTACTGACATTGATTATGGCATCAAGAATCATGTTACCGAGACTCATATTGTCATTATCTCTGGGAAAAAGTTCTTCGAAAGCAGTTTCTCGAATTTTTCCACTTATATTCAAAACTTGCTGACCGCCCATGGGATATTCAACAGACGGAGGTTCTGGAGGTGGAGTATCTGATAGATATTGATTGGCACGATCTAAGTTCGTAACGAAGCATGTCCTCACTATATTAAACATTTAAGGTTGTTTACTTGCTTCAATAACAAAATATATTTGGAGCAAACAATAATATACCTTTTATATCTTCCAAATAGGTCTCGGTTAAGTTTACTCCAGGTTTAATTTGTGGCTCAATTTCTTTGCGAATTCTTTCATGAACACTTGCTGCTGAAATTGGCTGCGCTTGCCATGCACGAAGAACTGCAATTCCGCTGTATACTGGAATACAAACTGAAGCAGATATTTTAGAGATAAATCACTAATGATTTAATTCATTTAAGAGAATACGTAAAATATTTACCAGCTTCGCGATATCCCAAATCAATAACTAAGGCTGTGTCCACTGCTAACGTGCACAGAGAAATCAAATGGGATGGTAAAAATAATACCCCTGATACCTAAAACAAAATATATTTTGTATAATTGCTTCAATTTGAATTTAAAAGAATTTTAACATACCTCAAAATGGCAGAATAGAACTTTGGCTAAAGTTTCTCGCACTATAGTAGGACATAGTAGGCTTTCTACTATGACCGATTTGCGATCTTTTGGACTTACTAATCCGTACCTAAAAGTTTAGTTTTTGTTATATCTGAAGAAATATTTTTTATAAACAATTATTCAAAATTAAATTGACTGCGAAAGTATATTACCTAAAGCAAAGAATTTGAACAAATTCAACTAATGCATCATATAACTGTTCGGGCGTTTTATAATCGTAAACCTTTTTTATATTACCCGTTTTTTCACAAAAATATTCCGATGGTATTATACATCTTGGTGATGATTCGCCAGCAAATCCAAATCTTAAAAAATATAATTAAAAGAATTAGAACGAAATTATAAATGGAAGTAAAGTATAACCTAAAAAATACAATAACTAACTTTGTGTAAGCACTTCCAATATCAAATACAACAGCTTGTTTTTCCTGTATAATACTTTTTCCTTCGTATAAAGGCATCTTAAATTATTTAATTGCTAAATTAATTACAAAAATTATATCTGTCAAACGAAATATGTCAGACTCAGAGATAATGTCAGACATTTGACATTTCTGAAAGTACCTCTATTTTGTTACTATATTTTTGTCGTATGGTAACACTTGAAATGTTATGTGTTTTGTTTAATATAATTCATATTATTATGTAAGTTTCCTAAATTTTCAAGTAAGGAACATATTCTTTTTCCATCAGAAATGATAAAGAAATGAGTTTTGCAGGTTTTAATAACTTGTTATCATTTTGTGTTAAAAATATTTTGTGGTTTGGGTAAGTAAAAATTCATACTTTGAGGTTAATTTAAGTTTATTTGATTTTAAAATAATTTATGGCAGTTATAGAGGACGCCATAGAACACATTATGATATTCTAAAGCTCTCAAAAAATTGTACAACAAAAGAAATCAAAGAATCATACATAAAACTATCGAAACAAGTAAGTGAATTTTATTTGACCCCTATACGAAGAGTTGATTATTATCGTAACATGATGTAAACTTTAGTGTCACCCCGATGTAAACAAGGACAAAGAATCGCACGAAAAATTCGTGCAAATAGGTGAAGCATACAGAATTTTAAGCAAGCCACGTTCGAGGACGCAATATGATATTGATCTCTCTTCGGTTAGAAATAATAGACACATAGTAAATCCGTAAGTTATTTCTATAAAATTCTGTAAATACTTTAAATAGTTTAGATATTAATAGATATTTAAAACAAACACTGCTACATTACGTTGACAGTTTATGATTTGGTTCCTAGATGGCTCATATTAAGCATTGCTATATTTACTTATAAATAACTTAATTAAATAGCAAACGGATATTTATATATTTTATTGTCTATTGAGAGTATTGGTTTTCATAAATTTATAATTTTTTTAATTTATTAATTAAAAAATTATTGCATTTAGTATACGAAAAACATGGGAATCCCTATCAACAAGTTGAAATGCTTGATAAAATAACTTCTGGCAATACCTTGTATCATAAAAGCAAATGAAATGTAAACTTGTTTTATTTCAAAGAAAATTCAAATCTGTTTAGCGTATTTTTTAGTATAAGCTATGTTTAATAATTATATGTTGTTTGAAATATCGTTGATATTAAAGATTAAGACACATTTCAAGAAGTTGTATATGAACTACACTGCTGTCTAATAAATATACAATTACATGCTGTTGTGTCGTTATTTTTTTTATCTCGTTTTGATTTTAGATCGTATAATCCATGGCACGATGAATCGATCTTCACGTTCCGAAGCCGCGCACAATACCAAAGTGGACCTTACTACGGATTTAATGGAATTAATAGACTACCAAATAGCTATATTGTGGTAATTTGTTTAATTGCCGCTTCCTTAGGAATAGCCGTGGAGGTATACATGATTAAGTAGGTACAATTTGATTATAGAGCTAGAGTGGCCCCAACAAATAATTAAATATAAAAATAAACCAGTGGATCCATACGTGTATTAAAATCGTGATCCACATTTAGAAGTTCTCAAATAATATATAATAATACATGTTGTTATTATTATTTTTAAAACATATTACAATTAAAAAAGTCCAACAAAGTCCAAAGTTTCAATTAAAATGCAAATTTTAATGCATTCCGACGATTTGCCATCTCTTTTATACAACAAATACGCTTACAAGTGTGTGTGTGATTTAGTACTAACAGCTGAGTTGTGTATTTCATGAAATATTATATTATGAAGGTTTTTAAAAAGGAAAAATAATCTTGATTACTTATTTCTTCTGTGACGTATTGAAACTGAAATCAAAATTTGTATAGCTATCAAATTAATTAATTAATCAAATGCGAAACGAATTCATATAGAGTGCAGTGACATATGAATTATATTGAGTTCTTTTTTGTGTTTATGATTAGGTGGAAAAATGATATGTTATTTTATTGCTGATTCTCAATTATAGAAGCGCATCTCGTCAAAGCAGAGTTGATATGGATCGAAAGTCATCAGAAGCTGAAAATCAGCTACAGTCTGCTAGGTCAGAAGCCAAGTTATATGGAAAGGATGCTCAAATAGAGCGAATGCGTGCTAGACTTGATAAACAGCCTTATTATAAGCAACCAAAAGTACCCGCTGCTGTAGTTGTGCCAGACGAAGGTATTAAACCCGGCAGTAATAATGTAGAGGAAAATAGTGATACTGGAAACTTTGTAGTTATGGCAAACGATAATGATGGTGAAAACGTAGGTGTGAATGTTCAACTTGTACAAAATGTCCATAAAGATGAAGAACAAAATAAAAATGTAACTTCAATACACAAGGAGAAGAGAAGAGAAAGCGATCCGAAGAATATTCTTGCGATTCCAACAATAATAAATAGCGAGAGTATTGTCAATCAGTATGCTGGCGAAGGCGTGGGACAATATACACCTTTGTTTATGTATGATCTTGAAAAAATTAAGTACAATGAAGAAATTGACGATTACTTAGAGTATATATACAACTTAGACGTGATGGATTAGAATAAAATCTACTAAAACAATTAAAAAATAATAGAAAATAAATTTAGTTTTAAAAAAATCGAAAAATTATGATAAGTTGTTAAATATATTTAGTTTTATTTTAAGAAAAGTAAATTGTAAATAATGTATGTCTTTTTATTTTTGTAGAATTTTTATTATACTTTTTTAGTGTATTATAAAAAATTTGTTAAACCTTTAATTAAGTATATTATTTATAAAAACGATTATTTAAAAATTAATAACAAATTGAAATTTGTTGTATAATATATATTATTAAAAATTATTTTCTTAACATGTAAATAGAAATATATTTTAAATTATACTCTATAAAATGGTTTGTTTCTTTACTTGTATTATTTATTATGTTTTTCTGTTAAGTGATGTAGGATATGGAAATAAAAATTAAATTTCTGCTGCTGTGCTCCATTTAATATTAATAACCAATACAGGAATCCCTTACTCGGTGGCGATAGTGTATAACCTGAGCCTTTAATTTGAATCTATATCTATTATAATAAATAAACGCTATCTTAACTACAGACACAATCCAGATTTTCTTACAGTGCAGTACTTATTTTACCTGCAAAAGAATATTTAAACTAAGTTGAACAATTTCTGTTCTTGGTGTGGGGCCCATAGCATTTGCTACTTCTACTATATGGCTAATCCAGCACTGGTACAGGCTCATCGTCAGTATCACGATGGCATCCACGTCTTTCGCGTGTTAATTATGATTGTAATATTTTAGAATTTCTATACGTGCAAAAATTTGTTATTGAAATACCGAAAAAATTCTCAGTGATTCATTTATAGTTACTATATTTGCTAATACGTATGTGTTCACATTGCAACACGGAAAGCAGTCAACGCATTCTATTTAATGAGTGAACCGTAGAAGAAAAGGGAAGCGGAGGAAAAAGTATGCAGCGTTATCTTGTATATATATGTCTTTATTATTAAACCCATCAGCATTAAAACACGGGTTGCTTTCTGAACTAATGCATTTAGCTTTTGCCTACGTTCCATTCATTAAACAGAATCCGTGTCTACTTTCCGTGCTGAACTGAACAGACGCTTACCATAAAAATCTATATAACGAAATTATTGTGTTGAAAAGAAATCCTTGCTTTTCTAAGCAATTGAATGTAAATATTATGTTATTGAAGTAGTTATGATTTCAGGCGTCGGTGTAGTAATATGAAAAAAACTTTTTTGGTATATAGCTACACTCTTGGGCGATTTCTACGTCTGGGGGTCTCTTTACATCTGGCTAATTTCCCTTTCGCCTGTAGCTGCAGCTGACTAATGAATAATTGGCTTGGACTCATATATCCCGTCACAATTCCTACATAAAAAAACTCTTGTCCATAATTAACAAAACTAATAACTTGTCCATAATTAATAACTAAAAACAATTAAGTTTTAATGTTCTACATTAAAGAGTTGCGATTAGATAAAATAATAGTAGGTAACAACAGTCTTTTAAAATCATCACTGTTTTAAAAACGTAGCCCAAAGAATCTTACTAGACTTTAGCGCTAATTTTAAAATATTCTTTGAATAAAAATTTACAATACTCGTAGAATGCATTATGTAAAATTAAAACTTAAGTGTACTATTTTAAGAATGAGTATTTGTTGTTCTTAAAAAAATATTTCGTATATCATATTATTTATAGGCTTTTATAAATTAATTTTATAATAAATTATAATTTGTATATCGATTCAACATGCTTTTTCCAATCCTCTGATATAATATCATCAGGTAACACTAATTATTAAATGAATATTATTCTAATCAACGTGTAGTACGTAATTTTATTTAAAATATATTACAATTTATTAAAAATAAATTGTGTTTATGTTTTTTACGCATTTTAAGTAAAAGATATTAACGTCATGGTTCGAAAGAAACACATGTAATAACTTGATTTGATTTAGTTCAGTTTTTATCATATTTGAGTTAATGTAAAAGTTTTTAATAACTAAAAGAAAACAATATAATTATAATTATTAATATATATTTCATTATATACATTTATAATAACAAACATAATAGAGGAAAACAAATTTTTGTACCATTTATAATATAAGTGTTAAACATAAACATAACCTAAAATTCAACAAGTGTTTTTAATTTTATTTCAATGAATATTTTTGTTTTTAATCAGTTATTAACTGAGCATTATAGTTTTATAAGTTAAAGTGATAAGTAAAGTGTTTTGTGCTGAAAAAGAATGTGTGCTTCAATATGAGGCATATTAACTTAACTAGTAAGTGTTTTTTTTTTGTACAATATTTTACATATTTTGTAAACAGTGTATTTTAGTTTAGCTACTTTTTGTATTGTGAAAAACTAAAATCATTAGTTGTAGAAATTTAGTGGCTTGATTTAGTCTTTGTATATTTAATTATACTTTTGAATAGTAATCAGATGCTGCTTTGTGATGTATTCTTTAAGTCATAATAAATCAAAATGGATAAAATATTAAAGTGTAATACATAAGAAACAAGTACAGGCTTGTTTGTTCTTGCGCGTTTAAAAAAGATGGTATACTCGATCGTCGAATTTTTAATTACATATTTACAAAGAGACCGAGTGGCGCATTCTACAGATAATAAATATCTTTTTTAAATTATTATAGGTAATAAAATTTTACTTTCGGAAAAATGAAAATAAAATACGAAAATATTATGCTTTCAATTATTTGTGTTAGCAACATTTTTTATTATACTACACTAAGCTAAAAAATAGTGTATCTTATTAATTTTTAACCTATTTTTTAACTACTGTGTTCTGTTTGCGACTGTTAGACCACCGCTGTTGTTTCAAAAAATTCAATTTAATAGAAAAAAGAATATTGTGTCGTTTATGAAATATCAGTTCCTATATAAATAGTGTATTAAAGGTATTGTCATAATAATTAAAATTTAACCTGCCTTTAGTAGAGCTATAATCTTATTAATTTAATTGTAGGGTTTGTTCACAATTATAAAGCTGGTTTCACAATTTTCTGGACGTACATTGTCACACAAGTGTGAGGTGAAGCAGGGGCAAAAACTTGTTCGCCATTTTCTTCGTATTCTTCATACGGCAACGAAAAAATGCATTCATATCCTAATCTAGCAGCAGCTCTAGCGGAGTAGAGGCTTGTGCAATCAATTCGCATCATTTGGGCACCATTTTGAATAGCTACCTCTCTGAAAAATTATATTTTAAATAAACATTTATCTTTGACCCACAAAATATCACAAATCATTAATGCATAAACTACGTCGCCACTGTGCAGTTATCTATATGAACTTATTTAGTGGTGGGGATTATTCGTATGAATGGGTTCTTACCTAGATTGGTCAGTCAAAGCTTTGGCAATTCCCCGCCCTCTCCACGATCCATCAACACTTAAAATAGCTATGTTCATAACTCGGGAGACTTCGGGGAATTTCGTGAATAAGTCACCATCTCTATCAACGATGTACAACAAACGAAGGATTTTTTTGAATTTAGGGTGTGAGCAATCTACCGAGTAGTCTTCCTTTTTACTTGTCTAAAAAAAAAACATGGAAAATTATCAATTTTGTTGTTGTGTAGATTTTCATTCACATCGTTTGGAATATGAATTTTGAATTATAAAATATTTAAATTTAATATTTAATTTTTAAATTTCTGGTCCGTATCAAGTAATCAGACTCTTAGGCCGTCTGCACACGGGTCGACTGATTGCAAACTAGCCACGAACGAAGTTTCCAACGAAAACGAAAAACGAGCCATGTCGAGCCGTGTTTTATGACTCTATAGAATTTTTAACAATAGCATATTAGGGGATTTTGTTGTGTCGTATTATGAGGTATGTATGTATACTATTATGTATGTATGTACGAGTATAATACTTTTGAATAGTATTTGTGCATATCTCTGCTCATGATGTCACCATCAAAAGCATGCAACGTAATTGCTCTGCGACCTAGAAACACAGTCGCTCAAAAGCAATTTCAAATCAGTTTAGTTTCAATCGTGCCGTGTGCGTTCTTTCACTTACAACACAGTTCCATTCTCATTTTGTAGAAGTATACATAACAAAACGTTGTATATTAGGTAAAATTGTTTACGTAACCGGTAATTATTGTTATGTAAGATACATCTTAAATACACGTAATTGGTTTTTAGCAGGAATACAATTATTTATCAAACTCACCTCTTTATCTATGAGATTATTGAGGCTAACTCCAATAATTTCCCCACTGTCACTTACAGCCATAAGGGAATGCCCTTCTTCCAAAGTTTCTAAAGAGTAATCCTCCAATTCTTGACACCTTCAAATATAATTAAATTATATATATTATAATTATATGCAAGAAATTTTCTTTATAACTCATTTTTAATTCATACCTTTCAGTTTTATCTTTTCCTAAAAGGTCCAAATAAACATTTAGTGGTTCATCTCTGAAAAAGAATTTCCTGAGATGTTCCATAACCCTCTCAGTATCATCCTTGGTGACGTGTTCTATTTTGTACCCTTCTACTTTTTTGGGTGATGACGTAATTGGAGCCATAATAGATAGAGATGCGATGTCGGGGAGGGTGTCACCCAGCTGGAACAATATTAAACATTATTAAACAACTCTTAATGAAATGATACAGGGGGTGCCAATCATTTGCGAAAATTAAAGAATGTCTCCTGTATATTATCTAAACCTTAGCGCACACAGAAAAGAAGACCGTTTTCAGATATTAAAAGTAAACATTATAATATAGGATAGTACCGGACACGGCAGCATGTAAAAACGCGCATAGATGTGACAATATTGTATTTAAAAGAAGTACATTTTACATTGAAAATTGCATAGTTTACATCAATTTTTTTTACATACAGTATTGTATATCTAATAGAAACTTAAAGACTACATTATTATGTAAAAGATTGATGTATGCGCAAATTATTTACATAAAAAATATACAGGGTGTTTGGTAGCGAGGTGCAAAGCCTTAAGGGGATGATAGTTGAGACCAATTAGAACATTTTGAGCCATACATGTCTTAGGCCAAGTCTGATTTTTTAGTTTTATTGGCTATTTTTATATTATTTTTACAAAAACCTAATTTCTGACAGTTAAATGCCAACAGTGGCCCAATTTAAGTAGGGTTATGTTAATGGTTTTATTTTTTAGAGTTTGTCAGATGTTTACCTAATCTAATAAACCTAGTTCCAAGCATCTGTGTTATTAAAAAAAAATAATAGACGATTTTGAAGTCGTAAAACTTTTAGAAAAATAGATAAAATAGCCTCGATCGTTCAAACCTTTTTATAAACATGCTCAGTTCCTTTTTTAAACAACTCGGTCAAAATGGTGTCAACTATCATCCCCTTAAGGCTTTGCATTGTATCGTAGATTTACACGACAGAACTTGTTTTAAGTAGAAGTTACCATCGAACTCTCGTAATTTGAAGTACAACTATTTATTGCTTAAAAAAAAAACTTTTCCTAAACTAAAACTGATTTCATAATCCCTGAAAAGCTTTTTTCTAAAAAGAAAAAACAAGTAAAATAGGTCAAAAAACATTGTACTTTTAACATGTAAATTTTGTTATGTTTAATACACGTAACTGTGTTTAGCGGGTATAAATAACAGTTTACGAATATTTTACTATATTCACGTTATATTTTACTATAAAATTTGCAGGTGTGTGTATATACTCGATATCTCATTATGTACACACTCGTATATTCTTTAGCACAAGGTTGTCAAACTCTGCTAGTTTAAATTATCCTTCCTCTATAAGTTTAAAGTAAATAATATAATTAGCGGTATTACTTATGATTATTAATGATTAGCATATTGTATTTTGTACGTGTAAGTGTTGCCAGATTCAAAGAATATATCTACGTAACTCCATTAGTACTGTTTAAGCGTTCCGATTTCCTGTGTTCACCTGTGTTGATTATCAATGACTTCATTAGTGGACTACGGTCATCATTGATGTTGTCAAACACTTAAATTAATTTAATTCAAGACTTTACTACAAAATCATTATTAACTTAACATCTGGATTAACCTTCAAACTACATAGGCTCGAGACTGAGAGCTTCTAGTTACTTATGACTGATTAAATGACTGAAAAATTGTAATTATCCTACAGTCTAAGTTGGCGCTATTTAGTTTTTAATTATGTCCTAAAATCTTTTGTTTTTCAATTTTTGTGTCTATCATTAAAATCAAGCACCTTTCGCGCGCATGGTATCGTTTGTTCTCCGCTAACACCACGGGGGGACGATTGAACGTTGTTGGTGATAAAAGTGACGTACTTAAAGCGGTTAGTCGCTAGGAGGCGCTGTAATCAGCATTTCTAAACCATCAAAACACAGATAAAGCGCACACGAAAAAAAGCGCGCAACGTAATATAGTATATTAAATGACATGGGGATCATTATTCCCGAAACTGAAAATTGTCTAAGCAATGCAAGTTTCACACATGCTAAGTTAGTTTGTCACAAGCTAATTCCAAGGTCCATTTTTTACTTTTCATATAGAAATTGTCTTGCAGTGCAAGTTTCATTTCCATTGACTTCTCTATTGTATGTTTAAATACAAATAATTTAATTTATGAAGTTTTATTAGCGACAACTCGGTATACTGGAACTTCTTGGATTTTTAATATTGTTGTATGAAAATAAACGATAAATTTTTTATAAAAATTAGATTAGAAATTGTCAGCCTGTTCATTTACATTATGTGCCAAAAACTGTGTTAAAAACCTTCCTATGAACACCATCGGTATCCGTCGTATAACGTTGACTTTGATAGAAAAAAGTTGTTTAATGAAAACATTTATACCTCAAAATTTTGAGTAGTACTGGAGAATCATTAATTAAAAACATATTTCATAATAATGACATACTTCATCGACCTTGTCGAGATCTGAATTCACAAATATTATACCAACGGATTCTGAATATCATTTCATTTTATTACGAGGTGGTGTAACGGTGTACTTTAGACATGCATGCAAATAGTTCAGTTTGTAAATTACGCCAATTCATAAGTATTACATAAGTATCAATTTAACAGCCCCCAAGTACAGTTTAATCCAAGAGGATTAAAATGTACTTCATTTATACTAGATATACGAGATATACGAGAGTTTGGCGGTTACTCCTACTTCAAACAAGTTTTTTTTTAATATATAATTTCTCGAGCTTCCTAGGCACGTAGCCTTTTATCGCCCCTAATATTGTTCTGCTTCTTCTTATACTTTATATCCCGATAACAAGAATGATAACAACATGGCTACTGTTGTTATAAATCATAAAACAAGTTGTGCTGTATAAATCTATGATAAAATGGGAAACCACTGCATCAGTAATTTCTTTATAAGTACATATATAGGAAGGAATAAGACGAAATACAGCATCGTATCGTAGATTTATACAGCTCTTAATAATCGTAGTAGTAAAGAAATCTATGATAATAGTTTGTATTCTATTATGAGGAATAGCGAGATATCGCGGAATACGCAGGACTCTTCTGCACAAGGATGCCTAAAGAGATTATTTTAATGTCCCGCATATGATTAACAAATAGACAAATAAAGCACAAGTCCAGAACCCGTAATTTGGAAAATTTTGTCGCAATTTTTGTAACGGCTTGAGTAGATATAATTAATTTTCGTGGGGAATCTGAAATTTGTTGCACCATAAATATGGTAATTGGTTTTACTACTAAACATTTTGGTGTCCTGTTTTCATTCCTATCACTATTGCACTTCAATTACACTTCGCATTAACTTTATATTCTTTTGTATTCCGACTGGTGGAGTGGTTTTGCTATTTGTAGCCGATAAAATAGACATGTCTTATGAACGACTGTGATAAACTGAACTGTAAATGAACTCTTTCATGATAAAAAAATCATACTCATCTTCAATATGATGGCAAATTGACTCCAACATGTTTAATGAGTAAGAATTTTTCTTCCAAGAGACTTACTTTAAATTGTAATCAGAATATCGGAAATGGAATTGGGAGCTCCCAAATTAAAATATCTCCAGTCCCCTTAAATCTATATCGCACCATGGCTAAATACCAAATATTTTATTTATTTGCCTGGTGACCAGGGCCGGTTCTCAGCCGTCAGTGATTGATTGATTGAGTATAGGTTACGAAAATTTGTTCAAAAATTAACAGAAAAGACCGGCAAAAAGTATCAAATACAGAGAAGTTTAGAATCGTACTTATTCGTACAATTTTTTGGCTTATTATTAAATTTGTTTTATTTCTACAATATTTAATTATCAAAAATATATATAAAAAATATTTACCGTGTATCGCGATCTTTGCACATTGTTTTCAAATTGCAGATCGCCATCTTTTTTGTTTACAATGCTATTTTTGTGTTGCACTTCCATTTTCGTGGATATTATTGAAATAAATAATTTAGTAATAATAATATTATACAATCCACTTCACTAATTTGTTTATGCTATCACTAAATATTTATTGATTACAAATTGAAGTCTTATACAACAATAAATTTTATCCTATTACCTACGCGTTTATATACATACGTGAAATATTTATTTAATTTTTTATTTTAAAAATCCCTCCCCCTGTATTTTACCTTCGCGCTATTGTTTGCATTAAGTTGTTTACGAAAACTAAAACATATTTACTTTCAAATATAAAAAAACACTTTATACACGTTATGTACTCGTATATACTCGTACTAAAAATATTTATTATTTTTATAAACATATGCTGATTACTGAGAACAAATTTTAATTACATTTGTTTTTTTTTTCCTGTTTATTTAGTTCTAAACATATGGCATAAGGAAAAACAAATAAGATAATTAAAAATAACGTATTACCACAGTAGCCAATAATATTAAGTCGTTTTAACTACAGGTTGGTGTGCTTTTCAGTTCAATACCTATGCCATCGCTATATTTTCTGAAATAATTATATACTCGCAAAACATAAAACATGGATGTCACGTTACATTCATGTAATATTTTACATAAACAAAACTTAGTAATATTTAATCTGAAAGGATCTTCATTTATTAGCTAATAACTATTTCAAAGGCGTTTAATCCTTAAATAAGACTTCTTAATATTTTATAATTCTTAAATACGTGTTCTCAATAAGTTTTATGAGTTTTCTAATGTGCAAAAGAATACAATTATTTTTCAAATGCAAAGTAATTGTATGTTAAGTGAAATCGTTTATTAAATAAGTAACTTTTGTTATGTTAGATAAACCTTAAATACACATAACTGCGTTTATCGGGTTATAAAATATAAACAGACATTTATTAGCTAGAAATGCATGGATATGATGAGACTTTGACACCATAAAGCGTATAAATGTTGAAATACATTATTAGAAAATACATTCGGTACTTTTTTATTAAGATGTACCTTATCAACAAGTTTTGAAAAGCACAAAGATAGCAAATATGACCCAGTGTTATAGCCACCGTAAAACAAGAATGGGAAAATATCTTAATACAGTGATAACACCCAGCAGTCATGGTAAAATTCACCGAATCTAGTAGTACTAGACATAACACGTGAAAAGAATATTTGAAAAACGTTTGGACCCTAAAATTTTGAATTATAGGTACTGAGCAATAACGTAATAACTATGTATTTTGTATTATCATTCGCAACTGACCTTGTCCAAAGCTTTGTTATTTGCAATCTGCGAGGACTTAATTTACGGATATTACCAATGGATTCCAAATATCATTTTATTTTATTACGTATTATTATAGTTGCATGCAGATTGTTCAATTTGCAAATTACGGTAATTCGTCAGTTTTACGTAAGTATATTTACTTTTTAATTTAACAATCATTAATTTTATTAATATCAAATATGAAAACTGTTTAACAGCGATAAAAACTAAAGGAGTTGGTAATGTAGTCGAACTTGTTAAGGTGGTAATGCTTCAATGATTATCTGTGAGATTCTGTAAGCTCATATCTTAGGAAGAAGTTTGTTTTCACAGCTTACTTGATAACGACACATATTACCTTAAGTAAGTAGCGGGAGTAAAGTAGCTTAATGACCTTATGAGGCGTTGATTTTTTTAATTTTTTTGTGAAGTATGGATTAATGTATGTATATTAGCGTTTCTATTTTTGAAATATCTAAAGGTTGACAAAAATATGGCTGTTTAAAATTTGAATTTCAGTTTTGCCGCTCCAGTTAACTAGCGCATGTCATCACAGAAGTAGTAGGTAATTGAGATTATTTTTTCCCACAACAATCATAATATAAAACTTATATGGTGCAGGACTCAGCTGTTAGTAGTAAATGATGTATTACACTCTCTCTTGTAGGCATCCCTTTGGATGAAAGAGATGAAAAATCAACGGATGTGACATCCCATGCAGATTAATTTTTTATAATTTCGGATCGCTTTAATGATTAAGGGGTAATAAAATATATTTTAGATGGTAATATCTTCTATAATATTGTGATTTATTACAAATATTTGGACATTTGAGGTACTGATTGTCAACTTTATCAATATGTGCAGTTTGTCATGGAAATTAAGAAATGGTTCACAATCCCCCTTTTTTTTGAAATAGTCGTTTGATTAGCGTTTAATGTTAAAGAGCTTTATTTTTTGCGACCGTTTTATATATTTATATTTACCGTCTATTGAAGAGTGAGAACTACTCCTGCCGATTTCACTAATTAAAAGAAATAATGACTTAAAAATAGCTAAAATTTTATTTCAATTGAAATTTTTTATATTATCTAATTCTTTTATTCTGTAAAACGTAAAACGTGGATGTTACCTTATATTAATATGATATTTCTTAACGAGAACCTACAAATATTTGTTTTAAAAAGGTCCTTTTTTATAGTTATTCCAAAAGCTTAATTCTAATATGAAAAGGGTAGATTTATCTTTCATATTAACTACAATCCTTACGTAACAGTCTTTTGTTATGTTAGAAAAAAAATACACGTAACTGTATTAACCGGAATACATTTTTATTAATTTTAAATGTAAATTTCTTTTGTTTTGTTTTTGTGTACGATGATCTTACAAATTTTAATTAATGATAAATAGTTAATTATATTAAAAAGTAAATATTTATTTACACTAAACTTAGTAATACATTATTAACATTAACCTTCAAATGCAGTACAAGGTTGCATGTCCAATGTACGACCACGACCAGTACACGAATAAATTGATACAATAAGAAATTTAAATTATATACGAATATACCTGCCTGTATAATTATGTATGTGCGTGTATACGTACAAATATGTATGAAGTCGATGAATAAGTTTATATTTAAGCAAATATAAAATGAATTTTAACAACGATTTAAAGTTCGCGTCTAGTTCATGGACAAGGTTAGTACTTGAGCAGAATGCAATTATTATAAAAATGTAAAAAGTCAGGAGAGTTCAACATTTCTAAAAAGTTTTAAGTTTTAAGATTGATTTTGAAATAATATTGAAGTATTTAATTAGTTGTTTACATTTAAAATAAAATATTTTTATGCAATGTTAAGAGCTGTAAGTGGTATTTGACGGTATGCATCTGTTTTACACGCAGATATGTCAATTTATTTTTAATTATTTTTAATCTATTTTCCTATTTGAAACACACTTTTTGTGGCCTATTTCTCAGAGAGGCCACAGGGTATGGTAGAAATACATTTGGGTGCGTTCAGGAAAAGAAATTTCGTAATTTAAAGTTTAAGTTTATGGGGTGGTATAATGCACTTTTGTTTCTGACATCTCCGTTTTTGATCCAAAATGCTTTCGAAATGGATACTTTTTTTTGTTGTTGTTCATAAGTCACCCTATATCGCCCAAATGTCGCGTTCGAATTTTATACACTTCGGATCCAAATTGTTTGTAGGGTACGTGCCGCTTGCGATATAATAATATATATAATAATAATAATAATAATAATATATGAGTCGCCCAGTCCAAAAAAAAATTCATCATGCTTTCACGCAGCTGAGTGAGAAGTACTTTTGCACCTGCTACCTGTAAACGGCCCCGCTTTCAAGCTAGTACATAATTCAACATACATAATAGAACATAATCATATCCAGAAAATATAAAAAGAATATTCAATATATATTTAAAGAATATTCTGCTTTAATGTTGTTGTGCTTTAAAACTTCAAAGTGTGCATTAGAGCTGTACATTGTTAAACCATCTCGCTTTACGCTTGGAGCTATTTTAGAGCGCATACAGTAAATTAACTCTGTGTAACGTTCTCTGCAATGCACACAATGTATTCGTATAGTATGTTTACGTACAATGTATAAATTCTACGAAAACTACACATGGAGAGAAAAGCTCTATTGGTGTACATTCAGAATAAAAAGTTTCTCGAAGCTTTTTCCACATACTCTAAAGTTCTTGTGAGTAAGGCTACTTTGTCCCTCTTTACTACTAATTTATACTTTTAATAAGCTTGTAGTAATAATACAAATTTGCTTTGTAATCTCATTGATGTTAATTGAAAGTTTTTTTTGTTAAAGTTTTGTATATTTTATATAATCATAATTACAATGCCCACAGCGTTTTATATAAAAAACTTGAAATGTGCGCTCTGATTAATTCGTTGCAGAATACGAGTATATGCTTAACTTCCTTAATACCTATTGTATTCGTAAGACCAGATCTGATTCACATACGCTGACAAAAAACGTTTGTTATGTAACTGAATATAAAAAATTAATAGAGAATTTTTTTTTCAAAAGTTACGATCACAAAAAGTTTTCTGCTACTGCAAAAGGTACATTTTATTGTATAATATTCATACTATAAATTGTGTTAAGTCGTGATATTGTTAGAGATTTGTAATGAGATTTTATATGTACTTGTATAATATGCATAAAATTACCATTTGCCCTTTTGACAATCTGCAAGAGCAAGAAAGTCAATGTCATCTATTTTCTCTTTTGAAAATTAAGATTTTTTGTCTTTTAGATATTTATAATTTAGATGTAAATTCGACGTAAATGATATATAATTTCGACACGATGGTTTAGTGGTGTTTCAAGTTACGGTGTGCTTTTCGGACTCGTCTATTTTTAGTTGGCTTTATAGTACATGATAAACTACAAATATATTAGTTTGTTGGTGACAGAACTGGAAACATACTGACGTTAAATAAGTTAGAATATTTTTTTTTTCTAATCCTCTATTTTAAGTAATATGACCTTAAATTCATGTAATATTTTATTTAAGCAAAACTAGTAATATTTAATCTAAATCGGTCTAAATTCACCAAAAAATAGATTATAAAGATACATTTACAATTTTAAATGTTAAATTCTTAAAAATGATTTCTTAATTTTGTAATCCATAAAATCTCTTAAAGAAGTTTTATGATTATGCAAATGCACCAAAAAGTAGATTTAATTTTTAAAAAGCAGTGAAATAAATCACAAAGCTGTGCTTATTAGGTAACATGATTTACGATAAGGAGATACAACAGCAGGAGAGAATGGGAAAAATAGAAAAAAGGAACTACAATAAAAGATATAAAAGGTTATGGGAAAATAATGTGCCTCAGTACCTTATAGAAAAAGACATAAAACACATAAGAAGAACAGCAAGGTTTAGATTGGGAAATGAGGAAAAAGGAAACAGATACTGGGAAAAGAGTGAGGAAAGAAAGTGTAGAATGTGCGGAGCGGAGGACGAAACACTGGAGCACATTAAGTTTGAGTGTAAGGAAAAAGTAGCGAGCGAAAGGAATATCGGCCAGCTATTAAAGGGAGGCAGTGAAGAAAAGAGGTGGATGGCGGAAATAGTAAGAAGGAAAGAAAAAACAGGAGAATAAATAAGCTGGTGGAGAATAATGTAAATTTAATTGTAATTTGAAGTATGTATGAAGAATGTAGATTGTAAAGCCGAAAGGCGAACAATAAACAATAAATAAACATGATTTACGTAACAGGTAACTTTTGTTAAATTAAATATACCTTAAATACACGCAACTATCTTCAGCGGAAATTGGGCAGATTTCGTTATTGTTTTTTAGTTATTTATCAAGATATTCAATTGTTACAAAAACTACTTCGTTAATTAAAGAATTACGACTACGTTTTTTATATATAACGTAGCCTTTTATCGCCCCTAATAATGTTCTGCTTTAACTTTAACTTTACTTTAACTAAACTTTATATCCCCACAACAAGAATGATCTATTCATGGCTACTGTTATAAATAATAAGATTACGTTTAGTAATCAAATAAACAAAACAAGACCCAAAAACTTGGAAACGAACCCGAAAACACATAAAACTGTATTAATTCAACTTTGTACCATGGCTCAAATTTCAATATCTACGTTATGCAAGCTCATTATTTTTTCTGTTCAATTTTTCCAGGTCTTTTTTTATCCTTTGTAAAAAATTAAGCACAAAGCGTTGTTGCCTAGCAACAGCACGTTGGATGTAGTTACTCCGTTGTTGTATAGATAACAATTTGAAATATCATTGAAGTTGTAAGAGTATTGCATCAAATTCTTCTCGATCCAGTAGAAAATTTTTGGTTACCCCCGTGATTACACTTTAGCAAAAAACAAACATTGGTATCAGATGAAGGTCATTCTGTTGTTGCCTAGCAACAGCACGTTGGATGTAGTTACTCCGTTGTTGTATAGATAACAATTTGAAATATCATTGAAGTTGTAAGAGTATTGCATCAAATTCTTCTCGATCCAGTAGAAAATTTTTGGTTACCCCCGTGATTACACTTTAGCAAAAAACAAACATTGGTATCAGATGAAGGTCATTCTGTATTTGATGCCATACAAAGTTTTATCACTTTAACTTACATAGTTCATGAGCAGTGGCGTAGCTACCAGCCGTATCAATTATACGGGGCCCCCGAGCTACAGGGGCCCCAAACGTGTGTTAGCAAAAATTCGTAAAATATTATCCACAATCTCACTTAAACTCTTATGCCGTACTTAGCTTAGTTCCTAGGAGTATTAATTGTAAGTAATAACGTATAAATCAATATGTAATTATTTTATTTCAATGCGAGTGTTTTTGTTCCTTTTTACCCATCAAAAATCTTTACCCATTATTATAAGTTTAACGAAATACAACCAAATCCAAAAAAATTGGAATCGAACCAGAAGACTTAACAATCTGGAATTAAGCATTACCGTTCTTTATACACCAGGCTATTGATATGCTAATTTTCGAAACTAGCGTCTTAAAGTCATCAAACATATACTGAGTTGAAACGTTTGAGGTGCTTCTGAGACACTATATAGCGTCTCTTTTATTTTTTATCATCGAGGTCATCATTAGCGCATCCAGTATTTGAATTGATGCTCTAATGATGACCTAAATTTCGACTTGGTTAACACTGATTTGACAATAAGCTCATGTGTTATTTAAATATTTAAAGAATTATTACTTTGTGTGATTTCGGCTACAATATCCTTGGCATAATAAAATGTTTGTTTCTTATTGCGGTTACAGAATGTGAATTCGTTATATAATATTGCGGAAATAATTTCCCACCGCGCACGGCCGTTGCCAGATAAGCAGGTTGTTGTAGGTGGTTTGATACATATACGTCAGTTTTCGTCACTTTTTTTATACCAGTATGTAAATGCTCTATATATATTACTAATATCATTATACATAATTAATTTTTTATTTAATAATTTTTTGTATGATTGACTATGAACCTGAGAACCAATGTCACCTTGAATCATTAGCTTTGTCATTCGGTTCCAGTGTAAAGTTAATTTATATTTTAATGATCCCAGCTGAGTAGACCTTTTTTGTGGTCATTAACGAATTGCTTGACAACACATTTTTAAGTTGGTTGTGTATTTTTCCGACGTTTTGGTTATACAGTAGCGGATGGAGATTAGTTGAGAAAAATACACGCAATATGGCAAGAAAGTATATTCACAATTAGAG
The DNA here is from genome assembly GCA_963678705.1 of Panorpa germanica. Classification (NCBI taxonomy): domain Eukaryota; kingdom Metazoa; phylum Arthropoda; class Insecta; order Mecoptera; family Panorpidae; genus Panorpa; species Panorpa germanica. The sequence continues at coordinate 8,213,399 of OY783206.1, read as the reverse complement.
TTATGTTTCCTTAGAAGTACTACTGCTAACGTTGTAATATTTTCTTTTAGATATGTCACTTTCTTTAGCTTACTTTTGAAGGAGGTTGATCGAAATTTTGTGTACATTGGGTAAAACTTGTAAATCTAGCTGAATAAGAATCAAATGCATTGTCTGCCTCATAGCTACAAACGTTCACGCATTTTAATTAATGTACTCATCACAACCCGTCAATCACTAAGTCATAAACAAGAACTTTGAGGGTAAAGGTTAACAACAGATTTTACTCCAACTTATAATTTAATCCAGTTAATTATGGTTGTTAATAATCACTTGTTCTGCTTAAACTTAGCATCACAGCATAGTAGCTGAAACATTCGTGACGGTTCGTGTATGAATTATTCGCTTTAGCTAGTTGTACACGAACACCCATAATTAGATCTCGTTAAGTACAGTGACTTACGCGAATAAATCGTTCTAACACTTTCCGCCCCTCTTATAACCTCTTTTAAGTATAAGTCACCGCCGAGCTATCGTGATTTTGACTATACCATTAAACAATTTTGCATAAAACGTTTAAATTACGTTAGAAAACGTAATTGTTATTAATGTAGATTTCATTAATTGTTTTCGTTTATCTCGTCATGTATTCTTGTCAATAATGTGTAAAGGGAAATAAAATATCCTCTTGGAACTAGTGGCGAAGCCAGATCTTCCATCTAGCTATCTCCTTTGATATTTTATAGATAGATTTAGTCGAAGGCATGAACTTGTGGTCTATGTTTGTATACTATTCCCAACCTAATTCATCTTTGGAAGGGCAGTTGCCATGGATAGATTTTTTTTTTGGAATACAAAGTGTATAACAGAAGTAGAACATTATTTGGGGGTGATAAAAGGCTACTTGCAGGAAGCCCGAGAGACGACCAACAAAAAAAAAAACAATTCATCGGAGATAGGTAAACTTTATTATATTACATAAATCTTAAATATTTGTAACTGTGTTTACTTGCATTACAGTTTATAAAGTCCTCTATCACTTGTCTCATTACCCGTGGTATTTTAATTTCCTTTACAAATTTAATCCACAATTTTAATCGTATAATCATTTCACTCGCTTTGCCTCACTATACCCCCTGCTGTTTTTGATATTGCTATCAATTTAGGTATGAACGCGTTCAAGGTCGTTCTGTTGTGCCTTGTCGTAAATAAAGATTGATGTGTACTTAACAAACTAAATATCTGTATCAGAGATTTGCAAACAGATTATAATTTATTTGTCATTCAATGTCCTTGAAGTTGATATAACTTGTAGGTATTGGATTGGTGCAAGTATTATAAATTTAAAAGCGGGATACAATGAAATGTCGTTTGAAATATTCTACGAGCTGTGCAAGTATATTCTTAGAAATTACGCGTAAGAAGGATATTGTGTGGAACAAGATTATTAATTACTGTCATTGAGTAGCTATCCTGTAAGATTAGTTGACATCAGGTTTACTATATCCGTCTTACTTTTTCATTAATTCTGTATTCCGTTAGAAAAAGGATCTGCTAAATACATAGAAAACTTTATTATTAATTATAACAGATTTATTTCCGATGCTGAGACCTATTACATTTTAACTTAATAGGAAAACGCAATATTTCAGTGATATTTGGCAGATTATTGTGTTTCATTACTAACCTCAGAGTTTGTTCTTTAGATTAAAATAAAAATATCACCATGTTTTACGGAAATATTGCTTTATTTTCTATTGATTTAAAATTACCGCTCTTGTTGAAACATCTACAAAATGATCGCTCTTATTGAATCAATCTACATTATTATATTTCCTAATACTTTTCATATAAATTCAAATTTGATATTTTTTTTTTTTTTTTATTTAACGTCGGCCTATTTCCGATGCTGAGTCCTATCACCGACGACCTCCTTCAATGTTGGCAGTATTTATAGTGTCGTGGCCTCATATATGTGGGCTACACCACTGCCTAATAACTGTACGATTATGTATGACCATAATCAATATAAATTCATAATAACCAAACCCAGAAAATATATATCTGGTCCGGGGATCGAACCCGAAGACACAGCAATCGGCGTCAAGCATCAATGCTCTCGCCCACTGTGTCGTCTCACAAATTTGATATTAAACTTAAACTATTGTAGACTTTTACTATTTCCAAAAGTGCTTTCTTCTTCTTCTTTTCTGGACCCTCTACCTTCATGTTCCCTACTCCTCCTTCCTTCTCACCGATTCCTGCTTCTCCATTCTTCTTGCCTGTACCTCCGTCTCTCACCTTTTGCCTTCCTTGCCTCCTCTCGACAAACCCTCTATTATCTTTTCACTATCCTTCTTCTCTTCTGCCTTTTACCTCTATCACTCTATTACAGACACAAACCTTCTGGTTTTGCACATTTAGCTAGCTTCAGCTCTCCTACTTCTAATTTTTTTTGCCATTTATCTGTTCTCTTCCTTGCCCACTTTTAAAGCTACTCCACCTTCCTTCCCAGTAAACAATTTAGTGAAGTGTCCCTTTTTGTGACGTTTCTATCACAATTTCACTTCAAATATAGTTTGCATCAACTTTATCTTCATTTGTATTCCGATGGGTGGAGTGGTTTCGACATTTGTAGCCGATAAAATAGACATTTCATATGAACGACTATGAAAAACTAAACTGTAAATGAGCTCTTTTATGACAAAAAAGTGCGCATCTTCAATATGATGGCAAAGTGTCTCCAAAATATTTACTGGGTACTGCTGCTCACCCTGTCCACAAAATCATCCCTTGTGTGCTTCCTTATGTTTAAAGTGTAACCCTATTTTATATAGTATTTACGTTTTATTTACGTTTAAGTTCATAAATTCATTAGAATATAATAGTTGTGGTGTCAGATTCTTTTAGATTTCAAGGTCATGCCTGGTTACGATTTTGATAATTCTATGATTCCATTATAATTGAATATAACAAAATTCACAATAAAAACAAAAATAAAGAAATAATGTTGTAAAACAAAATGTGATTAGCCATGTAAAGGTAAACGTCCGGTAAATGACACATCTGGTGTTTTGTTGGTCAATTGTTATAATGACATGGGACGTGGGTCATTAGAATAAGAAGAAAACAAAACTTTTAAGAACTGGTTCTAAATTCACACAACAATACTATGTGGTTTACTACAGATCCAGTTAACGTTAGAACAAAACGTTAGATTAATTGATGAGTTGAAATGTTTATGATCAGTTAATTCAGAAATAAATATTTTACCGTAAATCTGTTCAAGAACGTCTAAACCGGTCACGTCGCTAGCACGGACGTCTCTCTAATATAAAAAACTGGATTTTTTTTATACTGTGTTTGTTTCCTAGTAGTTTTTATTCATTCTTATGATTACATAATTATACAAGCATGTGTAGTATATACCAGAGTCATTCAAATGTAAACCGGAATATTTTAATACAGATTTATTGATTTATAAAAACACAAATGGAAACAGAAATTCATTTTCTTCATTGGATAGAAAGGTTTTTCAACCTTTCATGGAGAAAAGAAGATGGCTGCCCCAGTAGGCAATTTCTCCTAGTACAATCAGTAAATATCGAATAGCCATCATATTAAAGACGCATATGATTTTTTTGTCATGTAAGAGTTCATTTACAGTTCAGTTTCTCATAGTCGTACATATAAAATATCTATTTTATCGGCTACAAATGGTGAAACCACTCCATCTATCGGAATACAAATGAGGATTATGACGCAAACTTTAAATGAAATGTAATAGTGGAACACTTTAAGTTTTCCAGTGAGAAAAAGGTAATAAGCGAAAAGAATATTGGGCAGTTATTAAAGCAGTGAAGCGAAGAGGTGGATGGCGAAGATAGAGAAAAGGAACGAGAAAAGAGAAGGAATGGCAGAATAGATATAGGAGGGAGAGTAGCTGGAGGAGCGATGCAGTAGCAGTATATTATATTTATATATATATTTTTTTCGTTTGGAAGGAGTGAGAATGTCTAGATTTAATAAGGATCAAAATTGAATTAAGCACAGTGACATGTAAATAAATGAGGCACAAGAATGTAGTGCCAAATGGCAAAAACATTAAAATAAAATAATAATAATAGTAATAGAAACGTCACAAAATAGGACACTTCGCCAAATTGGTTACTCAGCACGTACTATTAGACCCGTAGCATCTTCAAATCTTTAGTCTCTTAATGTCTATTCCAGTGGACCAGTACTGGAAGGTGCATGTTCAAAAGGTTTTCTATGTAATTTAGTGAGGTTATTACTTTGCCGCGCAGAAGGAGAGCATCGAGAAACGGTAGCCGGTATTGTTCATTGCGATAAGCTTGGGGTCATCCAGCATCTGGCAATAGTCGTTCATGCAGGTAATCAGTCAGCAGTATACTTTTTGAGTCCCAAAAGGCAGTAGCCACAATATTTTCGGCTGACTGCCGAGTCTTGGCTTTGATTATTCACTTTATCACGACAATGAAATTTCCCAAAAAAGCATGCATTCATAATAAATCATAATAAAAAATTGTGTATTTCACGTAAACGTCGAGTTTTGATTGAAATTCCTTGACAATGGAACGAACTAATTTTATTTGGCGCTGCAGACTATAATCGATGCTGTTAGATATTGTTACGAATTTGCGGGTGTCTGAGCATACAAAAATTATAGTTATGAAATAATTACTGGAATTAGCAAGAGTCAGTCCGCAAGCAAGAGTAAGTGCGCAGTAAACGGTATTAAACAGTAATAATTATAAAGTAGTTGTAATTGTTTTTGTGTTAATAAATAAAGTCTGTAAATAGTGTTAATCCTTCTTATTATTTTAATTGTGGCTATTTCTTAATTTAATAAGTTACAACGCGACTAAATAGTGTAAACAATTATTCCGCTCGGTAATTAAAGAACCCCAGTCGCAGGCGTAATACGACGTATATTTAGAAGGTTCGAGAATCCTAATCTCCCTTCCCTTAATCTTCGCTCGCACATACAAATTTGTACCTTTGGCGTCCTAAAAGGTTCCAGAGCCAGACTCCCTTCAGCCCCCTTTTACGCCGTTACAAGTTTGTATCATTTGGTGTTAGAAGCTGAAGAGGCCCAGCAAAATTGTAACAATATAATAATGACGATTTCCCAATAAATAAGTCATTTAATGAACGAATTCAAACAAAAATATTAAAGGGGCGTGCCAAAGCTATTGCAGTTGATTTAAACTCTTAACATGGCTGAAGACGACATAGTACTGCAATGTGTTTTGACCTAGTACCCGTCCTATTGCAACAAAACTCTGCTCGATGATCCATCCTTGAGCCGGTGAACATTTGACACCATAAAACACAAACACCTTATAAAATTCCCGTTTTGATGTTTGATGACCCTGCACTCACATTCACGTACACAAAGTTTTATTAATTATCCTTGCCCCTAATTTTTGTATAACCAGATTTCATAACAAATGCATTTAAGATGCATGAGATACGCTTAATTATGAATGTTAAAAAATGATTTATTTAAAATAATACAATTTTATAAATTATGCATTTATTTAAAGGACAAGTATAATTATGTGTAGACAGGGCAGATGGATGAGTGAAGATATTTGTAGTCATACAAACACTGATGTTGTTTATTTTCAAAAACGTCGGAAGGTCTTAACTATTTAAATATAATTGAATTTGGCGTGAGAATAAAAAAACAATTAATAGGAAAATAATAGGAAGTTTAACTTCAATAAAGCGTAACTGCTATACTAACATAACTTTCTAAAATAAACACAGGCGACACAAAACAGATCCAATTTTAAGTTAGAGATAGTACAATCTAAAACAGTTTTTTAATTACTTTTGTTTACAATAATTCACGACGTAAACCAGGAAATCATTATTCTTTTGTTAGCCGACATTTGATATTCATATTTTGCTGATTTCATTCTTTTCTCTTTGTCTAAGATTTACTAGTGATATAATTGTAGTCACTTGGCTTGATTGATTTATCAGACAAGGTTAAACTGTGGTCAGAAAGTGTCCGAAATATGTCCAAAACCCTGGAGCTCTGTTTTTATCTGTGCGTGTAGTTTAGTTAGCTTGGAATCTTGTCTGGTGTACAGGCAATGATTGTAGAGATAGATTATTATGTATAATAATATAGGAGCAGTTTAAAAAGATGAACAATTTGCATTTAATACCTTTCTTGTACAAATTATAATAAACATTAATAATGGTGATTTATCTAAGTGTTATATTCACACAGTCGGAATTATTGGTTACAAAATATAACACTAGCGGCGCTGCAATCACTTCAAAATGGCGGATTAAGTTTTCCATAGTACAGGTGTGTTATAAACTGATTCAGTAGTGTAATTGTCGAGGTGGTGTTTAGGTTTAACTCAATTTTTAATAATGCAGTCAGTATAATTATACTTTTAATTATATTAATAAATTATACTAATTCAACCGGACTAGAACCCTATTAGGTTTACCCGGTAAGGCACTTTGAGGTATGCTGAATTGGAAGTGAGGGATGCCTGATAAAGGGCCTCATTAGGATCCTAACAACATCCAGGGTAAAGTTTAACGCGGTTGTGAATGGTATGTTTAAAGAGAAACCAGTGCCGCATGAAGATTAAGATGTTGGAGGTTCATGGTCTATGAATACTGGAAAGGAATCTTCCTACGTCTCTATTTCATGTTCTAAATGACCAAATTCAATTGTATTTAGTCATCATTTACTTTTTTCGCGAGACCACAAAGCTAACTAATCCGACACTGATCACAGACCATCAACAAGATCCTAAAGAAGTATCAGACCTATTTAAAAGTAAAAACAAAACGCAAATTTGAATAGCATAAATTCCCGCTAATCACAAAACTTGGATATTACCTTAAATTCATGTAATATTTTACTTAATAGAAACTTGATAATGTTTAATCTGAAAAGGTCTAAATTTTGTTTACAATCATCCTTTTAAATCCAATTAAAGGACTTCTTAAGATTGTATGTATGCCCCTCAAAGGGATGATTCTAATATTACGGAAAAATAGGTCAGAAAACTTTGTATATTAGGTAAAATTGTTCACATAATAGGTAACTTTTTATGTTTGAATAAGGCATGAAAAAAAGTTAATAAATTTAGAATCACTCTACTACATTTCAAAGGATATTTTTCACTTGGAAAAATAAATAAAATAAATTTTATTTGACGTTTTTCACCCGGTATTGTTCTATCTTTTATCTTTTATCTATTTCCACTTCCCGACGTATTCCGTATCCGCCTAAAACGTATTTGTCTAACGTAAAGATACCCGGGAAACGGGAAAACGGGAAAGGAATTACATTTTGTGTGCTTTAGAAGTTTAAAAGAAAAAGGAGAAAAAGAAAATTCGTTTCCATGGAAACTCCTTAACTTTAAGCTCAGAGAAAATCCGTACACGGTTTTTCTATTTGTCAACAGTTATATTCGATCTTTTTTCAGCAATTTAGTTTTGTAATCTTCGGATAAAGACAATTGTGGAAACGCTAAGATTTAGATCTCTTTGAATTTAATTTAGATAAATATGTATTTTATAACAAACGTTTAAGACTAGTGACATGCTTGTCTTAAGACAGTCTGTTTGTTCTTTACGGTCTATGAGGGCATAACGATTCTCTCACACTTGTAACGTCCGATTTTTTAAGTGGAGTTTATAATTGTATCGTATTAACACACTTTATCATATGAGGAAGTATCTATGAACCTACTGAAAAAGCAGCAAGTCGCACGACAATGTTTGCAATGTCGGAGTCGTCTAAAAGGAGAGATTTTCGATGTAGTTGTAGAGAAGCTTAACGAAATTAATCTTACGTTGATGAAAAATTTCCTAAACTTAAACTGGAATCCTTATTTGTGTAAAAACGCACAGGCCTAATATGCTTGTTGCTGTGCTCTTTACTGTCCCAAAATAACCTTTATTGTCCTCTATATAGACTTATGTACATTCTGTCCAAATGTTTTAATGTTTATTTCAGTGCATCAACTTTCAAAAGTTATTAGCACTTAAAAGAATTTATACAGTTATAAACATGTACAATATAATTTACAACTTATAGATACTAGTAAGGGTACTTAAAATAAAGAGATAAATTAGTTTTATTGATAAAGTCAATAAGGTTTTTTAGACTTTCCCTGCTTTCAAATATCAGCCTATATTCCTCAAGCATATTATAGCCTTGTCTGTGCGATGAGTACCTTGAGCATCGGAGAATGTTTTACCGTTAGTGGGTTGTTATATTGTTCATATATTGGTTGAGGTTCTCTTTTGAATAAGTGGTATAACTTCGGTCCAAATCTTTTTATTGTCACCAAATGACATTATTATCAAATTCACAACCAACTTCTACCGAATAATAAAAACTTAAAGTACGTTTTGCACCACAAGATTTAAAACAATTTAAACCCTATCAAAAATCAATGGTCTTGTGTCCTATGTCTTAAATTCTATAAAAATGTACTATATATTGATAAAGTGGGTTACTAGAACTTCAAATGTTCAATTATTTTTTAATAACTTCTTATATGTTAAGAGATATTAACAATTAAAAAAGTCATTTTGTCTCTTTAATTATTAAAGGGATTCAACGTTGTACACATTCCAAGTTCATGTGACAATACAATCCTTGTGTAAGGTTACCAACCTTACAGCTCATAAATCTCTGCTATATGTATTTATATATCAAAATATCAAATATTATTTACAGCTATTTCAAGGAACAATAAAATTTCAATATTATGTCTGCCTTAGTAGGGTTAAATAAAATACAAACTTATTATTCTTTGATTTGACTTGATTATTTGACTACCAACAGCTACAGAACATTACCACAGCACTGACCTACTCAACAAATAACTGACGTTAAAATGCATTTCACGTCATACAAATATGGCCGACCATTTCTAGCGCTAAAACTACAATTCAAACTTCTAATTGCTATATCTCCGTCAATATTTAGGTATTTAATAAAATAGACACACCAATACACATTTATTAACATCAATTTCAATCAACAATTGAAAAATCGACCACTAAAAAATGAGGACACAAGCCCATTACCACCAATGTTCATCGCACTCATTAACTGTCAAGCACGTTGGCCGAGCTAGTTACCAGCCAAGCCTATTCCAGTATACATATATCCAAGACCATTAAGTGTTAAAGTTCATAATATAAATGTCATATTAAAACAATAGTAATAATAGTTATACCATTCTGTACTATATGCGACCTTGCACTAAATATTAAATTAGAGCCGATATTTTCAATGTAATATTACACAATACATTCTCTAAAAGGTAATTTAGACCCTTACAAACTTGGCCACAATATTAAATATACTGGCAATGTCACACAAAGAGTAATATTATATTAATATCAAAATGAAACATAATATCACATTTCCTGCTTTCAAACCATCAAGTGCAGCGCCTCTGTCGGCGGAAATGTCAATTGATGTATGACAAACTGATCTCACGGCTATTATAAACAATGAAAATATAATGGGTTAAATTATATGTAACTGACCTTTGTATAACTGTTTACTAATGCTTTTATTTTATGCTAATATTGTTTAGGTACCAACTCGTAGTGTCTGTCGGTGATTCACTTTTTTATTTTGTAATGTTGCACATTCTTTCTTGCGGATTTTGAAGGTTATTTGGGTGGTGCTAATTTAAAAAGTTGAATGCCTCTATGTTATTTGTTTCTATGTTCCACGTACAGTTTTATTACTCTTTGATTTATAAATAAAAGAATTATAATTAGAAACTTATTTTTTTTTTATTAATGCATTAGTTTAATATGCAACATTACATAATCTGCCATAAAAAGCTTTATTAACGTTAGAAAAATGTAAATTTATGTGTGTAGACAATTTTGTTTATGTAATCTGACATACCTAACAATTATTATGTAACAAATAAACTTTTTTATGTTAAATAAACCTTAAATTCATTCCGCTAAGCAAACTTACGTGCATTTTAGGTATATCTAACGTAATTAGAGTTACCTGTTATGCCAGTTTCACACCAGAGAGATAATTCAATAAAACACGAACAAAAACTTGTTTTTCTGAACAAAAACATAAATGTTTGCCGTTTTCACACCAAAGAGACAGTTCTTAAAACATTTTTGTCTTTTGTTGCTGTTTTCGTAAACAAAACACATTCTCATCTGGAGTCGATAAGATCAAAGAAAAACACGTTTGTTGTTGTTTTTTAATCTGCTTGGTTTGAACACGCAGTTTTGTTTTTTGTGAACATATGCGCTTGTCAGTTGTTGTTTATCATGTTTATAATTTATGGGACACACAGAAAAACACTAAAAACAAGTGTGAACAGTCTGTTTTCGAAAAACAGAACTGTTTTAAAATAGAACAAAACATGATTTTGTTTTATTTTTTGACAACAAAACTGTTTTCAAAACTGTCTCTTTGGTGTGAAAACGGCATTACGTATACTAGATTTTGCGACATATTTTACGACTTTTAGAAAAATAATTAACATAACATTTTCATAAAACTACCTAAGAAACCATTTTAGGGATTAAAAGCTATTAAAATAGCTGAGAAATAAAAAATTCAAAATAAAAGGGGATCATACTCCAAGAAATGAATAAATAGTTTGATATCAGTATTCGTTTCTTCTGGCAATGTTGCCATATTTTTTTATTACCTTTAAAAATTACTCAATTTAAATTTGAATTGAAATAATAAAATTATAATATTAATCATAGGTAATTTTTTAATTATGAAACTATTATATGCATCAAAAAATAATTTTAATAGCCTTAAAATTAATTCATTTAATTCTGAATTGAAAAATTTATCCTTTCTATATTTCGCAGTATCGAGAGAAACTTTTAATATTGGCGGTATGTCATGTTTCTCTTTAAATAAAAAATGTATAAATTGGGCAGTCACATTTTTATCAATTCTATTAAAAATAATTGATATATCTCACTAATAATAATTGATTTTGAAAGCATATCATTTACTAGTTTTTATTTATGAATGAATTACTACTCTCCATACCTATGACATATAATTCTATTTTAAACACATTATAATTATAAACAATTAATCGTAATTAACTCAAATATGTTAAATAATGTTCAAGCAATCTGTTCAGTTGAAACATACCCCCTGGCTATTATTCGTAGCTCCACCCAACTGCATAATCAATTTAAATTATGTACGCGGAAATAGATCTCCGAGCTGTTCTTACTGAAGCTGGTCACAGATGTTTTATTGCATGTGCAAGACATTCATTAATCATTCTTTTGAAACAGATTTTAATATTTAATTATAATCATTATCATTGGCGTGAATGATTCTCAAACGCGACGGGCGCTACTCTAACAAGAAGGTGCCAACACCAGAGCACGCTAAACTGCATAAAATGCAACTGCAGGACATGCAGAAGTGCATCCAACCATCTGTCATACTCGTATGCAAAGTGCGATGAATCGTGAGAATGGTTTTATTAATTAATAGGCATGTCCATTGTTTTTAATTTGTTGTTTTGTTGACTATTGCGCCACTTGATACTTTGTCGTTATTAATGTTGTATACTAAAAACAGCTAAATACAGTTAAGGTTGATTTAATATAAAAGAAATTATTTTTTACGTGTTTTTAGATATGTGTTAATATGTAATTTATCTCTTTTCGTATTAATGGAATCGTAAAACTTCTTAAAAAGATCTTTTCATGCTTTAAGAAATATCTTTTATTTTAATTTATTGAACGACGACCTTTTTTTGATAATAAGTTCTATCGCCTATCATCTTTTACTATGTTAGCAGATGTTATAGTGTCGTGGGTTTATATATGTGTACCAACCTGCTGAATAATAAATTTATGATTATGTTAGTAAATACATAATCAATTTAATTTTACGGAAAATATAGCGCAGGTTCGAGAATTGAAGTTGAATACACAACAGTTTGGCGTCAAACATAAATACCTGAGCCACCATGCCGGTTAAGAAACATTAAAGTAGATTAATAATTCGATTTTAGACCAAATTTAGATCTTTTTGAATTACCAGGTTTCGTTTAAGTAAAATGTTAATATGCATTTAAGGTGACTTTCAGGTTCTGTGTTCCATTGAAGAATATCCATCTAATAAATTTGTGAAACTAATGGGGTTTTCTTTATACAAAAAAGTAAGCCTCATTTTACCCTTCTTTATGATCTATGACAGCGGTTCTCAAAGTGTGGGGCGCGACCCCCTAAGGGGGGCGCAATGAAGGCCCAGGGGGGGCCCAAAGCTTGGTTGAAAAATTAATTAAATTTACTTACAAAATAATAAAGCAAACTTTTTATTTTTAAAATTACAACAAGTGTATAATTTTTAGTCAACGTCGTAAGAGTGCCGAACATTTTATTTTTTTTAGTTTATCTGAAAAAAGATGCAAACCTTCTGCAATGGGCTGAAAAGGTGAAAACTTTGTAATGAAGGTAAGTTTGTATGTGGGCGATCTAAACAGTGACAGTTTGGAGCTATTTCCTAATCTTAAAATTATGATTGAAAAAATCGATCTCAAAACTATTCCAACCAATGCACAGAAATGCTTTCTTAAATACTTAGAAATCCTCAAATCTTGTTTTGAAAAATATTTTAATGAGAACTTGGATGGTTTGGCATGGATTCAAAACCCGTTCAAACCATCAGTCGATGAGTGCTCCCTCAACATGAAGGAAAAATAAAATCTCATTGACCTCCAAAGTGACACAGGGCTTGAAATGAAATTTAAAGAATCTTCTCTCACATCCTTCTGGATTGGTGTACAAAAGGAACACCCAATTTTGAGTGAAAGGGCATTGAAAATACTTACTCCATTCGCAATACTCACTCACTCTTGTGAAACTGGGTTTTCTGCTCTAGCTGCCATGAAGAGTAAATATCGCTCAAGACTGGATGTGACCAAGGAACTCGGAGCAGCGTTATCAGAACTGACACCGCGTTTCAAGAAACTATGCGCAGAAGAAAAGAAGCACATCCTTCACACTGAAGCTTTTTTTTTTTATTATTATTGCTTTGAGTTACAAATAACAATTATATACTATAGTAGCTAAAATACCTACATAAATTGTAATTCTTTGTATAGAATTTGTTGTTTGATTACGATTAAACCTATTGCCCCATTAGAGTATGCATAGAATGTGTAAAACTTAACTAAATAAAAATTGACTGTAAAATGTCAAATGCGACTCCCTTATAATATATAGTACGCTTACATGTAGGGGGAGGGGGGCGGCTTACAGCTGGATTATGCAGGGGGGCTCGAAGTAAAAAGTTTGAGAACCGCTGATCTACGATATGCGGGACGATATTTTTATCAATAAAACACGATAAAATTCATAAAATAACAGTCATTTTGCAATTGAATACAAAAAATAAATCTTTATTAATTAATTTAATGTTTGAAAATAAGAGCAAAACGAGAGCAACTTTTCATGTTGAAAAGAAAACGATATAAGATATCAAATAAACATTTTGGTGAAATGGCAGAACTAGGTGAAGTTCCAGTTAAGAAATCAATTCTATTTGAAAAAAAAAATTGTCAGTACTTTTTCATAAAAATATTCTTTTTCTTTCCAACATCATATATTTAATTGAAGATATAGTTGTTGTTTCTATTATATTTAGGTTCAATCATAGAAAAAGAAACAAGATATATCTGTCTGTGTTTAATGGTTTATTTGTAGCTATATCCATACTATACCATAGTATATCAAGTAATAAATTACATAGAGATATCGCTTTGATTCCAAATGCTGAAGTGATTTTGCCATTTTTAGTTCACATCACTGACATTTCCTTTGAACGAGTGAAATCAAATTGAATTGTTTCATGACAAAAAAAATCATACGCATCTTCAATATAAATGTTAATTGGGTATGCATTTTCAAAAAGCGATCTTGTCCCGCCAATAGTGGTACGTTACAGCTTCATGACACCCTTGGAGACAATTTGGGGCTACACAATTTTAATTTCGATATTATTACAACATTCTGTGGTATTCCGCCCTCCCCTTTGCACTCTTCTGATTATAGTACTATAGCCAGTATAGCGCTCTGTTCTTTACACCAGTTAATTTATTTTTTATCTTTTTTATTATGAGAGTTATAACAAAAAGTAATTAATAGAAGTAGTAGATAATATTATGATCTACAAAAAAGCTCTTTGCATAATGTTTGTGAGACTTATAGTTTTCAAGATAAAGAAAAATAATTGATTACACTTTTATTTTTAAGATGGTAGCCGAATAAGGGCGTCATCCACCTCGAAATTTCAAACTTTAATCCAGGTTTGACCTTTTGCGCCATAATGAATTTTTCGACTGCGACTAGCCCTGAAAATGGATGACGCTGAAGCGTTATGCCTATACTCAGCCGTTGGGGCAAGTGAAGTATTTATAACTTTGTTATAATTATTATAAAGCCTCAATGAGTAGGAGGGTCGCGGTGGTGTGCGCAGAAGGGTCTGGTCGTGGACTGCCTGGAGCCGCCATTGGTGCAGATCTTGGTGGTAGTAGCAAATTATATATAGTAGTATTATATATAGTAGCAGTCTATAAGAAATAAAAATTCAAATGATGGCCGCCATATTGCAAAAATCTTAGATTCTCATTACACGTTATTAATTTTAATTTACATTAATATATGTGTGTTGATGATTGTTATTATTATATTAAAATAAGTAATTAAACTAAAGACCATTAAAGATACAATTATAAAATAAAATAATCAGAGAAAGGTAAGGGGGCAGCCATTTGCAGCTATTGTTGTCCATCAAGCGAGACCTTGAATCATAAACTTTAATATAATATAAAATTCCTAACCGCATGAATATAAAAATGATATAAGATAATTGGTATTAGCTACATAAAAAATATCTTATGATAATAGTTGTACTCAAATGCAAATGCTATGTAAAACATAAAAGATTGTAATTAAATGTCAACTAGAAGGCATAATAATTAGCTAACGCCGGCGGCGGTTGTTGCAGAATGTCGTGGTCTTTGTGTACGAGAACATATGGAGGAAGCCCACAGGCCTGCAGATTGCAATGACATTGAAGACTATTTTTTAACTGCATTTATATTAAGCTGAAAAATTGCTTGTTATTAATATTTATATCGCTAAAATAATGTTTCACATTTTATATATGTCATGATGAAAATGGCAATTGATTATGACAGCACCGTTTCCTCCATTCGTATGTAGGGGAAATCTCTAAATAAAATACGTCTGCTTACGTCAAATTACGTAATAGGCCTTCAAAGTGTGACAAGACGTGTCAAAGAGGAGTCATAAGCTTTGTGACGTTACATTTAATCTAAAGTTCTACTGAAAAAGAAGGGAAAAGCAAGACCAAAAAAAAATACCACTATAGAAATTTATTTTCTTCAAGTGAGTAACATTATAACAGGCGGTTGCGTCCGCAATATGTGACAAGACGTAACAATGTTGGAGGGTGTTAAAAACCATACAATTCCTAAGTGGGATTTGATGCAATATAAATAAGCATTTAGATTTTGCTTTATTGTTTATTTCTTAAGACATTGAATACTAGGTACAAGCATTGATAACATTTGTTATGGTAGATACCCGGTAAACATTTCGGAATCATTTCGCCATCATATTGACTATGCGTATGATTTTTTTGTCATGAGAGAGTTAATTCACATTTCAGTTTCTCACAGTCATTCATATGAAATGCCTATTTTATCGACTACAAATGTCCAAACCACTCCATGTGTCGGAATATAATTGAAGATAAAGTTGATGCGAATTATAATTGAAGTGCAATAATGATAGAAACGTCACAAAAAGGGACACTTTATCAAATTGTTTACTGGGTAAACCTTAAATACACGTGAGAGACCATCCATTAATTACGTCATACGCACGGGGATGAGGGAGTCCCTAAAGTGTGACAAGATATGGCAAATAGGTGACTTCACTCACACCTAATCTAAAATTCATTTTCCAAAGAAAGAAAATAAACAAGACTAAAATAATCTTTTGTTTCATCAAAAATCATTGCTTGTGTGTCATCACTGCAAGTGGGAGGTCCAAACTGTGTTACAAAACGTGATAATAGGGTCGGAGATGAAGAAACTATTAAATTTGTGTGACGTAATTTATGGATACTCCTAACTGTGTTTAATGGATGATAGAGTTTTCTTTGCGGGTTTTTATATGTTTCATTTTCCGCAATTGTGTTCCTCACGTTTCTATACGTTTCCTATCACGGAACCAATGCTTAACACATTAACCGTGCTATACGGAAACTTTAAGATAACAGTTGTAAATTCCATTAAAATAATTTAATTTACTGGGTGCTTTAGTTATAATATTAATCAATAGACGAAATAATCGAATTATTTTAAAAATCCTGAATCCGGTTTCTTGCTAATACCGGGTTCCTCTTATGATAAAATTCATGTAAATTTATACTCCAGATATTAATCTACAGCCTCAAGGGCCCGGGTTTGTGACACTAAACACATGCATAACAAAGAATTTACATAACTTTTTTTAGCAAAGACTAGTTTTTGTTTGTTTTTTACCTACTGTAATATTATATCATAATAACTCAAATATTACATTCACTTTTTTCTATCTGCACTACTTTTGCATTAGCAATGATTGCGTGTTTTTTTTTAAATATATTTTTGTAAGAGTAAGTACCATTGTGTGTTGAAATATAATATAAATGCCAATGCCAAGTTCAACTGCTGTGTTCAGTTTTTAGCAGCTTGGGAGGCCATGACTGGTGAAACTTAACATGCCCCAGTCTCTGGGCTCCGATAATGATTTATTTGTATATGTAATAATTATATAACCTTAAATGAAATTAATCTGTTTATCAACTTTTAGTTGTTACGATAATTGAGGAAACGTTAGGGACTACATGGTCCACAATGAAATACACAGTAAAAAATTCTTTGTTTCATAGAAAATTGTCTTGGTGTGTAAGATTCACACTTACTAGCTTACTACAAGCTAATTCAAGTGTGACTTTGCGTTACACTTTCCACCTGTGACAATGTAATGACATTTAGTGGCCGGCTTTACATTTTCGCAGTCCAATAACGTGAAATCACAGCTGCGCTATGGCCAATCAAAACCTACACCGCAACCAATATGTGAACAATATAACAAACCACTAACTGTAAAGCTTATTATTTTTCAATGCTCAAGATACACGTCGCACAGAAAATATGCCTGAGTAATATAGGCTGATATTTGAAAGCAGGGAAAATCTGAATGACCTTATTGAGTTCATAAATTAAACCAATTTAATATCTTTATTTTAAGTATGTTTATAATTTGTAAATTAAGTATTGTAAATATTTATTTATATTTTATGTTTAAGTGCTAATAACTTTAGAAAGTTGATGCACTCAAATAAATATTAAAGGAAAAACATACAAAACGGCAGAAAACACCGTTACCGCATTCATTGCGCTAAAGATTGATGTAAAAGTCGGAATGTTATGAAATTTTGATACATATCGTTTGAAGGTTGGTACTATCTAAAAATAATATGGATTTGTCTATAGTAGCGCCATCTATATATCATCCTACGAAATTATTGAGAGATGTGATAGTTGTAGTCCTAATACGTATTTAATAAAAGAAAAAATCCCAGTAAACAATTTGGTGAAGTATCCTATTTTGTGACGTTTCTATGACTATTGCACTTCAGTTATAGTTTACATCAACTTTATCCTACTTTTTATTCCAACAGGTGGAGTAGTTTCGCCATTTGTAGCCGATAAAGAAAACATTTCATAAGAACGACTGTCAGAAACTGAACTGTAAATGAACTTTTTCATGATAAGAAAATCATACGCATCTTCAATATGATGGCAAAGTGATTTCAAAATGTTTACTGAGTGATAATCAAGGTAAGCTAGATCAAAATAATATTTAAATTAAAATATTTTTTTATTTATTCTGTATTCACCATAGAGGTATAACAATGGAGTACGCAAGAGGCTGAATACTGCGATAAAGGTAAAGAGATAGAGAGCTGATGAGTGTCCTTTGTGTCTCTTTCTAGCTGAGCACCTCACCGTCAAATATCCAAGCCAGCAGCAGCAGTTCGCCTAGAAAGAGACAGATAGGACTCTCGGCAGTTAGCTTTCTCTTTGTCTTAATCGATTCCTATTACACGCGGTCGTACCCTTCGCGCACTCTATTCTTATATCTCTATAGTATTCACACCGCTTTCCCTCCATTCGCTCAATTAACATTTTCGTGTCAACCTGAAGTAATCTATCACATAGATTGGCTGTTGCCTCGTTTTGTTCCACCGACACTTGACATAAATTAATGATTTGCTTATAGTTTTGCACCCGGAGTCTCATAATCAAATCAAGGTGGACGTTTAGAGCAGAAACGGAACAACATTCTTGTCTCGTTCGTTCTTTATTACCTAACACAGCTGAGATACATAGATTACAATTCGAAGGTTGCATATTTTAAATTGCATTGTTTTCTTATTTCAGTTGAGTTATTTATTATAAGCACCCTTTATAACGCTAGTTCCTACCATGCGAATTCACTTATCGCGACCAAAATATAGCAGCGACTTGTTTTCCCAGAAATAGTGATCTGTAGAACGTAATGTTGTTGGTGTCTATTACTCATAATCAGGAAAGAAATTTAATGCATTAAAATTTGAATTTCAGTTTTGCCGTTTCTGTTAGTTATGCATATGACGTCATAGAGGAAATAAGAAATCAAGATTATTTTTCTTTCTCACAATAATCATAATATAATACTTATGGAATGCGACAACCCAGCTCTAATGACGTATCACACATGTACTTGTATGCATCTCTGTTATATAAAAGAAATGACAAATCTTTGAATCTGACATCACACGTAGATTTATTCTTTTATAATTTTGTATCTCTTTAATAATTGAAGTGTCAAAAATTACTATTTAAAATGTTAATGTTACCTATAATATTGTGACCTGTGTCCTGATAGTCACCTTTATCAATACATAGTGCACTTTTAAGACAAGGTTCCTAACACCATTATACACAATCTACTTTATTTCTTTGATTTTTATTTCCTTTTTACTTCATTTACATTACCAGTTTTGCATTCAGGAAAATCGGCGCCGGTCGTAAATCATATTAGCACGCACACGCAGTAAAACATTTTTTGAAACTGCAGTCAGACTTGCTCGATCCTGCATCAAATAGGTTCTGCGATATATTTTGCCGTCGGTTTTTACCAGAGGCTTTCATTTTTCAACGTACTATGTTTTTAAATATTTATTTTAGACAATTTGTGTATAAAAATAATAATTATAGTTCAAATCATGATAGTTCGACGGAATTTTATCTTATTCGTTTCTATATACATTAAAAATAAATAAGTGAGTCAGTGTTTTTTAGTTATATCGGCAGTTTATACCCCACAACTTGTTTTAAGTATGAGTCGCCGCCGAACTCTCGTAATTTGAACTATATTACATATATTAAATGTTAACATGAATTTATTTAATTGTATAAATAAGTATTTTGCAAGTAAATTTTTGGATCTCTTCTTAAAAATTCCATTTAAATTATAATACAAAAATGAACGCGTGAAAAATGAAGGACCGAGCTGCAACGTTTTTCCTGCTCGTGTAAATCCAGTACTTTTTGCCTAATTGAGCAAAATTTGGTACCTGACTAATCCGTCATGACATGGGCCCCTCTCAGGGTTAGTAAACAGGGTCCCGCCAAGTTTAAATGCGCTGCTGTCTTCCAAATCAATTTATTAACTTTTATTGAATCCTGTTACCTTTTCATTGATTACATCGACATCGATTGACCAGTACCAGCCCCAGCGTCTGCGATCGACCTCGTCTGTGATCTTGCATTGAGTTACGAGTATTAAATGCATGTCACTACATGATCAATATCGGTATCGATTATTTCGATTTGAAAGCAGCAACAACGAGCAGCGGGTGGTCTTGTTTGATCTGCTTTGCTCTTGTCCACAGCCTCCAGACTGTTATTAACCATTTGTTTAACAACGTTGGTATTTAGTAATTATATGTTTATTTTGTTACGCTACTTATTAAATGAATTATCTTTTTTTTAATTAAATATCACTCTTTATCAGCATTGCGTTTGGAGTAGATGTGTCAGACTATATTTAGTATTATACTGTCAAATGTCAAATCATAAGCCAAACATAATATTGGTAATAATAGTATTTATTACCAAATATAAGAACTGTATATAAAGCAAGATGTAGCTCAATCTACTGCTATTTAATGAATGTTGTCTGTACAGAAGTTTCCACTCTCTTCAAGTGCTCCCGAAAGCAGACCTCATACGCATTCCAGAGTTGTTTATGTTAAGATAAGGCTGAAGCCAGAGTAGCACCAAAGTTGCACTGAGAGTCTTAAGCCGTCTGTATACGGGTCGACTGATTGCAAACTGGCCGCACAACGATGTTTCCAACGAAAACGAAAAACAAGCCATGTCAAGCCGTGTTTCGTGATTCTATAGAATTTTTAACAATAGCATAATAGGGGATTTTATAGTGTCGTATTCTGGGGTGTTTGTATGTATGTATTTAAATACTTTTGAAAAGTATTTCTGCTTCTCTGTTCATGATGTTTACTATCAAAAACATGCAACATAATTGCACTGCGACCTAAAAACACAGTCGCTCAAAATCAATTTCAAATCAGTTTTGTTTCTTTCGAGCTTGTGCGTTCTCTCACTAACAAAACAGTTGCATTCTCATTCGGTTCGGGCAGATTCGGGGCTAAGGTTTGCAATTAGTAGACCCATATGCGGACGTCCTTAGGGTACAGTATCGCTAAGAATATTATATTGTTTATTTAATATTTTTTGCCTTTAGGCATTCTTTTAATTATGTTTCAGTAGATTCGGTCGTCTTCGTTTAATAAAAACACAGCAATTGCTGCTGAATAGCACTGTCGGTGTCGATAATGATGTGTGCGTACAGGTCTTTATATTGAAAGTAATGAACTACTAGTTTTTCTATCGTTTCCTCTTTCTCTCTCCTTATTCTCTATACCCGAATCATTCCTCTTCCTTCCCTGTCTCTTCTCACTGCCATCTTTATTTTTTTTTACTGCTCCTCTTTACAACTACTCTCTCTTTTTCTCAACTTCCCTTCTTCCTCACTGTTCTTCCGCCATCCATTTTGCATAAGTCACCTTTGAACTCTCGTAACTTGAACATTACGTCACAAAACTTTGTATTTGGTTACGTAGCAGTTAACTTTTATGTTTATGTTAAATAAATCTTTAGTACACGTGAAAGGTAACACATTATGTCACATAACTAACTTGGATGATGGATTTATTAGAATTTAGCATGCAGCTAAAGATTAATATTTATTGGATATTAATTGCATAAATTGATAGTAAATATTTCAACTTGATATTTTTATTAAATCCGAATGATTAATTATAAATATTATTTTAATATGCATTGTTATTGAACGAGTTGTTACGCTTCGTGTTCTAGATAAATATCAACAATTAATTTTAAATTAGTCATACAGACTAGCACTGTAATTGTAAGATTTGGCCAAGAATTGCACGGCACAATTTGATTTAATCGTGAGTATTGAGTAAAAGTTTTGAAACAAAGCCAGCGAAATGTGAGTCATGTGTATTAGGTTTTGTGATCCATGACCTAACTAATAAAATGAACGTTTTCAACGAATTGTTACAGCATTTATGTAGATTGTGTAGCATAAAATGAATCCAGGAAAAGTTGTTTCGGTTTTAGAAGTATAAATATAAAACTATGTTAGGGTGACCTCAAACTGGAGTTACAAATGTTTTAAGTTTAGCCTCTCGGTAAAACGCATCCACGTGACAAGTCTGTCGTAAGACTAGTCTCTACCTTGTTGTCTCTATCTTTCTATGACAAAAACAAAATTGTGTAAGTGTGTCCAGAAAATTTAATTTCGACATAACGACGAAAACATTGCATTCCTGCGGTATTGGACAATTTGGTACTATAGGTTACCTCTATTAGTATTGAACCAGATAGCGAGCACACTTTTATATATAAACTCAAATATATTCAATTGCAATTTCGATTTTTCGGATCTATATTTATTTATTGTTTATACGTTTTGTCACATTTCTTTTAATTTACGTTTGAATTGATGAATGAATGAATTTAGGAATCCCCATAAGTTATCTCAGGTTAATATTACAGGCAATAACAAAAACTTGTCAGTGTAAGAAAAGGCATAAATGTGTTTTGTATGCAGTTTTATAATTGTAATGTTATTAATGTTTTGTAATTGATTTTTAAGCTTTAACTCAAATTATGAATATAAAAGAAAAACTTGAAAGTGTATATCTTAATTTAACCAAATATTCAACCTTCCATATTTCTTTACAAGTCATCTTTATTTTAGGAATTACACTTTCTCATGCGTATTTGCCCTAATAGAACACATTTCTGTAAAAATGTGATTTCGGCAAAAAACTAGCTTATGGGGTTTATCAAATAATCAATTAATTTGCATCCTCTACTATTTCATTTCAACACATTTTGATCTTCAGTAAAACTAAAACAAATCTTTCTAATATAACTCTCATCTGTACCTAAGCTGGGCAGTTCCCTCCTTATTACGGTTCTCTTACTTTCTTCCCTACGTTGTTCCTTTGCCTCCCTTTCCTATCTTTCCTCTCGTATTCTTTCTTGCTTGGTCGTCCATTCTTCTTCTACACCTATGTTACTTTAATATTTTATTTTTGATGTTTTTACCATGTGGCACTAAATTCTTGTGCCTTAACTAATTGATTTACATATCATTGTGATTAATTCAATTTTGATCTTTATTAAATCTAAACATTTTCACTTCTTCCAAACGAAAAAAAAATAAAAAAAATATCCTTATAAAAATAAAAACAAAACTACTACTGTTACAGCTTCGCTCCTCCTGCTACTCTCCCTCCTGTTTCTACTCTGTCATTCTTTCTCTTTTCTCGTTCCTTTTCTCTATCTCCGCCATCCACCTCTTCCATTCATTGCCTCCCTCTAAAACTGCACAATATTCTTTTCGCTTCTACACCTATATTGGTTCCGTAACAATGCCATTCGCTGTACTTCCTAATCTCCGCCTCCTCCAAAACATAATTGTGTTTCTTCTAATTCCTTCCTCCTTCGTTTCCTTGGACTGATTTCCCTCGGTAATAGATTCCCCCATATTCAAGAAAGCTTTTAATAAAATATCAAATGATAGTGTTTCAAAAACACATCGTTTTCATTGAAATCATTAAAACCATTCAAGACGAAGATAATAACCATGCGGCACTTAGTTGAAGTGTCACATGTTGTTTTAATGTACGAGTAAGCTGATGGATTTATTACATTGTTACAAGATCAACACGTCGCACAAGGACCGCCGCGGCGCGCTGTTCTGATGCTGAGGCAGGTACAAGTTAAATGAGATCATTAAATCAAAAAATTATGAATATTACAAGCAGTAAATTGAAAGCAGTCTTGATAGTTGTTGGCTGAGCTTGCTGGTCAGGTGATCTACATATTTACGATTAATAGGTGTAAATTATATATGATTTAATAACCAATCAACCTAGATACACATTTATTTCTTATGTAAAGATGGAATTTCCTTTTTTTTAAATAATTGATTGCTATAGAAGTATGCAAACTTAACGCAAAACATTGGGAATACGTTAAATCCATGCAATAATTCTGACTAAAGATGAAACAAATTTTAGTTCAAATATATGCACTCATTTTTTTTAACTATTAGCGCCTCTTTATCTATGGGGTGTCATAGTAATCGTGCATAGTTCAACACAGAAAGCATTCTGTTTAAAAAATGGAATGTTGGAGAGGAGGAAAACGGAGAAAAAGTCGGCATCGTTATGCTTACCCGTTCTGCCAGCTACCAGCTGCATTCCAATGTGAGGTTGGTTTAAAAAGCAACGCGTGCGTTGATGCAAATACCGCTCCATGCGACTTCCCGTCCGCTTCCTTCACTCTTTAAAAATCATCATTGACTACTGAAGTGAACTGATTCAAACAAATAATTTGATAGATCTTGCTCATATTTGTAATAGCGCGGGTCCTTTAACCAACTACAAATTCCCATTGTTTTTTAAACATATTACATAAGAAAAATAATCGTTTGACACAAATTTGCGTTTTTTACGTAGAAACAGATAATGGGCTTGTGTCCTCATTTTTTAGTGGTCGATTTTTCAATTGTTGATTGAAATTGATGTTAATAAATGTGTATGTGTAAAAGTTTGAATTGTAGTTTTAGCGCTAGAAATGGTCGGCCATATTTGTATGACGTGAAATGAATTTTAACGTCAGTTATTTGTTGAGTAGGTCAGTGCTGTGGTAATGTTCTGTAGCTGTTGGTAGTCAAATAATCAAGTTAAATCAAAGAATAATAAGTTTTTATTTTATTTAACCCTGCTAAGGCAGACATAATATTGAAATTTGATTGTTCCTTAAAATAGCTGTAAATAATATTTGATATTTTGATATATAAATACATATAGCAGAGATTTATGATCTGTAAGGTTGGTAACCTTACACAAGGATTGTGATGTCACATGCACTTGGAATGTGTACAATGTTGAATCCCTTTAATAATAATTAAAGAGACAAAATGACTTTTTTAATTGTTAATATCTTAAGGAGTTATTAAAAAATAATTGAACATTTGAGGTTCTATAGTAACCTACTTTATCAATATATAGTACACTTTCATAGAAATTAAGACATAGGACACAAGCCCATTGTATTTTGCATTTATTTAAAGCCAATGTTACAAAATTATATTAAATTTTGTAAATAATAAAACATGATGTTATGTAAATAAGGTAATATTTTTGTTTAGCTGAAACAGCTCTACTTCCGTTTGTGCTAAGCATTATTATCGCACAAAATTAACCAATAATTACCGTCAATTTATGAGGTTAAACCAATGTTAATAATCAATTAATATATAAATAAATCTATTGCGTTTGTTTTTCTATGTATTAATATTTTGCACATGTTAGTACTAACGAAACAACCTAAAATCTTTGGGCAGCCCGCCAAATTCAAATCTACGATTTTATTTCAAGTGGTCTATTTATACATACTCGTATATTAAACCACACTTATTTTTTTAATTGATTTGTTTCCTATTTTAAGTTTTAGGTCACCTCTAAGAAGGACATTCATTAAGTTATCTCGAAAATAGAGTATTATTGCTGCAATTAAATATATTTAATATTCCAATGTGTCAGCGCCAAAGATATACACAATGCGGCTGGGGCGAAACAATTTTTAGGACCCTACACAGAATTTAGATATAGAAAGAATAGTTTCTTATAAACTTTTTTAATCTTAATTCAACATTAAACAAATTATAGTATTTCCAGTATTCCAGTAATTCCAGTATTATGTAAGAGTGGCCCCGAAAATGGTGAACCCAATAGCTCTAATAAACTCTATAATTCGGCACCGATCAATCAGTTCGGCTTTGGTTCTTGTACGATACGTTTGTTTATTTCTAGTTTGCGCAGTGTATATCAAGAGTTCAGAGATGTACCGAAGAGGGATAGGATGGAACGCAGGGGGCGGTCTGGGCGTACAAAAAGCAAAATAAGGGGCCTCAGCAGCGTAAGGATCAGTACATTGTGACTAGAATATACCACGAGACAAATAAAAGATTATTTTAGATTCTGGCTGGTGAAAATAATTATGTCTCTGAATATAGTATACAATTTTTCATCTTAAAAACTTTCAGCAATCTGAATTCCTTCCTGCTCCTAAATTTTTTTTTTTGGTTAGATGGAGTTGAATGACACGAGAAGTAATGTAGTGTAAAATCAAAAATATTAGAAACTGAAACAGAATACTAGAACAATTGAGAATTAAAAAACCATCGAATATCGAAACTATTACTTAAAATCGATGTTGTTGCCGCGAACACAAAATTGTTTGCTGAAGAAGCCATCGTTCGTTAGTTCTCGAGTTTCCTCGGATGCTCGCTAGAGGTAGTAGGAAAGTTTTGCAAGAAAACTTTACCTAAAGCTGACCTGGGTTTAGGGTCGGGTCGGTGATATTGTCTAGAGTAGATGGAATTTCCGAATTCCATTCTTCGCTAACAAATACGTACATTGCACTTTGATATTTCCCTGACAGATGCAAAAGTATATAGCTAACTACTTCTGGGACCACCCTTCTTCTATCGCTACCGGCTCTGGGTGTGGCTGCATATTAAATGTGCAAAGTTAGTAGTGCGTTGCACTCGATGAATTTTTTATTGCCCACTTAAAGTTTAATGTCGCACTCAAAATTATTTGCCAACGCTTTCAGGAAATAGCTATTTGCTTTTATATTTACTGCAGGTTTCATTGGATATTGTTTCTCATGCACGGAACAAATAAAATGCAATTGCAATATTCTATTGGGAAAACACTCTTCAGACAGTTTTCTCCGTGTTGGATACTAACACGTTGAACAAACACAGATGCAACGCTAATAAATTTGTCTTGAGACAAACTTGTCTTAATAGAAAATAATACAATATATTACAAGAGTGTTGTCAATGCATTATTAATGAGTAAGTTGGGTGTGGGAGTAGTTGGAATTTACATGCGGGTATCTAGGAAAGAGAGACAGAGAGTCCTTCACGAAGCAAGATTGTCAGACGGACTTTATTGCAGAGGCTTTCGGATATAACCTTGGTTTCCTACATAAAGGATTCCGTAAAGATCAGATATCACCCAGTTACAGGGTGGTAAACCTATGGCACACGTACTTAATAACATTTTTCATTAATAGCAACTGTCTTTGTATTCTCCTTCCTTTTTTTTTGTATCTCCGCCAACCACCTCCTTTGTGTTAAAGTTGACAGTAAAATAACATGCGACTGGATTTATTGAAAGTTTCTACATATAGCATACTATTATAATGGTTTCAACATCTAGTATGCCGCATTATAAGCTATTTCAACAATCTTCACTTGCTCCCCATTAGTTTACGATCTTTTGGCGCTTCTAGACATGTTACACAATTATTCCTGTTGTTGTAATCGTTGTTACAGCTATCACACATAACACGTTTTCTAATTTCTTAGTGATTTCAAAACTTTCGTTCTTTATCGAACATCTTTATTTGCTTTTTTTGGTCTTTTCAATTTTGTGTTCTCATTTGTTTCCAAAACAATGTTTTTTAAAACCACTTCATAATGTTGTACTACTTAATGCATTTTCATTATCTGTAGCTTCATCCATTACAACATCATCAATATTATCAGTATCAACTTCAATATCATTATTAAAATATTCATATGGTATCTATCTCTTATTTGGAATGGTTGTATTTTTATATTTCACTTTCAATGCATTATTCTCCAGTTTCCCAATATTCCCACGACAATATCCTACTAGCCACGACGATCCTCTTTACTTACAAGAACAGCCGCAATGTTTTTTGGTAAAGATTCCAATAATGTTGTACACTGGAAAAACTCAGGTTTTATATTCGTACCTAAAGCCATTAATCTTTGAAATAATTCAGTCATTTTAATTACATGTTTCTGATTACCCTCACTCTCATTTACATCTAATCGCATAATTTCTCGTAATACGTGCACTCTATTTCCCGGACTTTCATAACCATAGAACTTCCTTAACGTTATCTTCAATGTTGAATGTAGTAGTTGCAAAAGCCTTTTCAGTAAGAATCTTATGCCGGTTTCACACCAGAGAGACAGTTCAATAAAACACGAACAAAAACACCAATGTTTATACCAAAGAGGTAGTTCTTAAATCATTTTGGTCTTTTGGTGCTGTTTTAGTAAACAAAACACATTCCCATCTGGAGTCGGTAAGATCAAAGCAATACACGTTTGTTGTTGTTTTTAGTCTGCTTGGTTTGAACGCGCAGTTTTGTTTTTTGTGAACATTTGCGCTTGTTAGCTTTTGTTTATCATGTTTATAATTTTTATGGGGCATACAGAAAAACACTAAAACAAAACCGTTTGTTCAGTGTGAACAGTCTGTTTTCGAAAAACAGAACTTTTTTAAAATAAAACGAAACATGTTTTTGTTTTGTTTTGTGACAACAAAACTGTTTGTCTGGTGTGAAACCGGCTTTGCTCTGTTACGATGTAAAAAGTGAATGAAATATTGAAAAAAGTTGTTGGTTTTTGTTAAATTTTGATAAGAAATGGTTGACCATCCCTGCACTTGTTGCTTTACCGGTAATCGCTCCAATACTTCACCAGTCACGTTCTACTAAGGACTTGACAAGCCCTAACAACTGGCAGCAAGCAGCAAGCGGCGAACTTCACTCTCTGTATCATGTTCATCTGAGTCACAACAATAAACAACAACTTTTATTTAATCGTGTTTTCAATTAATCAGTGTCATATCCTTCAAACGTTCAATTTTGTGTACTTTATTAAATTGCTAAAGTTATTGCTTTTGCACTTCCGATATTGTTGAAGTAGGTGTAGGTTAGATTGGGATGATTGGAATAGAGATAAAGGAGGACAAATAGCTTTAGGCCTGTCTCAGTATGGGACCGTATTTAAGCGACAGCGTATTCGGACGTAAATCGGCGGATTGGATGAGCTACAAAGCAAACCGCCTATGTGTGTCACAGATGTCTGTAGTCGTGTATTAGGGGGTGTATTGGAGTTCTTTAGCACTTATATAATTTATCATGAGAGAAAACTTTAACTTTAATTATCGATACACTACTGGTATTAAAGGGACTTTAGCATTTATTATATATCTGAGTTCTGGTGGGCGTG
The DNA here is from genome assembly GCA_963678705.1 of Panorpa germanica. NCBI lineage: Eukaryota > Metazoa > Arthropoda > Insecta > Mecoptera > Panorpidae > Panorpa > Panorpa germanica. The sequence goes on along the minus strand of OY783206.1, from coordinate 8,184,548 downwards.
AATTTAAATTTAGTTCTATCGTATCGGTGTCCATGATTTACTGAAATACAAACATAAACTGAAGCATGCAGAACATACTCGTCATAAGCCGATGTCGCCGATATATCTCATTTGAACCGTATTGTAGCGTAATAACAAGCGATCTTAGGTATCCCCTCCAGTCTGAGGCGGCTGTTTGCATTTACAAAGGTTCGGATAGGATATCGTTGTAGTAGTGGGAACGCTTGGATAAAATTCGCCTTTATACGGGCAAATATAAAATTTTAATGTGCAAGGTAGTGCCGCCCGTATTCGGACGGCTTTGTAGCGTGCAGTCTGAGAGCTCCAGAGAGATCTCATTACATTTACATGGTTCGGATAGGTAAAACGTAGTAGCCCGTATACGTCCGGCAGAAATTCGCTTAAATACGGTGCCATACTGAGACAGGCCTTAGATTAATTCCGTAAAAGTAATCAGATTTCAACGAGTTCGCTGTTGACTGATTAAAAAGAAGTATGCAGATTTTGAAAACGTCTTTATGGGCTATTGTTTCTCCACCAAAGTTAATGCTGCGAGTGGATGTTGAACTTTGAAGTTTTATGATTCTAATAATACAAAAAGGAATTATAATTATGACAGTAATAAAATAGGTCATAAAACTTAATATATTAGGTAATATTGTTTACGTAACGCGTAACTCTTTTATATTAGATAAACTATAAATACATGTTACTGTGTTTTAATGGTTAGTATATTATTCCAATTCACTGTTTTTAGTTTTAATTTAAGGTTTTAACCTTAAATGTAATTTTGAACTTGTGAAATCATGCGTCAGTAATAAACATTATTTTGTAATAATTACTATCTTTATTTAATATAAATTATTGTATTTATTATAATTAATTTTATATTTTTAAATTTTCCATTTTAGGTTAAAATCTTAAATTAAAACTAAAACTCAGTCAGTGGGAATGGTGCTTTACTACTCATAAATCAACAAAAAAACAGGTAATATTTTTTTTTAAGAAGTGATACTTTTATTTAATGTATTATTATTTAAAGAAAAGACGAATAAAATATTTACATTTCTTAATAAACGTACTATATATATTTTTTAAATTTAATTTATTTAACGAAGGCCGATTTCCGATGCTGAGTTTTATCAACGACGACTTCCTATACAATTGGTAGTTTTTGTGCATACACATGTGTTACACGGTACACGAGGAATAGATCCGTGGTATGTGGTGCCCTTAAGAATTTTTTAAATTAATGCGCAAAATACAAGATTTACTTCTCAAAAAGAAGTGAAATAGGTCACAAAACATTGCATATTGGATGTCGTATTGCGTAAGGATGGCGATTTAAGATCGATTGATTTTTTGAGTCGAAAAAATCGATTTTAAACAATGAATCGATCGATTGTTTTTGTAAGAATGCAACTATTTATCATAAGCTTGGACGTGAAATATTGGGAATTATAATTATTTTATTCTATAATAAATAACGTAAATGATCTTATTGATTAATTAAAAATCACTCTTCACTTATTCTTTAATTATAAGAAAGGCTTGTGAAAATAAAATCCATACAGTTTTCTTTTTTTATATATAAAAACTCAAAAAGAACCGAATAATCGATTTTTGAGAAATCGATCTTTTAGATTTCGATTTTTTTTTCTGAATCGATTCTTTAGACCTCGATCCGAATCGATTAAAAAATCGCCATCCCTATTAGAAAGTATGTGAAAACAATATTAACTCGCGAATCGTAATTTGCCAACGCCTGTCTTAAACTCAAGCCGGCACTGATCTTCTGCATGAATAAGTTTTCACAGTTCATTAAAAACTGATAAATTTCAAATAAAATGAAGCTATATTAATGTACTTTTTCTTACTCATAATTTGAACACTTGAAAATACAATTTAGAAAACTTTTTGATATAATTTAATTCAATTACTTAGAAAAGTTATAAAACTCAATGAATGACGGCTTATAAAAAACTTTAAGAAGTAGGAAGAAGTTATTCGTAAGAAATAGGAAAATATTTCATGAATAATTTTAAATTAGTTACGTATGAGTTTTTTAGACTTTTCGAGTATAAATACACTGTAAAAAAAATTAGTCGAAAGAATGGTTTGTGCATTTGTTTCTCTATGTACGAGTATTACATACATGTCTGTTTTATCACCCTGTACACCTAAATTCGATAAATCATTTACAAAAAGATAAGTGATAAAGCATTTCCGTTCATTTAATCTACAAACATTTAATTTTTTTTAATTAATTTGATAAGTAGTGATGAATTTGAAATGTATCATTCATTATCTCTAAGTTTTTCCATTTTGTAAAAATGTTCTAATCTCTTTCTTTACACACCATTTATCACTGTTTTTAAATGTAAATTTTGTTGTTAAATTTTTCAATATTTTCTTTGTAAGTTGCTCTACTCGTTACGTACGTACTACGTAACGTATACATAAATAATAACAACCATCTAAATTGCGTAATTATGGGTATGTACATGCAAATGTAAATTAACAATAAAATAAATCTAATGCACGGACATTTTATAAATGAGATGTAAACCAGACTACCTCAAACTGTGAACTACTAATTTAGAACGGTAGAAGGTTTGTAAACGGGCGGCATCCGCAAATTACCGCATGAAACATAACAAACTAAAAACTTGTATAAATCTTTGTTTTGACATTTTATAAGTTAGATCAAAAATTACATAGACTTCTCGTGTACATCTGTCCTTATTTTCAAGGTTACAAAAATAGGTTTTCTGTAGTTTCCTATGCTCTAAATGTAATAGTTATTAGTAAAGTTTTAAAGCTACGAATTTGATATTTTCTTTTATAGGGCAACGGCCTTTTTTTCGCACTGCAAATTGCAATATCATTATTTACATTATGTACCGTACTTGCAGTAAAGTAGCGTGCCTTAGATGGGCCCTGTATCAAAATTTGTTGGGGGGCACATATGATGGGTAAAGATTTTTCAGAAAAGGAACAACAACGCACGTATTGAATTAAAATAATTATATATTGATTACACGTTATAACTTACAGTTATTACTCCTAGGAACTAAGCTAAGTACGATCTTAGAGTTTAAGTGAGATTGTGGATAACATTTTACGAATTTTTGCTTACACACGTTTGGGGCCCCTGTATTTCGGGGGCCCCGTATCATTGATACGGCTGATACGGCGGTAGCTACGCCTCTGCGTACTTGTCTTAAACATTTTCTCGCTTGATTCTTTCTGCTATCCTGGTTCCCTACTTTTCAGTAAACAGTTTGGTGAAGTGTCCCATTTTGTGACGTTTCTATCACTTCAATTATAGTTCGAATCAACTTTATCTTCAGTTGTATTCCGACAGATGGAATGATTTCGATGAGAAACTGAACTATAAATGAACTCTTTTATGACAAAAAAATCATACGAATGTTCAATATGATAGCAAAGTGACTCCAAAATGTTTACTGGGTTATTTTCCCTTTTTCTTATTTTTTATTTCGACTTCCTCTGTTTCTCATCCTTAATTAAATAACATCTAACCTTTCTTTTCCTGTAACCTTCTATTCTCTGTTATGTTTCAATTGCATCAAACCGCTCCTCAACCACAGTCTTTTCGCTGCCAACCTTACAGCTCATAAATCTCTGCTATATGTATTTATATATCAAAATATCAAATATTATTTACAGTTATTTCAAAGAACAGTAAAATTCCAATATTATGTCTGCCTTAGCAGGGTTAAATAAAATAAAAACTTATTATTCTTTGACTTGACTTGATTATTTACCACAGCACTGACCTACTCAACAAATAACTGACGTTAAAATGCATTTCACGTCATACAAATATGGCCGACCATCTCTAGCGCTAAAACTACAATTCAAATTTTTAATTGCCATATCTCCGTCAATATTTAGATATTTAATAAAATAGGTAACATCATTTAACATTTATTAACATCAATTTCAATCAACAATTGAAAAATCGACCACTAAAAAATCATCAACAATCATTTCATCAACTAGCTATCATTGATTCTGGACATTGTTATGCATTAGTTCTGCATTAGTTATATTATGTATTTCAAATATTTTATAAAAAAATAATTATTTATTTTTAGTAACTGTTCAAAAGGCACAGGTTGAATATGTCGCTCTTTTTGTTGTTGTTTATCATTCTAAATAACAACTCCTGATAACAACTGTGAGGCTTATCAAAGCAAGAGTTATATAATATATGAACTGTGTTATCACAATTACTTTGATAACTGGTTCTGGTAAAGTAGGTAGTGCATATCTCTCCGACCCTAATCTGATTATCTCAAATACCAATGACTCGTCAATTCAATTAATAATGATTTAAGACATTTTCAATTTATTTATAATAATGATTATGTACTCGTATTTATAGCTACAATGGGCTTTATTTGTTTAAATGTCGAAACGGTGACGGACTTATAACTATATCAATTTTGAATTTCGAGATTATTTTCCCTTTTTCACTACCATCGTAATACAAAAAACTTAATGGGATACACAAAACAGCTGTTAGTAGTAAATGACGTACAACACAAAGGATATTACAAATTAGCGGACGAGACGTACCACGGTTGGAATTTCCTATAACGTTGAATCCTTTTAATAATTAAAGAGGTTCTAGTAGGCAAGTTTATCAATATGTAATACAGTTATTAAAGTCAAGTGTACAATGAAGTTTTTAAAAAATATTTCAGTTATTTCGAACACGTGACAATAAAACACAAATGACTTTTAAATTAAACAAATGTAAAGAATGCACTTGTTAGTTTCTCAGTATATCGACTTCATTATCAGCTATATGCAAATATGTAAACAAAAAACATTTTCCGCAATCAAGCAACGGTTAATTATTTCTAAAAACATAATTAAAAATGTATGTATAAATTCAAGTTCATTTGTCAGGTTTAAACCTGTTATCAAAACGAATATTATAAAGCAAAGTTGCTTTGGAAAGCGGTATTTCAAAATGTTTCAGAAGTGGGACTTGTACAGGTAAATGTAGTATGTACGTACTTATATAATATTTATGTAGGTGCTATGTTTAGACAGAAATTAAACGTAAAAGTTGAAGCATACCGAGTGCGGGGCGAAGTAGCGGTCTGCTTCAGGCTCGGGGCCCACATTGCAATTGATTTTGTGTGTAATTTAAATAAGTTAACCGTTTGACTAGATAGCTCCCAGTAAACATTTTGGAGTAAATTCTACTTAATTTCTATTACATATCATGAGTTTTTTGTCTGGAACGCGTTCGTTTCCTATTCAGTCGTTCATAGGAAAGGCCCTTTTTATGAGTTACAGAGATCGCAACGACGGTTCACTGCTGAATTAAAAGCGGAGTCGGTTTATGATTTATGACCGGAGTTATAAACTTGACACTAGCAGGGCTTAATGAAATTCTACTTTTTAGAGTCTGCAAAATATAAATATTTAAATGAAGAAATAAATAGATGTAATCTTTAGTACGGATCGTGATTTTTTTAATGAATATTATTCATCTTCAACAATACTCGTTATATTAGTTTTTTACATTGTTTTGGTGATTCAAAAATCCACGATCGGCAGGTCTGCGTTAGGTTTAAAACCTCTGTCTTACCATCGCTAAATACTATCTTCGTTTATATACATTATATTCGGGGATTGAGGGAGATAGCGTCTGTCTATTACCATTATAGAAATATTTGTTGAAAAAGGATAGCATATACTGCATAAACATCTGTACAGAACGAAAACTATACAACTATACAAGTGTTGGTATATCATACATACCAAACGGCCTATATATATTTAATATAATTAACGATTTATACAAAATACTTATTTTATTATATAGAGTAACTAACCTTACGAGGGCCTTACCAGGGTCTTGTCGGGTTAGGCCTTATAAGGTATTACGTGTCACGGCCTGACGAGAGTACATCCCAATCAGAATAATCATAAAAGAATTCATAAAATTCATAAACTACTATTAATTACTTACTGCATAAAATTAAAAAATATTACTGTTTGATATACTCGGAAACCGCTGGCATTAATTAAGTGCGGAACTTGAGAGCTCCCCGTATTTACAACGTATATGTTTGATAAATCCCATGGGTGTGTTTATTTAGTTTTTATTTTTATTTTTCCTGGTAAATAAACAATGTGAATTTTACCTTAAATATACGTAATATTTTACTTAATTCATTCATAAAAGGCCTAAACATTGTTTGCTTTTTCCAAAAAAAATTTATGAAATGTGAAAAAGTGCATTTTACGATTTTCCTAATCCTTAAAAAGGTTTCTTATAATTTTAATAATCAAAATAACGTCATTGCTATTTAATATAGATAACATTTTTTATGTAAAAGTTTATATTAAGTAAACCAGTATGTCATTTAAGTACAGTACAGGGAGTATTACGCATTAATTTACGCGTTTCTCGAGTTTCCTTATCAATTGCTGCCAATGGTTTTTTTTTATTAAAAATATATTTTAATAACAAATAGTGTCACCTAGTTCAAACATTCTGTTTAAACAATAAATTAAATTATTATCACATTTTAAACACTAAGTAAACAGAAGATAAATTTGCATAAAAAAATAAAGTAAACAAAATAAAAAACATAAAAATAATAAAAAGTAAATCCTACCTTAATTTTTGGTTATAACTCGTAAAGGTATCTTGCGTAAAGATAACAAAAGGAAGCCGCCTAATTCCACTTAGTACTTTCAGGACTTGTTCTCGTTGTGTGGGCTTAAAAAAATTCTCTACCGTTATCACATATAAATGTAATGTATGCTGTTATCAGAAAAGGAATATATTACATATACATATGTACTTTTATATACAAGATATATATATACATATACATACATTTACAAATAAACGTTTTATCAACTGGTACAACAGTATTATATGCGCGCGCATCTCAAGTACTTGTATAAAAAACGCGCGATGAGCTATCAGTAGCGCCCAGCTGTATGACTGTTTCTCTGCTGTAATCTCTCATCTGTGATTAAATTATTATCTTATTCAGAGTAAAGATTTTAAATCTGCTATTTCGATTTATTTTTAACGATTTTTTTTTATAATTTTTTATAATATTTTCGATAATGCTTTTGACGACACAGTCTATAATTACTATATGATAAAATAACATTTAAAGAATACTTTGTGAAATTTTCATACATAAATATCAAGAAATGAGTTAATGGCAGCGAATCTCCGCAGACGTTACAACGGTGACGGTTACAATGGTGTCCCTCATCACTGCATGTGTCTCTGTCGAGTTTTTTTTATTAATTTTTCAATTTTTTACAGCAAGTAAAAATGAAAATATTGATTTTTCATGAAAAAAATCAGAAACTAAAGAAAGAGTTTCCAGAATTTCGAAAGGATCGATGCAGTAGATTTTGACCTAAAGAGGACACCGATTCTGAAAAGCTAAGTGTGAGAAAAACGCGTTTACAAATTTCAAAGATAGACGAACCAGACCAGAGAGGTGAAGACTTAAAACTCTATATCACCGACAGTTTTACTCTCATCGTCTTCAAATTTTCTCACAATAAACTTAACATTAATAAAATAAATTTAAAAGAAATGAAAAAAAAAGTTGAAACCTTAAATAAGAAAATTAAATAAAAAATGAACAAGGCATCCAGTCGCAAAAATTCTATGGTACTCGGTAAATAATATTATAAAGTAGATATAGTGTAATTTTGATTAAAATCGGATGAGACGTTCTTGAGATATCGTGCGAGCAGGTCAAAAAAAGTAGTTTCGAGATAAACGCTAAATGAAAAAGAGTATTGTGCAAGTACTATATCAAGTAGTAATACTCGGAATATTGGCATAGTTAAACTCTTAAAATATTTTTAAAAGCATAGTTAATAAATCTATGCAAAATAATCGTTTTAAAAAAATCTCAGAGTGGGCTAACCACATAACAACTTTTTTCTGTAGAAATGTGATGTTTACTTCTAGGTTATTTAAAAAAATTATTGGATATTATTGCCGTGAAAGATATCTTCTTCTTAAATATAATGGTACTAACCTGTAAGTCACAAATCTTATTAAAATCATGCAGCACCTCCATAATTTAAAAACGATTCACAAAAAACTAATTCATTAATAAAACAACTAATCGTTCCAATCCAATCATTTATTTACAAAACTTCATAAATTTGAAGCAATCACATGTTCTCAATTCGAGATCTCATTGGACAACAGCTGCGTCTTATAAATAATAGCTCTTAATTTAAAAAGCAATGTTTTATCGTAATAACATCGAAATATATCAACCTAGAGCGTCGTGCAAGCGTCGGCGTCGTTGTTGTAACTGTTTTTAAGTCTTTGCAACGATGTAACGCAATGTACGAGCAGCGTCGCGGCGCAAGTGCTAAGGTTGAGGCTATACTTTATTATTTTTACAGCGGTTTGTTTATTTGTATATACTACACCATTTATAATTGTTATTTTTTATTTGAAACGTTTTTTGATTGTTTTTCTTATCAATTCCTGGTATTACACAGATTTTTTTATGTTCTTATGCAATTAAAATTTTAGAAAATATTATTTTTATCAACTTTTTCTAATCTCAGTTATTTGCGAACAGTTTTTAAACAATTTTCCTGCTAAATTTTGCACACACAATTCTTTGGGATTACAGTACAATGTCGAGTTAAAACAAAGCGTATTTTTTATAATTATTTTCTTGATTAGTATTTATTTTTGATTAAGCATAAATAAATACTCACGCTTCATCCGATTTTAATAAAAATTACACCAAATCTTCTTTATAAAATTATCTATCTAGTAGCATAGGATTTTTTCGATGCTTTCAATGCAATCCTTTTTTTAATTTAATTTTGTAACTTAAAATTTTGACAAAGAATCGACATTTTTGACTATGCTTTTTTTTGTCAAAAAATTATTGTTATTTTATTTTTGACGATTCCTAAACATGTTTCACGGAACGGCTTATATCTCCACCATTTCTAAAGTTTATATATAAAAATTCAGCCTGCGTATGTTTGTGCTCGCAAAACATGAAAGTAGTCGGTAGAAATTTTGACACAACATTACATTCGAATATGCGCATGTTTTTGAAAATCGTATTTATTTCTTTCTTTTCTAGTGTTAGATATTATTTTTAATAATTCATACGTAAACTTGAAGATATTATCAAAAAATTACAATTTTCTATATCAGTTTATCCTATAACAGTGCCAATGCAGTTTCATTAATGTAGACTGGATACAATTGAATTTGGTGTGGAGATTAAAGAAAGAAAAAGGTCATTTACTACCAACTTTATAATCTGTAACTATGATTGATTTTACAAAAAAACTTTTTTAGAATCGGTGGGCTCTAGGCACAAATTGCAGTGCAGGCCCCTCTCAAATCTTTGGTATTTTTCTTTTTTAATGCGTGAAAAAATAAAAGAAAAAAAAAGGTAAAAGTTAGGTTACTTATTCCCGAAAAAGAAAAAGGTAATTTCTTCAAAAAATTGAAAACTATTACCAAGAACTCGTCTTACTATTGAACGTTTGCTATTGAAAAATAAATTAATAATTCTTCAACAATTTTGTTTGTGGCACGAGCCTTTTTGTGATGCGGTCTCTAGACACGTGTGTGGTTCACTTCAAGGATCAAAAAGTAATGGGCTTGTGTCCTATGTCTTAATTTCTATAAAAGTGTACTATATTGATAAAGTGGGTTACTAGAACCTCAAATGTTCAATTATTTTTTAATAACTCCTTATATGTTCAGAGATATTAACAATTAAAAAAGTCATTTTGTCTCTTTAATTATTAAAGGGATTCAACGTTGTACACATTCCAAGTGCATGTGACATCACAATCCTTGTGTAAGGTTACCAACCTTACAGCTTATAAATCTCTGCTATATGTATTTATATATCAAAATATCAAATACTATTTACAGCTATTTCAAGGAACAATCAAATTTCAATATTATGTCTGCCTTAGCAGGGTTAAATAAAATAAAAACTTATTATTCTTTGATTTGATTTGATTATTTGACTACCAACAGCTACAAAATTACCACATCGCTGACCTACTCAACAAATAACTGACGTTAAAATGCATTTCACGTCATACAAATATGGCCGGCCATTTCTAGCGCTAAAACTACAATTCAAACTTTTAATTGCTATATCTCCGTCAATATTAGATATTTAATAAAATAGACATACATATTTATTAACATCAATTTCCATCAACAATTGAAAAATCGACCACTAAAAAATGAGGACACAAGGCCGTTGACATTCTTAACATGGTTGTTGACAAGACATCATTTTGTATATGTTTGTAGTAATGTAGTATGCAACGCTGTAATTAAATTTACCAAACAATGCAATTAGACCAGAGCAATGGCCAAATATTGTCACTATAGATTATAGGAAGCGCGCAGCACATATGCCAAACTGTTAATGCATATCACTGAAGATAAGAGGAATAGTAAACTTGATCTTGACTTTTAGAGCAACGATATTGCAATGATCTGGTTGTAATGATTTTTTTACCCTTATTTCGAAATTCAAATCCAGCCTTCTTATAGCAATTTTTGCACACAACATCGAAATTATTTTGTTCAGTACCAAAATATAATATAAAACATATCGTCTTTAATACAAGGGGTCATCTTCAAATGGGCTTGTGAACTTATTTATTAGGGGTAGTTTTTTATTGAAAGAAGTTTATTTATTTAAATATCCAAAAGTTGACGGAGTTGTAGCTATATCTAACGGACGTGACGTAACATGCATTGGAATGTTCTATAACGTTAGATTCCTTTAATAATTAAAGAGACAAAACCTCTTTTTAATTTTAATATCTCCTAAAATATAACGAGTTATTAAAAAATAATTGTACATTTGAGGTTCTGGTAGCCAACTTTATCAATACAATAGTACAGTTTTATAGAATTAAGTCATGGTTCACACTATGATTAACTTACAATTTTAAGGATGAACTACATTCTCGTATACAGGGTGTCTCAAAAGTAGCTTCGCAGACATATAGAAGATTCAACCGAAATATCATCAGAATATGTAATTTGTGCATTACGTATTCTATTTTACATTAATTATCGACAAAATAACGCCTGTGTCGTCATAAGTAACTATAAATAAAAGAAACTTTAAACTGACGATATCTCGAAAACCATGAGACTTTCACTGAGATCATGTTAGACTTATTCGTTGCGTCTGAGGCAGGTCTACTTCCGGTGACAGTGTGACATGCTACTTTTGAGATACCCTGTATAACACATGTAATGCAAGCGATCGAATGAGGACTGAAACATACAATGGGTTGTGCGACATGCTCACCACTCGCACATGGCGGTCTCCATAGCGTTGCCAGTGTCACATAAATTGGATTCATTTAATCGGATTTGTGGCAAAGCGTTGGATGCGCCACAACCAGGATTTAAATCAGAATATTGAATTTAGTTGATTTACATAAAACGTAAAACCTTTGCGGGATTTTGCAAACATCGAAAAATTCAAATGGAAAATATAGGATAGATGATAAAATGTATAAATCTTTTGACATTTTCGTATTTATTTTTTCAGGTGAATTTGCGAAAAAAATATTGCGATAACTTTTGGACGTGACGTCGTAAAGATCTGGGAAGAACTTTGTTTTGAAAACTACAAGAGTAGCGTTATTAAAACCATTGTAACACTTATATTAATATTCGGAATATCATGAAATTTTGACACATATCGTTTGAAGGTTGGTACTCTCTAAAAATCATGAATTTATCAATAGTCTATATGTTATCCTACAAACTTATTGAGTGATGTGTTATGTGGTTCTCCACGGTTGCCTAATAAGTTTATGGTTATGTGAGTTAAGCTAAGATCTATTCTTTCAGGTAAGATATTATGCATAGTAGCAGTCTAAGTCCAAAAATAATGGTTGCAAGAGATAACAAGGCCTTGCCCATAACTCAGTTATTCTAATTTTCTCTTACCAGAGTAGACATTTTAGTCAAAATGCTTGAGGCCCTCATCAGGCGCTTTGAAGCCATGCCTTATTAGGGCAGCGAATGCCCATAAGGCTTGCTCAATTGATATATACGAGTATTGTGTATTTCTGAGACTAAGATGCCTGGAACAAGCGCAACACGGTTCTAATAGGGTACTAATAAGGTTTGCCCAGCTGAGGAAATATATTATAAAGCACCTGTCAGTTAGTCCCGAGATTAACCTAACCATGGCATGTCCAACAGAGTCATAAGGCTAGCCAAACTAAGTTATATTTGTATTTGCTGTGCGATCCTCCTACTCATTTATGTAGGGCGTGATGTATGCCTGACAGGACCCTCATCGGGTCCTTGCAATATCTTGGGTAAAATTCTACTCGGGCAGTTAACCATTCACTATCATTTCCCATGATATTGAATTGCCATAGGTTGTTAGTACTTCTTAGGATTATTTTATTATGCTCCGCTAATTTGGGTTATCTGTTAATCTGTTTTTGGTAACGTGGTTTTGTCTATGGAATATATTATATTATTGTAGAACAGTGCTTTGGGTTAAGAAAGCTGTACAAATGCACCACCTTTGCTTCAATCAACTTTTTCAAATCGTTCATGTATTCGACTATAACTACGACCGAAATAGCTCACTTGTTAGAGCTCTTCGTACTAAGTTGGAGATTTGGGGTCGCAGCCAATTCCAAACGATTGTTTTATTTCGCTGCTGCAGATCGTGGACATGAACATGAATAATACGGATTCGTATTCATAGCAATACAGCATAATTCATGTATCTCCAGTGGAATATTTTGCAATACGACACATACTTTATATTCATAAATATTATTACTAGTTATAAATAGCAAAAGTGATTGTAGTTCCTATTAGTTCACGATCGTATTGTTCATTATTTCAAACAATCTGCAACTTTGACAGCTGCAGCAGTCAAACGTTTCAGTTATCAAAAAAGAGCTGATTTGATTTATTATTCAAATTATGCAACAATAGATTTATAACCATCTATAAATAGAAATTTACGTTTGTTTGAACATGCATTAATGCACAAGTATATCGATATCAGTATTGAAGAGGACGGCGTTCTTCTATGAAGGAGAGTCGTCCTTTTTGAGAGTATGGTGGGTGCAAGACAACCACCTTGAGTAAAGTCAATACGATAAAAAAAGCATATTTTCAATAATGTTTTTTTGACGACACAGTTAGTATATAATTATTTCTATAATTACTACTTGATAAAATAATATTTAAAGAATACTTTGTGAAAATTTCATAAATAAATATCAAGAAATGAGGCATTGACAGCGAATCTCCGCAAACGTCTCAAGAAAAAGAGTGATTACGGTGTCCTTCATAACTCATCACTGGATTATGACATGGAAAAAAGAAAAAAAACAGCGCTACCGCGGCATTTATGTAAAGAAAGAGTGTGCCAAATTTTAAAAGGATCGGTCCAGTAGATTTTGAGCTAAAGAGGACACCGACTCTGAAAAAGTTAAGTGTGAGAAAAAGAGTTTAAAAGTTTCAAAGAAAGACGAAACCAGACCAGAGAGGTGAAGTCTTAAAACTCTGTATCTCCGACAGTTTTACTCCAATCAACTTCAAATTTTCACACAATAAACTTAATATGTTCTACATTAATATAAATAAATTAAAAAAAAAGTTGAAACCTTACCCCCCCCCCCCCTTAAGCTACGGTATTTTTCCCCATTAAAAAACGATGCTTTATCAACTGTTGGGAAAAATAATTTTATTATAATCAGTTTATATGAAAATTTATTTTAATATTCAACGAGTGAAATATTTTAATTTAAAAATGACATTACGAATTATTTTGTTGGGTCATACATATACAGTAAAAATACGTCGCTTTGCTTACGCTTGTATAATTTATATTTTATTATCACGGTATTCGACTATAAATTGGTTTAAATCCATTTGCATATTCTTAATGTGGTATACTTTGTTAAAATCGATGACATAAATAGTTCAAAGGTCACATGTATAGTGAATCCATAAGTTTCGGGTGAAAAATAGATGGTTTCAAAGTAAACTAATATCTAAAGAAAGAACTAAAAAATAAATAATTCATTGTTCTATTTTAAAACAAACTAGACACTAAAATGTATTTAAACACATTGGGTATTCGCTAAGGGCTATGGAATCAAATGGAGATCCGTATATTACCAGATGCAGACTGTCTTTAGACAAAACAATAACGTCGTCTCTGTTTGTTTCAACCGTTTTAAATGTTTTTGTCTCAACCTTTTTACAACAAGAACAAATCGATTTAAACAGTTTTGTTTCATGGAAAAAAAATTTCTTTACAAATATATACCAAATATATGTTATTCTGCAAGTAAGTTCATTGACTTTTTCATTTTCTTAAATACCCAAAAGTTGATGAATATATTTATTGTTGTATACCATATTCATAATAGCAAAATATTATGTGCTGCCGTTTTTATCTCTACATTATGGGATACGGTTGCATATATAATAGTTCCCTTATATAGGGGTTGCTAACTGTTAAAAGATACATAAGAGCGAGAGAGAGTTAGCATATCACACCGTTCATCAGACAAGGACACATCTTGTGCCAACTCGTTTATAGTTTTAAAACAGGCACATTTAAATTAAGGACTTTACGGACGAACACTTAAAAAATTAGCTTTAATTTGATATATAAAGTTATTAACATACGTTACAAATGTATAATTTTAACGAGGTTATACCTGTTTACACCTGGTCGGCCAGAGGTTGTGACCAAGTAAGAAACGTATACACTCTTATCTTTCTCTCTTTGAAATGATTCATATTTTATATTTTAATAAACAAACCGGCAGAATCGTTTTTTAACCTATTAATAATCTTTATATATGAGAATTCAGCCTACGAATGTTTGCGTTCGCGAAACTCGAAAAGTAGTCGATCGATTGAAATGAAACTTGAAATTTTGACAAAGCGTGGCATTCGGATACACGCGTGTTTTCGGAAATCAAATAGGCTTGTGTCCTCATTTTTAGTGGTCGATTTTTCAATTGTTGATTGAAATTGATGTTAATAAATGTGTATTGGCGTGTCTATTTTATTAAATATCTAAATATTGACGGAGATATAACAATTAAAAGTTTGAATTGTAGTTTTAGCGCTAGAAATGGTCGACCATATTTGTATGACGCGAAATGCATTTTACGTATATAATACATATAGCAGACATTTATGATCTGTAAGGTTGGTAACCTTACACAAGGATTGTGATGTCACATGCACTTGGAATGTGTACAACGTTGAATCCCTTTAATAATTAAAGAGACAAAATTACTTTTTTAATTGTTAATATCTCTGAACATATAAGGAGTTATTAAAAAACAATTGAACATTTGAGGTTCTAGTAACCCACTTTATCAATATATAGTACACTTTTATAGAAATTAAGACATAGGACACAAGCCCATTCATTTCTCTCATTTCTTTTAAGTTGATCATCGTCTGTATTTGTGTGTGTGTATTTTATTTATTTTACCATTCATATCATATCAAACTGAGCCACAGCTAAGCATCCCTGGGATTAGCTGGTTATATATAAAAATTGTATTTGGATTAAATACAGATGAATATAGCAATGACGCCATCGGATCTTAGACTATTGCAACATTCCACTCGGGTAAGACATGGTTTGCAAGCCCATTGTATTAGCAGCTAATCAAAGTACATAAGTGCAGCTCTGGATATAAAGATCATTATTTCATAACTATAAATAATTAAATAATATAAACGTAAAAGATTTACTTGTCAATCCAATCAAGTTAATTAAACATTTAGAATAGTTAACTAATTATAAATAATATTATTCAGTAGATCAAAGATAAAGACAAGTGTTCAATCATAAACTTCAGTTAAGTAATTAAAATAATTCAAGCACGGATAATAAACATATGTCATAAGTGAAAACAACGTAAATAACAGATAAGATAAGCGTCCACAGATTCGCACTGCTCGCATTAAACGCATTGGCTTTAGCGAATAAAACGTGGAAAGGAGGGAGTGCGGAGGGGGGGGGGGGTACTATGACAACTAATAAGCTATTGTGACAACTAGTATTATCTCTGTTAGTAAGATCGACATGGCCTTATGTCCTATGTCTTCATTTCTATAAAAGTGTACTATATATTGATAAAGTGGGTTACTAGAACCTCAAATGTTCAATTATTTTTTAATAACTCCTTATATGTTGGGAGATATTAACAATTAAAAAAGTTATGTTTTCTCTTTAATTATTAAAGGGATTCAACGTTGTACACATTCCAAGTGCATGTGACATCACAATCCTTGTGTCAGGTTACCAACCTTACAGCTCATAAATCTCTGCTATATGTATTTATATATCAAAATATCAAATATTATTTACAGCCATTTCAAGGAACAATAAAATTCCAATATTATGTCTGCCTTAGCAGGGTTAAATAAAATAAAAACTTATTATTCTTTGATTTGACTTGATTATTTGACTACCAACAGCTACAGAACATTACCACAGCATTGACCTACTCAACAAATAACTGACGTTAAAATGCATTTCACGTCATAAAAATATGGCCGACCATTTCTAGCGCTAATACTACAATTCAAACTTTTAATTGCTATATCTCCGTCAATATTTAGATATTTAATAAAATAGACACGCCAATACACATTTATTAACATCAATTTCAATCAACAATTGAAAAATCGACCACTAAAAAATGAGGACACAAGTCCATTACAAGGGTCGCTCTTTTAAGCTTCGTTGGACAATGTCAACGATAGCACATTTATTTCACCAAACCAGAAGTCCTCAAGGTATAGTCCATATTCGGTAGGCCGCAGTGTTTTAAAATACGAATTTAGTAGGACAAAACTAAGTGCCTTATTTTGTAACTGATTGCGTGCGTCATGAATTGGATTATTTATTTGTTTATTAATATTGCCAAATAAAAGCTTAATCTTAGGTTGCGTTTTCAATACAAATTTATTTGCCAATATTAACAAACAAGTGCAAGAAAGGACACAGACGTTCGGACCATATATATTATGAGTGAGACATACGAGTGTAAAAGAAAGAGTGAAAAGAAGATAGAAAAACTGATGAGTGAACAGGTAGATGGTGGAAGTACAGAGAAGAAAGAAGGAATATTCAAACGTTGACAGAGTTTTAGCTATATCAAATTTGACTTTAGTTTTACCGCATGTTTTAGCTATGCATAACACGTCACAGAATAAATAAGTAATCGAGATCATGTTGCACTAAGGAATAGGATATAAGAAAACGTACTGGCTAATGGGACTTCTTCTTCTTTAAGAGCGTAACAACCTGTTACAGGTCTTAGCTGCCTCAACAGCACGCTTCTTCCAACTCAATCGGTCCAAAGCAACTCTTTGCCAGTTTTTTACTTTCAAAGTTTTGATGTCCTCTACTGTGTCGTCCAGCCATCTTGTTGGTGGTCGTTCTCGGGTACGGTATCCCGCAGGGTTGTTAAAAGTGTATAATCTAGTAACATTGTCTTCAGGGGATCTTCAGACGTGGCCAAGCCATCTCAGCCTGTTGCTTCGGATGACCTGTGTAACTTGAGGTTGTTTATAAAGTTCATATAATTCAAAATTATATCTGGTTTGCCAGCACCCTTGTTCTTTAACAGGCCCGAATATAGTTCTTAATACTTTTCCTTCAAAAGTTTCCAGAGCTCGCTGGGTGTCTAGGTTTAATGTCCAGGTTTCACTAGGCTAATGGGACGCAAATCCACATTATCCATACATAACAAGCTAATGCTGTATAAGAAAATATTGAAACCAGTTTGGACATATGGAATCCAGCTATGGGGCTGTACTTTCCAAAATAAAGTTCTGAGGAACATAGTAAATGCACCATGGTATGTCCGCAATAGCGATATACATAGGGATCTCAAAGTAACTACAGTAGCTGAAGAAATTACGAAAATAGCAAGAAAACACGAACAACGTCTCCAACACCATGTCAACGTGGAAGTGCTTGACATGCTGCACACGGATGGACTGACAAGAAGATTAAAGAGAACTAAGTCATTTGAGCTAGTATGATGACCGACAAAAGAAGAGTATTAACATTGGTTAATACTCTGACTTCAAAATATTACCATTATTAAATTAACTAGAAAAAATGTTATTAGATAGTTTATATAAACTAGTTATAACAATATAATAGGTTTAATAAATATATATATATATATATATATATATATATATATATATATATATATATATATATATATATATATATATATATATATATATATATATCTTAATATATCTTAATATATATAAATTACGTGTCACGTTGTTCCTCCGCGATGGACTCCTAAACTACTTAACCGATTTTAATCAAATTTGTACACCGTGTGCAGTTTGATCCAACTTGAAAGATAGGATAGCTTACATCTCAATTTATGATTGCAATATTATCTTATTGCAAATTATTTGTCTATTAATTATCTGTGACATCTGGCGACGATGATGGCGACATCTGTTGACTAGATTGAGTAAATATTCTGTTGACTAGATTGAGTAAATATTCAATAGATGGCGCTATGTAATGTAATATGACAAAAACGTTAGTCACAGCAACGCGTGGCCGGGACAGCTAGTATATATAAATATATATATATATATATATATATATATATATATATATATATATATATATATATATATATTGCACACACAGTCTTATGCGTCTCTGTTGTAAGAAAATATGGTAAATCTGCGGACGTAACGTACCATACATTAGAATTTTCTATAAGCGTAGATCTCTTTAATAATTAAAGGCAAAAAAATGACTATTTTAATTGTTAAGGTTCTGGTAGCCAACTTTATCAATATACATATAGTACAGTTTTATAAAAAAAAGTTATGGTTCACAAGCCCATATTCTGCTCAAAGTTGCGGCGAAGAAAGTAAACGTTTGCACTGACGTGTATGACCCATGTATCATGAAAAATTATGTATAATGTGAATAATTGCTAGTATTGATTTATTGATCGTAAAATTATTACACGTGGTGTTTGACGGTGGCTATCGCCATACATGTCAAAGCAAAATTAAATAAATTTAAATTAAAAAACAGTGTTGCGTAATAAAGTAATTAAAAACTCAATCATGTTTTATGATGTTTTTACTAAATTCAAATCTTAGAAAACGTGACATGGCATTCTGACTATTAAATAAGAATAATATATGCACATATTTAAGGATATTTATTGCCTATAAATCCAGGCCCTAATAGACCTTTTTATAGTATCGCTTTTCACTTTTAGATTGAACTAAAGGTTATTATATGTATATTGGCATTTTTATTTTTTTAAATATTCAAAAGTTGACGGAATTATAGCTACGAGTATATCAAATTTAAATTTTATTTTTGCCGCTTGTTTTAACTCTGCGTATGACGTCACAGAAAAATACACTACTCAGCTGTTAATAGTAAAAGTCGTATCTGTTGTATAAGAAGAGAGCAAGCAAATCAATAATTTTTAATTATTAAAGAGACAAAATGACTTTTTTAATTGTTAATATCTCCTAAAATATAACGACTTATATATATATCGATTTATAAAATTCTGGTAGCCAGCTTTATCAATATATAGTACAGTTTTATAGAAATTAAGTCATGGTTCACAAGCCCATTGTGATTATGACATTTTTGATGTGATTTGTACCGAATAATTGGACCTGGGTCAATGAAATTTCATTTCAACAAGTTAATCATATATATTAGTGACAGATCCCAGAGCCCCCAGACCTACTTCGTTTTATTAAAGCTGAAATTTTGAGAATAAATTGTGAAATATATAGTTTAGAACGTATGGTGATTTGCTACCTTGAAAGCGGGTCATAATAGCAAGCCTAAATTTTTAGTACTTTATCTTACCTTTAGTACCGTAGTTTATCTTATTTTTTAAAGAGATTTAAAGCGTCTGCCGAAATTTAGAGCCATCGTGAAGGGGGGGAGGAGGTATGGTAATAGTAAATGTTGGTTTGTAACAATATTCTATAAAACATATATAAAAACCAGCCATCATACTGTCACGTAAATGAGTAAGGTTTTTACATACCTTTTGCATGTGCTATGTTTAAAACGACCTCGCTTTCAAGCTAGCAAGTACTCATACCTTCCTAACTACATATTACACTATTCACAAAATTTCAGGTTTGCTAAAACGACATACGGTTTGGGGGCTCTGGGATCTTGAACTATATATCAGTTTTGTTGCTACTTTACACAAGTTGCGTTCAATTGTTGTAAACAAATGTGGTATGCAGAATGAATTACAACAAAACACTGAACAACCGTGACCATAATGAAAAACAGCGGCTTCCGTTTGTAAACAATTGATGGCTGTTATGGACAATTGACAATAAACAAAATTAAAAAAACATTCGTGTAGCTATTTAAATTCCTATTGACAATACATCGCTGATAGCATACAAAACTATATCGCTGTTAAAGACTTGTACGCACATATCAGAGCCCCTGTAGTTGTAGGTTGTGTTAGCTGGTTTGAGTCTTTGCTAATTTCTAGTAATTCGAATTAATATGTTATTGTAATAATACATTTCAATCGTATAAATTGTATAATGACTTATTATTGTAAAAAATATTCATTTTCAATTTTTTTGTATACGTCAGTTTTATATAGCTATAAAATAAATGCTCTAATTCTGTTGGACATTTCAATTTATCTATTTACTTCATTTACATTTACAATAATAAACCTGTCGGAATTGTTCCAGTCGATTAATTTCATATAATAGATTCTAGAAGATAACATAATGTAGTACGTATTACTATGTCAATTGAAATAATTAATTTCTGTGAGACTAGTTTATTCAATAATTATTCACAAAAAAGTATGAAGCGGATATTTGATTTATTAAGATATGAATAAATATAGAATAGTAAGGATAATTCATATTGCGTAATGTTTATTTAATTTTGTAACAGTAACAATAAAACACAACCAACATAAATAATTTATTATTTTTGATTTGTTAATTAATTCGAATTGTAATTGTACTATGAAAATATAGTTGGATAATAATGGAATCTATAAATCAATGTTTGAAATGATATAGTAGTTGTAAATAGATGGCAGTAGTATACTTCTCTAATATTTGGTTTGTCAGTTTGTTTATATCAAAATATTTGAGCTATTTTATACGTTATATCGTTTATAAAATCGTAAAAAATAATTTTTTTTTTAAATTTATTCAGTCATATTTAATCAGAAATATTTAATTTTGCAAATCTGGATGACAATACAGATATTATGATAGCCGCCTCTGAGCCTGTGGTATCTCTTTTATTTTACTTTCAAGATATTTTATTTTTAGGTTATGTTTGATTTGACATAAACAATTGTAATTATATATTCCTGCACGTATTTATTTTTATTAAGTAGTACTATACATATTGTATAAATCTAGGAATATGTTCCCCGTGGGCGGCAGGCGGTGGACACACATCCAGAGCCACTGACGTGCTCGCGAAAAGGATCACCTGTGCAATCAGATATACACTTAGCAAATAGACTACAAAATGTAGTTCTTTCTGATAATAAGAGTTCAGCGGAAGCTGAATATTGGATGTTGAGAGAAAAAGAGCAAACCGAATCAAAACATAGTAAGAATGTAAACACAAATTCAAGTTTGCTATGTGACATTACTGCACAAATTGATTGTTCTTATGAAGAAGAACTATATTTTAGCAAAAATACTGCAGTTTGGTCGAAAGGTGAAAGTCAACATAATATTTTCTGGTAGCTTATATATCGCTAATAGCAAAAACTTTATAGTAATGCTTTTATTTTTAGGACTGTTGTCCGGCTCAGATCTTGAGACAGAAGAGTATCGCAACGTAATATGCTGTTACACATGTGATACGCCAATAAAACATGCTCTATTTTGCACTTTCTACAGCACTGCATTTGAAAAGCACACTGATGTAAAATACAAAAATAAGAAAAATACATTGAACGTGCCTGCGAATAAATATGAAGCTCAAGGGAAACCAATACCTTCGATATGTCTTGTAGATGAATTAAATATGAGAGTGTTTACCGAATCTGGCGAAGACTATATAACTAGTTTAGAGTTTCAAATTTCCAACTTATTTAACACTCGATTTGGAATAATACTTCAAAAGGAAGCAGTAACAGCACCAATTAAATTAATAGATAAAATAAGGAAAGATTTATCTCGTGCAGATGCATCAGAAACACCTTCTATGAACATAGAACCAGAAAGTGCAAATCTGCCAACATTGTTTTCTATGAATCATCCTTTGGATGAAGCGTGCCCGTTAATTATCAAATACTCTAACGGTAGTTTGAATTATGCCAATGATGCCTCTCTAAAGGTGATTTTTACTAAAGATCTATTAAGATAATTACTATAATTTGACACCCACTTACTATTATTACAGGTCGTTTTTAGTGCAACAGATCCTAGTATTGTATTGGTATATGACAGTAAAACAGGCCTGCATAGCATTTACAGATTAAGAAAAGCGTTAGAGGAAGAATATAATGCCATTTCTAATCAATTTGATACGCTAAGTATGTTTGACTTAAATTCCGGATTGGCCAGTGTTGATGTTTCACAAACTAATGAATCTTTAAGACGGCATGGAGGTAAATTCATACATATGTAATAAAACTATTCAGTTTTAATATTTTAATAAAAATCCTCAATTAATTTGCAGGTTTATTGCATAGCAGACACAGTGGTAGCATTTTGGGACTTGGTAATTTAGGTTCTAGTCCTTATTCCAGTCGTGGAAGCTTAAATACTCCAATAATGAGTCCACTTTTCACACCACTTAATACACCAAGCCCCTGTAGATCTCTAGGGTTAGTAGAACGGTTTCACTATATCTTCTTTTTTTTTATAGACTTCATTTAACATTCGTTTTTACAGTAGTCTTCATCCATTTGGTAACACATCTTCACTACTACGACGCCAACATAGCATTTACGGCTTTATAGATCGATCTACACCAACTGGTGGAACAATTACACCATGTGATATCACAAGAGGCACCACATGCCCAGAAGTACCTGCTCCAAAGCCATTATATCCGGATTTATGTTTAGAACATCTGTGGACAGAAAATTTAGGTGTATCAACGTAAGTTAATAAAATACAATGAATATATACGTAATAATTGGACTAAAAATCAATAAATTTATAGAGATGGGCTTTGGGAATTAGCATCTTCATGTTTCTTGCATTGTGATCTGGTTGGCTTTACATACCTCTGTTACTTGCAACCTACCAAAGAAATTTTGGTTATTACACGAATGCAAATCCATAGAGATATTCCAGATCAAATAACATTTGGAGCTGCAACTACTATTCCAGCTAAAGATGCTATTTCGTTACCTGTATGTAGAATAATTATTTCATAACAGAATATTTATTTTTAATAATGAATATTGTTCTTTTTAGAAAATGAATATGATAGCATTACTAGATAGTGCAGGTTGTGTAACATTATATTCTGGTTCAAATCAAGTGGGAAAAATCCACGTCGGCGGTATGTTAACGTCTCTACCCTCTATGGCGGTTCCTTCAACAAGTTCTCATTCCCTACTAAGTAATACGTTTACTTCACCTTTTCCAAGGTAAAATATGTTTTCCTTCAACATCTATTACGCAATCTGTTCTGTATTAAATTAAATATAAACCTATAGACGCAGCAGCCTACTACCAACGTCTACTGTTCAGCCTGAAAAACATTTTGAAGATTTGCACTTATTATCTCCCGTTGCTCCATTACAGGAACCCAAAACAAATAATTCACAAAATCAGAATTCTAATGGATTACAGGTAATACTTTTTATAACATTAAAACTTTATAAAACAAAAAAATAAACGGGTGTATTTTTTAGGGTCTAAGAGATGGCATAGGAAACAGAATAACCTTACAGTATTCATCAGGACAGTATTACAGAATCGGTATTCCGCCTATTTCTAATTGTTACTTTATTAGAAAATGCCTTATTGTATTAAAGCAAATTCTTCAGAGAGATATTGCAATGCAAGTAATGATACGATGGTATGGTGTTCGGAATGCACCAGGTTCACAGAATATTAGTGCCGAACAAGAATGGAATATGTTTCAAAATTTGCTCTTGGGTATATATTTTATATATTAAAGTTATAATAAGATTAAAGTTATAATTTATTTTTATAAATTTTTATTATTTCAGAATTAATAGGATATGATATTGACAAATTGAGATTAACAAACGAAAATTCTACCAATAATAATGAATCAGTTGTTAAACCAAAGAAAAAGAAAACTTGTCTTGATCCTACAAATAATGATTGGGAGTTCCTTTTAAAATCAAAGTATCACAGAGATCATGGTCAAGAGACTGCTAACTTATTAAATTTCAAACAAAGGAAGTTTCGTAAAAAAGTGATTGATAAGAAAAATTTGCAAAATCCTTGTAAAATCAACACGAACACTATTTTATTTCAACACTTGCCAATAATATTTTTCTCTATGCATTTACTATATGAAGAATTAAAACTAGAAACTTATTTTAATAGTTATTTAAAGTTACTAGTGAAACTTTTATTTCAACTCTCTTATGATTTAAGACTAGAGTCTTATATGAGACATTACTGGAAAGATTTTCCAGAGTTCTGTTCATTAAATAACAATTATAAGCAGAGTCAATTAGATGAAAATGATTTTAAAAAATTAACACAACAGCAATATTTAGCTGAAGAAGTTCCAAATATTTTTAAATACATTTTCGATGTTATTAAAATGGAAACAGTTTCTCCGTATCCGTATATTAATCAGGTTAACAAAACTTCAAAGAATTTAGCTCAGGTAGTTAACATTTAAAGTAAAATCAGTAAATCACGACATCTTAAAAATATCTGTTATGAAATTTTCAGTTAGCGAATTTGTTTGTCTATAATCCGAATGATTTTCAAGCGCTGGAAAATAGTATCTTGCTAGTGGGAGCTCAATGTGGACGAATTGACCCTACTGAATCACCACCAAAGATCATTGAAATATCTGGTTGCAGCACTGTAGAGGAGAAGGCTGTATTGTTTATGAATAATGCAGGTATTAAAATTGTTTATTTTAGTATTTGATAATTACTTACTTATGTGCAAGTTTTAATATGTATTAATTAAACTTGGCAGGCATTTCTAGGAAGACTATATCACATTTACCGCCTGCTTTATCAATGCTTTGTTGCTGGGCAATTGAAGCTTGTCGAGAAAATCCACCGACAACTTGGACCGTTGAAGCTTATTCTTTATTGTTACGCGAGGATTTGGTTATTCAAAAAGAAAAATATGGTTCGTTATGCACTTATCGCATTTTAAAATAGCATATTATTACTTTGTGTTGTTTAATCTTCATTAATACAATTGCTTCAGTTCCAGGAGTATATAGAGAAACATCTATGACTCCATTAAGAGGAAAAGTAGATGCTAATAATATATTACCAAATCAAGCAGATGAAACAATTCCAACGGAAAATGATGACGGAATGGAAAATATGGATACCCAGTTGTTTAGATTACGGTTCCCAGATGACTTAAGGTAAAATTGATAACGCGCTTTATAATGTATATAGCTAAGATGATTAATTAAATTTGTTTATTTTTTAAGAATAACGGAAGTTCGAAGATTATTACACAGTGCTTCACCAGTTAAAATTGATATTAAACAATCGCCTGAAATTTCCGGCCATGAACTAATTGAAGAACAAGAAAAACAATTATTTACAATCTCAACAAGGACAATGGCTTTACCATATGGAAGGTTTGTATATTCCACAATTATTTATTCTATTTATTGTCATCTTATTATCGTTTATTTTACTCTTAGGGGCATGTTTACATTAAGATCAACGAATGCTTGTACAACGGAACCACTGCCAATTCCCAAATTATGTCTTACTGGAAAAGCGACACCAAAGGGCACAACTGTTGAACTAACTCACATAGAGGTAAATATTTAAATTTGTAGAAATAATGAATTTTAAAAAGTAAAATAATTTCTTTTTATTCAGGTGCCACCACAGATGAACCTTTGGCCTATGTTTCATAATGGTGTCGCAGCGGGGCTTCGTATTAGTCCAGATGCTTCAGATATTGATTCTACCTGGATTGTATATAACAAACCTCAAGGTACTACAGCGGAGATGCCAACCGAGCATGCTGGATTTCTAATGGCTCTTGGACTGAACGGTCATTTAAAAAATCTTGCTTATGTTAACATTTATGATTATCTCGTGAAATGTCATGCAATGACAAGTGTTGGACTCCTACTCGGAATATCGGCTACGCATAGAGGTGTGTAACTAAAAAAGTATAATAATTAGGATGTATTTATATTTGTTTTAATTTTATAGGAACAATGGATATGCAAACTACAAAACTATTAAGTATACATGTTGAAGCTTTATTGCCTCCTACTTCTATAGAATTAGATATACCACAAAATATACAAGTGGGTAATTATTTTTATTTATTATTCATTAAATTTATTAATATGCTATAAGGATAAAATATTTTGTGTTATTTAGGTTGCCGCGCTTTTAGGAGTAGGCTTAGTTTATGAAGGAACAGCTAATCGACATATTGCCGAAGTTTTATTGTCAGAAATCGGTAAATAACATTTATAACTCATATATACGATAAATTTACTAAACTGTAGTATAATATCATATTATGTTAGGTCGACCTCCTGGCCCGGAGATGGAAAACAGCGTCGAACGAGAAGCATATTCTCTTGCTGCAGGATTAGGACTGGGATTGGTTACTCTTGGACAGGGTGGTCAAATGTCAGGACTTACTGATCTTACAATTCCTGATACATTACATTATTACATGGTGGGGGGCACAAGACGTCCGCTAACTGGTAAGTAATTTATTGTTTAAGGTCTTTATATTTTTTGCAAAATGATTACTAATTATATGTTTTAGGGTCTCAAAAGGAAAAATACAAAATGCCATCTTTTCAAATAAGAGAAGGCGACGTTGTAAACATAGATGTAACAGCACCGGGTGCAACACTAGCTCTAGGACTTATGTTTTTTGCTACTGGTACACAAACTGTAGCAGATTGGATGAAACCTCCTGAAACTAATTATTTGTTAGACTTCGTCCGACCAGATTTATTGCTACTTAGAACCATATCAAGAGGTTTTTAAAATCAATTTTATTTAGTTAATTACTAATTTTGTTTTGTAATATTTTATATAATAGATATCTGTTTAATCATCAGGATTAATTTTATGGAATGAAATACAACCTACAGAGTTTTGGATTGAGGAACAAGTGCCCGTAGCTTTTAGACGATATTGTCTTAACAGTCCGAACACAGAATCCAACATCGATTACGAGGGCGTTAAGTAAATATAATTGATATTCTGTGTAACATAGTAATATATGGTTTACATTGAATTTTAATATTTATAACTTTTTACTTTTAGTCAGGCTTATTGCAATATTCTAGCCGGTGCATGTTTTTGTATTGGTCTAAAATATGCCGGCTCTGCTAATAGTACCGCAAGCCAAATTTTATCAACTTACTGCCGAAGATTTATGAGATTAGTTGTCAAATCAATTGCTGAATTAGCCGGTAAATCGACTGTGGAGACCTGTATGAATCTCATTCTTATTTCACTTGCAATGGTAAGTCTAACAGAAAAGTTTAGTAGTTTTACTGGTATACATATA
The DNA here is from genome assembly GCA_963678705.1 of Panorpa germanica. Lineage (NCBI taxonomy): Eukaryota > Metazoa > Arthropoda > Insecta > Mecoptera > Panorpidae > Panorpa > Panorpa germanica. The sequence goes on along the minus strand of OY783206.1, from coordinate 8,156,707 downwards.
TTTTTAAACAATATATTTTAATATTCAAGGTAATGGCGGGAACCGGTGATTTGCAGACTCTTCGTATATGTCGCTTATTAAGGGGTCGTGTGGGAGTAGGTGGAACAACAACTGCAAATTATGGTTCTCATTTAGCAACACATGCCGCGTTAGGCCTTCTCTTTTTAGGGGCTGGTCGGTACTCCTTAAGTACAGCTCCTTCAGCAGTTGCAGCAATGGTGTGCGCTTTTTTTCCGAAGTTTCCTACACATAGTAATGATAATAGGTATGCAGAACAAATCGTTCTAAGAAATTCACTTCTTCTTTTATTTGAATTAACTTTTATTTATGAAATTTATAGATATCATCTTCAAGCGTTTCGGCATCTTTACGTTTTAGCTGTGGAACCGCGTTTACTAATACCACGTGATATAGATTCTGGTCTTTTATGTTATTGTCATATTACAGTCATAACTACAGAGAACGTTAAAATAGTATCTAAAGCGCCATGCCTTCTACCAGAACTTCATACTTTACAATCAGTAAAAATTGAAGACGATAGATACTGGCCAATAGTATTTGAGATTGATAGAAATTGGGATCAGTTACTGTACGTAAACCTAATTTTTTTTGTAAATCTATAATCAATAAATATTTACAATTATTTCCTTTGTTGCAGAAAATTGTTAGAAAAATGCTTCTGTTTAAATATTAAACAACGCGCAGGTTGTTTGTCATATCAAGAAGATCCTGACCCTGGTTTCAAAACGCTTCTTGCACATACATTGTCTTCAGAGTCAACAAATGTATGGAGGTGTAGACCTGAAAATATATATTCATTTTCCAATGATCCAGCTATTTTAAATTATACGCAGCAATTCCTAATGTTAAATGACAAGCATCAATTAGCTAGCAAAGACACACAGGCCCGCTCGGAAATGAAGTTAATACAATTATTAACAATGCAGACTTATGAATGCGCAACAAAAGATATGTTGCACGTTTTGCCGTACTGTATTACACTATTTACTGTAAGTTGATATAAAATTTCGCAGTTTTTCAAATTTACTATAAATTATATATAAAATTATAATGATTTATTTTGTTATAGGCTCTGCATCAATTTCATAAAGCTCCCACAGTCTATTTAGTTTGGCAATTTAAAATTTTATATGCCTTAGTTGAAGTTTACAATAAATTGAGTGTCGGATGTCCAAACAGAAAGAAAAATATGTTAATGACAAATGAAACTATTGTTTCGATTTTACAAAGAATACAATCAGTTTTTGATTTATGGGAAGATGATATATTACAGCAATTAAAGCATTACTTAACAAATTTAAGTAATTTTGATTATTCGAATGTAGATAATATAAGAAAAGTTTTGAATTACATAACATATTATGATATTCCTAGTTCTATTAATCATAATAATATTGAGTTATACTTAAGTAGTCAAAGTAACAATTTGTCTAGTGAAACAATTTTAAAATTAGGTAAAATTTTAAATTAAAAAAACAAAATGGAATATTTTATTCCAATATCCATATTGTTTTATATCAAAAACAAAAGAACATGTTTTAATTTGTCGTTAACTTCAGTGTTATAAATTTACAATAAAATTTATAGAAAGATACTTGTATTATTTTAATAAACCAAAAATATAAAAAAAATATCAATTACAACTATAGGGTCTAAATTTCGTAAGTAAATATTTATTTTATAAGAATTTTAAAAAAATCTCTATACTTTATTTTTGAAATGAAATAAAGCGGTCAAAAGCTCTCCTTGTATATTCTGATTTATGAAAGTCAAATTTTTGTTTTTCTTTCGTTTGCAGCATTCCAATTTTTTAAATCTAGTAGTTGATAGAGAAATTGGTAATTTCGCCATTTAAATATATGCTAGATATATTTAATATAAAACAGCAGAAATGCAATTTTTGGAAGATTCAATTTTTTTATTTGGTTAGTTTAGTTTAAAATATTTGTTTAATATCAAGAATGCTGTGAATAATTTTTATGGTTCTTTTAAAAATTATATTGCAACAATCCGAAGAGAAATTGAAGTTTAATAATCAAATACGTATTTAAAAAAACGGAGTAAGTAAACATATGATAGAAAAAATGATTAAAATGTTTTTCTATCTTTTTAATATCTCTTAGATATTATTACTTGAACAAACTGCCATTTTGAAATATGGTAGTGGTCTCAAATTGTAGCTTGCGGTATAAATGTCGCGACTATATTTTTTGTGACATAATTAGAGTGTAATACCTTTAAATCTTATCGTAGAGAGATGTTGCGTTTACAATTATGGAAAGGAAGTCGAAAGATGTGCGCTTTAGGATTTAGGAGTTCAACTGTATCACATCCAACTTTTTACACTGAAAAAGCAATATCTCATGTAGATAAAGAGGCTGTGGTAGTTTCAAGCAAAGATGTAGGAATTCATGGAAATCCTTTACCACATGATCCGCTGACCAACACCATGACAGCTGAAGCATTGGCCCCAATTACGACATCGGTCATAAATACTCAAGGTAAGATTTAAAAAAAATTAAAATTATTGAAATTTACTTGTACAATGTCTTACTGATAAAGATTTATCAGTAAGATTTATCATTTTAAATAGCTCCTTCTACTTCTACTTTTAAGTTAATTTTAAATATTATTTGACATGAAATAAAAGAACCTTATTTTTCAGTTGGATCCGCTATTACTGCGACACCGGAACCACAGACAAATTGGCCTGCAACTACGGATACAAATATTGGCGGAAAACGAATTATACCACATAGAACAATTGATTTTCCAGATACACTTGTAGAAAATGTTGTGACACCTAATACAAGTATAGGATTGGATAGTAGCACTCGGCCAACATTAAGCTTTGACGAAGTTCCCGGTCCTGCTGTGCTTAAGTACATTGCCCAAGTTTGGAGCTACATTCCAGTTGTTGGTACGCAGGTCACAGCAAGCGCAATGATACTTGCGTTAAGTGCTGGTACTTATTACTGTTATGATACATTTATCCAGATAAATCTCTCTTGCATTGCAGTTTCATATTATATTTTATGAAAAATGGTATACATTATGCTTTGCTGTGATGCTGGTTTATTCATATTATTTATTTTATTTATTGTTGGCCTATTTTCGATACTAGTCCATCTTGGATGACCTCCCACTATATTAGCCATAATCATTTAAATAATACAACAAACTCAAAATGTGTAACCTTGATCTAGAAATCGAACCAAAGGACACAGCAACGTGACGTCAACTCTATCGTCTCCAATGGTCATTACCTGGTTTATAACTTTGTGCTTTTGTATACTATTACATACTATAAAATATTTAAATTATGAAATATCATTTTCAAAATAAAAAAATGGGCTTGTGTCCTCATTTTTTAGTGGTCGATTTTTCAACTGTTAATTGAAATTGATGTTAATAAATGTGTACTGGCGTGTCTATTTTATTAAATATCTAAATATTGACGGAGATATAGCAATTAAAAGTTTGAATTGTAGTTTTACCGCTAGAAATGGTCGGCCATATTTGTATGACGTGAAATGTAATTTAACGTCAGTTATTTGTTGAGTAGGTCAGTGCTGTGGTAATGTTTTGTAGCTGTTGGTAGTCGAAATAATCAAGTCAAGTCAAAGAATAATAAGTTTTTATTTTATTTAACCCTGCTAAGGCAGACATGATATTGAAATTTTATTGTTCCTTAAAATAGCTGTAAATAATATTTGATATTTTGATATATAAATACATATAGCAGAGATTTATGAGCTGTAAGGTTGGCAGCGGTTGTGATGTCACATGCATTTGGAATGTGTACAACGTTGAATCCCTTTAATAATTAAAAAGACAAAATGACTTTTTTAATTGTTAATACCCAGTAAACAATTTGGTGAAGTGTCCTATTTGGTGAAGTTCGAGTCACTCGTACAATTCTATTCTAACGCTTTACAAGTTCTCTACCTGTCACAGATTTTGTGTTAGTTTTTCATAATAATATTCTTTCTTTTTCCAACATCATTCATTAAGTATTTCTGTTTCTTTCCCACATGGGTATATTTTTATTATCCGGTCATAAATCATAAACCTACTCCGCTTTTAATTCAGCAGTGAACCGTCGTTGCAATGTCTGTAGCTCATAAAAAGGACCTTTCCTATGAACGACTGAATAGAAAACGAACACGTTCCAGACAAAAAATTCATGATATGTAATAGAAATTAAGTAGAATTTACTCCAAAATGTTTACTGGGTATCTCTTAACATATAAGGAGTTATTAAAAAATAATTGAACATTTGAGGTTCTAGTAACCCACTTTATCAATATATAGTACACTTTTATATAAATTAAGACATAGGACACAAGCCCATTGCAAAATATCTTTAAATATGAAGAAACGTAATCATTTATTTATGTAGTATATACAGTGGAGATTTATTATGCAGTAAAAATTAATATATTAGTTCAGTGTATTGGTACTGAACAATTATTCTATTAATAATCGTATACGACAATAAAAAAAGGAAAACTTTTCAACAATAATAAAGTATATTTTTTTAGGCAACACTCTACAATGGTCTAGAAATGTTCGGCCCTTTGATCGTATGTTTGACCGTTACGGGCCTGTCATACGCTTGCAAGGGCCCTTTGGTGGTAATATTCTGTTATTAAATCGACCTGAACACATGGAAATAGTATACAAGCAGGAAGGACAATTTCCAGTTCGCTCAAGTCTCGATTGCATCGAACATTACCGAAAAGAACACAGACGTTATCCATCTGCTGGCCCCTTTATTATGTACGAGTATACATTAACTTTAGTTTAAAATATGAATCATTTAACAATAAAACTCTTCATTACGAAACTGTTTTAGGAGTGGACCTGAATGGGAAAAACTGCGCCATAAAATTGATAATCCTCTTGAAAAAAGTGCACAAATGTTGCATGATAAGACGGAACTTGCTTGCGAAGAATTAATTTGTAGAATTCATAGAATTCGTAATCGTCAAGAAGAAGTTCCTGAAGATTTTCAAGTTGAGCTTAATAAGTGGAGCGCAGAGACTTTATGTAAATATGTTTCACATATAGAAAGCTTAGGATTCTGTTTTCAAATATTTTAAATTATCTTTTGTATTACAGGTGCAATTTTGTTTTCGAAAAGGTGTGGATTTTTAGATCCCCATGGTATTGGATTTAATTCAGAACAAGCTCGTCTTCTTGATGCTATTCAAGGAGCTACAGATGGTATCAAATCCTGTGAGACTGGTTTGCAAATGTGGCGCTTTTATGAAACTTCGTCATGGAAAGCATTAGTTAATAATTGTGACGTCATTGATGCGTGAGTATCAAAATAAAAACATATGTTTGAAATATTTGTTAGAATACTGATACAATAATCTTTGGTATAGTATTTGTAGCAAGCATATCAGGATTGCTCAGAATAATCTTCGTCTGAAGAAGGACAGATTAGAATTAACAGATGAAGAAGTACCTTCTACTACTGGTTACTCCTTGGAATTACCATTTATTGAAACACTAATGCTGAAGGAGGGTATGCAAGCAGATGATATACTTACAGTACTGCTGGATATGTTGCTGATTGGAGTTAATGCTGTGAGTTCATATGTTGATATTATGCCGGTAGTTCACTCTCGGCGAGACATTTGTCAAAACATTTGTCGCTGCGCCGAGTATGAACATGGCTATTAGTCTCATCTCTCGTTTCGTTTGACTTGTGTCAAAAGACCGCTCATCAATCGAGGCAATCCAACGCGAGAGCTACTGTACACACTCAATATCGCCTGCCTCGGCGAGAGTGAACTGCCGGCGTAATCTTCTTATATTATAATGTTCCAAGTGTATATTTCTATTCTTATATTCTTATTTGTTTATATGTTTGGTACGAATTTTGTATGGCAGCTCGAAAACGGCTCCGCGCATTTTCTTGAAAATTTTCTATATCGTAGAGAAAAAAATTCTAAGACTTTTGGCGTCCTCGAAATTTTTCCTGAATTTCCTGGAAACCCGTAATTTTAGAAAAACTAAAAAAAAAATTTTTACTTTTTGTTCTATAACTTTTAATTCGTCAAAGATAGAAAGTTGAAATTTGACATGTGTATTATGGTGTTCAATGTTGACATTTTTTGAAAATTAGAAATTAAAAAATTAGAAAAGGGGACGTTGAGAAAATTAGGGGGCACGGTAGGAAACTTTGGAGAAAACTCAAATTTTGGATTACATTATAATGAAATATGTTAATCTAGTAATCATATATTTTAATAAAATTATAATAATTTTGTATGTGTGGCATTGCAGACTGCTTCTGCTATGGGATTCATGTTGTATCACTTATCGAAATCACAGAGAGCACAACGTCTTCTTTACGAAGAGTTGCAAAAAGTAATGCCTTCACGTAATACTAGACTAACAGCAGAAAAGCTGAAGGATTGTAAATATTTAAAGGCATGTGTTATGGAAAGTCTGAGGTAAAGACAACGACCTGTGTTTGTTCAATTGTATCCAGAGGTTTAGATTCCCCTAATTATATGTTTGTCATAGGTTGAAACCGCCAATTCCCGTTATAACGCGCATTTTGCCCACGGATATCACTCTTCATAGCTACAGGTATTTTACAATTGACATTTACATTGAGTTTATAGGCCAACATTTATTTTCAATACATTTTTCATTTTCTTTAAGCATTCCTAAAGGAACTTATGTACTAATGGCTAATCAGATAGCGTGTCTTCGGGAGGAAAACTTTGAGGATGCTCATAAGTTTTGTCCTGAGAGATGGATGAAAGAAGACAATAAGGATATCCATCCATTCGCAACGATTCCTTTTGGTTACGGACCTCGCAACTGCTTAGGGAAAAGCACTGCTGAACGACAAATGTGGCTTCTAACAGCTAAGGTATGTTTTTAAAAACATATTCAGAATCTTTTGCTGAACTTGCTTGTTATCGTTAGTTTACCTGGCAATAACTGGGAGTTCAGCAACCTGTTTTCACAATGTTATTGTGACTGAATGACTGACTCGACTCATGCGTTGTTTTCTTTGTTTCAGCTTGTTCGCAATTTTAAAATTGAATATCATTATGGAGATATTCATGCAACATCAAAATTATTTGCAGAACCAAACCGAGATTTAAAATTCCGTTTCGTTGACCGTGAATAAGAAAATAAAACAAAAAAGAATTTAATCAAAAAATCAAATTTCTGTTCATTATAATAAAATCAATAAAGAAATAAAACTAATGTGCAATTTCTAGTTTTTAAAAATGTATTACAAATTCGTTTGTTGTTCTTGTCATACTGAAAAAATGAAAAAACACAAAACATTTTTGTATTCATTATTATTAATCAAGAATATTTTGACAAAATAGTAGTGTTACTATTATATAATAACAAATAACCAGTTTTTTTTTTTATTATACATCTCAAAATTGTTAACTTATAAATAACTAATGTTTGTAAAAATTAAATTGTAGTTTAAGAAAAATAAAAGTCATTATTTTAACTACTCTTTTTTATTATTATTGTTATATAAATAAAAAATGCAAGGATTGGATCCTTGATAAGTTAACACCAGAAAAATCATTAGATGTTAACGAACGCCAGTTAGAAAATAAATGCTTAGATTACATAATTAGAGTGTAATACCTTTAAATCTTATCGTAGAGAGATGTTGCGTTTACAATTATGGAAAGGAAGTCGAAAGATGTGCGCTTTAGGATTTAGGAGTTCAACTGTATCACATCCAACTTTTTACACTGAAAAAGCAATATCTCATGTAGATAAAGAGGCTGTGGTAGTTTCAAGCAAAGATGTAGGAATTCATGGAAATCCTTTACCACATGATCCGCTGACCAACACCATGACAGCTGAAGCATTGGCCCCAATTACGACATCGGTCATAAATACTCAAGGTAAGATTTAAAAAAAATTAAAATTATTGAAATTTACTTGTACAATGTCTTACTGATAAAGATTTATCAGTAAGATTTATCATTTTAAATAGCTCCTTCTACTTCTACTTTTAAGTTAATTTTAAATATTATTTGACATGAAATAAAAGAACCTTATTTTTCAGTTGGATCCGCTATTACTGCGACACCGGAACCACAGACAAATTGGCCTGCAACTACGGATACAAATATTGGCGGAAAACGAATTATACCACATAGAACAATTGATTTTCCAGATACACTTGTAGAAAATGTTGTGACACCTAATACAAGTATAGGATTGGATAGTAGCACTCGGCCAACATTAAGCTTTGACGAAGTTCCCGGTCCTGCTGTGCTTAAGTACATTGCCCAAGTTTGGAGCTACATTCCAGTTGTTGGTACGCAGGTCACAGCAAGCGCAATGATACTTGCGTTAAGTGCTGGTACTTATTACTGTTATGATACATTTATCCAGATAAATCTCTCTTGCATTGCAGTTTCATATTATATTTTATGAAAAATGGTATACATTATGCTTTGCTGTGATGCTGGTTTATTCATATTATTTATTTTATTTATTGTTGGCCTATTTTCGATACTAGTCCATCTTGGATGACCTCCCACTATATTAGCCATAATCATTTAAATAATACAACAAACTCAAAATGTGTAACCTTGATCTAGAAATCGAACCAAAGGACACAGCAACGTGACGTCAACTCTATCGTCTCCAATGGTCATTACCTGGTTTATAACTTTGTGCTTTTGTATACTATTACATACTATAAAATATTTAAATTATGAAATATCATTTTCAAAATAAAAAAATGGGCTTGTGTCCTCATTTTTTAGTGGTCGATTTTTCAACTGTTAATTGAAATTGATGTTAATAAATGTGTACTGGCGTGTCTATTTTATTAAATATCTAAATATTGACGGAGATATAGCAATTAAAAGTTTGAATTGTAGTTTTACCGCTAGAAATGGTCGGCCATATTTGTATGACGTGAAATGTAATTTAACGTCAGTTATTTGTTGAGTAGGTCAGTGCTGTGGTAATGTTTTGTAGCTGTTGGTAGTCGAAATAATCAAGTCAAGTCAAAGAATAATAAGTTTTTATTTTATTTAACCCTGCTAAGGCAGACATGATATTGAAATTTTATTGTTCCTTAAAATAGCTGTAAATAATATTTGATATTTTGATATATAAATACATATAGCAGAGATTTATGAGCTGTAAGGTTGGCAGCGGTTGTGATGTCACATGCATTTGGAATGTGTACAACGTTGAATCCCTTTAATAATTAAAAAGACAAAATGACTTTTTTAATTGTTAATACCCAGTAAACAATTTGGTGAAGTGTCCTATTTGGTGAAGTTCGAGTCACTCGTACAATTCTATTCTAACGCTTTACAAGTTCTCTACCTGTCACAGATTTTGTGTTAGTTTTTCATAATAATATTCTTTCTTTTTCCAACATCATTCATTAAGTATTTCTGTTTCTTTCCCACATGGGTATATTTTTATTATCCGGTCATAAATCATAAACCTACTCCGCTTTTAATTCAGCAGTGAACCGTCGTTGCAATGTCTGTAGCTCATAAAAAGGACCTTTCCTATGAACGACTGAATAGAAAACGAACACGTTCCAGACAAAAAATTCATGATATGTAATAGAAATTAAGTAGAATTTACTCCAAAATGTTTACTGGGTATCTCTTAACATATAAGGAGTTATTAAAAAATAATTGAACATTTGAGGTTCTAGTAACCCACTTTATCAATATATAGTACACTTTTATATAAATTAAGACATAGGACACAAGCCCATTGCAAAATATCTTTAAATATGAAGAAACGTAATCATTTATTTATGTAGTATATACAGTGGAGATTTATTATGCAGTAAAAATTAATATATTAGTTCAGTGTATTGGTACTGAACAATTATTCTATTAATAATCGTATACGACAATAAAAAAAGGAAAACTTTTCAACAATAATAAAGTATATTTTTTTAGGCAACACTCTACAATGGTCTAGAAATGTTCGGCCCTTTGATCGTATGTTTGACCGTTACGGGCCTGTCATACGCTTGCAAGGGCCCTTTGGTGGTAATATTCTGTTATTAAATCGACCTGAACACATGGAAATAGTATACAAGCAGGAAGGACAATTTCCAGTTCGCTCAAGTCTCGATTGCATCGAACATTACCGAAAAGAACACAGACGTTATCCATCTGCTGGCCCCTTTATTATGTACGAGTATACATTAACTTTAGTTTAAAATATGAATCATTTAACAATAAAACTCTTCATTACGAAACTGTTTTAGGAGTGGACCTGAATGGGAAAAACTGCGCCATAAAATTGATAATCCTCTTGAAAAAAGTGCACAAATGTTGCATGATAAGACGGAACTTGCTTGCGAAGAATTAATTTGTAGAATTCATAGAATTCGTAATCGTCAAGAAGAAGTTCCTGAAGATTTTCAAGTTGAGCTTAATAAGTGGAGCGCAGAGACTTTATGTAAATATGTTTCACATATAGAAAGCTTAGGATTCTGTTTTCAAATATTTTAAATTATCTTTTGTATTACAGGTGCAATTTTGTTTTCGAAAAGGTGTGGATTTTTAGATCCCCATGGTATTGGATTTAATTCAGAACAAGCTCGTCTTCTTGATGCTATTCAAGGAGCTACAGATGGTATCAAATCCTGTGAGACTGGTTTGCAAATGTGGCGCTTTTATGAAACTTCGTCATGGAAAGCATTAGTTAATAATTGTGACGTCATTGATGCGTGAGTATCAAAATAAAAACATATGTTTGAAATATTTGTTAGAATACTGATACAATAATCTTTGGTATAGTATTTGTAGCAAGCATATCAGGATTGCTCAGAATAATCTTCGTCTGAAGAAGGACAGATTAGAATTAACAGATGAAGAAGTACCTTCTACTACTGGTTACTCCTTGGAATTACCATTTATTGAAACACTAATGCTGAAGGAGGGTATGCAAGCAGATGATATACTTACAGTACTGCTGGATATGTTGCTGATTGGAGTTAATGCTGTGAGTTCATATGTTGATATTATGCCGGTAGTTCACTCTCGGCGAGACATTTGTCAAAACATTTGTCGCTGCGCCGAGTATGAACATGGCTATTAGTCTCATCTCTCGTTTCGTTTGACTTGTGTCAAAAGACCGCTCATCAATCGAGGCAATCCAACGCGAGAGCTACTGTACACACTCAATATCGCCTGCCTCGGCGAGAGTGAACTGCCGGCGTAATCTTCTTATATTATAATGTTCCAAGTGTATATTTCTATTCTTATATTCTTATTTGTTTATATGTTTGGTACGAATTTTGTATGGCAGCTCGAAAACGGCTCCGCGCATTTTCTTGAAAATTTTCTATATCGTAGAGAAAAAAATTCTAAGACTTTTGGCGTCCTCGAAATTTTTCCTGAATTTCCTGGAAACCCGTAATTTTAGAAAAACTAAAAAAAAAATTTTTACTTTTTGTTCTATAACTTTTAATTCGTCAAAGATAGAAAGTTGAAATTTGACATGTGTATTATGGTGTTCAATGTTGACATTTTTTGAAAATTAGAAATTAAAAAATTAGAAAAGGGGACGTTGAGAAAATTAGGGGGCACGGTAGGAAACTTTGGAGAAAACTCAAATTTTGGATTACATTATAATGAAATATGTTAATCTAGTAATCATATATTTTAATAAAATTATAATAATTTTGTATGTGTGGCATTGCAGACTGCTTCTGCTATGGGATTCATGTTGTATCACTTATCGAAATCACAGAGAGCACAACGTCTTCTTTACGAAGAGTTGCAAAAAGTAATGCCTTCACGTAATACTAGACTAACAGCAGAAAAGCTGAAGGATTGTAAATATTTAAAGGCATGTGTTATGGAAAGTCTGAGGTAAAGACAACGACCTGTGTTTGTTCAATTGTATCCAGAGGTTTAGATTCCCCTAATTATATGTTTGTCATAGGTTGAAACCGCCAATTCCCGTTATAACGCGCATTTTGCCCACGGATATCACTCTTCATAGCTACAGGTATTTTACAATTGACATTTACATTGAGTTTATAGGCCAACATTTATTTTCAATACATTTTTCATTTTCTTTAAGCATTCCTAAAGGAACTTATGTACTAATGGCTAATCAGATAGCGTGTCTTCGGGAGGAAAACTTTGAGGATGCTCATAAGTTTTGTCCTGAGAGATGGATGAAAGAAGACAATAAGGATATCCATCCATTCGCAACGATTCCTTTTGGTTACGGACCTCGCAACTGCTTAGGGAAAAGCACTGCTGAACGACAAATGTGGCTTCTAACAGCTAAGGTATGTTTTTAAAAACATATTCAGAATCTTTTGCTGAACTTGCTTGTTATCGTTAGTTTACCTGGCAATAACTGGGAGTTCAGCAACCTGTTTTCACAATGTTATTGTGACTGAATGACTGACTCGACTCATGCGTTGTTTTCTTTGTTTCAGCTTGTTCGCAATTTTAAAATTGAATATCATTATGGAGATATTCATGCAACATCAAAATTATTTGCAGAACCAAACCGAGATTTAAAATTCCGTTTCGTTGACCGTGAATAAGAAAATAAAACAAAAAAGAATTTAATCAAAAAATCAAATTTCTGTTCATTATAATAAAATCAATAAAGAAATAAAACTAATGTGCAATTTCTAGTTTTTAAAAATGTATTACAAATTCGTTTGTTGTTCTTGTCATACTGAAAAAATGAAAAAACACAAAACATTTTTGTATTCATTATTATTAATCAAGAATATTTTGACAAAATAGTAGTGTTACTATTATATAATAACAAATAACCAGTTTTTTTTTTTATTATACATCTCAAAATTGTTAACTTATAAATAACTAATGTTTGTAAAAATTAAATTGTAGTTTAAGAAAAATAAAAGTCATTATTTTAACTACTCTTTTTTATTATTATTGTTATATAAATAAAAAATGCAAGGATTGGATCCTTGATAAGTTAACACCAGAAAAATCATTAGATGTTAACGAACGCCAGTTAGAAAATAAATGCTTAGATTAAATTGAATAAATAATACGCCTAAAATAATGGCAACACATATAACGACAATCAGATTTCTTATAATTTCATGGAACTTTAAAATTAGTTTTATAATAAATAATTAACCAAATTATATCAAACGTTATTTAAAATATAAAAAGTTAAAGCGGGCTCATTCATTAGATTTACTAAATTATAAAGTAATTTAGAAAAGTCCTCATATATTAGACTGTCTCAAAATAATACAACCAACCAGTAACGAAAAGAATATTCTTGTAGAAAATATTCTGGTTACTTAATACCATCTGACATTCCAAGAAATGCAGAAAAAGCTATTTTTGTTAAAATTAAAAATTCAATGTTTTTATCAATTTGAACAAGAGTATAACCTTCTTTAATTTCAAGAAAACCTGAAAATCCTGTTTTTGCTAAAATTAAAAATTCAATGTTTTATCAATTTTAACAAGAGTATAACCTTCTTTAATCTCAAGAAAACCAGAAAATCCTGTTTTTGCTAAAATTAAAAATTCAATGATTTTATCAATTTTAACAAGAGTATAACCTTCTTTCATCTCAAGAAAATGAGAAAATTCTATTTTTGCTAAAATTAAAAATTCAATGTTTTTATCAATTTTAACAAGTGTTTTTACACCTTCTTTCATCCCAAGAAATACAGAAAATCCTATTTTTGTTAAAGTTAAAAATTCAATGTTTTTATCAATTTTAACAAGAGTATAACCTTCTTACATCTCGAGGAATACAGAAAATCTAGTTTTAGTTAAAATTAAAAATTCAATGTTTTTATCAATTTTAAGAACAGTATAACCTTCTTACATCTCGAGGAATACAGAAAATCTAGTTTTAGTTAAAATTAAAAATTCAATGTTTTTATCAATTTTAAGAAGAGTATAACCTTCTTACATCTCGAGGAATACAGAAAATCTAGTTTTAGTTAAAATTAAAAATTCAATGTTTTTATCAATTTTAAGAAGAGTATAACCTTCTTACATCTCGAAAAAAACAGAAAATCTAGTTTTTGTTAAAGTTAAAAATTCAATGTTTTTATCAATTTTAAGAAGAGTATAACCTTCTTACATCTCGAAGAAATGAAGAAAAATTAGTTTTTGTTTAATTTTTTTTTTAAATTAATATTTACATAAAATAAAGAAATTTGTGGCAACTTCAACGCCTGATTTTTAGGCAACACAAATAACCTCTCTGTATAGTTTGTAATTACATAAATAGATGTCGCTAGCAGTATTTTAAATTGGAAATAAACTAGAATATTTATATGATAATGTAAATTTAGAAAATACAATATTTTTATCATTTTTAACAAGAGTATAACCTTCTTACATCTCGAAAAAAACAGAAAATTTAATTTTTGTTAAAGTTAAAAATTCAATGTTTTTATCAATTTTAAGAAGAGTATAACCTTCTTACATCTCGAGGAATACAGAAAATCTAGTTTTAGTTAAAATTAAAAATTCAATGTTTTTATCAATTTAAAGAAGAGTATAACCTTCTTACATCTCGAGGAATACAGAAAATCTAGTTTTAGTTAAAATTAAAAATTCAATGTTTTTATCAATTTTAAGAAGAGTATAACCTTCTTTCATCTCGAAAAAACAGAAAATCTAATTTTTGTTAAAGTTAAAAATTCAATGTTTTTATCAATTTTAACAAGAGTATAACCTTCTTACATCTCGAGGAATACAGAAAATCTAGTTTTAGTTAAAATTAAAAATTCAATGTTTTTATCAATTTTAAGAAGAGTATAACCTTCTTACATCTCGAAGAATACAGAAAATCTAATTTTAGTTAAAATTTAAAATTCAATGTTTTTATCAATTTTAAGAAGAGTATAACCTTCTTTCATCTCGAAAAAAACAGAAAATCTAATTTTTGTTAAAGTTAAAAATTCAATGTTTTTATCAATTTTAACAAGAGTATAACCTTCTTACATCTCGAGGAATACAGAAAATCTAGTTTTAGTTAAAATTAAAAATTCAATGTTTTTATCAATTTTAAGAAGAGTATAACCTTCTTACATCTCGAAGAATACAGAAAATCTAATTTTAGTTAAAATTTAAAATTCAATGTTTTTATCAATTTTAAGAAGAGTATAACCTTCTTTCATCTCGAAGAATACAGAAAATCTAATTTTAGTTAAAATTTAAAATTCAATGTTTTTATCAATTTTAAGAAGAGTATAACCTTCTTTCATCTCGAAAAAAACAGAAAATCTAATTTTTGTTAAAGTTAAAAATTCAATGTTTTTATCAATTTTAAGAAGAGTATAACCTTCTTACATCTCGAGGAATACAGAAAATCTAATTTTTGTTAAAGTTAAAAATTCAATGTTTTTATCAATTTTAAGAAGAGTATAACCTTCTTACATCTCGAAAAAAACAGAAAATCTAATTTTTGTTAAAGTTAAAAATTCAATGTTTTTATCAATTTTAAGAAGAGTATAACCTTCTTACATCTCGAGGAATACAGAAAATCTAATTTTTGTTAAAGTTAAAAATTCAATGTTTTTATCAATTTTAAGAAGAGTATAACCTTCTTTCATCTCGAAAAAAACAGAAAATCTAATTTTTGTTAAAGTTAAAAATTCAATGTTTTTATCAATTTTAAGAAGAGTATAACCTTCTTACATCTCGAAAAAAACAGAAAATCTAATTTTTGTTAAAGTTAAAAATTCAATGTTTTTATCAATTTTAAGAAGAGTATAACCTTCTTACATCTCGAGGAATACAGAAAATCTAATTTTAGTTAAAATTAAAAATTCAATGTTTTTATCAATTTTAAGAAGAGTATAACCTTCTTACATCTCAAGGAATACAGAAAATCTAATTTTTGTTAAAGTTAAAAATTCAATGTTTTTATCAATTTTAACAAGAGTATAA
The DNA here is from genome assembly GCA_963678705.1 of Panorpa germanica. Lineage (NCBI taxonomy): Eukaryota > Metazoa > Arthropoda > Insecta > Mecoptera > Panorpidae > Panorpa > Panorpa germanica. The sequence goes on along the minus strand of OY783206.1, from coordinate 8,140,754 downwards.
CCTTCTTACATCTCGAGGAATACAGAAAATCTAATTTTAGTTAAAGTTAAAAATTCAATGTTTTTATCAATTTTAAGAAGAGTTTAACCTTCTTTCATCTCGAAAAAAACAGAAAATCTCATTTTTGTTAAAGTTAAAAATTCAATGTTTTTATCAATTTTAAGAAGAGTATAACCTTCTTACATCTCGAAGAATACAGAAAATCTAATTTTAGTTAAAATTTAAAATTCAATGTTTTTATCAATTTTAACAAGAGTATAACCTTCTTACATCTCGAGGAATACAGAAAATCTAATTTTAGTTAAAATTAAAAATTCAATGTTTTTATCAATTTTAACAAGAGTATAACCTTCTTTCATCTCGAAAAAAAACAGAAAATCTAATTTTTGTTAAAGTTAAAAATTCAATGTTTTTATCAATTTTGAGAAGAGTATAACCTTCTTACATCTCGAAAAAAACAGAAAATCTAATTTTTGTTAAAGTTAAAAATTCAATGTTTTTATCAATTTTAACAAGAGTATAACCTTCTTACATCGCAAGAAAAGTGGAAAATCCTATTTTTGCTAAAATTAAAAATTAAATGTTTTTATCAATTTTAACAAGAGTATAACCTTCTTTCATCTCAAGAAAATGAGAAAATTCTATTTTTGCTACAATTAAAAATTCAATGTTTTTATCATTTTTAACAAGAGTATAACCTTCTTTCATCTCGAAAAAAACAGAAAATCTAATTTTTGTTAAAGTTAAAAATTCAATGTTTTTATCAATTTTAAGAAGAGTATAACCTTCTTACATCTCGAGGAATACAGAAAATCTAGTTTTAGTTAAAATTAAAAATTCAATGTTTTTATCAATTTTAAGAAGAGTATAACCTTCTTACATCTCAAGGAATACAGAAAATCTAGTTTTAGTTAAAATTAAAAATTCAATGTTTTTATCAATTTTAAGAAGAGTATAACCTTCTTACATCTCAAGGAATACAGAAAATCTAGTTTTAGTTAAAATTAAAAATTCAATGTTTTTATCAATTTTAAGAAGAGTATAACCTTCTTACATCTCAAGGAATACAGAAAATCTAATTTTTGTTAAAGTTAAAAATTCAATGTTTTTATCAATTTTAACAAGAGTATAACCTTCTTACATCTCGAGGAATACAGAAAATCTAATTTTAGTTAAAGTTAAAAATTCAATGTTTTTATCAATTTTAAGAAGAGTTTAACCTTCTTTCATCTCGAAAAAAACAGAAAATCTCATTTTTGTTAAAGTTAAAAATTCAATGTTTTTATCAATTTTAAGAAGAGTATAACCTTCTTACATCTCGAAGAATACAGAAAATCTAATTTTAGTTAAAATTTAAAATTCAATGTTTTTATCAATTTTAACAAGAGTATAACCTTCTTACATCTCGAGGAATACAGAAAATCTAATTTTAGTTAAAATTAAAAATTCAATGTTTTTATCAATTTTAAGAAGAGTATAACTTTCTTACATCGCAAGAAAACCAGAAAATCCTATTTTTGTTAAATTAAAAATTCAATGTTTTTATCAATTTTAACAAGAGTATAACCTTCTTTAATCTCAAGAAAATCCTGTTTTTGCTAAAATTAAAAATTCAATGTTTTTATCATTTTTAACAAGAGTATAACCTTCTTTAATCTCAAGAAAACCAGAAAATCCTGTTTTTGCTAAAATTAAAAATTCAATGATTTTATCACTTATAACAAGAGTATAACCTTCTTACATCGCAAGAAAAGTGGAAAATCCTATTTTTGCTAAAATTAAAAATTCTATGTTTTTATCAATTTTAACAAGACCTTTTAACCTTCTATCATCTCTAGAAATGTGGAAAATGTTATTTTTGCTAAAATTAAAAATTACATTTTATCAGCTTTAACAAGATAACAAATTATATATATAAAAATTTAAAAAATCTACTGGATTAGTTTTAATTTTTTATATACCAAATAACCTTTTCTATAATTTGTCTAAATAATAATTAATAAACTAATTTAAAAGGTTGATGAAAGTATAGGAAAACACGTAGCGTAACATGTGTTGCCATTAATTCAGGCGTATTGTTTTTTTAAATTGAAATCTAATTACTGCTTTCTAAGTTATACAACTTAGAGCATAAGAAATATAATAAAATACAAATTAAAAACATTATTTATTTTTTAAGTTTATTTATTTAACTCTTATAAATTATAAACTACAAACCATATCTAAAATATAAGCCATTAAAATAATTGTATCAATTATAGTCCCCTCATTGTTATTACAACTTTTAAGGAAATGTTAAGACAAATGAATGCATACACATAATGCTAAAGAGAAAAATATATACTCTCACTATGGTTCGGGTAGGATTTATATATCTGTATCACTAAATACTTAAGTTTGTCTAACTTTTGTTTGTGGGGGAGGCAGACACAATTTTTAAATAAGACGAGTGGTTACTAAAATATATGTTATACATTTCTGAACTGTTTGGTCCTTATAATCATAAATACCTAAATATCTACTCAGAATTGAAAAATATAATATTTGTTAGTTTTTACGTATTTATAATTTAAAAATATACTTTTCTAACTATGCCAAAAAAGTTATGTTTTAATAAATTAATTTCTAGAACTGTTATCTTTATTACCACAATAACCTAGAACTATAATTTGAATCAAATCTTTTTAAAATAATCCTAATCAAGAACTAGATTCCTCTTTGACTTTCTGTGCTAAGTTATAACGGTGATAATGATAATAACAACTCCTTGAAATCAGTTTTGTTCTTATAAATAAAATGTAATAATGCGGCCCCTTTGAAATATTATATCAGTTCTACTTTCAAATGAACCTCTCTTAATTGAATTTTAAAAATATATTTGAATTTCAAATTGGGTTGTCTCCTGTGTATGTAACTATTTCATATTTTTAAGAATTTAAAGTTTTACTTAGTGGTTTTTTAATTTAAAAGAAATGGAAAACATTTACCAATACAACAATGTAATTAAACAATAATTACTATATCTGAGGATAGAATATTACAGAATTTAAGACTGAGGATACAACCTCTTTAGATATATTAAAAAACCTGTTTCGGTCAATAAAGTAACAAGAAAAACTAAACTCTCTAGAATGTGGAACAACAGATACATCGGGTGTCAGATTTGTATCTCATGAACATTTACTAAAACCTAAACATCTAATATATATACATATATATCCCCAATAATAATATGATGTTGCTTTTTGCGAGTTATTCGGCAAAAAACTTAGTTTCAGTAATAAATTATAGGTTCTAGCAGATCCGGTATTTGAAATATTTATCGTAGATGTAAGATAATTTGGCCCACTCCTGTGCCTTAAAATAATCAACTGTAAAATTACATTACAATAGGCGATCCATTTTTACAGTATAGTGACATAGTAAGTGGTCCCATCGGGCCCCTATAATTGAGGGCAGCGGGGCCTTCCCCTATTTAGGTTCCCAATGCGCTTACATCTCCCGCATGCTCTCAGACCAGCCCTGAGTTTTGGTTGTGTTTTCTTAAATATAATTCAATGATATTTTCATTTTACATTCCACTGTACATATATGACTGATAAGATGAGAAATTAACAATCAAAATAAATTTGCTAATCGACCAATAGGCCTTGTTACCCACAAGAAATAAAATTGTCATTTTTGTTATTAAAATTAGATAAATTTTTAATTTACTTATTTCTGTAAGAAATATTCTTTAACACTAAATTATTAAATATTTTTTAACTATATTTATCGTATAATTTGTCTCTATCTACATATACACCATTATAGAGATAAGATGAACAAAAATCTCTAATTCACCGTCATCCAACTGTACTAAATTTGTTGAACTTTTGCGGTCCAAGCCAATGCGACATTCAAATAAATATATGCAATCTTTAGAATATTTCTATTATACTTAAATGGATGTCGGTAAAATGATAATCTTTTGTAGACTAGAAGGAACACACTATTTGCGTTTGCATTATCGGACATGGTACATGAAACTGAGGCTTACAAAAATTAAATATTATATCTCCATTCATTCGACTTTTTATTACTTAATTTATAATTTTTTTTATAAACATATATAAAAGTATATCTTTTTATAAAATGTATTGAGTGAATATGTCGCACTGATAAAGGAAGCCGATATATTAAGTTACATGTTATTTCGGTTAGGGCGTGTTGTACAACTTCTTCCAACAAATGTTGGTGACGTACTGCAAAGTACCAAGGTTTGCATTTATATATCAAATTAACATCGCGACGGGAAAATCTCATTAGATCAAGTAACAAGTCTATATCAAGACAATAATGATGCATATGTAGTATTTAACAAACATACCCAAAACCATCCGAGTTTCAGCTACAATTATATTAACACATTTTAAACTCGACTTATAATATATTACATATGTTTGTAATTAATTATTTCTTTAAATAATTATTTACAATTAAGCATCAATACATTAGTCTGAGCAACTATTGATCAACTAAATAAACGCAAAAATTTTAGCTCATTGCTTGCACCCTAGTAGCAATAGAAACTTGTGGCATAGATTGCACTATTGAAACAACAGAATCTTCGGATATTGAAATTTTTTCATCTATCATACCACCAGTAGGTGGTACAAAGTGTTCTCTACTGTGAATTCTAAGCTCCCCGAGGAGTCTGAAGCTCATAGGACAATCTGGACATTTGTATGTGTTATCCCCAACGTGAGATCTGGTGTGCTTCACCAGGTCATTGCTCTGGCTAAATGCACGTTCGCAATATTTGCACTTGTATGGTTTTTCACCCGTATGTGTTCTCATATGTCGTTTGACGTGATCGGATGAATTGAATCTGTAATCACAAATTTATTAATAAATCAAGCATTTAAACATTCAACAATAATAAATATGTTATATAATTTATAATTTAAAATCAACGTCGAATCCTAATAAAACTGTCAATTATCATTGTTTTTCTTAATCTCTTTTCTTTAAGTCAACTGGCCATCGTTCGAAAATCATTTATACTATAAAGTGTTTATATATTATATATTTGTTTTCAATAATTGCATTTTACCTCATACTGCAGACTTCACACGCATATGGTTTCTCTCCAGAATGAATTCGTTTATGTTTCACCAGTGAATAGGGCTTCGTAAAACCGGAACCACAAATATCGCAGATATAAGGTTTGGCTCCAGTATGAGTAACAGAATGAGATGTTAACCCACCTAAATTAAAATAACATAAATTATATATTAGAACAAAAATGTACTAAAGATAATAGCTTTTAATTGTAAAATTATACCTTTACTGGCAAATCGTGATGGACACTGGTTGCAAGCGTAAGGTTTCACGCCGGAATGACGAACCAGATGCTGACGCAGGTTACTCGAATTATTGAAGGCTTTACCACATTCGGAACAAAGAAAAGGAGCCTCACCACTATGTGTCCGTAAATGATCTTTAAGAGTGCACGACTGTTGAAACCCTAAAAAAAAAAAAAAAAGAATGCAATTAAACATAATAGAATACATAATTTATCATAACACGACATAAAATACAAAAAGTATCTAATCTTACCTTTAGCGCATACTGGGCATACATGAGGCTTAACGCCGTTGTGTTTATTCATATGATCAATTAGTTGGCCTCCTAGTGCAAACGATTTGGGACAAAGTGTGCACTGGTGTGCTTTTACCGCACCGTGAGTTTTTAGATGACGTGACAAGTGACTAGCTTTTGAAAAAACTTTGTCACATTGATCACAATCGTAACGTCTAATGTCTTCGTCACCAGTTTTATGTTTTTGCATGTGCGCTGAGAGAGATTCCTAAGAAATGTTAAGAAAACTGATAATGAACGTGTCTCAGTAGGGCAAATAAAAAAAACTTTTTATCTTAAAAAATGCACCTGTTTTTTAAATTCTCGTTCACATTCCAAACATTTATAAGTGAGATCTTTGCTATCCTCAATCGTTTTCTCAGTTACAGCTGTCATAATCTCAGAATGTTTTATTCTGTGTCTTATTAATAAATCTTCTCTTGCAAACCTCTGCCAACAAATGGGACATTCAAAGGGTTTACCTTCCGTTTTGTGAACATTAACATGTCTCATAAGGCGATATGATTTATCAAACTCCTTTCCACACACATTACAAGGATAACTTCGTTTAATTTTTTTCCGTCCGCGTTTTTTAGGTTCTTCACTTGGTTCAGGCTCGGGGTCTGCATCAGGGAAATCATCTAATTCTATATCTAGCTCAATTTTTGGTTTTAATAAATCAAAATCAATCGTCATTGTATTCTCTTGTGCTGCAGCTGCTGGTTCAATTTTAATATTTGCATGCGATTCCGATGAGTGCATAATAACACTACCCATTCCGTACTGCTTGCTAAAATTTATAATATATATGTTAAAGCAAAAACTTTAATATCTTATTCATTTATATTGAATATATGGTGTATCATAATCTAATTATTCTAAAGTCTAAAATCAGTAAACTGGATTAAAGCTATCATGTCTGTCAATTGTCACCATTGAGGTTATGTCTAAAGTAATATATACCGTAATTCTGTATCACATCTTTCAACTTGTTGCTTAAACATAAATGCATTTTGCAACATTAATTCACAGCAGTTGCAAATTTGATTTGGTAGGCCATCCATCTCCGTAATATTTACAGAAGCACAAAAGTTTAACATATCCGCAACCCTTTGAGGAAACTCTTCCTGCGAAGATATAAACATTGATTTCATTTCACCTTCGGTATTCATGCACGCTCGACAAACACTTGTTATTTTTATATCTTCCATTATGATATTATTTCTTGTAATATAATAATATAATTTTTATATATTTAATATTTATACACAAATAATTGACATTATAGTTTACACACAAAAAACAAGCAACAAGAAGTCAGAATTAGTAGGTCACTGTAGATATTCCTAATTACTATGTGCTTAAAATGGCTGAAGTAAATAAATGCGCATTTTTCGAATTTAAAACAAAATTTCAAATATGAAAATTTCGTTTTAATTTGCTCAATGTAGACTTAATATTGGCTACTTTCTCTTTATTAAATAAATGTCTGGATTATTTAAAATTCTGAGAAACATCATAAATCTATTAGGCAGCATCAAACATGCATCAAACCATAAATGATGCTTAAGGCCTGAAGGCCAGAAATCAACAATATAAATCGTCCATCCTATGACCTTAGAGCTTAGTTGCTTTTGTTTTGGTTTAATAATAATTGAAAATGGGATATGAAATTAGAAATGAAAAAAAATTTACTGTTCAATGAAATGTTGAATGTTGCCTACTAAATTTAGCAAAGATTGCTGCAATGGACGCAGTCAATCCAGTCACGTCCCCCAACATCCTCGTCAACGCGGTACAAAAGGATTGTGAAACTACTAATAAGCCATGTGATTCGCAATACAGGGTATTTTCAACTTTCTTTTAAAAATTTATTAATTAATGAAGTATTAATAAACGTATTATATTTCAGAAACTCTCCGGAAAAGAAGTAATGGGGGTTGTTATAGCAATAGCACTCGTGACAATATATTTAACAATCAAATCAAATTCACCATAGTTAAGATTAAACAGTAATAATTTTTATTCATTTTCATATTGTTACAATACAATGGAATGATATGACAATATATATATTTTAATAAAAACAAAACTAAGAGATTTCCAGTTCTTTATAAACTGTGAATGATTATTACCTTAATACTAAATTCATTATTTGAAAAACATGCCTTTCATTATACATAATGGAATTAAAATTAACAATAATTTCAAAACATTTTTTATTTAAAAATATTGACTTATTTTAATTACACCGCGTGAAAAATTATTTCATATTAGACAGTTAATTTTTTAAGAAGATTTAATCACTTAAGATTAGCATTATCTTTAAAACCTAAATAACATTACTAAATTTTACATGGAGCTTAATTTTACTGGTTACACATATTAATAATTGAATATTTAAGGCACTTCATAAATACACAGGTTCCATTTTTCTTTTACAACAAAAATATTATAATAAATTATTCATAAACACAAATTCCTAACTGAACTAGATTAAAAATTAAATAATAAATATTAAGAAAATATGACATTCAAATTATCAACTGTATGAAATTAGCATTTCTGGATTAATCTATCGTTAGTTAAAAGGTCTGACTTTTAAGTACTAACATTAGCTATAAACATCTTTTTTATTTTATCCAAAATGTTTGAAAAAAGACACAGCAACAAATTGATATGAAATATGTAAATAATTTAGACGCGTAATGCTTCTCATACAGATCTGAAGGAGCTATTTCATATTATTATAAATACAAAATAAGAAAATTAAGTAATATATAAAATACAGTCACTGGGATTTTAAAGCTATTTTTTGTAATTATAATTAATGTAAAATGATATACAAATGCACACTGGTATAATACCTGTAAATTCGCTTAAATTAATTCATTAAACAGAATATCTTGCGTTCTTTAAATTGCAATTAATAGATCCCTAAATATCATTAAAAAATATTTAGATTCTAGCACTATTCGTAAAATTAACAATAAAATATTAGAAATTATTATAATATAACATTATTGTATAATAAGCCATATACAATAATGTTTTAAATAGTAAATATTAACTAGAAAATGCAGGATAATTAATCTTATACTTAAGTTATACCTTACTTTCCAGAAGAGTCATGCAACATTTTAGGTCTTCACTATCTGAAACCATAAATTGCATTTTATTCATTAGTTCTTCTCTTCTAGAGCCATTGAATTTTCCATTTTTCAATGCAGCCATAGCGTAAGAGCTTAAGCTTTTAAAGCAGAACCTCCTCATGGCATTATGGGCAAAATTATCCCAGGTGGGTGTGCTTCGGACGTAACTCCAAGCAATGATGCAGTAATCAAGAACACTATCCCAATTCTGGCTTTCAATTAGTGATCTGCCAATTTCCACTACAGTTTTTTTAAGAGTTTGCAGATGTGTACTTGCCCTGGAAAACGCTGCAGAATCTGTACGACTAGACAATCTAGAGGATGGTAAACTTTTAAAAATATTTCGTTTCAAAGAGTTTAACTTTTCTTCTATGGGTTTTAAATCAGGTACTGGTAAGCACTGCTTAATTTCTGGACCCAAATTAGGATGTTTACCCATTAAATCACTGATAAGTACCAGCAACTGATCTTTGGAAAGTGCCTTTAATGAATTTTGAATAGTATTTCCTATATTAGATGTTAAATCTAGTTTTGCCTTCTTTATAATTGGCGAATATTTTGAAGGGCTTTTCCGTGGAGATTTTTGAGACATGTCACGTTTTTCTGGTGTCAATTCCATTTTATCAGAATCTAACATCATTAATCTTTTTCGTGGAGTACTGCGCAATACTATTGTACTCTTAGTTGGAGTTTTTGTTGGGGTTTTAGCATTACTTTGACGAAAGGATGATTTCTTATAATCGTTATCTGGAGACCATGTAATTGGCATACGCCTCCGACCTGAAATGGAGTTTCAGAATATTATTTAATACAAATCAATTAATAAAATATAATACTGTACAATAGTTACCTCGTTGTTGAATAATTAATTCATCAGGTGAAGGTGCTGGACTTACAAAAGACTCCGGAATGTTAATGCTAGTCGGAGTTAAATGAGTATCTCTTAACCTGGTGCGATGATGGACACCATCACCAAAAAGATCCACCACAAACACCCGAGCATTCGTTGGGGTTACAGGAGTTGGCGGAGATACTCTCAATAGACCCATACGTTGCGTCGGTATGTCAGCAAGAGCTGCTCTCGTTGTTCGTCGATTTTGAGGGTTCATGTTGCCGAAATCCAGAAATTGTTCATGTGGTGGGGTGTTCATAATGAAAAATTCTATAAAAAAAAATTACAAAGCATTATATATATATTCATGTAAGATTATTATATAACTTGCAAATTGACTAAATGTATTAAACAGTTGTATGAAATAATAGATCATTTCATGTTTTCACTTGGATTTTTTCTCCATTTAATACGACTTTGAAATAATCTATTGGATAAGCAAAGAAACTTTCAATTAAAATAGTATAGCAATAACGAGGTAAAAATAATCATGCAAATTTAATTTCTGTGACAGTCAAATTTGAGGAAATTGTCATTCATAAATGTAAACATACACATTCTACAATTTTTAACAGCAATCTAATGTTTCAACAGGTTGCCAAAATATAAATCAAATAAACATTAACAGTAAATAAATAGGTATACCTTTAAAATTAATCCAAATAGAACACCTCCGTAAATTGTATAACGTTTAAAAAGAATAACAGAACAAACACTAAACTCAAACAATATGATATTAACAAAATAAATGGACCGGTTGAAATAGCATCTACAACTATCAAAAAAGTACTGGTTAACTATGGTTATCTTCTTTCAACTCACGCACTTTATTATGTTTTTAGCGTTATGACATAACAGCGCGCCGTTTATTCCCGCCGTATTAAAATAAGTAGCAAAGTGAGGTTATATCGAAAATTCGAACTAAAAGGTGCGTTTTTATTGATACTTGTTGTAAGTATATTTCTTTCAATCTTAAGTTCTTTTAAAAGAGGGTTGTTACTTTATAAATGTATACTTCTTAACTAAAAAAATGCACACAGGTTTCCGTTTTTCTTTATAGCAACACAGGAACGGGTCGGAGATGAGAACGAGCAGAGGAGATCAAAGAATGGTTCGTATACATACTGAGGTGGGAAAACTGGATGGTAGACATTCGTTGTTTTCAAAGAATAGTACAAAACAAAAAAAAAATTGAAATCGAAATCGAATTATGAATAGTTTTATTTATATTTGTTATATTTATGAACTTGAAAGAATATTGTCTCTTTCTATGTTTAAACTCATCACTTTTAAATTCAACATTATATTTATGTTATTCTAAATTCATAATTCTCAGTTTATATTTTAAATTAAATGTTAAATAAAAATAGCAAATCAAAATTCTCATATTTTAATCACAGTTAAATGAAATGGACGACATACAAATTTATTGGCTTATGTCCTATGTCTTAATTTCTATAAAAGTGTCCTATATATTGATAAAGTGGGTTACTGGAACCTCAAATGTTCAATTATTTTTTAATAACTCCTTATATGTTAAGAGATATTAACAATTAAAAAAGTCATTTTGTCTCTTTAATTATTAAAGAGATTCAACGTTCTACACATTCCAAATGCATGTGACATGACAACCGCTGACAACCTTACAGTTAAAAAATCTCTGCTATATGTATTTGGGGGCGTCCATAAATTACGTGAGATGTTTAAGGGGGGGAGGGGGTCGAGTCAAATCTCATCTAATCTTCCGTTGGAGAGAGGGGGGGTCTCGGCAAATATCACGCAATTTTTTTTCTGATTGAAACAAAAAAAAATTATACTATTTTGGTCCATTTAATCTAGATTGTACATGCTTAAGGCCTGTCTCAGTATGGGACCGTATTTAAGCGAATTTCTGCCGGACGTATACGGGCTACTACGCTTTACCTATCCGAACCATGTAAATGTAATGAGATCGCTCTGGAGCTCTCAGACTGCACGCTACAAAGCCGTCCGAATACGGGCGGCACTACCTCGCACAGTAGAACCGAATAAAGGCAAATTTTATCCAAGCGTTACCACTACTACAACGATACCCTATCCGAACCTTTGTAAATGCAAAAAGCCGCCTCAGACTGGAAGAGATACCCACATTTTGAAAAATCTCACGTGAGATTGGGGGATGGGGGAGGGGGTTCAATAAAATCTCACGACATCTCACCAGGGGGGGAGGGAGGCACAGAAAATTTAAAAAAACACCTCACGTAATTTATGGACGCCCCCTTTATATATCAAATATTATTTACAGCTATTTTAAGGAACAATAAAATTCCAATATTATGTCTGCCGTAACAGGGTTAAATAAAATAAAAACTTATTATTCTTTGACTTGACTTGATTATTATGACTACCAACAGCTACAAAACATTACAACACCACTGACCTATTCAATAAATAACTGACGTTAAAATGCATTTCACGTCGTACAAATATGGCCGACCATTTCTAACGCTAAAACTACAACTTAAATGTGTAATTGCTATATCTGCGTCAATATTTAGATATTTAGTAAAATAGACACGCCAATACACATTTATTAACATCAATTGAAAAATGGACCACTAAAAAATAAGGAAACAAGGCGGGATTGCGTACAAGAAATATTCTAAATATTTACAGATGTAGTAAGCTACATCCTGGAGTTCGTACTTTCACTCGCAGCAGAAATGTAATCTTTTCAGGTGCCAATCTTTTTAAATCTAGAACGAATGACATTTTCTTATTATTTTCCTGTATTATTATTTGTCTAGATAAATATATTTATCTAGCATTCTTGTATAAACATATCTTTGACATAAATGTTACGTAAACGCTACATAACGTCTTTATAACCTAAGGGTTTTTAGTTATACAACCTGAATTTAATAAGTCTTTTATATTCATTTAGAAGTTGTGTAATAAAATAGAACGTCGTTTAGTAGTTTTATTGTACAAAGACAATAATAAAAGAAAACTATAAACTTTTCATTGAGTTTCCTCTTCTCCATTTGTAACTGTTTATAGAAGGAACCCTTGGGAAAATATCAATCGATATCAGCGCCGTTTATTTTGCTGGCGAATTTCCAAAACTTTATTTTATTTATACATATGTATATACACAAATACATACATATATTTATACAAATACAATATTTTAGCGACAATAAAATGTATTGATTATAATATGACTTTTAAGAAATGATTTGTTATTTTTAGATTTATCAATAAATGAATAAATAAATTCTAATTTTATTTCTAATTTATTAGAAGGCAGTCAGTTCAATAGCGCTGAATAGACCTTCACCTCTGTTCTCAAGAAGGTTGAATTGAGTCGTGTCTTAAGATAACCTTGTCTGTAGAGTGTGGCCGTTTTTATTCTTTTTTATCAGACATAAAAACCTCAAAAGTAGTTAAATTTGTAATCAGAGTCCTTTAATATAGGGGGCGGTATATATTGTTACTACAGTGATATTTAATAATAGATAATACCTTTTTATTTTATTAAATGTCCAAAAATTGACAGAGATATATCTATTTAAAGTTTGAATTTCGTTTACCGCTTAATATTAGTTGATGTCACGAAGTTTGAACAATATAATAAGTAATCGAATGGGCTTGTGTCCTATGTCTTAATTTCTATAAAAGTGTACTATATATTGATAAAGTGAGTTACTAGAACCTCAAATGTTCAATTATTTTTTAATAACTCCTTATATGTTAAGAGATATTAACAATTAAAAAAGTAATTTTGTCTCTTTAGTTATTAAAGGGATTCAACGTTGTACACATTCCAACTGCATGTGACATCACAAGCGTTACCAACCTTACAGCTCATAAATCTCTGCTATATGTATTTAAATATCAAAATATCAAATATTATTTACAGCTATTTCAAGGAACAATAAAATTCCAATATTATGTCTGCCTTAGCAGGGTTAAATAAAATAAAAACTTATTATTCTTTGACTTGACTTGATTATTTCGACTACCAATAGCTACAAAACATTACCACAGCACTGACCTACTCAACAAATAACTGACGTTAAAATGCATTTCACGTCATACAAATATGGCTGACCATTTCTACCGCTAGAACTACAATTCAAACTTTTAATTGATATATCTCCGTCAATATTTAGATATTTAATAAAATAGTCAAGCTAATACACATTTATTAATATCAAGTTTTGAAACAATTGAAAAATTGACCACTAAAAAATGAAGACACAAGCCCATTAGAGAGTTGAGGTTCTATATCAATATACAGTGCAGTTTTATCTAAATTCAGTTATGGTTCACAACCCAATTGTAATTATATACATTTGACACCGTCTCATTATCACTTAATGAGGTATTGATGCTGTAGCGACTATGAAATTTTAATGACAGCAATCAACCATTGTGCTACTACTATTATATATTGACATCTTATTATCTCGTACAGTCAGTGGGTGACAAATTGTCTTTACTAATTGCTTTATTAGTTAACTTGTTAATTACACTTGTGTGGTGTATATACCTACTACATATATTCACATATCTGGTAACAAGGGTGGCCAACGTGCAAAAGAGAAAGAAACATATTGTTCATATAATAAATTGATATTAAGTTACGGTGCGAAGTCACACGGTGGTTCAGAACGTTGGAGTTTTCAGATTCGATCGCTAGACCAATGCTGCGCTCAAATTTTCAAGAAAGAAATTGCCCAGTGTCATTTAAGAAAAAGTCTTTAGGCTTCACAATCTCCAGAACATTTTGTTTACCCTTAGGGCATTCGCACACGACGCGACTGTTTGCAAACCTTAGCCCCGAATCTACCCGAAGCGAATGTGATTACAACTGTTATTAGTGAGAGATAGAACTGGTATGCGCGTGAGATAAAACACGAGGAAAAGCACACGAATCGGCTGATTGTAAAGCATTTTCGACGAAAACGAGCACGAGCCATGTCGAGCCGTGTATCGTGACCCTATAGAATTTTTAACAATAGCAAAACAGGGGATTCTATTGTGTTATATCTGACTGCATGTATGTATTTAAATATTTTTCAATATTATTCGTAAACATCTCTGTTGATGAAACCAACAATGCCCTGCGACCGAGAAATATAGTCGCTGAATATATGCTCAAAACCAGTTTAAAATCAGTTTAGTTACGTTCGTGCCGTGTGTTTTATCTCACTCGTAAACACGTTTGTTCTTTTACTAACAACACAGTTGCTCTGTCTGCGGACAACCTTACTCTAATATAATTAAGAATAAAATTAACTATTCTATTCTTTACTAAGTCTTCCTCTGTCCTTCTTCACATTTCCGCCACTACTTCGATGCTCTCCTTCCTTTTATCTCTTTTACTTTCTTTTGAGTGTTACTTTTGTCTTACTTCCGCCATCCTTCTTCCTCTTTCATTCTTCCACTGCAACATTTTTTCTAGGCTCACTCCGCTATTAACCTTCTTACTACACTTACACTTAATGTGCTTCAGTGTTTCCTTCTCCTTCCCACACATCCTAAATGATCTCCAGCCTCCACATACTCCTTCCCAATACCTGCTTCCTCATTTTTCATTTCTTAATCTAAGTCTACCGATTATTTTAGTTTAGCAAAAAAATATATAGTAATTTGTTAATAAATCTAAAACAATAATTGCGTTTGTAAATTAAATTCATTTAAAAAAAATGCTATCTTCTAATGACCCAGTTATGTAAAATTTACATATCATTTACCGTTACACTGATCTACTACATAAATGCTACAGAGCTTAATTGAGAAAATTAGAAATATTAATATTTTTATATATATTTTATTTAAATTGATAAATATCATATAATAACGTTTAAATAAAAAAATGTTTTCAGATTACTTTTATAAAAGCGTTATGTATATGTTATGTATTATTATATTTATATAATTATTTTTTATTGGTTTGTAAAATAGACGTAAATGAAAAATGAGGCCTACTTTAATTTTCTAATAAAATATATAGTGTTTCTTATAGAAAGTTGTACAAATATTTGATGAATTTATTCATTTGTAATTTTTCCTTGTTGGCGATCAAATATAAATATAAATTTTAAGTTGTATAAATAACATAAATTTATGAAAAGAAAAATAATGAAAATATGTATAGTTTCATATAATGGATATATTGCACATTTTTCATGTGATTCGTGGCCACCCTGTCCCTACTGGATAGATACCTAGAGGCTAGCAGCGCATACAACGCCCCCATAGATATCCTGGTGATGCGCAGATCCACTACGCATAACATCTCCATGCTGTAGTTTGGATGCTGCAGTAAAAACATAATTATTATTTGTGTTTTTTGGAATAAGACTGGCGTCAAGACGTCTGGCGCCTAAATTCATCGCCAAGTCTTTGGAAAGGCGCCCTGCGAACACAACTACACAACGACTATAATAATAAAAACATGGGAACGCCTTGACCTTCCAAATAACGGAAAAAATCTTGCAAAATGATTTCTTATTGTGACTACTGAGCCAAAATAAAGCAAATAATACTGGAGATTTAATATCAAAAGGGGTCCTGTTCTCTTCTGCTCTAGTTTGGTTTGTTTTGCCCTTGGATATTAAAAAGGAAATATATATCACGATTCTTGAGGATAAATAAAAAAATGTTTAAGAACTTAATAGAGTGGAAGTAGTATATCTGAATTCTTATATTTGATGTATATTTGTTAGACTATATTCCAGGCGTAAATTAACTCTGCAATTAAGTGTAGGTACGAAATATATAAAAATAGTTTCTCTTTCAATTGCCTAAAGAGTTAGATCAACTGACTGTAGTCCTAAATTCTATAAAATTGTACTGGATATTAAAAAACAATATTAAAAATATTTGCATTAATTTTTTTAATCGGACATTGTCATATTCTTAATGTCGGAGGCTTATATATAGATGTGGATCCCATCGCTGCCTAACCAGTGTATTAGTGCTGTTTCTTTATATGGCATAACTAGATATTTTCATAAGTTATAAAACATAATTAAACTGTTTTAGAAATTATCTGTTTGAAAAACACATAGTGAGAAAGCGACTCCTATATAAAATTTTTTAAATTCCGTTATATAGAAATTTAATTCCAAGAGCAATTAAACATAATCCAAGTGGATGCCTTGAATCTATCGTATCGCCTAGAAGGTCTGAAGTCGTGATATAGAATGTGCGTATACAGAAAAACATACATATAGTTCATAGTATAAGTAAGGGTGTTCTAACACTGGATTCGTCTACTTGCGACTTCTGAATTTTTTATTAGGGTGTGGTCGTATTAACATACTTTATTATGAGAGGCCACTGTATTGAAGAACTGTGTATTTCATTTTGCTACTTTTATAATTTTCAAAACAATGGAAAAATCTGAATTTAGTGTATTGATTTTTCATGGAAAAAAATACCGTTCAAGCAAAGTAATGGTTTCACAAATATTCTTCGGATCCGATATTTTTTCCCATTAAAATGGAAAGAAAAGAAAAAAAAAAAGAGAAAAGTTTTGAAAATTATAAAAGTAGCGTTACTAAAAATACTGTAACTAGTAAAGTAAATATTATAATGGACAGAATGTCATGAAATTTTAACACATATCGTTTAAAGGTTGGTACCATCTAAAAGTCATGGATGTCAATGTGGGGCCATCTATAAATCTTCCTACGAACTTATTGATTGAGATATTACGTATATCAAACAACTGTGCTACGTTGTCCAATCTGTCTTTGTATTTATTATTTCATGGAGAGGGGATCATTGAGAGGGGAAAAAGAACAAACATGTTATAAGCAATTTTATTAGTTTCAATACTTCATCTCATGATAAAGACTGCGAATGTGCAACAATTCTAATACTCCCTACAAAAAAAGTCAACGTCATAAGTAGTCTTGGTTTCAGTGTGAGAACAGCCTAAAACAGTTGTGTATATTATTGAAGATAGATCTTAGAAAGCGATGTAACTCAATGAGCATTTTAGAGCCTTTTGTTTGTAAACTTAGAAGAGCTTTAAATTGTCTAAACTAACCGACGTAGAAGAACACTCCACCTCCAACTACCACAGTCTCGTTTATCTGTATGCCTGTATGTCTGTACTTCTGACATCGTCTGTCTCTATCAAGTCTTAACTACTTCAGTCTTCAACATATATAATTTCTAAGCATAAAGACCAGAGTCTTCTTCGAATAGGATCTTTGTGCCTTTCCATATCTTTGTAAATTACATCATATAAGCGCATTTATTTGCCAGGCGGTTGTTTTAGGCCAGTCGCACAATGCAAGCGTATTTAAGCGAATGTATACGCGCTACTACGCTTTACCTATCCGAACCCTGGATATGTAATGAACCTCGCACACTGCAAGCGGCAAAGCCGTCCGAATACGGGCGTTACGTAGTTCTCTTACTAGAAGCGTATATCAGCTAATTTTAACCAAACGAATACACTCGAAAGTACACAAACGAATAGTCTTTTTCATATCAGTGGTGTATCGATAAAAATTAAAGTAAAAGCTTACTTTCCTTATAAATTATTTTAGTGCAAAACAACTCCAATACACCCTACAGTACGCAAGTTTGACTTGGCGTACTGTCGTGTCGGTTTAGTTTGAAAGTTCTACCCGTTCAACCAAGCCGCCGATTTAAGCCTCATTTCCACTCACTATTTTGATATTTAATTTACTGTTTTTATTTAATATTGTAATCTAGATTTCTGGTTTTCTTTTACGCATTCCTTTTCACATTTGTGTTTTAATTTAAGTTTAGTTAATTTAGTTGGTGCGTATGAATCGTTAGTAATATAAATTTTGACAAAATTGTATGTGAAATAATTAAAATTGATATTTTTAATAACAATTAGTAATAGAAATTGTTTTCTCTTCTACATTTTTCAAAAACTGACATTAAACTTCTTTTAAAAGTAAATCGTACTGCATTTTGACAGCTTGTCACATTTTGGAGGTTATAATATAATACAGTTTTTCTTAATTTAATATTTTTAATTTAAAACATTGGACCTTGTAGGGTTCTAAAAACCTAAGAAAACTTAAAAAATAAATTAAATTAAAAATGGTACTCTGAATGACTACGCGTATTGCCATATGCTAAACAATTTAAATTAAACACAAAATTAAAGTAAAGCAGTGAGTAGGAATGATACTTTACGTCCCAATTCGCCGTCGCTTAAATACGCTTGCAGTGTGCGACAGGCCTTAAACAATAAATAATACAGGTTGTATTGAAAAAAAATACTAGTTGTTGGAAAATCCGTTACAATTCTCTTGGGAGAGGTTTTTATACTTTATACCACTTGAGATGAGATACATTTTCGTTTTTCTTTTGGAAAACTAAACGCAAAACTTTTATGGATAATCTAAAAGTGTTTTCTTGTTTTCTTTCGGTTTGTATGTTAAGCGAATGCTGTCATAAGCGTTTTGTTTTATGGCGACTTCGCATCTAGGGACTGATAGGGTTATAGACAGAAGCGGATTTATATATTTTTGTAAATGATTTTCTATTAAATATTATATTACATATTTATTTATTTTAATGATCTCTATATACCATACGCGGAGGAGTAGTAAATGGAATGCATTGTGATTATATACCCAGTAAACAATTTGGTGAAGTGTCCTATTTTGTGACGTTTCTATCTCTATTTCACTTCAATTATAGTTCGCATCAACTTTATCTTCATTTGTATTCCGACAGGTGGAGTAATTTCGCCATTTGTAGCCGATAAAGTAAACATTTTATATGAAAGACTGTGAGAAACTGACTATAGAAACTGAAACTGTAACTGACTGTGAGAAACTGTGAATGAACTCTTTCATGACAAAAAAATCATGACGCATCTTCAATATGATGTCAAAGTGACTCCAAAATGTTTACTGGGTAGGGTCTTCCCAAGACCGGTAATTTTATGGATGTTTCAACAAGAGCGGTCATTTTAAATCAATAGAACAACGCAATATTTCGGTGACATTTGGCAGATACTGTGTTTCATTACTAACCCTAGAGTTTGTACTTTGTGTAAATGGGCTTGTGAACCATGACTTAATTTCTATAAAACTGTACTATATATTGATAAAGGTGACGGCTATCAGAACCTCAAATATCCAAATATTTTTTCTCTTTAACTCTTTATATTTTAGGAGATACAATGTTATAGAAAATTCCAAAGCATAGTACGTCACGTTCGCAGATTTGCTATCTCTTTTCTACAACAAAGACGCATACAAGAGTGTGTGTGTGATACATCATTTACTACTAACAGCTGAGTTGTGTACCTCGTCAAGAATTATATTACGAAGGTTGTGTAAAAGAATCTTGATTACTTATTGCTTCTGTTACGTCTTATGCATATCTAAGACAAACGGAAACCGTTAATGTTTGTATATTTAAAAAAATATTCACACATCATTTGCCGCATCAACGATGCTGTGTCAACGCATGTGTGGACGGTACCTCGAACATGGTCGAAGCAAATATTCGGTCGCTTTGATTTGTTGTATTTATCGACACTAAACTGAATATGCTCGTCGTCGTTTGCAGATTCCAAATGTTTGCCTAACGAGCACGAACTTTATGTCCACACATACGTGTCCGTACAGAAAAGCAAAAGATTTGGACCCGAACACGCAAGTGTGTTTCATCGCACAAAGTATTTGCTACGATCCAAATTTTGCGAGAACATTGCCTGATGAATAATGTCTACCAATTGAAATTAAAAATCTTTGCGACAATGAGTTAGGCCGTATGATCAATTCAATAAAATCCTCTCCTATATTATAATGTTCCAAGTGTATATTTATATGTTTGTTTGTTGCTGAAATTCGTATAGTAGAATGAAAACGGCTCCGTCAATGTTTTTGAAAGTTTACTTTTTGGTAGAGAAAAAAATTCTAATACTTTTGGCGTCCCCGAATTTTCCCCTGGATTTCCTAGAAACCCGTAATTTTGGTACAACTAAAAATTTTTTTTTACTTTTCGCTCTATAACTTTTAATTCGTAAAGGATAGAAAGTTGAAATTTGGTATGTGTATTACGGTGTTCAATTCTAACATTTTTTAAAATTTGGAAATTAATAAATTGGAAATTGATTGATTGATTGGGCGTTGATATACGTAGGAAACTTTGGAAAAAACTCAAATTTTGGATTACTTAATAATAAAACATGTTATTAAAAAAAAATAATTCAAAATTTAAAAATTGTGTTTGGGGGCACGGTGGCGGTTTTTACCGATAGTAAAAATTGGGCTAGAAAGTTGAAGTTTTATATATAGGCTAACTTTGGTACCTCATTTACGAATCGAAAAAAAAAATCCCAAATTTTAAAAAAAAGTTGGTCAAATAAGAAATAAATTGAAAATATTTTATGTTTTGTTGAAAAAATATTTTCTTTTAGTCAAATTATATGAAAAATTATTTTATTATTGAGCGCGTTTATTATTTCAATTTAAAAATAGAGTTAAATATGAAATGTAATTACGAATTATAATATTGGATTCAAACCATACACGCCAAAAAGACGTCACATTGCGACGGGGGTAAGCTCTAGTAGAAATTATAAATTTGTATTTAATTTAAAAGTAATTCAAAAAATAAATCACATCGGGCTGAAACATAAAACGGATCCTATGTAAACAGAGTAAAATAATAGAAACACAAAATATTTAATTAAATTCCGATTCATCTTGTTAAAACTTTACAGAAAGTAAAAGTAAATAAATTTAAATAGAAACAAAATTGATTATAAGATTCATGTGACATTTCATCACAATAATTCCCCGAGAAAGATATTCAGTGAAGTAAGATATGAATCGGAATCCAAAATGAAAATCAAAATATTTCAGGAATTTTCATCAAAAGGAATAATAAAGTTAGTTAAAATATCTTCACGCTCAGTACCAGCCACCGTTAGACGCTCACGTTCTTCAGATCGTGCATTGTGTGTAGTACAAGCGTCGCGACGCTATTCCCCGGACGGACGCCGCTGCTTCTGCGCGGCGCGGTCTATTTCAAACGGTTAACTTTTGTTTAGTATCGCTAAACCAAGCAGCAGAAGAGGACGCATGACGCATGACGTCTAGACCACTGGAGATTATTATCAATGACGAAAATATAAAAACGTAAATAAACAAAAAACGAAATTTAAAAAAATGATGTAAAACAAAAATTGAAAATGTATTAAGTAGTAACGAGTGATTATATAATAATTATGTGTTCTAAATTTGATGTGAAAATGTTTAAAACTTTGAGCTTAAAATGACAAGCCAGACCAGTTCGGAAGATCAGGTATTTTGAAATTTAGTTACCAGCTTTATTTGCTTTGGTAAAATGCGTTCAAAATTTTGCATGCTAATTTTAAAATAAAAAATAGATTTATCTGAATTTTAGGAATTAAAATACTAAATAAAACTTCATAGTAGTTTTCGACATTACTTGTAATTTTAAGTGACTTGTAATAAAGAGTTAAAGAGGAGAGGTTTTGAGGTTGATTGTCAAATTGAAAATGTCGATGGTCTTCTTTATATTTTTTTCTCTCTTTTGCTTTTTATATAATGAACATTTAGAAAGAGCAAGAATACTTTTTAAGTTTGAATTCGAAAATAGCTCTTACTCGTTAAAAAGTATTCAAATTTTGACTAAAATTTCGCCCTTCTCTTCAAGGCATGTCTCTTTCGAGACATCCGGGGCATTCTAATTAGAAAAGTAACATTAACTTGAATAAATTTGACGAATTTAACAATTGACAAGATATATTTTTAAACGTTTATAAAACAAGTCAATATCTAAATAACTTTTTTAGTAATGTTACATAAGATATATGTTTTCTAACGTATTTGTGTTACTGATTTCAAATTTCTGTACCAATTTTAATCTATCTGTTATCATTTTTTAGTAATTTCATGATAAAAAAGTAAAAAAAATCACTTCGGAAGTAAGACTTGAGTGAAAAGTGCAACTTTGGATAAATTAAGAATAATTGACAAAGCTAGAAAAAAATTAACGGGATTAACTTTACTTCTAACTAAGAAAGTTCCAGCTTGGTATAATATACTCAGAACATTTACTATTGTCAGTAATTCAAACCTCTCCACACATACTACCAAATATTTTCTATCTATCATCGTTGCAGTACCATCAAAGATGTAAAATTCATGTTCTTCATCTACACTATTCGACATAATTTTGCGCGCAGCGTTGCCGGTTCATTATTAACTATGAGAAGATCGCGTTGGAATTAAAAAATATGATATTTTAAATTTCATAGCTTTATTTCACTCGCCTAATGTTAAAAAAAATTCTACCCAGAGATTTATTGTGTATAATGAAAAATAGTTGGGGGATAGAAGTAACAAATGGCAGGTGAACTTGAAAATTGCTTGAATCTTAATTCTATAAGACAGGACAGTACGGCTTACCCTATATCTAAGCTGCGGCTCTGATATCTATATACATTACAAAGTACAAGTTTGCTACAAACGCATATTATCTCCTTTCCAAATTACAAATTGATAATAAAAAAGCTTTAGATAAAATTAATGACATAATTAACGAATTTCTAATGATAAAACGATATTTATTTAAAAAGAAAATCATTTGGACTCGATAGATAATTAGGAAAGTGTCCCGGAAGTCGAAGGAAAGGCGGAAATGCTTATTGGTTAAAGATATAATCACCAAAACGGAGAGAGAAACGCTTTCGGGCTTTTCCTAGGTAGAACTGTGGAAGTGTGGAAATGTAGAGGGGTTTA
Source organism: Panorpa germanica (assembly GCA_963678705.1). Lineage (NCBI taxonomy): Eukaryota > Metazoa > Arthropoda > Insecta > Mecoptera > Panorpidae > Panorpa > Panorpa germanica. The sequence goes on along the minus strand of OY783206.1, from coordinate 8,117,313 downwards.
AATGATATAGATCTAAGTAGAGGGCGTAGGTCAACCGTACGCACAGTGGAAGGAGGAGAGGAGAGGAGGGTGGGAGGGGTATAGTGTGTGTTGCTAGAATACTCTTACTTGAATTTAAGCGTAAATATATTGTAAGATTATTGAAGGCTTAGGAGGATTATAGAAATAATAAATATAAATTAGTTAAATTTTGAATTTAGTATTATATATACTATAAATACATTTGAAAATTTATGTAAGTCTATCACAATAGAAGTCAAGTTCTTGTTGAAAGTATGCGCTTTAGACTGTAATTATGTCAGGCGATTTAAGCCTTGGATCATCATTAATTAAAGACATTAATATCATTAAAAATATAATTTAATTTAGTTTTTTATTTAAAGAGATATTTTAATGACAAAGAGTATCGTCTCATTTAAAACACCCTGCATTAATAAACCATTTTTTACTTTGTTCTTTATCCTGTCTCAATCACTAAGTGAAGATGTGCACGCCCAATGAAGAACCTCTCTTTTAGATCCATTCTCGTAAATATTCATATATCTTAAGGCCGTGTTCACACTTGCTGTTTACAGTTGTTTTTCAAATATGGCATATATTTAACACCCGAACATTCGCCTACACTTTTGACACATTCGTTTCATGTAAAATAAAACTTAGGTTAGGTATTACAGTTATTTGTATATTATATACAAATACATAGTACATAAGTACTTGGAAAAATTTGTTAATTATGGGTAATAAACGTCGTCAACGCATGTTTGCGGCAGGGCTGCTTTTAAGATCGGTAGCCCCCTGGATACAAATTGTGGTACCCCTACTACGAATTTTTAGAATCTTTGAAGTAAAAAAAAGTAACAGAGTCGGTTACTTGCTCCTGCTGGTGCTAAAAAGAGAAAAAAGGTTATTTCTTCAACCTGTTTTGATTTTTGTTACTAAAAAATGATCGTGAGACCTTAAAACAAAAAAAAAGAAAAGGTCGTTTTGCGGTGCTGGCCTTTTTGCCTATGCTTAGTTCCACGCTCACGACCGCAGTTTTTCCCGTTCCACTGGCTTCCAAGCGTTGCAAGCATACACTCAAGAGCGTTGAGTGAGAAAAATAAGGATTGCGATACTTGTTTAAATATGTCTGTAGCAAAAGCTATATCTACGAACAAAATACATTTTTCATAAAAGAAATATATTCTAAATGATAATGAACATTGTTTATTTATTAAGTTAGGTTATGGTATGAGGAAAAGTGTATAAGTGGCAATTAAATATGAATTAAAATTAATTTTAATAAGCTTATTTAACATAATTATATAATAAAATAAAATCCAATAACATATCTCTTTCCCAATCATATAGTAATTTTTTCTGTCGTCACCGACCACTACGACCCAACTCTTCAGATGGGTCGTTGTGAGCTTGGCGTGATCGAAATTAATGACGTCATTAGTGACGTTTTCGAATATTTTGACGTTGTGAACGCTTAGTGGAACGCACCATTAGTGCAACCCTGTTGTACGGCACCACGAACATGCCCGAAGCAAATATTCGGACGCTTAGATCAATTCCATTACCAACACTAATCCGAAAATGCTCGATTCCAAATGTTTCTCGTATGAGCACGAACTTTGTGTCCCCACATGCGTGTTCGTATATAAATACCGAATAATCGAACCCGAACACGCATATCTGAACACCACATAAGAACAGTAATTGTACCTTAATTTTGAAACTCTAAAGATCGATCGTCTATCTCTTTCTAACACATTGTATCATTGATATTATTATTCAGGCTTCATTTCTGTGAACTCATTTGTTGATTACAAAAATAAATTATGCATAGACTACATAGCATTAATTATATTATGGAAATTAATTATTCAAACAGTTTATAAAATGATCAATAAAGGCAACAGAATGTATAATTAATGTATTGTATGAAATGAAATGAAGGCAAACCAAGCTGAACGCAACGCACACAAATTATATGTTGAATTTACTATTAATCTATTGTAATTAAAGCAAATCACCATTGTGAATAATCGATTGTAAATACATTAGTCAACTGAAGCCCGTCCTGTTGTGCTGGCCTCCTGGTGGCTTGCATGCTAACTACATAATACGAATAATTAATTATGTTTATATTACCTTGTGCCGTGGCTGGGGGTACCATTGTTCACACGGGATTTTATTGCTTTATGTTTTGTTAAATGTTGTTTACTTGATTATTAAACAATAACACGTGTTATAATTAAGGTCATAGTTCAATTAGTGACGAGCCTATCTTAAGAGATAAAAAGTAGTGTAGCAACACGGGTTCTGGCCTATTTTTGAAGTTGAAGTGATACTGATAGTACTGGTAGTGTATAGCGAGATGACATATTTTAACTAAACCTAGATTAGCCCAGTTCCCAGAGCATAGGCACATCCCTTACATGAGGGCCGATAGTTCTAATTCTTGCCCGAGTCGAAATTCTAGACCTATCCTGATCCTAAAAGGGATCTTTCTCCTCTTTTCATACTAAATACAGTAAAGTAAACCTCGTCTAGTCCTAAACATTATTATAAGACCCTCACTTGGTCCTAAACGATTTGATGGTCCATGGTCCTATCGTCTTATATGTAATTCAAAACCTGTAAACCTCTTTTAAACCTAAGATGGTCAAAAGGAATGTCTTAATACCTGCTATGGGTGTAAGAAATAGATTTTATTGTTAAGGGATGAATATGAAATAATGAGTTATCCATGGATACGTTTTAAAGTTAGGGCTGTTAATGAAAACTCCAAGTTATCTTGAAAAAATCGCGGTCAAAAACGGTTTTTTGGTAATATCTCGTTACTAGTGCGTCCTATGACAAAAATAATTATAGAGAACTCAATTCCCTACAAGTTTTGCATACAATATATTGTTGTACGTCTTACAGGGACGGAGCTACGTCATTGCAAAGTGGGGCACTTCAATGAAAATTTTAAATATTTCAATTTTGAGCTCAATTTTTTATGTTTATTTGTTATACATTATAAATTAACTATTACAGAGATTGCAACCAAAATAAAGCATGAGAATACACTAATCTGTATATACGAGTATAAAAATTCAGCTTGCGTATGTTTGTGCTTGCAAAACTCGAAAAGTAGTCGGTCGATTGACTTGAAATTTTGACACAACATGGAATTCTAATAAGCGCGTGTTTTTATAGTAAATCCAAAGTTTTTAAAGTAACTATCCAGTTGACCGTCGACTGCCTTTCGTCTGTTTGTGGGAGTGTGTCTTTAATTTATTTTCCCGTTTATATCACATCAGACTGAGCCACAGCGAAGCGGGTCGGGTTTTTTATAGTGTATAATAAATAAATAACATCGACAAGCTAATAATTGTGTATTTTGATTGTACTTTCTGGTATTAGTAAATGTGTTACCGCAATATTTTATATGTATGCCGCTAATTATATCTCACTTTCTCTGTTCCTTACTTCTCTACTTCACCACTCTACTCCATGATTCTCACCCTTTTCCTCTCTCTTTTTGCTTGCTCTCTGTATCTCTGCCATCTACCTTTTTCCTTCTCTTATCCCTCTCGTTAGCTTCTCTATTCTCTTTTCCACCTGCCAGACGAAACATTCTCCATATCTCCATCTCCTTTCTTCCTGATCTCTTCTTCTCAGTTATTTCTCTCGCTTACTCAGTTATTTCTGTTTGGCCATCACTGTTACTAGAAGTAACTTAAGTATTTATAAACAATTTCAATGGATGCCGCCGTCTTTAATTTTATTCAAATATTGACTCAAGTTATTTATCTTCGATTTATCTTTGATTTCGCCAACTATAAACGCAAATGGCTTATTCATTTTCAAAGTCAAATAATGAGGAAAACTAGTATTTGTATAGACTCACTGTGGAAATCTATCTCTGATTAAAGTTTAGTTTATTTATTCATCTGATAAACCAGTGCTCCCGAATCTAAGGTCTACAGACTGAAATTGGCCGGTGGTTTGTGTATATTTGCTACTGGATCAAACTGAACTTTGCGTATTGATATTAGGTATATTAAAAATTAAGAATTAGGAATTATGCAGTTATTAAAGGGTGGAACTGAAGGGAAGAGGTGGATGGCGGAGATAGAGAGAAGGAAAGAGAAAAGAGAAGGAATGGCAGAGTAGAAACAGGAGGGAAAGTAGCAGGAGGAGAGAAGCAGTAGCAGTACCGGTAGCAGTTTTGTTTTTATTTTTCTTTATTTTTTCTTTTGGAAGAATAGAAATTAAGACATGCTTCACAACCTCACCAGTGCTATTAGAAAGCAATACTTTATCAACACACGCAATTCAGATTATTCCATTATTTTGAAAATTACAAAAGTAGCGTCACTAAAACGACTTTAACTCGTAAACTAATAATCAGAATGTCATGAAATTTTGACCCATATCGTTTAAAGGTTGGTACTATCTAAAAATAATATTAATTTGCCAATAGTGGCGCCATCTATATGTCATCCATATGATTTGATAAAAAAAAAATTTCTCGGAATATAAGCGTATGTATTTGAAAGGTAAAAACATTTAATTTCCTTTAGAGAATGTTTAGTAAATAATAATTAATTTCTTTTTAATGAATTAACTGAATTTAATTAATATCTCTGTTACGAGTGGCTGCTCACTGATGAGGTAATCATGTTGCCAGGCTTAAAAACCCTTGTATCTCTACACGTGGAGTATATACTCGTACTCAGTGTATAGTAGATATAGTTATAGTATTATAACTCCCATGTACATTGTACATATTAAAATCGATAAAATGAAAAACAAATTAATTCTTCAGAAACACTCGTGTGTACTTATATGGCACAAATAACATCACACGCTGAATGCCCTTCTGAAACAAAACAAAGGTGTGTTTGATGTAGCAGGGCGTTTTCGAAGTAAAATATATATGTATTCTAAATATATAGAATCTTAATTGTGTTTGCTTAATTTGTAAGCATATAAAATTGTACTTATTATTAATAATGTTGGTCTCAAATGTACAATCATATCATTTAAATAAGTAAAAGAAATCAGTTAAAAAGAAAACGGAAAAATAAAAGAAACATCCTTGACTTCCGCCCATATCTGTTGCTTTGCCAATTTCTTCTATATTTCTTATTTCTCACATACTTTTAACAAAATTTATTTCATCCAATTTGTTGCGTTTGTTTCAATTATTTTCTTTGCTACAATTTCATTATCTTATAAAACATGCTATACAGAAATTGTGAACAAAAACTGAAATGTTTGTTTTTATGATTTTAAAGCCATTTATGAGTCTACAAATCTTTAAAGAGGTCTAAACAGGAAGTATACTCTATTCCACAACAACAAAATTTTCCTCACACCTCCTTATTATTGTCCCACTACCAATATAATCACAACTTATCCGAGTTGGACGTTAAAAATAAATTGTAAATGCCACAGCCGGTGCTCTTGACCCATAACGAGCACAGGTTAGGTACAGCGATGATGTAGGAGCTCGTCTCTCGCTCAAATATAAAAGTAAAGAATCGATCTAATGAATGTAAATAGAGCTATGTATACTACAAACTGTATACGAGTGGTTTCGGCACCACCTAAATCAATAGTGCACAGAAAGTGCACAGTTATTCATACTCCAGAACCCGCCTAGCTTCTCTACTCTAATTGTATCAAAATAAATTACTAAACATTATATTTAGATAGCATTTTATATTAAACTAGCTAGCCAAGCATGGTTGTGGGTTAGTCTGATATAAAATGATTAGGAAAATAAATAACAGATACACATACACACACAAACATAGACGACGATCAACTGGAAAGAAACCAAGTGGATTTTCAAAAACACGCGCATATTCGAATGCAACGTTGTGTCAAAATGTAATACGATAACAAATAAATTAAAAATGAATTGCATTACATTTAAATATACTTTTATAACAAACTGTATTTCGAGTTTAAATGATATTTTAATTCCTAACGGTGGTCTCTAGAGAATTCTAATTTTAAATTTGTTATAGATTTGTAAATATATAATAAAGTAAATCCCATAACACATACTCCCAACTGCTACCAACATTTCAAACACCCAAACTTATTAAAGTACAACCCGAATCTGTTTGCACATAATATTCAGTTATTCATACTAGTTGGTGGAACAGTATAATAACTTTATATACAAACACCGTTACCGAGTTGTGTATTATATATCACTGATGTCCAACTACACACTTGAGAAGAGCTTTAGCAAACTGTACGAAGTGTTTTAAATGATACAACACTTTTTTGCGTATTAAAATTAAGAATCGAGAATTAATTTCTTTTAAGATGCATTATTCTATTAAACTCTATTAAAATTCTATATTCACTGTATATGTTATGAAAATTAATATACGGGATGTGAATTATTTTCAATATCTGGTTCTGAAATATGCTTTAGAATGTTCTAAAATTTATTAAAAAGAAATTTAAGAGTGTAGTTAAGATATATATATTAGTTGTTATTAAGTTAGCTCTTATACTGCATTTTACATAAGCAGTTTTGCACGCCGGAAAATCGGCGCCAGTCAGAAATCATTTGATGAAAAGTTGCGGCCAAATTGCTCGGTCGTTTACACGTGCAATTTTGTGGTATTATTTAAAGCAAGTTTTAAAGAAGAGGACCAAAAATGTGCTTAAATGAAATGTCTACATTTAATATAATCAATAATTATTATTTTTGTACAAAAATTGTTTAAAATAAATAAAGTCTTTGGTGAAAATCGGCGTCAAAAAATTGCGCAGAAACTATTCGATACCAAACCAAACTGTCATTTTAAAAAATCGTAAAATCGTGCGCTTGTGTACTAATTTGATTTAAGACCAGCGCCGATTTTCCGGATTGAACAGTGTCGCCGCCTACTGGGTGCAGTTTGGCAATAGAAATCATAAAAGTTTTTGTACATGACGTAAATGATCAGGGTAGCGATTTCTAACCTAACTTTTCGTAAATATAAACGCAATGTATAAAATATATTCTTCAGCATAAAAATATATAGACAGACATTGTATAAAATGAAATTGTTATACTATTGCGTTTAAGATGCTTGTTTTAAATATAGATTATTTGTGTTTCAATTTCTTTCAATTCATGCGGAACACAAATATCCAAGTTCTTAACGAGTCTAAGAACGTTGTTCCTCTTTTAATGCAAAATTTCCGAAACGGCTTTTTTTTTAAATCAAATCTTTAATATGCGTTCTATAAAAGCCGGTACCAAACGATGCTACAAACGTTGGACGCAACATGCGGTCGATGCTGGAGCTAAGTGTGTCCAACGTTCACGTTGGAAGAAGTTTCGGCTGTTTTGAGCCGTGTCAAAAGGGATTTTTCTACCCCCACCACACACTTGATCCACAAGTCATGCACTGCTGCACGAATCGTCCAACAAAGGAAGGTTTCATACTTGAAAGTTTTTGTTAAACAGTGTCAGTGTCAATAATATCAACAAATTAATAAAATAAATAAATCATTCGGATCAAACATTCGTTCCACCGTGTAGTAGGAAACTTGCCATGTCAATCTTCCAATATTTGACTCACACGTGTGGGTAAACATTTGAATAAATCGTTCACCGCATAGGTTGGCACCAGCTTAAGCAATCAAAACAAATAAATTTCACAAAACTCTTTATGAGCCACACCAGCTTTCTTGTTTTTACGAAAATAAAAAAGTAAAAGAACTGCATATTAAAATTGACAAACAGTTGGAAACAAAATTAAGCACAACGTGACAGCTAAAAGTGACATGTGTCAAATGTCACAAGAAAGTAATCATAGTATTGACGGCAGTATTTCAAAACAAACATAAATATACCTATTTTCCAAAACCGAAATTACTTTGTTGCCAACCTTGTAAAAATATTCAGAATTCAGATATATATTTTCTCATTACTATAAAACGAATTTGTTGTCCAATGCGCAAGTACTATTCAAGGGTTGTTATTCTACAAGATATTTTTTTGTTATTTTTCCATATTTTGAAGTAAATATTGTTGTTATTTTTGGGGTGGTTTGAGTTTGCTTATATATAAAAACTTTCTACATATTAGACGACGCATCTTGAGTAAACTTTCTTACTACCGTACTACGTATCGTGCGCTTCGGATCCGTTCTGCAGCAGTTCACGAGGCAGTGTGTTACCACCAAGGTTAGCGGCAAGATTTCCTGTTGGAAGGGGTAGGTTGCAGAGGGTGCACTAGGGAAGGGGATGGTGGATCTATAAGGGGGTTAGTAACTATTTCAACCAACATAAAAAATATTACAAGGTAGAAGGGTGGTTGTGTGGCTTTAGGGTGGCGGGAGTAGAAGGGGAGAACTATTGTTGACCGTGGGGGAAATAATCTAGTTAATGTAACCGCATCTCGACAGATACAGCGAATCGTCTAGGATGAATTTGTGAAAAAACGTTTCGCTTTCGAGTATATCCATGCCAATCTTAAAAACGATGATAAAAGAAGTCATGATAATCTAATTCAATAATATAAGCGATTATGTAAAGTGATATGATTTTAGAGATATCGGTATTTGTTTAATTGAATATGTATTAAAAGTGACGGAAACTCTACTTCTTTTTCATAAAATGAAATGGAATTCAAATGTATTTGGATCTATATAATATGCAAGAAACTTTATGGCAATTTCCAAATTTCAAATAATTTCTAGAACTGTTCCATAGTTATAGAGATTTTTCATAATTTATAAACACATTTTATTAGGAATTGTAATTTTTTAATCAAACTTATGTGTTGCTTCTGAAATCAAAGACTATTATTTTAGTAATTTACATACACATTATAATAATTACACTGTTTAACCTAAATCATACTATCTTACCTGAAATCAAAGAAACGTCATTTAAAGTTTATTATTTAAATTCTCAATTCCTTTTTGTCTAGTTTTATAATAATTATACACAGTGAGTTCTGTCAGCTTCAAATATCAACTGTGTTGGCCGTTATTCCTTACAACATTACTCGTTGCAGTACCCACATTACAATGATAATATATGTAACTAATATATACCGTTAGCTCACCTGACCAAAATGCAGTTGTAATATCTCTGGTCAGTATTACCAACTAAAGAAATATAATTTCTTTACAAACATAATCTGTTATCTCTGCTGACTTTGTAAGGTACTCAGTTAGGCAATTCTAATGCTGACTCTTGCGGATTCCGAACCCTGATTCGAATTTTAACAACGCTGCTACTAGTCCCTACTATACTCTACGTATACTAAAGCGTCTGGCGGAAGATAGAGCCCACGAGAGAGATCTGGCAATTGTGAAAGTTGGTTCTTAACAATATTCTGTGAAATATATATAAAAACCAGCCATCATACCTTCATGTAGGTGAGTGGAACGTATCTTTTGCATCCACTACCTGTACAAGCCGCACTTTCAAGCTAGCAAGCACATAATATTTATTCCCAAAATTTCCCAGTTTTGCTAAAATGGTGTAGGTTTCTAGACACTAGAATATTACTCTATAAATAATTTAACTACTATTGAAAAACCTAGCTTAAAACCATTTCACAACCGCAGACAGACCCGGATTGGAGAGAGAGCAGGCGGGGCTACTGCCCCGGGGCCTCCACAAGGGAAGCCCCCCCCACAAAGTTCCATTCGTTAACGCGGTAATTTAGTTTTTATTAAATTTTTTGTTGAAATAATTTTATTTTTTGGCAATAAATTTTTGAAAGATTTGACGGAAAAAAATTGTTCCTTTTATTCGGAATATAATTAGGGGTCTCTGCTCCTCCACACCTCCAAATCCGGCCCAGACCGCAGGAGAATTACAACCTAATAAACCTACGTGTCATAAAAAATTCCTCGCATGCATGCTCACGGGGGAGAAGATTCTAAAATTCATAAATATTTCAAAATCATTCAGCCATGTCCTCCTATACATACGAGTATATATATCTACTCATATATAAAAATCAGGCAGACGCGACGTTTGGGAGGCGGCAGAGCGTCGGCAGTCGAATAAAAAAGGGAGAAAAAAGGAAAACGTGATAGTCCATCTTCTCTACCATTGTCATGTTAAGAATAGATCTCACCATTACAATCATTTTTCTTTCACTGACGACATTATTAGCCATGTGTCAATAAAATTCGATGAATGATGTCAAACACAGGCGGCAATCTTATTTGACCCAATGGAAATGGGTTCGGTTCAGTTCGTGAGTTCACGGTCATATTAAAAAGGTTTAAATCTTTTTAGGGTTAAAAATATAAAAAGCGTAATACTACGGTATTAAAATTATAATCGCATTTCTTTTCTTCTGTTGTATTACTGAAAGTTTATGCATGAGACTAACCCGTCAGTTTTCAGCTTTCAGCTTTCAGTCTTCAGTTCTGAACACTTGAGCCTTCAGCCTTTTTAGGTGAAGGCGGGGATGATTAATATTTCAAGTTTTTTATTTTTATATAAAAATAAAGATGAAAATTAATTTGATGAGACTACTGATGGTTTAGAGCTAAACGCTTTATAAAAAATATGGTAAAATGTAATATTTTATAAGCCTAAAGCCTAAACCTTGTGTCAAACGTGGAAAACGTTAGGCATGTCACACAAAAAAAAATACGTTTATAAAACGAAAGACTTGAGTATGCAGTAAATATTATAACGTAAAATATACAGGGTGTGAGGTACTTTGTTGACAATGGACAAATGATATACAATACAAAATAAGTTAAATATTACAAAACATGAAATACATTAAGTTTACTTAAAATAGTCGAAGAATATAAAGTAATAAGTACAGTGCCAGCTGCGCTTGGAACAGAGAATGTTCACCTTGTAAAATTAAGGTTTAAATATTTTTCTTTAGCTCTAGCATTACACCAGCACAAACTAGGTAATACCATCCTTAATCATTTCGGTTTTCACAATCAAATACAGTTTCTTAATTACTTTTAAACTTATTATTAATCTTTGACATATGTGTTAGTTAAATAAAATTTTGAACCACAATAAAGACATTATTATTTTTCATAAAAATTTGAAATACACCTACATTAGGAAAATACCACAGGGACCTAAGACATTTTGTGAGTATAAACTACAATTTTATAAATTGCATGAGTAAAGTATCATTCCCACTCACTGCTTTAATTTAATTTGGTATTTTGTATTCACTTTAAATTGTTTAGCATATGGCAATACGCGTAGTCATTCATAGTAGCATATTTTAAGTTTTCTTATTTTTTTTAGAATAATAAATTAAGAAAAATTATATTATATTATAACCTCCAAAATGTGACAATCTGTCAAAATGCAGTAGAATTTATATTTAAAAGAAGTTTAATGTCAGTTTATCAAAAATAAAGAAATAAAAACAATTTCTTTTACTAATTGTTATTAAAAACAGCAATTTTAATTATTTCACCTTCAGGTTTGTCCAACTGTTGAACTGTCAAAATTTATATTACTAAAGACGCACGTGCACCAACTAAATCAACTAAACACAAATTAAAACACGAATGTGACTAGGAATGCTTATTCTGAAAACCTGAAATCTAGATTAAAATATTAAATAAAACAGTAAATTAAATATCAAAACAGTGAGTGGGAATGAGGCTTAATACAAAACATGTAATGAAAATACAATAATAATATACAATAATATTTAAGCCTTTCTAATATTATTAATAACGTATTAATAATATTCATACCCTTCTTATGTTGAGTCGCCGAGAATTTTAGTTTATAGAAGATAGAGGATCAAGAGAGGTCGCTAAAAGCGGTGTCGATGAATTTTATTCTAAGTGAGAGGCCGACGTCTGGGTGTGTTTATTATTAATACATATTTCTAAGTTTTTATAAAAACATAAAACAAACTAAAAGTTAATTAACACAACAGTTAAGAAGTTTCTCTCTTCTTTCTCTCACTCTCGTATACCAGTAACAGTAATTAATTTTATTTAATATAAATTTTTAATGAAGTATGAATATGCTTAAATCAGTTTCCACCCTAGTTCAACCCTGTATATATAATATTTGACTTTGTTAAGTGCTCTTTGTTTTGTTTTGTAGGGGCTTGTGTGTTTACGAGGCGTGTGCGCTTTTATGTATGAATTGTGTAGTGGGTTGTTAGTTGTTTGTACTTAACGTACGAGTACATATTGTGTGTGTGCCTGTGTGTGTTTGTGTGCGTGCATATTATACAAATTATGAACTCGTTTAATGTATAATGCTATACAGGAAATGCTGCGTGTATGACCACCCACGAAAAATGAAACAACCACTACGGAACCCCAACCTCTTTATTACACCCTCCCTATTAGTAGAAAAAACTTTCTAATGGAATAAGTTTGGGTATCACACAAGTTAAGTAGAATTTAGGAAGCGTTTACACTGGACCAACATTGTCCAAGTTGACAAACAAAACCAAATAATCCAATGACGTCAAACCGTACCTGCTCGATGGGTAATGGGCTTGTGTCCTATGTCTTAATTTCTATAAAAGTGTACTATATATTGATAAAGTGGGTTACTAGAACCTCAAATGTTCAATTATTTTTTAATAACTCCTTATATGTTAAGAGATATTAACAATTAAAAAAGTCATTTTGTCTCTTTAATTATTAAAGGGATTCAACATTGTACACATTCCAAATGCATGTGACATCACAATCGCTGCCAACCTTACAGCTCATAAATCTCTGCTATATGTACGAGTATTTATATATCAAAATATCAAATATTATTTACAGCTATTTCAAGGAACGATAAAATTTCAATATTATGTCTGCCTTAACAGGGTTAAATAAAATAAAAACTTATTATTCTTTGACTTGACTTGATTGTTTGACTACCAACAGCTACAAAACATTACCACAGCACTGACCTTCTCAACAAATAACTGAGGTTAAAATGCATTTCACGTCATACAAATATGGCCGACTATTTCTAGCGCTAAAATTACAATTCAAATTTTTAATTGCTATATCTCCGTCAACATTTAGATATTTAATAAAATAGACACGCCAATACACATTTATTAACATCAATTTCAATCATCAAATGAAAAATCGACCACTAAAAAATGAGGACACAAGCCCATTAACGGTTATGGTAACGGCCACATTCATTTTCGTTAAAGTGTAATTGTAAGTGTCAAAAATTAATTACTCTGTAATGAAGATTTTAAAGTTTTCGTATTGACTGTCAGACTATATTTTTCTCTACGATTGTCACGGCCAAATTACCTTAATAGCTGATACTATGCATCCTTGTCCTTGATGGACAGTGTGGTGCTTTAACTCTCTCTCTCGCTCTTATGTATCTTTAACAGTTAGCAACCCCTATTTACGGGGACTTTTACATAAGCAAACGTAACCCATCATGTATCTATATAAATTAACTTAAGTTTGATTAAGTTATATCTGTTTACACCTACATATCAGTACATATTAGTTAGCAAGTAGTTGTGACCAAGTGAGAAACGGCCGCTTAATTTTTTTAGGTTATTTACAAATCTCTCTTTGAAATGAATTATTATAATTTATCTACAAAAGAAGTAAACGAAATGGTTTAAAAATTAATGGATTAATTTTTAATTAAAAGAACTTGCGGCTATTTTTTATATACGTAAGTCGACGGAAACGTATTTCTCTACTAATAATTATCTATAAAAATTGTGTCTTGAATAAAAAACGTACAATAAGATATGATTATATGTAGAACAATAGCAAACAAATTTATTATTTTCATTTTATTTCCACCTTCGCATAAAACCCTTTTGCAATACATATGCTAAATCTATTCAGATTTTACTCCCACCTCTTATTTTTGTTATTATTTTACGACATAATTAAGTCTTAACACCGCACAGTTAATCTGAATCATAATCATTAACTATGTTACACCCCTTCTTCAAGTTCTCTTCGTCCCAACCCCTCGGTTTTACCTTTCTAACCCCTTTCCAGTTTCCACCCGTTCGCTAATAAAATGCGAACGCGATCCAACATTCTACAATCACCTGTCTAGGACAAAGCGCCGCCGCCGTCGTCGTCGCCATCGCCACCGCCACCGACGCTGCTGCTGCCACGGACGCTATTCGATGCTGACGCTATCATTGTGTTTTATGCGTTTCCATAGCAACGGAATGGATCACAGGGTGATGATGAATAACCGATTAAATCAAACATAGAAATTATGAAAATTGTGTTGTATTTGCATACTTTTTGTTAAGAGCAGTTTTATACATTTACACTAGATAAAATTGAGATAATACACCTCCCCTCATGTCCACTCCCTACGTATATCGATCGTTCAGTTCATTAGTGAAACAACTATGTAACAATGACTAAAACAATATTCGAGTTGTATGTGTTTCAGCGATATTCGACAAGTTGATATGCATTATAATTTTGGTTGGTTTAACTAGGTTTTTAACTAGGTGCGTCCCTTTTCTTCCATGCTTGATTCGCTTAATCTAATGCGTTTGATGATACAAGTCGTACGAACCTGTAGAAGCTTATCTTTATTTATCTCTTTGACATTATACTATAGGCATAGAATAGATTTTTTTTTAACTATAATAATACAACTAAGTGTAGATATACTTATCTAGTGACTTACATTTCAATAATTACACGGTGTGGTAGATATTGCTCCAATGAACAATTCTACATGATTAGATTACAAGGTCCGAGTAATTCAAAGAAAGAAAGAAGGTACGAAACGGATATAACGTCATTGGATTAGTGATTTTTTATAAATTTTGATTCTTTGAATGATTAAAGGGACAAGCATGATTATTTAAATTGTTATCATCTCATATAATATTGCGATTTATAAAAAAATAATGGTACATTTAAGATCTTGGTAGCTAAGAGAAATAACACTTGATTCACGACCTCATTAGTTACGATAAGAAAGTAATTTCTTTTATGGATAATGATTCCTCTGAATGCTGTGTAGTTTCGTAGAATAAAGCAGAAATTCGATTGCAAAGTTTCTGGCACAGACAAAAATATATTTCTTTTAACTATCCAACATATACATAAAGAACATATTAACTTGAGCTTATAAAGGATGAACTCGTGCAACACCTTTAAAAATTTTAATGCCGGCAGTTCACTCTCGTCGAGATAGGTGAGATTGAGTGTGTACTGTAGCTCTCGCCTGTCTCGAGTGCTCTCGCCTCGCGTTGGCTTGTCTCGGTTCATAAGCGGTATTTTTACGCAAGTCAAAAAAACGAGAGACTAAACGCAAGAGCGTCCTTCGAACCACTCAGTTATTTACTCTCTCGGCAAATGTATTGCTCGAGGGACATTCAACGAGCCAAAGTCGAGAGTGGGGTCTCGGCATATCGACAAATGTTTTTACAAATATCTCACCGAGAGTGAACTGCCGGCATAATATGTAGGCTTTAGGAAATTTTACCGTCGACCCTTGTATATAAAGTACATTACTCATCGTGCCTTTCTGACTGATTTAATAAAGGGACATGAAGGTATCATATTTAAAAAGAGATAAAAAATCTACCTCCAAACAATATGCTCTCATATTGTAGATCAATCATCCCCAGCAGTCCCATCAAATTGCCAAGCGTGTCACTTCACCGTGTTGAAAAGAATGTGTGTGTGTGTACACAACACAATATATTTGAAAAGTTTCAAATTAATCATTATAGGAGAAATAAGTGTCCTATTTCCTAAAGTTTAGTGTTACCCTGTCGGTACGTGCACATTTATCCGATATCCCCGATCTTCCTGACGTTCCCTGCCTCTACTAGTGGGATAGGTATACAAAGTTCTCTGTTATCCTGTATTCCTCTATTCCCATTCGTTCCAATACCGTTACCGTTCCCGACAACCGTCGGCGTTGGTCGTTTCGTTTGTAATGTTTATAAACATCTACAACAAATGTGGGAGGCAAAGAGGGGGTGTGGTGGTAGAGAGAGGGATACGATGGGTACATCACTACTACCCCTACGGCCTACAGAGAATAATTTGTTCAGAGTTGGCTAGTAAATCTAAGTAACTTTTTTCGCAACTAAAAAAAAAATCTATAACAGATTTTGCTCGCTTCCTTACAGAATTTTCTGGTTTTCATGGTCCTAGTACAGCCCTGCACTGCTCTACCTCGCACAACCGGTTCTTTATAGTAATGCGACCTCGCTGCGTTTATTTTATAACGTGAATTCGATACACAATTGAAGCATCCATCAGTGCTGAATACGACGGAGCCCAAAATCCAGCGAATATAATGATGGAAAAGAACGTTCGGGAAAAGAGGAAGAGGAGGGGTCTATCATTAAAATGTATGAGATGTAATACACGAATATGATAAAAGATATTAGGATTTCGAATTAAGGGAATTAATATTTTGTATGCACAGACGAAAAATAGAAAGGGTTAGACACGAATATCGATCAAAAATAAATAACTGTAATAAGGGAAAATCAAATAAAACACTTTTTAGATTTCAGTATTATAAAAATAAATGTAATAGTGGAGCAGCATAGCACAAGTATATTTTACTTTCAGGTGCCACCTTGGAGGTCATTTTGAATAACTTTTTCCAAGGTAGTCTTTATCCCTAAATTAATCACTATTCTTACGATCCTCTTGAAAATTTAAATATACTCGTATATATCTGTTAATGTTCTTTATACGTAGAGAAGACGTCCTTGTGGCACTACATTTTTAAATTTTGACTGCTAAAGTTTGCGCCCTATGTTGTAACGAATGTTTTGTGATATAAAGCGGTATTCGTTACGTATTCGGAGTTACTTTTGATCGCTTTCGACTAAAAAATAGTGACTTCACAACATCGCACTACGCGGGAAGTTCAAAACACTCCAAAACAGAAAACCTCATCGTAAAGAAATCGTATCTTGGGCAGAATGTAACATTGTCAGATCCGGAAAACGACAGACTAAGATTATTTTTTTATTTCTGCGCATCAACTAATTTTTTATTGTACACACGTTGTAAACATGCTAGTTTCCTTGGGATAATCGTCCTTAAGACCTCTTCTCACTAGTGGAACATTTCTTTAGAGTAGATACCAACTTTTGTCATACTATACTATCTTGATAGGAGGAATATTTCTTTGAAATAGAGCGTCCAAACCGAAGCAACTTTTTCAATGTACTTTTTTTAGTTATATTTTTCAATGTATTGTAAATACTGATGAAAGTCATAACTTAGTACAACACAGAATTCCTTTATATTAATATTGCAGTAAAATATAGTACCAGTGGCGATGCTCCTTTATATATCTTAATCCTGCAACTTTTGCCATTTATGTGTAAAAGGAGAAAAACATAATCTTTCCAAGGGGTTTTACTATATAAATTAATTCTTGAAATGTTACGGAAAGTATTATATAAAAACAAGGAGAAACGACAAACGACAAAGGTGACCAGAAACAAAGAACATGAAAAAATCAACAAGGAAAACAATATTTTCTTTTTTCTGACAGAAAATTATATGACAAAAAATAGAACATACCAAAAACTGTTTTTGCCGCAAGACATCTGTTTGAGTTTCACTAGTTGAGGTGGAGGTAGGCCGAGGGCCGGGGGTTCTATCTTCTATCTGAAAAATAAAGGAAATCATATGTCAGCCTTTTTCAGCAGCTTTTTGAAATACTGGTTTTGTACAGTAATCTCTATTAATATATATACACCATAGTTCAGTGGTTCTAAATCGAATGACCCTTCCAGACCAGTGCAACATCAATGTGGGACATGTTGTTCCACTCACACTCGCTGTAATTAAATGAGTGTGAGTGAAATATAAAGCATGTCGAATGTTCTGCTACTCTCGTCTGTCATTATTCGTTCATTCCATAGAGGTATATGAATAGAGTGCGCAAGAGGATGAATACTGAGATAAAGGCAAATAGCTGACGAGTATCTTCTGTGTCTTTTTCTATCCGAGCACTGCGTCTGCTTGCTTGCTTACCACCTACCTCACCGCCAATGAGCCAAGCCAGCAGCAGCGGTTCGGTTAGAAAGAGACAGATAGGACATTCGGTAGCTATCTCTCTCTTTGCCTTTATCGCTTCCTTTTACACGCGGCCGTACTCTTGCCGCACTCTATTCTTATATCTCTATGCATATATCAAACTAAATTTCAATCAAATATTAAAAAATAACCTCTAAAAAATTACTTCACAAGCCTATTAAGTTTTAAAAACTCTGGAATTTGTTAACTCATTTAAAGTAAAATAAAATGAACCACTTGGTTAAAATGTGGTTTTTGTAATATGTTTTCTTTTTTCTTTTTTTTCATAGTATACTTTTATCTCTCTTCATCTCACTGTTATTTATATAACTATCTTTATTTTACATTTAAAATTACTAATTATATGTTTTAAAAAAGATCCCTCTACATGTAGCTGGCTTAAAGCGCCCTCTTGATAACCACTTTGTATTCAGTACGACAGCAGCACATTTAGCTATATTCCTACGTACATTTTGCATATATACGCCGTGTTATAATATACACGGTATATGTATATAACAAAAATGTATATTCTAATTATACTTATATGTTACAGTAATGGAAAATTTAATTTAAAACTTTTTATATACCTGCTAAATACAGTTCTGTATACTTTACATATAGTAATAATATTGTTAACATAAAAGTTTTTGTTATATTTACGTAAGAAATAGACATTTAAAAAGGAAAAGATAACAGAAATGAAAAAAAATAATTTGTTGCTAGACACAATTTGGTACTTCAATCCGGACACTTTAAGCTGTACTTTTTATTGTTAATCTTCTACGATACTTGTTCATTGATATTTGACAGATGTGGAGAGTGGTCCATAACAATTTATTATGGAGTTTCTTATGCCTAAATTCCACTGAAGATTTTCATTCATTTGTTGGATAATATTGGGAAATAAACGCTTAACCTCAAACTACATTTTCACTACAATTTATTCGTCAATGGGTCTGTGAACCATGTCTTAATTTCTATAAAACTGTGCAATATATTGATAAAGTTGTTTACCAGGATCTCAAATACCCAATTATTGTTTAATAACTCGCTATATTTTATGAGATATTAATAGTTAAAATAATAATTTTATCACTTTAATTATTAAAAGGATTCAAATGTTATAGAAAATTTCAATACATGTAACGTCACGTCCCTAAGTTGCAACCTCTTTTATACAACAGAGCGTAAAAGAGATAGCATACTTAACACAGAACTCTTATATACATAACAAATAACTGACCTATCCCTTAATAGTGCAGACATGTTACGTCATAAATATGGCTGACATCTCTAGCGCTAAAACTACAATTAAAATATTTAATTGCTTGATCTCCGTCACCATTTAGATGTTTAATAAAATAAAAACGCTAAACTCCAATTCCCACTTACTGTTTTTAGTTTTAACCTTAAATATAATTTTGAACTTGTGAAATCATGCATCCAGCTTCTGTAATTTACATTATTTTGTAATAATTACTATCTTTATTTAATATAATTTATTGTATTTAATATAATTAATTTTATTTCTTTATATTTTATAAGCTGAAATTTACATTTTAGGTTAAAATGTTAATACTAAAAGTCAGTGAGTGGGAATGAGGCTTTATACACATTCATTATCATCTATTTTGAATAACAAATAAAAAATCGACCCCTAAGAAATGAGCACTCAAGCCCATTGTAAAAAACAAATGACTATAACACTAGTCCATGACGTCACAGGAAAAGTTACAAATTAAGATCCTAAGTTTCCTAATTAGTTTCTTTGTGAAATTATCTCGTAAACTTATTAGGCACTTAGATACTAAGGCCGTCTGCACACGGGCCGACTGATTGCAAACGAATACGAAAAACGAACCATGTCGAGCCGTGTTTTGTGACTCTATAGAATTTTTAACAATAGCATAATAGGGGATTTTATTGTGTCGTATTCTAAAGTATTTGTATGTATTGAAATACTTTTGAAAAGTATTTGTAACATCTCTGCTCACGATCAAAAGCATGCAACGTAATTGCCCTGCGAGCTAGAAACACAGTCGCTCAAAACCAGTTTCAAATTAGTTTTCTTTTATTTGTGCCGAATGCGTTCTCTCACTAACAACACAGTTGCATTTTCATTCGGTCTTGTGTTTTTGTACAAACACGATTTTTACCACTATAAAATGAATAAGTGAACCATTCACTTGAGCTATGTGGTAGTTACAATAGTTTACCCCGCAGGAATATATCATCCAGCATACTTGTATTAACTCTTTAAATAATTCACATGGAGCGTATCATCTCAGTCTATCATCGCGCATCATTACGTTCCCGGCATTTCCCAACATTTCCCCACATTTCACAAGGCAAGTATTTTACGTTTCTGTTTCTATTTCTTTATCCTCTGGAGATTCCTGTGAAGGTGTATTCCAATGAACGTGACTCTGTAGTAACCTTTAGGAATGTGGTACGAATGTACAATACGAGTATACGTAATATGCAAATGTGGAAAATTGGAAATATCGACTTTTCGAATGCGTAGATATCGGGAACCAGAATTGTAATGATACGCGTTATTTAGCAGGTTTATTCATCATATTATTTTGAAACCAAAGCGGCCACACAATGGGGACAGGACTGTCTTAAGATAGTTGTTATGCCTACACTCAGCCGTGAAGTGAAGTATTTATAACTTCCTTCACTTCACCGTTATAATTATTACAAAGCCTCAATGAGTAGGAGGGTCGCGGTTGTGTGCGCAGAAGGGTTTGGTCGTTAGATCTTGATGGTGGAAGACAATTGATACCTAATTTTGTATAGGTATGTTAGGCACTATTATGTTTTGTATAGTAGTTCCTTTATATTACAAGAATAGGAAATGGAAGTTATAAACTATGGCTAAAATTATTGCCAAAATATAATATCTTTATGAACCAGAAAAAATAGAAAGTTAAAATTTGAATTATGTATTAATATTTTTGCTTATTTATTTTATTTCGTTTACCTAACGTCGGCCTATTTCCGATGCTAAGTCTAATTACCGACGACCTACTAGTATGTTAAGAGCTAAGTGTATTCAAAGTTCACGTTGGAAGAAGTTCGGGCTGTTTTCTATCCCCACCACACACTTGATCCATATGTCATGCACGAATCGTTGAAGGTTTATTTATTTACTTGAAAGTTTTTGTTAAACAGTGTCAGTGTCAATAATATCAACAAATTAATAAAATAAATAAATCATTCGGATCAAACATTCGTTTTATCGTGTAGCAGGAAACCTGCCATGTCAATCTTCCAATATTTGACTCACACGTTGGAGCCGGCTTTAACTTGATTACAACCAAATTCAGAAAATATACCTCTGGTCTGGGAATGACCTACGACAATAAAATTACATGTTATATATCTGTTAGTTTTCTTCCTGTAACGATACGCTGTGTAGAATGAACAAAGAATACCACACACAGTATGTTAACTAAAAATTGGGATAACTTGAGACCGTGACGTCATAAAAATCTCGGAAAAAGTGCGTTAAATTTGTACGGACATAAACTATCTATTTTCGTCATAAAAGAAAGTTAGATTAGTTTTTTTCAATATTTCCAAGGTAAATTGATGGCTTAATATTTTTTTAGGATATAGTAAGTAGTCGTTTCCGGTGTGTAGATCACTTAAAGACTGAAAATGACTTAGAGACTTACGCCGTCCCGACACGGGTCGACTGGTTGCAAACCTTAGCCCCGAATCTGCCTGAACCGAATGAGAATGCAACTGTGTTGTTAGTGCGAGAACGAACGTGCATACGAGTAAAAGAAAACACACGGCACGAACGAAACTAAACTGGTTTTGAGCACGTTTTGAGTGACTCTGTTTCTCGGTCGCAGAGCATGCTTGGTTGCATGCTTTTGATGGTGACATTATGAGCAGAGATGTGCAAAAATACTATTCAAAAGTATTTAAATACATACAAACACGACACAATAAAATCCCCTATTATGCTATTGTTAAAAATTCTATAGAGTCACGAAATATGGCTCGACTAATTTGCAATCACATTAGAGTAGTTCACATTATGCATCTAAAGACTTCGGACTTTAAAAACTAGGACAAATTAAATGTAAGGGAACACTAGGAACAAAACATTTTAAAATGACTGGACCGAATTTCAGTCTTGTCTTTTGTGTGTTGGTAGTTGAATATTTACTAACTTTAACATTGAAATTAACAAATACATCTCAATAAGAGCCGTCAGATTCGTATCTGATGGTAAATTAAAATGTTTTATTACCTCAGACGTTCAGACTGTAAATAAAAAGAGATATTTTCTTACGAATATATTAATATTTAAATCACCTTAGAAACGACCTGAATAGCTAATAGTATTTTGTTATATTATTCAAATTTTCCGCCCCGCCATTAGGGTTTTCTTGAGACGGTACCCGTACATCCAAGACCCAGTACATTAAATGTGCACATATTTCCCCAAAGATATTTATTTATATAATGTTTCTGGTTGTTGTATAATGGTTCACCGTTATATTAATGTCATATCCCATTAAGTCGGTTGTTTTGGGCCGGGCTTGCCCCTCTCTCTTCCACTGCCCTAGCCCTACTTGGAAATATGTTTGAATCATGAGTTCAACTTTCAAAATGAAAATATATACCTATAGTAAATCTGTGTGGGATTCAGTTCAAGGGCGTAACTGAAAGACTTACATAAGCAGTGCGACCCTATGGCTAAAATTACCATAGGAGAGAATTTACGAGAATGGGAGTGATAATGAAGTTCCTATATCCGGATCAATCTAAGGAAAGAAATGTACAAAGGAAAGAAAAATTTGGACGGCGTCCAGCTCAAAATTAAACATGTATTATTAATATTTAAATTCTAGTATATATAGGTTTTAATATTCAAGCACATATGTTCAATTATTTTTTAATAAATCTCAATATTAGGGACATCCATAATTTTAACAACACATCTTGTTTTACATTGTGCCCTCCTACCTACCCCCCCCCCCCTCTGTAATAATGTTCACTTATTTCAAAAACAATTTTATTTTTTTTAGATTATACTCAATTTTACGCCACGAAACTTATGACTCCTTTCTACCTAGTTATCACAGTTTGTCGGTACTCATCTCCCCTTTTGCTTGTAACATAACTATTTGATGATTCCTCATGGTCTTCTAACAAGAGCGGTCATTTTAAATCAATAGACAAACGCAATATTTCCGTGAAGTGGTGATATTTTGATTTTAATCTAAAGTACAAACTCTGAGGTTAATAATAAAACACAATATTTGCTAAATGACACCAAAATATTGCTATAGGAGATATTACAATTAAAATAGTCATTTTTGTTTCTTTAGTCATCAAATAATTAACTATTTGATGATTAATTATTGATATCAGTTATAAAATAGAGTGTAACCTCGTTTTCAACAAAGACAAAACTGTTATGTGCCTTAATGCTCTTCCAAAACAACTTATGAGGAAACATCTTTTATACGCAGAATTCGAGTATAAAATATCCTTTTAAATGAAGTGAGGAAATGCTTTCATCTCCATATTTGTGGTTAATTAGTTGAAATATAATCATTATATATTACTGATCCATTTATATATAATCTACATATTAAAAGGTCCTCGTACTATAAATAGGTAAAGTCCTTTTCAAGAGCTCCCAGTGCCGTCACTGCTAGACAACGAAACTCAAACAGGTAAAACAAGGAAAATCCTTGCTTATATATTATTTAGAAGCTAATGCCATACGTGGGTTTTCACCTATACCTCTCTCTACATAGTCATAAATTCTCTGAAGCTTGGTTTCATTCACGAACAAAGTAAACACCACCGAAAGTCAGAATTAAATACCCGGTGAATATATCTCCGTAAGAACTGTTGAATGGAAATTTATTGTTCGTTAAATAAGTTTACTAGTGTGGTATGCCGTTCTTTATCATGATTATTCAAATTTAGAGTTTTACCAACATCACTATATAAGTTGAATTAGATATTAACTTCTATTCTCTAAGGAATTTTCCCGTGTTCACATGGCACGATTTATATGCGTTCGACACATGAGTGCAAGCGAGAAACATTGCGACCTGATAATACTGTCTTGATGAGATAAGATGCAATTTTTTCTAAATCTCGTTCGAATCTTTTACGATCGTACGATTCTTTTCCACATTGTTTGCAGAGTTATGGTGTTTTCCTTAGGCCCTCCGCACACGAAGCGAATGTGATTACAACTGTGTTGTTGGTGAGAGATCGAACGTATATGCTAGTGAGATAAAACACGAGGAAAGTCAAAAACATTTCAACATGTCCGGTCATAATTTGAAATTTATCACGTCAAATAACTCTTAAGACATTTTAAGAGTATCTGTTGAATAAAGTTGTATGTCTGTTACAATTATATTCATTTGAAACGTTACACTTGGTTCTGTTTTGTCGTTTAAATAATGCATAAATGTCTTTTTGCTGTACTTATTCAACGGTACTTTGCATAATGCATTGTGCATTAGAGACGCAGACGACTTATACGTATACATGTAGTCACCTTTATTCTACATGCAAAAAATGTATAGTCAACTTATTACTTAACTTTACTTCCAGAAAATGTCTTCTTGAATAATTATTACAAGTCTAAACGAGCCTTTATATCTCCAAGGTGGAAACGGGGTTGGGTTAGATAGGGATGTTCTTTTTCTCATCATAAAAAAACAAACAAGAAGAAAACCTGAAAATGTAATTATATTTACCAAAATATATTCTAAACACATTTGTTCAAGGTTGAACCTTTATTTTAAATTCTTTTACATTACATTACTTCGTTTTATCTTTTGAACAGATTATATTTTAAACTGAGTAGACAAGTTACATTATTTCGGTTTTCTTTTACTCGTTTTTTTTTTATTTATAAAGTTTTCTAACCTAAAAAAACATAATGCATGATTTTAGCAAAAGAGCGTTAAATAAGATAACAGCAAAATATATATAGAAGCACACAGTTGCTTCTTCGAAGAGCTTAGTCATCTTATTGACAATTAATTCCAATTAAGATTTTAATCCATATCTATTAGTAATAATTTACCGGATTTCGTGCCGGCATTCATTTTATTAGTTTGACGTTAGAATTACAAAATTATCTTACGCTTGTATTTAATGCTTTTAAACTAAAAATCAATCCAAAATAAAGACAACATATTCTAACTTAAAACGCCTTAAATATTTATATATATTAAGACTTAAATATTTAAACATTTTTTTTACTTACTCCCATTTTCCTCGTGATTTCATTTTCGCCTTCTATTTTCCTTCTCTTTTTCTTTCCTTCTGTTCTACTTTTACTTTAACATAATACGAAAATACTTACTTACTTAACAAATACTACTTTATTGATAATCTCTCTCTCTCCACCTTCTCTAACTTGCCTGCTTCCTTCCCTCATATCCTACATTCCCTTTCACCTTTTTCTGCCAGTATACGTTTTCCCTCTTTTCCTCTATGTAAATATCGTAATTATTTTTATATGTTTGTTATATTTTTTTTATTTTAGATAGTCCGGTATTTTCCAATTCTATGGTATGTTGTACCTTTTATTGTTTCTCACATTTATCCATTTCTGTTGATGTACCTCTACATATTTCTGTTGCTGGCCTTACAAACTCCTTACATTTATTTCACATTTCATTTCTGAATTAACAAAGCGTAAAAATTTAAATTCCTAACTTCCGTTTCAATGTTCTTCACCTTTCTTCTCTTCCTTCTTACTTCCGCCATCTATTCCACCTTCCCATTTATTTTCCATATTTTCTGAGCTTCCTTTTTCTTTGATTTTTCTTTCAGCTCCACTTACTTCTTCTTTTCTTGTTACCATCCTTCCTTGTTCCATTTATTTACTCATTGATTCCTACTTTGCTCTTTACTCCTTCCTTTACTCTTTACTTCCTTCTTAGCTTATACTTCTCTTCTCCGATACTTCTTCTTTTCTATCTCAATTCTCTTTTTATTCCATATCCATACCTCTTCTTCCACACAAACTATTTCTTTCCTTATTGCCTCCTGCATACTCATTTCCTCTTTCATTTTCATCTCCAATACTCTTCTATATTTTCTTTACACATTCATACAAAAATATTATACATAATGCTACTCTATATTTATATAATTATTGACAAAAACTTACACGTACGTAATCAAACGAACGGTTTAACCCAAAGTAAAATCGTTTTGTGTATATTTTTAATTTATAGACTCAGTGTAATGTAACATTACAGGAGTGTAATTTATTTTTGGACAAACATAAACGAAACTCGATTCTTGTATTAAACTTTTCTGTATCAAATTTAGGTAAATCGGGACACTATATGGTACTATAACCGTTCATCGTATACAGGGACAGGGATGATTAATAATTGGCATCTTTAATTTAACTGTCAATCTTCGTTTGTGCAGAAATAGAATCGTGTGTGCAGCATTTTCGAAGCTTTCATTTCGTATCACATGTTGTACGTGCCGTTAATATTATAGAGAATGATTTATAGAGTAGACGCTCCTGTATAACGCGAGTTCGTTTAACACGGCTGAGATATTGTAACGAGTTTTTATATAAGGCGTTTTTCTTTTATGTACGCAACTAATATTTTATATTTATAAAAATATATTAAAAATCGTTTTTCTGCATGATATTTCTATTAACCGCGTAATAGGAGTCCCTACGGTACATGTATATGCTATCCCCCAAAATCACATAATATGTCAATATGCAATATGTCAATACATCAAAATATAAATAGAAATGCTTTCAATGTGGCCTTAATGTTTATATATTTGTAATCGTCTCTAGCTGTGTAGTTTAAAATTAAATAAAAATATGTTGTTTTTAAAAGGCCATACATTTTGTTCAGCAAAACTTGAAGATACAAGCGTATTCCACTTATTCATATCATTTATTATAGCACATCACTTAATAAGTTCATAAGATAATATCACTATTAGCAAATCCATATGACTATTAGATAGTACTAATCTTTAAACGATTGTGTTAAAATTTCATAACGTTTCGACCATTAGTTTACCAGTTACAGTGGTTTTAGTGACGTTACTTTTGTATTTTTCAAAACAATGGAAAAATTTGAATTTGCTGAGATCAGACTGAGTATTATCTCATTAAAATCATATGGATTTGTTGAATGGAAACATTGGAGCACATTAAGTTTTCATGTGAGAAAAAGGTAATAAGCGAAAAGAATATTGGGCAGTTATTACAGTGAGGTGATAGGGAGATAGGGATAGGGATAAGGGAAGAGGTGGATAGCGGAGATAGAGAAAAGTAACAAGTAAAGAGAAGGAATGGCAGAGTAGAAACAGGAGGGAGAATAGCAGAAGGAGCGAAGCAGTAGCAGTAGCAACTTTGTTTTTATTTTTATAAGGATAGTTTTTTTTTTCTTTTGAAAGGAGTGAGCATGTGAGCAAGCACAATGATATGTAAATAAATGAGTTAGGGCTCAAAAGAATGTAGTGCCAAATGGCAAAAACATTAAAATAATAATAATAATAAATATGGATTTGTTAATAGTGTCATCTATATGTCATCTTACGAACTTATTCAGTAATGTAATTTGTAAACAATTATTTATTTCATTTCATTTGTAACAAATATAAACATTTTTAAAGTTTTCATACGTAACCGCATGTAACGGTCGTTGCTATGGAAGCCTAAGACCCATCTTAACGGAAAAACGTCACAAAAAACTGTACTTTATTCGTATATCGCATATGTATTGACACAAACGATGTATATAGAATGGCGATCATAATATTCAGTAGCAGACAAGCCACTTATAAGTTTGCTCTTTACAGAATCACTAGAGAAAACTTCTTTGGATAGAAACATTTCAACTTTCTGCTTTGATATGGATCAGATTCAACCTCTGCGCAGACTTCAATATGGGTTGAACCAATGTACATGCCACGAACAGGTGGAGGTAGCACAGCTTTCAATATTTTAACCCCTGCTCATAAAATTCCATTCATTTATCAATTTTTATCATATTTAAACATTATCATCAAACTCCTATTTTCATCTAAATTATAAGAAACTGATCTGAAAACTTAATATAATATTATTTGCGTTAAAAATTCATATAAACCACGGGCTAATATACTGGTCTGCAAAGCCACACCATTGGACACGCTGTATAAAGATATTTCAGGATACAGTGATCCATATTTATAAGAAATCTCAGTAAATCACAGATGAGTACGTATATTTTATCTTCATTTTATGTAAACTGCAATATGTATATGGTAATGTAGCAGTTATGAAAAGATACGCACCGATGTTTATAAACCACATTTTACTTTCAAGGGGTTCACATCTAGAAGCTATAAGATCGTCAGCACTGGCGCAACATTTCACAATCGGCTTGTGAACTAACTGATTTTTTAGGGTTTTGTTTTTTAATTTTTAATTGAAATATACGTTAATGTATGTATTTTGGCATTTCTATTTCTTTACTAATTCAAAAGTTGACGGAAATATAACCACTTCAAATTTTAATTTCAGTTTTGCCATTTGCGTATGACATCACAGAAGATATAAATAAACGAATTTTTAATTTATCACAACAATCATAACATAAAACTTGATGAGATACACAACCATTAATGATTAAAGGATTTTTAAAAATGGCTACTTTATTTGTTAATATCTTCTATAATCCTGCTATTTATTTCCAAATAATTGAACATTTGAGGTTCTGGTAGCCAATTTTATCAATATATAGTACAGTGTTATAGAAATTAAGACATGGTTCACAAGCCCATTTACTGCAAAATTAATATAAAACGGAATTTTATTACTGTTCGTCATGTCTAGAAGACGAATTTAGTAAAATACACCTTTTTAGATGATAAGTTCAGATCTTCAATCTCTATTTCCATTTCAAACTTTCTTTGTTTCGATTCTAAGTCAGACATAATGGTCTGCCCATGCTTTCAGATTCAGATCCGGCGCTCGGATTTTAGTGTTTTAAATACCATAAACGGACAGTTCGTTCAAGATCTGATATGGGGCCCTGTTCCTAATTTTCTGTTTGTTAGTAATGTGACAGAATCTTACGAATTGTTGAAAAAGTAGAAAGCTTTACTACCATCAATTTACTAGCTTACAAAAAGTTAGGAATACGATCCCTAATCCTGTAAAAGGCCAATAATAAAGTTGTATTGAGTATATTACTTTTATATAGTAGCTTGAAATTCTAATTTGTTTTAATTGATTTTACAACTTGTATAAATCTTTAACAATTTAAAATAATTCTTCTTTCTTTTCAAAATAGTTACCTTCAGTAAATCAGGAGTTCCTTTAGAAAACATATTTCAATATAGAGAGTGGTATTGTAGAGAAAATTACGCCAGTGGGGACGATACTTAAGAAACCAAATAAAAAATAAAACACACAATATAGTATGTCCCGGTTTTTCATTTTTCTTTAAATTATCTAGTTTTTACGTCTCTACATGAAACAAAGAAACAATTTCTGTTCTTATGTTGGCCATAACCCCGTACCTACACCTACACCCTCCCCCATCCCTCGCCAAACACACAATGCATAAGCTACATGCGTACATTATTTTTCACAGTCACACATGTTCAAGTCGTTGTTATTCCAAAGAGACATTTTAAACTGCAGCGCTTCTAAACTGTGATAATATCACAAGAAATACTATATGTTTCTTTGTATATAAATGAAAGTTTGAGAACCATAGCTAATGTATTCCTAAATATTTATAGAGGTGACATTCTTATGTATTTCTTTTTTTTATAAATCATTAAATATAGGAAAGGGTTTATTTTAGGGAAAAGGTTTTTATTCCCTTATGGATTCTTCATCGAAATTCACTCTTCGAATAACTTTATAGACAGCGAAAAACACATTTGTCAGATTACTAAATATGCAAAAAGAAAACTGAGGAAAATGATGTATCGGAAAATGCAGATTGATAAACAATGTTTAGAATGTCTGTTGTATTTTATACTCTTATATATTTTTTAGAGAAGTACATTAAGATAAAGGCAGGCGCACACTAGAGACACGGCTGTCTTAATACATGTTTATTGTTGTGGTAGAAAGATAGTAACAATATCAAAAGAACACAACAAATGAAACTATCATTAACAACTCTAATTTTAAAACATATCCAAGAATTAAAACTACCGGCCCTCACGTAAGGAAAACGTGTAAGTTCCCAGGCTATTAAATTTTTAACATTACGAGGTCTGTTCAAAAAATAAGGTGAATTTTCATTTTTCTCAAAAAATATTTATTTATTCATCAATTTCTATTTTGTCCCCTTCAAAGTAGTCCCCCTCAGATATAATACACTTGTGCCAGCGTTTTTTCCAAACCTCGAAGCAGTTCTGATATGCACTTTTTGGTATGCTCTTGAGCTCTCTCAGCGATTCGGTTTGTATCTCCTCAATCGCCTCAAAACGCCGTCCTATCATGGGTTTCTTCAATCTTGGGAACAGGAAAAAGTCGCAGGGGGCCAAATCTGGTGAATACGGTGGATGAGGCATGATTACGGTGTTGTTTTTGGCCAAAAAATTACGAACAAGCAATGACGAGTGAGCAATTTTGGAACAAACTTCGCTACCACACGCTTCATGCACAAAATTTCCGAAAAAATTGCATGGCATGAGCCAACCGATATGCCGACATCCTCAGCAACTTCTCTAATAGTGATTCGACGATTCTCCATAACAATTTTCTTCACTTCCTCAACATTTTCATCGGTTGTTGATGTGCTGGGGCGTCCAGTGCGAGCGTCGTCATTCACATCTTCTCGACCTTCTGTGAAAAGCTTGTACCACTTGTAAACATTTTTTTGGCTTAAAGTAGACTCACCGTATGCTACTTTCAACATTTCAAGTGTTTTGGAGCACTTGATTCCATTTTTCACACAAAATTTAATGCAAACTCTTTGATCCATGTTTTTCGGCAGCAATGAAAATCGTCGAACACGCAAAACACTTCTAACCTTTATGCCTCTCACAAACAAACTAAATGTGCTATATAGCTAAAACTGTGATTTATGTTCGAGACGAGTGTACCAACATAACAAAATAAAAAAATCGATAATCGAATAGCCCGCGAAATTTGACCTTCACCTTATTTTTTGAACAGACCTCGTATATACTCCTTTTTTTATATAATAGAACATAATGCTTCGTACAGATTGGTGCGACATAAATATGCGACATCCAACATTTATATATATATTCATTCATAAGTTGACATTATTTTGACATAAAAAAAACCTTTACTTATGCTATTTTTCAAAATTCTAGGTAGTATTTTTATGGAACAAAAATGTTGCAATACAAAGTCGGAACATAAAGAAATTACGGTTTTGAATGTGATCTCGAACAAAAGGGTCGAGTACCTACTTAGTCTTTAGTATAATCTCATAGTGCGTAGTCGGCTTTTTTAGTTATGTTTAGCAAATAAATAAAAATAATTGAAAATGGTGTTTAAATGAACAAATGAAATAGACCTGAACAATAGACCCTTGTAAAATCGTGTTTGACAAGGGTAATCACGAGTTAGCAGAGACCTTGTTTAATAACTCAGTTTTATTACTTCTTTTTGTAAATATTTTTTCGAATTCGTTCGAAATATGAGAGGTTCCTACGTATTAAGTTGCATGTCGCACTAGTGTGGACGTGTTGTACAACTTTTTACAACAAATGTGTACCATACTTAAGGTACTAGTAGAATATCATTTAGTTATTTTTCCAACAATTTGCTTTTAGTACATTGTCTAGATTAAATGGACACTCGAGTGACATCTATCTATGTATTGTACATATATGTATAGTTCGAACAGTACGAGTGTAATCTATACGAATAATTAATCAAATAGGACAATTTATCCAGTACATTTCAAAGTCTAAAAATCAAGAGTAATTCTTGTAATTTGTATGTGCCACTGCGACTTTGAAATATTACTGTGTATGTATTTTATTATCATGTGACATTTTTTATATGATATGATACGAATATAAAACTCAATATATATGAGAGAGGGAACTTTCTTACCTACCTTACCACCCTTCTTGCTTCACCTATTCCACCCCCCATGTAAATGATGAATGCATCAAATATTTTATGATGAGTGAATTCAAAAACGATGTAAGATAGTACCATAACAAATCAGGACTGTACTTTAGAGAATAGGGAGAAAAAATGTTATAAATAATGTTATAGGTTTGTCAAAAAGCATAATAAAAATAGCTAAGACGTTGTTCCTTATGTCTATTAGAGGGAGAGTCACCCCTCTTTAAAGATCCCTTTTTGCAGCGTGAATTTCTGTGCATTGTTTTTCTGTTGCCTAAAGTTAATTAATGAAACACTCGTTTTCAATTCAGATAAATGGTTTGTTCAAGAAAAGTTAAATATCAGTTTTACAGACACTCATTTCATGTGTGTACAAACACAAATCCAAGTAATATTCAAATTTGATTGAACAAACTATTTATCTGAATCGTATCCGATCGTGTAATACCACCTTAATTTTTAGTTACAGTTTAGTTTTCTTGAACACTCGCCTATATTTAGCGTCTATTTGGTGATGGCTTTGAGAGCACCACCCGCGATGAACGACGCTGACACAATAATTTCATAGTAGCGTGTCTCTTATACAATGGCGTGACCAAAAATATGTTAGTTATCAACGCTTAAAATATTTATTTAAAAAACAATATGTAATTTTCATCAAATTTTTAAAGTTCGGCACTGGAATTATGTATATGTCAGACTGATCGTCGTGGTTCCAAGAGAAATGATGAAAATGTTATAAACGTACTCTTTTTAGCGTGTACCGTATGTACTCATACGTAAATCAACACCAATACCATCACAAAAATACAAAATGGCAGAGAAAATCAAAATAGATTTACCGTATGTACGTGGAAATAAATTTATTGAATTTACTATGTATGTACAATGTACATATTGAAAAATGATGTAGTAATGAAATTTTAATTTAATTTAATTCAGTTTCACATATACATAAAATTGATTTGTGTAATACTGTATGAAGTTAAAGTTTTCTAGTAAAAGTGTATATAACATTTATATTTCAGATACGTTTAAAATTAATATGTAAAGAATTAAAACTTACAAGACAGAGCGAGTCAAGGGTCGCTGTGTCTTTATATCATATTGGAAATTCTTTCTGCTTAAAATTAATCACCAGTTCGTATTACATATAACCGTTATCCTAAACAATATCATTAACCAAATAAATCTAATAGTTATGTCTAGACATTAGTCTAACCCTCATTAAACCTGGATATTTCTACCTACGGTTTAATGCTCATTTAAATCTTTTAAATACTACCTGAAAGTATTACCTACTAAATAATAAATCCTTAAATGACATAGAACGAATTGTAAAAGAGCAATGTTCATTAAGGTGAAACGATACTTGGCCATTTTTTCTAGCGAAATATAGATGGCGATACTATACAGCAGATTAAATATTATCAAAAAAACCACGGTTTTTTATGTTTAAATCGTTTTATGTAAGTAACTATACCCGCGAATCAAAATCTAAAGCTGCAATTAGTTAGATGAATAACGTATCTACATTTTAAGCTTTCTTCCACTGACTTTTAATGAGTTGGAACCGCAAAAATAACTTTTGAAAATTAATATTACTATATTTTCTATAAAAAACATGTTTTTTTTATAATATTTATAGCGAGAAAAAATGGCCAAGTATCGTTTCACCCTAAATTTTATTATTTATTTATAATTCATTATAAGAATATTAAAACCTATAACTAATTAATTACGAGTATTAATTATCATTGCACAGTATGAACTTTCTGGACTACTCAGATGGATATTTCTGCTTTTGAAGCTTTCCGTTTGTTGTTTGTAAAACGGAAAATGAATGAAGACTGTAACATAATGTAAACTTTGAACATAATTAGGAAGTAAGAGTAAATTAACAAATAGATATAAGTTAAACACACACCCATTGTAACAGTAATTAAATATTGAATCTACAAGTTCAGAGTTCATTAACAGATATTGTTCAATGCCAACTTTGACCTAGAAGTTAGTTTGAAGTTGAACATGATTTCTATGAATAGAATGGGCCTCGGACTGGGACTGGTACTGGCACTGGCACTGGGCCTGTCACTGTGCCATCCTTTGAGCCTTTGAACAAGGTAGTAGTATATTGATCCTGTCTTCTATTTGCTGGTTATAATGCATTTGCTTTACCACCACCCATTTACTAGTATTGTATGTCAATGCCACAAAACCAGAATTTATGTGCAGCGTAATTTAATTGGGCAATGGGGTAATACAGTAGCGGCACAGTTCGTTGAGTTGGAAAGGGGTAAATATAGAATACAATAGGCACCCTCTTACTGCAACTCTTGGTAGGTAACACACTTTATCATGAGAAGGAATTTCAAGTTTATTGTATATTAAGGTAGTACGGCCGTAAACCCAATATAGTGTTAATCTAGGTGTATTTAATTTGTCAAAAAAAAAAGAGGGAAATTTTTCCATCGATTGTGAAGCGAGATATTTATAATTAAAGTGCATATAATTAACCGATAAAGTATAAAAAAAGGCATAGTTTAGAGTATATCTTATGCCGGTTTCACACCAAAGAGACAGAGTCAATAAGACACGAACAAAAACACCAAAGTTTACACGAAAGAGACAGTTCTTAAAACATTTTTGTCTTTTGATGCTGTTGTAGTAAACAAAACACATTCCCATCTGAAGTGGGTAAGATCAAAGGAAAAACGTTTGTTGTTGTTTTTTAGTCCGCTTGTTTGTACAAGCAGTTTTGTTTTTTGTGAACATTTGCGCTTGTCAGTTGTTAATATGGTTATAATTTTTATGGGACACAAAGAAAACCACTAAAAACAAAACCAGTCTGTTCAGTGTGAACAGTCTGTATTCTACTAGTACCTTAAGTATGGTACACATACGTGCGACTTAAAATGCGACATCCAACATTTGTTGTAAGAAGTTGTACAATACGTCCACACTAGTGCGACATGCAACTTAATACATTCGGAAGCTTTCATATTTCAAACGAATTCGAAAAAATACTTACAAAAAAAAGTAATAATACTCAGTTATTTAACAAGGTCTCTGCTAACTCGTGATTACTCTTGTCAAACACGGTTTTACAAGGGTCTATTGCTCAGGTCTATTTCATTTGCCCATTTAAACATCATTTTCAATTATTTTTATTTATTTACTAAACACAACTAAAAAAAAACATCTACGCACAATGAGATTATAATAGACACTGAGTAGGTACTCGACCCTTTTGTTCGAGATCACATTCAAAACCTTTAATTCTTTAGACTTCTGACTTCGTATTGAAACATTTTTGTTCCATAAAAATACTACCTATAATTTTAAAAAATAGCATAAGTAAGTCTGTTCAGTGTGAACAGTCTGTTTTCGAAAAACAGAACTCTTTTAAAATAAAACAAAACATGATTTTGTTTTGTTTTTTGACAACAAAACTGTTTTCAAAACTGTCTCTGGTATGAACCGGCGTTACAGATTTAAAGACACACGTTTAATGAGTGTCCTAAAACAGATTCAGGTAGTATTCAACTTTTCTATGAATAAGCAATTATTGAACGACTAAAATTTCCCCGCTTGAGTGAAATACAGGATTGAACAATCGCATCTATAAATGTCGTAAAAATTTGGTCAACATTTGTCTTCGCAATATCTCAAAACACTTACATATATTTGACGAAAACACAGTTTAAATATTACAGCGAAATTGTATGAACTGACGAAGTTAGATAAGTGTCTGTCGTAGGATTCTCATGACCCGTACCAAGTAACCAAGCTGTATTAAGACAGTCGTCAATTTTCGGGGCACTCCCTTAGGAATAATGTCATGTATTTCTATCTTACAGGCGTTAAAAAATCTACATCCTTTTTGACCTAGTTTGACCTAGTTGAACATTGTTTTTCGTTACGAGTTGAGGCTTTTGCAGATACTCACTGATACCCATACGAGTGAGTACGTATCGCTTTTAAAAGTTCAATCCGCTGTTTGTTGTACGGAACATGGTTTTGTTCTTAAGCGATAAACAGCGTGAGTTGAGACTAGTAGTGGTTTCTGAAGTAGAACCAGTGAACAAGATGTGAGGGAATATATGATATTCACCAATATCGTTGAACCTCTCTCTTTTTCTCACATCCAGACAACAAATTAAAAACTGTTACACATATTAAAAGATAATTATACTGCAATTGAAATAATATTATCACATATTTAACTCAGTCAACGTTTTGGTGAAATGGCATAGCTAGGTGACGTTCCAATCAAAAGTTTTAACTCATATTTTCATGCTTTTATAAAAATATTACGCCCTCTTAAAGCAGCCGCGGTTCTTTTCATACTAAAACCATAACATTATCATTACATTAACCTTATCGGGATCCTCACAACATATGGGGTAAAATTCTACACCGGAAGAATACTTAAGAAACCTCTAAAACTGATGAACCCTAATATCTAATAAATCCAGTTTTGTAATGTATCTAGAAACATTAGTATCTAGAAATAATTTAGATATCTCTGTTATACTTGATAACGTATCTCTAATAACTGTATTTAGATACAATGTTTTATAATGATGTACACACCCAGTAAACATTTTGGTGAAATGGCATAGGTAGATGAAGTGCCAGTGAAAAAATTAATTTTTTTCACTCAGATTCCAGATAGATGTTACTTATGAAAAAATTTGTTAGAATATTTTTATGAAAACTTTCTCTTTCATACATTCAAATGAAATTATAGTTGTTGTCTCTTTTACATTTAAAAATATTTATTTTAGTATGGATAAAAATCCTCATTCATTTCATCAGAATACCACAGAAAAAGAAAAGGATATACCTGTGTCTGTTTAATGGTTTATTGGCATTCTATACTAAAGTATATCAGGTAATAAACTATAAAGTGATATCGCTTCGATTCTGAAGTGATTTTGCTATTTGTAGTTCATATCACGGATATTTCCTGGAACGGGTGAAATCAAATTGAATTGTTTATCATGTATGAACAAAAGAATCATACACATCCTCAACAGATGATTTTTACGACAATATTATTTAATCTCTAATATATAAAATTCTCGTGTCGCGGTGTTTGTTCCTAAACTCCTCCGAAACGGCTAAACCGATTTTGATAAAATTTTGTGTGCTTAACGGGTAAGTCTGAGAATCGGCCAACATCTATTTTTCACACCCCTAAATGTTAAGGGTGGTCAACCCCAAAAATTTTATTTTTATTTGTTGGACAAAATTATTTGTTTTTATTTTTTCATGATTCAGCATTGAAAAATACATGTAATTCTAAATTTTAACCCTTATACGATCAACCCCTGATTTTTAATCGCGTCTTATATATAAAATTCTCGTGTCGCGGTGTTTGTTCCCAATTTCCTTTGAAACGGCTAAACCGAGTTTGATAAAATTTTGTGTGCTTATCGGGTAGGTTTAAAAATCGGCCAACATCTATTTTTCATACCCCTTAATGTTAAGGGTGGTCCACCATAAAAATTTACTTTTTTCTTTTAGGACAAAAATATTTGTTTTTATTCTTTTATGATTCAGCATTGAAAAATAAATTTAATTCTAAAATTTCACCATTAAACGATTAACCCATTATTTTTAATCGCGATTTTTATATTATTCTGTTCCATCCACGGATCCACAAGATGGCAATCGAATATAATAATTGTAGTATACTATAATTTTCATGTATTTCTTAAAAAAAAATATTTCCTTATAACATATTTCTTAGAAATCACGTATATGGCAAAACAACGTTTGCCGGGTCAGCTAGTTTTTTAATAAATATAAAAATAGTAACAGTTTGGTCTAAGTTTTTTTTTTTTTGAATAACTAAAATAACTGTTTAGAAAAGCCTAGCTTAAGAACAAAGATCGCCTCAGGTTAGACTTTAAAAGAAACTAAATCAAAAAATACTCCATCTGGCTTAGATTTTACACGACGAGTGGTGCACATAACCAAATGGACGTTAAGTGTACGCAAGTGCCAAGAAAACCAGAGAGTAACTTAGGGTTAGACACCAAATAAATGGAAGGCGAATGTTTATCAACTAATTTTAGATAACAGAGAAAAATGAAACCGTGTGCATTAAGCGGATGCCGCTTAAACAAGACTCTGACTTAAGGTCTAAACACAGTGCAATGGTCACTCACCGCGTAGTATCATCTTTTTAACTTATATTACTCTCTCTCTCCTTTCGAGATCATTTAGTGAAGGAGATACATTTACCTTATAAAGATCTCGAAGAGAGTGAAAACTACATATCTACATTTGCTTATTTTATTTGTTATTTCTATATACGAGGCATGTTTTTTAAGTAAGTACCATTTTGCGATTCCGCGCATGCACGCTGCTTACCTACATCTCTTGTCTACGCACTGACGCCATTACAGTCTGATTCTTCATTGTATACGTTGTTTACTGAGTGTTTAAGATGCCTCCGACAATCGTGAGTCCCGCCGATTATGAAGTACGGGCTGTTATACGATTTCTTAGTGCTAAAGGCGTAAAACCGATCGATATTCATCGTGAGATCTGTGAAGTTTACGGACAAAACATTATGAGTGATGGAATGGTAAGGAAATGGGTGAGAGCATTTAAAGATGGCCGCAAGTCAAAGGCCGCATGACGAAGTCAAAACAGTTGTAATACAGTGGTTAACAAGTCAGGCGGCGGAATTTTATGAGGAGGGTATTCAAAAACTGGTGCCACGTTATGACAAGTGCCTCAATATTCACGGAAATTATGTAGAAAAGTAGATTAAGGTACAGGCTTTCATGTAAAAATAAAATTATTGCGATATCTTTGCACGTCTTTTTTTAATTCCAAAACGGTACTTACTTAAAAAACACGCCTCGTATGTGTGTATCACACTATGACCATGACGAAGGTGGAACCTTCCGTGTGGGGGGACCCGATAATCGTCTCAAAATGCCAGGTTGAAACATACCTTAAAGAAAATACTTTTAGACAAAATTCCCCACTATATATCTTATTTATTCATTGGCTAATGGTATTAAAATTGAATGTTACAAAGAGTATACAAAGAACACAATGAAATTTGTGTTAATAAATTCTAAAGAACATTCTTATCAAGTACAAATGTACTTAGTACGGACTTATGGGTATCAAACTGTTTCAAGAATTTATTACAAAAGGAAAAACATTTAAAAGTTTTTAGCCTTCTTATTTCTTTAACTGTAATTTACATATATATTTATATAGATATATATAGATACACTCAAGTCATATACAAGACACCTCTATTACAGACATATTGTTATAAAACAAATAACAGGAGTCAGAATGTTTCCGCTGTCATAAAAGCCCTTGAATAATTTGTAAACCCTCTTGAATTAATGAGGAAAGTTTCCCATCATTGATTCAAAAGCTGTGACAGATCGCTGAAGTTATATTGATATTACACACGTTTACTTCAAACTCTTAAATATATTACACACATGCACGCTCGATATGTTTTCACGTTCATTTCGACAGTACAGTACAGGAAGACGCAAACCAAACCCCCCCCCCCCAACCCGTGCCCTCTACTTCTGTCTTTCATTCTACTCACGTCCAAACTGCCGGCTTATGTTTTGAATACTAATAATTATTTAAATTTATTATAAAATAATTTTACTTTTATTGTTTATTTTTTTTACTTTTTTGTGAAATCTCGGATTTGTTTCAGGTACATTTCTAAAATATTTCATTAACTAAAATGTGAATTTAAATTAGGGATGGATCAAATGGTGGACACATTAATCGGGTGACAGAGGGTAGCCCAATATGCGCCAGGGCCCCGATTTGCATCGTTAATAGTGACCGAAAAATGACCACAAATCGAAATA
This sequence comes from Panorpa germanica, assembly GCA_963678705.1. Lineage (NCBI taxonomy): Eukaryota > Metazoa > Arthropoda > Insecta > Mecoptera > Panorpidae > Panorpa > Panorpa germanica. The sequence goes on along the minus strand of OY783206.1, from coordinate 8,077,315 downwards.
TTTTTTTTTATATGCAAATATGTATTCAAACAACTTTTTTGTTAATTGGTACCTGAATAAACAACATATTTCATGAAAAAATTGAAATTACTAAAGTAAATGAGCAACGCTTTTCGAAGTATTAACAGGACAACTTCGAAATTACTTCATTTTATGAATTAAGCCTCTAAATTCGACACTGGCGTTAACGCAGTGATTTTTTTTAGTCACCGTGTATTTGGTAACCAAGGAAGAAACAAAATATATTTTATAACTCAACTAAATCACTTATAACTTCAATGTTAAACTCTTCACTTGAAGTAACAATGTTTACCTATCGACAAGGCTCGTACAAAGTCATTGGTTTGTCTCTCTACCCTCTCATACCACCCCCGACAATTGAGAGGAGGCCGTTCAAGTAATTGTCTACATAAATTAAATCCAATTAAAAATATTTAAACAATTTATTTTCAGGCTTATATAGAAGTGTAATGCGGTTCATTAGCGCACAAAACGATCATTTTTAATTTAGCACAATTCGAGTAAATGTACCCACTTTTGTATTTTAAGGGTTGTATTGTTTTGCAATTAATAATAATTGACATTTTATGAATGTAAATTATAAACCCTTTTCATACTTTGTTATAGAACTCACTGTATTATTGTGGAATTATTTTGTTATTGTAGTGGTACAATATTACTCTTTGTTATATAATACACAAAGTCGTTTTTGATTGCTTTTGTATAGAACGAGTATTACGGCGATTTCAACTATGTACTGTGATTATATTTGATTTGAATTGTACATTACATTATGTTTCTATATTGCAATTTTGAGTCATATTTTATTTGTACATTGTACAATATTGTACAGAAAACCTTATAGCAGTATAAAGCAGAAAATACCGGAATCGATTACAAATTCATCCTAATTCACTTGCTAGCAGTTTGCTGAAGTTTCAACTATGTATCAGGCCAGAGCCGGCTTTACCTATAGTGCAGTGTGTACAGCACACACGGGCGCAGGATCTTAGGGTGGGCCCTAAGTACCTGTTTTTCATTTCTTCAAAAATTAAAACCCTGGAAAGATTTGGACTTAGATCCAAAAAAATTACATTGCTCTAATTTAGAAAATAAACTGTGCCATGTGAGAAGTTCGAGCTCTTTAATGAAATCGAATTATTACCAATGTTTAGTGATGATTCCACTATACGTCGTTGGATATTTTAAATTATTTGTTTACGAATAAATTAATTTGAGTGTTCTCAAATCGGTCCACAGCACTTAGAATTTACCTCATATTGCCAGTCACTGTAGCACACACCGAAAGATCATTTTCTAACAAACTAAAAATAATTAAAAACTATCTTTAAATAAACATTGTCACAAAGTAAATAGACAAATTTATCGTTAATAAGTATTGAACATGAAATCAAAATTGAAGTCAGTGACATCGTTAAAGATGTTGCTATTGGAAAATCACGAAAAGTAACTTTTTTGTTAATATATTTGTGTTGTATTATGAGCGTTCTGTAATGTAATTAGTTTTTAAATAGGTACGTACAGGCCTGCATTTGAGGGAGGGCAGGCGGGGCTACTGCCTCGGGGCCTCCACAAGTGAGGGGCTCCTACAATAGAGATAAAGGCAATAAATTTTTGAACGACTTGACGAAAAAGAATTGTTCTTTTATTCGGAAAATAATTAGGAGCCTTCGCTCCTTCGTTGTCCCAGGGCCTCCACAACTCCAAATTCGGCCCTGAGTACGTAACAGGAAGAACGCAAATAATCCTATGCTATAACGCGTAATAATGTTATGTTACTTCTATGTAAAATATTATGTTAAATGGATATGGATTTGATTATGGAAATGTTGTGTTCATTAAATAATCATGAGTGTCTTTCAAATGTGTATTATACTTCAAATTACGAGAGATCAGCGGAATATCATGCTTGTTTTATACGGCACAAAGCAAATTGTTCCGTATAAACCTACGATACAATGAGGAAGAACTTTCTCACTATTTTTTTATAATGTACGTATATAAGACTCTAGTTCTATTATGTCTTTGGTTTTATAAGGAATTGTAAATTTTAATTAAACTCATGTGTTGCTTCTGAAATTTGAAGTTTATTTTGCTAATTTACATACATATTTTAATAATTACATTGTTTAACTTAAATTATACCTGAAATTTAAAGAAACGACATTTAAAGTTTATTTACTATACATTGTCAATTCCTTTTAATATAATTTTATTATAGCCTCACAATATATGCACTTAAGTAAGTACAAGGTACTATCACTTAGAGTAAAATTATTGGACATGGAAGAAACCGCTTTAGGCGACCCCTGTTGGAATATTATATCTCTATGAACTAATATTTTCAGCGACTCAACATCTGAAGAGAAGGAAGGGTGAAGGGAGTGAAGTGAAAACATTTTGAAGTGTACTCGCTTCACCCTTCCATACATAGGGTACCCCAGGGTACCCTCACTTAGTGTACAATTCTTCAATGTCGCTTATGGCGCGCTTATGGCGCCCTCCGTCCGCCATTGTTGGGTTAGTGAACTAAGATGCTCGGCGATTCAATGTCGCTTTAGGCGCCATAAGTCGCCATTATTGGGTTAGTGAACTAAGATGCTCGGCGATTCAACATTTGAAGGGAATGAAGGGTGAAGGGACTGCACTTAACTAAAGTTCAGTGCAGTTCAGTGATACCACATATTAAAACATAATATTTATATATATAAATATATATTATTATTGTAGTTTTATTTTGTGTTATGCTTTGTATCACTGTGTATACAATTATTTGCATTTGTTTAGTACTATACAAAAATATTATGTTTTAATATGTGGTATCACTGAACTGCACTGAACTTTAGTTAAGTGCACTCCCTTCACCCTTCATTCCCTTCAAATGTTGAGTCGCCGAGCATCTTAGTTCACTAACCCAATAATGGCGACTTATGGCGCCTAAAGCGACATTGAATCGCCGAGCATCTTAGTTCACTAACCCAACAATGGCGGACGGAGGGCGCCATAAGCGCGCCATAAGCGACATTGAAGAATTGTACACTAAGTGAGGGTACCCTGGGGTACCCTCACTTAGTGTACAATTCTTCAATGTCGCTTATGGCGCCCTCCGTCCGCCTTTATTGGGTTAGTGAACTAAGATGCTCGGCGACTCAACATTTGAAGGGAATGAAGGGTGAAGGGAGTGCACTTAACTAAAGTTCAGTGCAGTTCAGTGATACCACATATTAAAACATAATATTTATATATATACATAAATATATATTATTATTGTAGTTTTATTTTGTGTTATGCTTTGTATCACTTGTATACAATTATTTGCATTTGTTTAGTACTATACAAAAATATTATGTTTTAATATGTGGTATCACTAAACTGCACTGAACTTTAGTTAAGTGCACTCCCTTCACCCTTCATTCCCTTCAAATGTTGAGTCGCCGAGTATCTTAGTTCACTAACCCAATAATGGCGACTTATGGCGCCTAAAGCGACATTGAGTCGCCGAGCATCTTAGTTCACTAACCCAATAAAGGCGGACGGAAGGCGCCATAAGCGCGCCATAAGCGACATTGAAGAATTGTACACTAAGTGAGGGTACCCTAGAGGAGCTTCAGATGTTGAGTAAGTAACTGAATAAAAACGTGGGTTATGTGCACTTTAGATATCAACTGTGTTGGCCGTTATTTCTACAGTGCGTTTTTCACTGAACGGCCACTGTTTTACCGACAGATTAACTAAAGAAATATAATTTCTTATATATCTTTATATGTATATAGAAACAAATAAGATAAAATTCACCATTGTAACATAGGTTCTTATGATCACTTCTAAGCAATTGCGATCTCTCGTAATTTGAACTATACTAAGATAAACTAGCATAAAGGCGCAACAAAGAAAACGACATCTCTCAGATCTGAGTTTCTCTTCTTTGCAGCGCCCCACTCCATCCACCCTCTGCAGCGTTCTGCGTTCAGAAGGAAGCTGGAAATGCCTCCTCCTCACAACATTAATCTACGGCTTTCTAGGCGCAATCACGTGGTGCCGTCTTACAGAAGTTGAAAGAGTCTTCATTAATTTTTCAGTGTAAGTAAAAAAATCTCTAATGGAAATGAAAATGTAAATACTTGCTAATCCTAAGATGCTGCACTTAAGTAACGCCTAAATAATTCTTTGAATTTATTATTTAATTTCATTATTAATTCAAGGTATCCTATACATACAAAGAGACATATTTCTGCCTGTGAAGATGCCTTCCTCTACATACCGCTCGGCTTCCTGGTGCTTCTATATTTGGTATACTTAGTGGAATGCTATCACAGTCCTACGAGAATACAGCTCATAAGAACAATCGATGCTGATGCCATCTGTCGACGAGTGAGAATAATGAAATCTGCTGTACCTATTGTGTGGTAAGTTTTAAATGGGTTTGTGTCCTATGTCTTAGTTTCTATAAAAGTGTACTATATATTGATAAAGTGGGTTACTAGAACCTCAAATGTTCAATTATTTTTTAATAACTCCTTATATGTTAAGAAATATTAACAATTAAAAAAGTCATTTTGTCTCTTTAATTATTAAAGGGATTCAACGTTGTACAACATTCCAAATGCACCTCATAAATCTCTGCTATATGTATTTATATATCAAAATATGAAATATAATTTACAGCTATTTCAAGAAACAATAAAATTTCAATATCATGTCTGCCGTAACAGGGTTAAATAAAATAAAAACTTATTATTCTTTGACTTGACTTGATTGTTTGACTATCAACAGCTACAAAACATTACCACAGAACTGACCTAATCAACAAATAACTGACGTTAAAATGCATTTCACGTCATACAAATGGCCGACCATCTCTAGCGCTAAAACTACAATTCAAATTTTTAATTGGTATATCTCCGTCAATATTTAGATATTTAATAAAATAGACACGCCAATACACATTTATTAACATCAATTTCTATCAACAATTGAAAAATCGACCACTAAAAAATGAGGACACAAGCCCATTACCATAATTGTAAAGGCATACCATAAAATGACCCGACGAGATTATCCTGACCGAAACGTACTCGACAAAAAATAGGTCATGAAAGTTATATACTCGTATTTAGCAAAACTGTTTACGTAACAGATAACTTTTGTTATGTTAGAAAAACCCTAAAAACACATAACTGTGTTCAGCGATTATAGTGCTGTGATGAGGTATGTCAAACTCTAATAAAAGGGAGCCTAATGTATAATTAATTTCGCATAAGGCTATTCTTAGAAGAAACGCAACAATTAGGCAAATCTTTTAAATAGCGGAGAAGGTTCCCCAAATCAAAATCTAGAATATACAATAAATTTCTCTCGGACCTGCCCTTTTATATATGTTTAAGGCATTTTAGGAATTGTAAATTTTTAATCAAACTTATGTGTTGCTTCTGAAATCAAAGAAACGACATTTAAAGTTTATTATTTAAATTGTCAATTACTTTTATCTAAATTTGTGTTCTGTCGACTCCAAATTTCAACTGTGTTGGCCGCTGTTACACACTACAATGAATGTAGCTTTAACTAATTAGCGTTAGCTCATCTGACCAGAATGCAATTAAAATATCTCTGGTCAGTGTTACCAACTAAATAAATATAATTTCATTACATATGTATGTAACTTATCCCTCAATCTACGCATTATTTTTGTACAATATTCTTTTTACTAGCGGCAAGGAATCCATCAGTTGCTTTATACCAGCAATGCCGAAAAAATAATTTCTTAAATACAAAAATTACAACCCTCTTTAATAAAAAAACCCTGATAATACCTCATTCAAAAAAACTGAAAATGGACATGGAATATCCCCTAGAGCTGTATGGCTTATTTAACTTACACATTCTATATTCTTGCAGAAAAATTAATTTAAACTTTTCGCGAACCCTCTTAATTTTTCCCTCAGGGGTATGTCTATTACATTTAAAGTTTTCCTTATAAATATTAACAAAATCTTTAAAAACAAAAGCTGGTTAGTCGTTAAAGTCGTCTTCACATATACATGGTTCATTAATCGTGTTGTTTGCCGATTATTCAAGGTCGAATGAGCGTGCAAGATCGTTTGGAAAAGACGTGTCCATACTTGTTTTTAATAAAAGTTAGGTTACTACAGTTACTTGTTTACTACACACAAATACTTGGCAAGAATGGTTTATTATACGTTTACACTGAACATTGTAGGTTATGTTTTAATGTCATAGTCGTTAACGTAAGTGTGGACGATACCTCAAACATGGCCGAAGCAAATATTAGGGCGCTTTTATCTCTATTGACCGACACTAAACCAAAAATGCATGTGTTCATGAACAGATTTGAAATGCAATTTTTATCGCATACTATTTACATTGCCACAAATTAGATTTAAGAAACAAAAGTCGAAAAAGACACAAAGTTCAAAAGAAACATACAAAAGTGATAATTCACAAAACAAGAAAGATTCAAAAACGAAACAAGTAAAATGAAGATTAACAAAATAATTAGAATTTAGGGTATTAAAATAATCAACCAATTAACAATAAATATTATAACAACACCGCTGCCTAATAAGCTTATGATTACCCAGTAAACATTTTGGAGTAAATTCTACTTAATTTCTATTACATATCATGAGTTTTTTGTCTGAAACGCGTTCGTTTTCTTTTCAGTCGTTCATAGGAAAGGCCCTTTTTATGAGCTACAGACATTGCAACGACGGCAGAGATGGCAGGGGTATAAAACTTAATGGAATTCTACTTTTTAGAGTCTGCAAAATATAAATATTTAAATGCAGAAATAAATAGATGTAATCTTTAGTACGGATCGTGATTTTTTTAATGAATATTATTCATCTTCAACAATACTCGTTATATTAGTTTTTTACATTGTTTTGGTGATTCAAAAATCCACGATCGGCAGGTCTGCGTTAGGTTTAAAACCTCTGTCTTACCATCGCTAGGTACTATCTTCGTTTATATACATTCTATTCGGGGATTGAGGGAGATAGCGTCTGTCTATTACCATTAAAGAAATATTTGTTGAAAAAGGATAGCATATACTTTAAACATATTGTACTGAACGAAATATTATACAACTATACAAGTGTAACGGTGAAAAATATATTTTACTTGTCTAACCGCATCTCGTTTCTCTCTCACTTTGGAATAAATGAGATGAAAGTGAACTTAAAAAAAATATATCCATGTGGGAAAGAAACAGAAATACTTCATAAATATGTTGGAAAAAGAAAGAATATTCTTTCGTTAGAATTTTTTCATAATAATATATATTATTATGAAAAAATTCTAACAACTAACACAAAATCTGTGACAGCTCTACCTAACTTGTAAAGCGTTAGAATAGAATTGTACGAGTGACTCGAACTTCACCAAATAGGGCACTTCACCAAATTGTTTACTGGGTATGTATGCACATAATCAATTTAACTTGGTAATAACCAAACTCAGAAAATATAAATCTGATCCGGACATCGAACACGAAGACACAGCATCAAGCAACAATGCTTTCGCCCACTGTGTCGTCACAATTTCTATTACATTTTATGTTTTTCTCTTAGAAATCTGGACATTAAAGATTACTTGAAACAAGGTCTTTTCCTTATTTTAAGTACTCGTCATAAAAAAAAATACCTTTTAAATATTACAAATAAAACAAAACAAAAATGTTATAAATTTGATTATGTTTTATAGGTGGAAGGCCATTTGTTATCATTATGTTCGCCGCAAGAGACAAATAACGCGGTACAGGAACGGCGACTCCTACACCACCACCCAAGTCTATTACGAGAGGGTGAACTCCCACAGTGCCAGCACCACGTTCTCGCACGCCTACTGCGGCTTCCAAGTAAGTTCTTCATAGAACTTCTGAATGTAGAAAATACCCCCCCCCCCCCTGGGCCCGACACAATGCACGTTAATTTAAGCTTCATCAACGGCTTATAAATTCATATATTATTCAGGCCATGCATTTATTATATGAACTAAATAAGCCTTACTCTTAGACAGTAGCGAACTTTATAAGAAATTTGTAACTTTAAAGGCCCTCGGTAATCTTTATATAGTTCAAAATTCGAGAGTTATTAAAGTAACTTATGTTTAAAATAAGTTGTGCTGTATAAATCTGCGATACAATGAAAAAGCTTTGTGTCACACATTGTTTTATAATGTATATAGAAGCGAATAAGATAACTTTATATAAGGTAAAACTCGGAAAGTACTCGGTCAATTGACTTGAAATTTTAACAAAACAATGCATTCGAATATGCGCGTGTTTTCTTCATTTCATCGAATTCATTTCTTTTGTTTCTTTCCATGTTACTTTGGTCCTGAAATGTACTAAATTTTAAAAGTACCTCTAAACACAAAACATTGACATTGACATTGACTTAAGCAAAACTGATAAATTTTAATCTAAAAAGGTGTTACCTTACCATTTAATCCTTAAAAAGGACTTGTTAAGAAGTTTTACGATTATATTAATAGCCAAAAAGGTATATTTATTTTTTAAAAAGCAATAATAGAAGTAGTACTTTACGTAAATTCACTTTATTAGATAAACCTTAAATGTGCGCAACCAAGTTTAGCGAGGCAGTTCCAGGCCCGGATTTAAGGGAGGTCAGGCTGGGTCACTACCTCGCGGTAATTTAGTTTTTAATAAATTATATTTGTCTTTAACTAATTACTTTATTCTTTGTTGAAATAATTTTATTTGCTGGGAATAATTTTTTGAAAGACTTTACGGAAAAAATTTGTTCCTTTTATTTGAAAAATAATTAAGGGCCTCCTCTCCTTCGTTGCCCCAGGGCCTCCACACCTTTAAATTCGGCACTAGGTAGGTCCCTATTTTTAAATAAAAATAATAAAATTAATAAGAACAAAAGAAAGAACATAAAATATTTTTTTGTAAATAATCTTTAAGTCAAAATCCATAAATATTAGTATAAGTAAAGTTCTGATAATTATTTGCATTACAAACTTATTCATTAGGAAGGTCCGTCTAGTTATAAGAATAATTTTATTTCCTTACTTCAAAGTCACGTTAGTAACAATTAAAAGTGCAGATTAAAGGGACACAAAAATGAATAAAAGAAAAATTTTAATTACAGGATATTTCAAGAAATTTGATCTTAGATTCTACAACTTCACCCATTATTAAAGTCAGATTTAGTAAAGGATTTGCTTTCACGAATATAGAAGCAGCATCAGGTAAGTAAAATTGAATTTTATTAAGTTTTGTTACGTAAACTTATTACCGTTTTTCTCTGAAATTAAAGTAGAATTAAAGAACATCCTTAACTTTCATCTTTTATTTTACGATTTTGTGTAATAGTAGTTTAAGAAAAGTTTAACCGTATAAACTTAAAGAGCTTTTTAGAGGAAACTAGTTCTCTGTGTGCGACTAGCATATACACCTGAATATATGCTAGAGGATGGCACTTTTAATACGTATTTTTTGCAAAACTTTTACATTTTCTATTTCCGCTATATATATGTATATATATAATCTTATGAAAAAAAACTTTCTTTCTCAGTACATTTATGAAAGTATAAATCAAAAGTAAAAGAACTTTTTCGGTTGTAGTTTCTTAGTGTTTTTGATTTATCAAAGTTAATAAAGAATATATTTCTTTGAATATCACCGACAATATATGACTAAATATATATATACATATATACAATATATACATTATACATATATATTTAGATTGAAAAAAATATTAGATAAATAAAATATATTGAAAAGTTATATTTTTGAAATAGATATACAAAACAATCTTTCAGGAAAATAAATATGTTTGTTATCAAAATAAAAATACGCTATAAGTGTGAGCGCACATTTGAGACACGACTGTCTTAAATTATACTTTTGTCATAAACAGATATTGATGGTTTTTTTCCAATTAAACATCCGCATTTAATTGGAACATACATTAGTTTTTAAATCTGTACCTTCATCCATACTTGTTCATTTTTCTTCTCTTGTTTAAATTTCTTACCTTTATTTTATAAATTTAATTTCTTTTTAATTTTGTTTAATAAATTTTTTTTTAATTATTAAAATAATTGTTATTAAATATATTAAATCATTTCATACAATGGTATTGTAAATAGCAGTCAATAGTAATTGTCAACAATATTAAGAATTTTAACATTTCGTGCTAATTAGTTGGTTTCAATGGGCTTGTGTCCTATGTCTTAATTTCTATAAAAGTGTACTATTATATATGGATAAAGTGGTTTACTAGAACCTCAAATGTTCAATTATTTTTTAATAACACTTTATATGTTAAGAGATATTAACAATTAAAAAAGTCATTTTGTCTCTTTAATTATTAAAGGGATTCAACGTTGTACACATTCCAAGTGCATGTGACATCACAATCCCTGTGTACGGTTACCAACCTTACAGCTCATAAATCTCTGCTATATGTATTTATATATCAAAATATCAAATATTATTTACAGCTATTGCAAGGAACAATCAAATTTCAATATTATGTCTGGCTTAGCAGGGTTAAATAAATTAAAAACTTATTATTCTTTGATTTGACTTGATTATTTGACTACCAACAGCTACAGAACATTACCACAGCACTGACCTACTCAACAAATTACTGACGTTAAAATGCATTTCACGTCATACAAATATGGCCAACCATTTCTAACGCTAAAACTATAATTCAAACTTTTAATTGCTATACCTCCGTCAATATTTAGATATTTAATAAAATAGGCACGCCATTACACATTTATTAACATTAATTTCAATCAACAATTGAAAAATCGCACACTAAATAATGAGGACACAAGCCCATTGGAAAACTGCCAAAGGTAACATTATATAAACACATTGAACAAAAAAAGACAATATTGACGATTTTGCTCTAAGGGACTCTAAGTTGACTTATTGTCAACTTTAATTGCCTTATTTGTTAGCCTTGTTGCAAGCGTGCCTACAAACGTTCAACAGCCTCTTCAAGTTGATAACAAGACAACCAAGTTGACCGTCACAATTAGTCACAAATGTGCGCGTCCTCATATGTTCTCTAGAGTCGTAAGGCGAGTAGCCACATTGTGTTAAGAAAATGTAATATAGTCCAAATCACGATAGTTCGGCGGCGACTTATACTTAAAGGAGGGTCTAAGAGCGGTATAAATCTATAATACGATAACGAATTTTATCTTATTCGTTTCTATATACATTATAGAAAAATAAGTAAGTCAGTGCTTTTTAGTTATATCGGCAGTTTATACTCCACAACTTGTTTTAAGTATGAGTCGCCGTCGAACTGTCGTAATTTGAACTATAATAAAGCATCCTTTATAATAAACCAAATTTAATTAAAATAAATTAACAAACAAGGCGAATATGACCTTGTTGTTGAAATCGTCTCAAATTCTAAAATAAAAAAGCATCCTAGGTAGAAAATTGCACAAGCTAATTCAATGCTAAATACAATATTTTCGTATTTCAGAATTTGAAGATCAACGCTCACGATTCTTCTCCGAGCATGAGCGCTACGACGATTACATGGAAATGAAAGAAGGCTTGGACTTAACAGGATTACCGACCTTCAAAGAAAACTTAGTAGCATGCAGAGATTCCGATAAAGCTCCTTGGTACGCAAGCCAGTGCGTCTATTGGCTACTATCCTGTCTACTATTATCCTGGCCGCTCAGAATCCTAATAGAATACAACACCGCCCACGTCCACTACACTGTCATAAAAGTATTTGGTAATAATTACGAAAACTTATCACCAAATCATGCACTACGCGAAGAGAGCTCTACAATCCAGAGTAACTTAATAAATGGTACTTCACTTCCGGCTAACACGAATCCGGATACGATTTACGATCATGTTCACACACTGAATACACAGGCTGCTGTCCTTTCTAACGGGTTACACGCATTCCATAATCCATCTACGATGACAAATTCACAAAATGGTATTAATTTACCTGTCCGAAATCGTACTAACATGTCTCATACAAGTACGATAGACAGTTTGGAATTTTACGCGACAATCAGGGAAAATTGTGCCTTAGTTCCTTCATATAGTGAAGCGTTATTATTAGAAGCTAATGTGGAAGGGCATAATTCTACAGAACGTGAAATTGACGTCCATTCGCCAATGAATTTAAGCAATACTCTTGATAGTACCACAGAATTGAACACAAATATGCAATCAACTTCAGGAACAAACGTGAATGATATAAACACACCTCTTCTAAATATCAACACCCGTAGAAAAATTGACACAAGTGTAATAACAACAGCCCCTAACGCTACCTTACAATCTAGTATTTCAAATTACAGTTTAAAAACAAGAAATAATAATAGTATATCGCATAGAAAAATCTTAAATAGAAGATCATGGAATGGATTCTTCCGTCCAAGTAGCATAAACCGTCATATTTACAGAAATCCAATAATTAATGAAAATACGGCAATTAGTATTGCGTCAATAGATGGCGATAGTGTAGATGGTAACAGTACTAATAACTTGTATTATGCTAGTCCTTTGTTATCGATATGTCCTACAGATCCTTTTCAAGGTCGTAATGTTACTACACCTACAGATAATCCACCTTCTTATGAAGACGCTTTAAATTTTCCTGCTCTTCGTGCTATCACGCGATCTATAACAGATATGAATATCTTTAGCAGTTCACGGTCTTACCTAAATGATAGTATCAACAATAGAAGATCTTGTATTGAAACGTCCACTGATAACATAAGACTAATACGTGATAATCCGCCAACGCCAAGAAGAATCATCAACATGGAGACCAGTCTTTGATTCTCAATACTTTGGTCTTTCGGGTGAATTCGCTTCGTGTGAATTGCGTAATAGCCTGTGACCACATATGTCTATGAGGTTAAATAGGTCATTCGAGTTACAGGAGGTGCATGTGGCGTTATAAATTTATACGTGTTGATGGTGGTTAGGTAACATCAAGCTTGCCGTGAGCAAAAATGCACAAATTCGATGCACAAATACTTAATCAGCGTTCCAATTATATTTAAATTACAAATTAGGTACGTATAACATTATGTTATTGAATCTGTACGCATCATACGCTTTACCATTTCTTTATTTGTAGCTAAAAACCGACTATAGTAGAAATAAATTTTCACCATTTTCATGGAGTTCCATCAAACGTATGAATGATCGAAATAAAAACACGGGAAATAGCGGATGACGCTCGTAGCGCACTGCAACCGTATCTCAACGAATTTTGACCGGACGTATACGTGCTTTACCTATCCGAACCTTGTAAATGCAATCAGCCATCTTAGACTAGAAGGGAATGTAATAGTCTCTTTGATAAGAGTAGTGTATTGATAAAAATTAAAGTGAAGGTTTGCTCTCATGATGAATTATGTTAGTGCAAAACAACTACTTAGCGACTTAGCGTACTGTCGTAGCGGTACGTGGTATGTATGTATTATGACACAACACATGTAAAGAACACAGGAGTCGGCTTGCTCTGAGAGTTCTAGTCGCTCAACCAAGCCACCGATTTACGTCCGAATTCGCCGTCGCTTAAATACGCTTGCAGTGTGCGACGGGCCTTACGTTTAGAAGCTAACACTTAGTTACTTTAATGGCCTTGTCCAATTATTTTTTAATAAGTTGCAATATTATAGGAAATTTAACAATTAACATAATCATTTTTTCCACAATTATCATGAAAGGCGTCAAAACTTATAAAAAAAACACTTCTATAAATGTAAAAGACATGCATAATCCTACGTCCACACATGCGTATACGAATGTTTAATATTAATAGTATAAACATGCCCGAATTTGAGGGAGGGCAGGTGGGGCTATAGCCCCGGGGCCTCCACAAGAAAGGGGCATCCACAATTGAGATAAATTCACAAAGCACTAAATTTTTGAAAGACTTGACGAGAAAAAAATGTTCCTTTTATTCGAAAAATAATTAAGGGTCTCTGCTCCTTCGTAGCCTTTAAATTCGGCTCTGAGTATAAATACGCATGGTTGCAATTATATTCGTGTTCACAATGCAAAGATTCATGTATTCGTTCACGAACACGAACGTTTTGGAAAACGTAAGAATTTGGCATCGCCAAAGACCACGAATACGCGATCACGCCTGTGTGGACATAAGATTCGAGTGCGTTTGAGTATAAACATCAAATACTACTTACAACTGTTTCGAGCAACACATAACAGTTTTGATATTATAATGTGGTAAATAAGAGTAAATAAAATGGATTACTTTTAATCCATATACTTTAATACTAATCTCGCGCCGTCAAACATATGACTAAAAATTATCCAGCAAAACAGAAATTTAAATTTTAAATAGCTATATCTCTTACTTTTATTTAACAATACATTCTTTAATTAAAGTCAAACGTTTTAGGAAGTCATATTTCGAAGTTCTATTCGATATAAACAAGTTTGATTTGTCGTTGTTCTACCATCATTTTTAACTTAATTAACGCAGTAGAATCTCATTATCCTTAAATGAAAGCGATGCCAGCTAGAAATGTTGTTATTGATGAACATTAAAGTAGAAGCTTTCTCTCACGATAAAAATGATTGCGAATTTTTTTACATTCGCTGTACATATTTAAAAATATATATTTCATAGTGACATAGTGACAGGAATCGTTATAGAAGATCCACGAAATGAGAAAATTATTTGAAATTAATCGTAAAATCTAAAACGAATTTACTGTGGACATTGCGTAAAAACTTTAGCTATTTTAATTATTATGCATATTGGTATGTACATAAGCCAAATTAAATATTTTTGTATATAAATATAATTATTACAGTAATTACTACAAATTTTTAAAGAAAATTATATAAATAAATTATTGATATAACAAAATGCAGGCAATTATACCTAATTATACCTTAAATGTTATATATACAATTTTCAGATTTACGCTAAAAAATAGTCATTATAAATGATTGTTTAAAAATAAGAAAACTTAGAGAAAAATGCTTGCCTTGTGAAGAAAGCAAATCAATTAAATAATTATAAGAAAAAAATGTTCATTATTATTAATAAAGGAATTCCTGAAAAATCAAGTGTCTTTAAAAAAAAAATCAGTCCAATAATAATAATTTAAATAAATCTTTAAACCTATTTTAAATGTTGTTACAAATTTTAACTTTAAAAACACATTTTTAAAATAATAAACACACGTATGTAGCATTTACTTCTAAACGTACCTGTTAGATAAATGTTATATAAATGCTACATTTCTGTGTAATTTGTTTTATGATTGTCTTTCTGTTTTTATTTTACAAAATATGATGAAGATATTTTATTATGATTTGTTGAATAAATAAATTTTTATAACATTTAAAATGGGTAGGCCGGCTGTTATATATAAAATCCATCTCAGTAATTGTGCCAAATTTTATGAATATGCTTTGGATACATAATACAATATTAATACATTAATTAATTCATAAATTATAGAAAAATAAAATAAATATTTAATGCAAAAGTATACTTAACAATATATTACTGCCGGCTTGTGTAAGAAACAAAAAAAAGGTTAAAAATCTTAGTGTTACTGAATAACTACTATTAACAAAGATATTATACAATAATTTGAAATATACAACAATTTTCTATTCAAAAAATTCTTTTAAAGCATTGTGTTACAATATGTATTATGATATTTCAAACAGCAATCGCTGTATTTATTTATTACAATAGTTATCGTAGGTTAGAAACCTAAAAATTTTAAAATATACTATTAGTTTACTAAAATGTGTTTTCTCTTGGTTCAAGTAACGCTAATTTTTTTAATAATAAATATGTTTATAATGTTAAATACTAAATAAATGCTATCATTAAGCTATATATAATGAATTTTGATGGCTTTTTAAATTAAAATATATAAATATATTGTTGTCAAACTGTATAAAAAAAATTGCTTTGTAACAGTTTATTGTTTATAAGATCGTAAATAAAAAAAACCTAAAAATCAATCCAGTTCTTCTTAAATTAAATCGTCGAATAAAAATGATATTTTCACTAATTTTAAATTTAATTAATTTAAGAAAACTCAAAATTCTTCAAAATAAATGTTTTATTAAGTAAAATAACATTGAGATATTTTCATATAAAAAAAATAAACAAAAACAATAAATATTTTCTCGTTAAACATATTTAACAATAACTTATGAATAAAGCACAGAGATAACAGGATCTTCGATTCTAAAAGTAATTAAAACATCTCTAAACTTATCTAACAATTGTAATAATTGAGATCTTTGTAAGTTTTCCATATACATTATTTCCTCCAGGTGATGTTCTCCTTTAAAATATCCTTTAAAAATATCACATTCATTTGAAAAATGGTTTTCCTTTTCGTTATTTCAATAAATAACAAATACACAATAATTTATATATGAAAATTTACGTATAATACCTTTTTTGCATAACCTAGTTAATAGTGTAAGATCTTGATGATTAGATGCAGCTGGAATTTTTAATATAGCTTCTTTTTCAGCGTCAGAAAATTCCATTAATAAATCATCAGTTTTATCATCTACTGATACAAAACTAATTTCATTTTCTGTGCTAGCAAACGACGTTGATGGTGGAATGCTATTGAAAATAATAAATAAAACAAAACATTATTATTTGCTATTTTATAATAAAGGACTTTACTTTTCTCTACCTGGTTGAAGATTTATGGCTATAACTCGGTAGTGCAGTTAGATCATCAGACATATTAGAATGTGAATGCGACCTATTAATAAAATATTTCTTTTAACAAAAATGTATCTACTAAGATCATCACACTACAGATTACAATAAACTTCATATTCAGATCTTTCTACAGCATAAAGAAAGAATACATTTTCCGTAATGAAATAAATATGTGTAAAAAAAATTATTGTTTGGGTATTGTCTTATACTAATTTTCATTATTTTTGCAAACGTGCCATTGAAAGAATATTCATACCCCATATTTGTCATAAAATTATTTAATAATATCATAGAAAATTATATTTTATGAAAAATACCTCGAAGATAGCGCAACATCGGACCCTCGTGAGTTAAAATGAACAGTCGTTCCGTTGTTCAAATTTTTATTTGATGGAACAGGAACTGGTAAACTAGAAGCACTCATTACGGAACCAACTGTACTAAAATTGAAAATATTGAATCTTTAAATTAATAAAATCTTTAAGTGAATAAGAGTGAATACGAAGTATAATATAATTATAATTTTAATATTTAATACACAAACACAGCGTTTTATTTTCTATATCAAACGCTAGTCATTTTCGGGGGAAAAGCAGAGTAAACAATTATAATAATAAAATGCTTACTGATAATCGAAAGCTAAACGATTTCCATTTACAATAACATTGTTTTCCTCTGGTCCTAAAAAAAATATATATTTTATGAATAATAAGAAACTATAGATTTATGAATAACAATAGTATTTATAATAACAACAAATATTTAATTAGAAATCACCTTGTTGTGTAGGAACGAACCATACGTAAGTATGTAACTGCACCAGTAAATGATGCTGCAGCATCCAAACGATCATTTGAACTAATTGTGAATGTTGTGAAGGATGTTGTAGTGGACTTAATTTATGGCCAACATATATTCCTAATGAAAATTCACTTATAACTTCTATAAGACAAGACCCAGGAAAAACATCAGAGAACTTTTCACAAAATTGTGAATTTAAATATAATTGTGCATCTGGGGCTATAACGTAAAAATTATTTTCACATAGAGGATATATTACTGTTGCTTTCGCCCAATAGACCATGTAACCAGCCAGCTGGTAAATCTGAATTGAAAATGATTTATTGATTAATGAAAGAAATAAAATTTAAAAAATGTGTTATCTCAGTGGAATAAATCTTACTTGTAATAATGATAGTTCTGTATCTGATGCTAAGGTTTGAAAACTTTTTAATGGACTGTACATTTGTAAAACTTTTAATAAAGATGCAGAATTTTCCTGAGGTATACAATCTACTATTTCAATAGGATCTACCTAAAACAAATAACAGTTATAAATATAGCGATATCATAATAATTTAATAATAAGAAAAGAAAACATGCTAAGAATATCCGTTTTTATATATAAAGTATCACCAATAGTAACATTCCGTGGTATGGCCTTAATGATTTCAGACACCGTTCAATTGACTCTGGTTCTACAATAATCCCCTTCTTATGTGATTGATGAGCTTTTTGAGGTAAACAAAAACTGACGTTAAATGCTCTATTAATATTGATGTTAACTAAGCCGGTATTGCTCACGTCGTCAAACGCTCCTTTAAGATGATGTGCTAATTGTGATCTTTTCAAAATCAATTCAAACGGTGATACATTTTGTGATTCACCTCCAGCAGATACTTCATCATGTGCTGCAATCTGCGTATTTTATAAATTATTTTATAAATTATTTAAAAGTTTCTTGTAATTCTTGTAATTTTTATATAAATATTTTACCATAATTTTTGTTTCTTCTGACAAAAAGGCGCCACGATTTTCTTCCCTTTTGATTGCATTTCCCAAACGTTTACTTAATTCATAATAACATTTAACAATAGAATGACTTGCTTGAGCATGTAAAGCGAATACTATGTTCACTAGAATATGAGAAGAGCTACCATCTCTAGTCTCTATGGAAGGTAACAATGTTGGATGACCAACAAAGCGTACGTCATTTACTTTTAGTTCAAATTTACGATTGCATAGTTCTGGTTTTACGGCAAATAAAGTGGATAGGACTTCGTCTGCAAATCCTGTTAGTTGACCTGAAATATATTTAGTGGCAAAATATCAGGAACATCATGTGCACGCTGACACTACAAAATAAAAAACAATAAATATGTAAGCATCCAAAACGATTCTTTTTGAGTATCCAATATATGGTTTTTATTTTGAGAAATACATTTTTAAAATCGTAAATAACAAATAAATTGCTTATTGAATACTGCACTTTATCAGAGGTTTCATTTATCGTTATTTATAATTTTTATAATTGCGGTTTGAAATTTCAGACATACTATAACATTACATTACTTTTATTACAACAAAGAACTAACATCACTAAGCCATTCTTTCATTTTTATAAACACGATAACAAATATTTTAAGAGTCTTAAAACATCACATTTATATGGACTTCAATGGCAAAATATATATATTTCTTGAAAAATTTATTTGTATTATTTGATAAAATTCTTGCACGAGTGCCAATAGAATTTAAATACTTTAATATATTTTAATAACAATTCTAATTAGTTTATATTTATTATAACCATAGTAGAAGTATAAATTACTAAATCACGGTTCCATTTAACAGCAATTAATAAATAAATGTTCTGTGAAATTAAGTTTCTGAGATTTAGTGTATGGCAAACAAATATTTGAATGGGTATTCACCTGGTGCATTTATAAAAAACTTTTAATTCAAAAAATAAAATGTAAGTTACTTATAACCTGGGTATATTTATTTTTTACATATTTTTTTTTTCAAGTATGGAAATGTGTAATGCGTATAGATTTACACATTTATTATGCATTGTGTCCTTAAAAATTTGACCTTTTCTAGTTTTTGCGCATTAAACTCATAGTTTTCAAAATATCACGTAAATTGTTTCTATACCTGTTAAGCATGTATCATATCGGATGTCGTAATTATAAAATAAGAAACATTACATACCTTTGTTTATATTTGACGTCTGAGGAACTTGATTTTGCAATAGGTCTTCAACTATCACCATGGAATAGGGGTTTTTTCCACGTTTTTTGGCATTAGAATCATTTTGAGTATCTGATATAAAAGGATATCGAAACAATAATCGATCTCCTTTACTATCAGATTTAACCAATATAATACTCAAGGGATTTACTTCCATTTCATATTATATGTATCAGCAACCATTAATTATATTAATATAATGCAATAATATTAAACCATAATTTACACATAACCTTACTTTACTTCTACTTTAGAATATTTGTTTGACATCTAATTTTTTATCATATACTTATATATAATTAAGTTGTTACGAAATTTTCGTTTTTTATCTTATCACAAATATATTGTCATTATGCAAATATGTATAATATTTTTGTCTTGTGTCACATCGCAGAAAATATTTTCTCAAAATTTGTTGTGACAGTTTATTTGGTTATTAAGTTTGACACAACTCAGCTAGGGATACCAATATACAATGAACAATATTCAGGATTGCAATAAACACAATATATAAAAAGCACTATCTTCACTAAATATAAATTTGAACTTTCGCAGCTTTCACAAGTATGAATTCATACAAGAACTTGGAAGTGCAATACTTTTCATTTAATTAATTAAAATCAAATCTAATAAACTTAAATCTACTGAAAGGATGTTTTATTTTTAGGATTCTTTAAATTATTATTGAAAAAATGTACACATATACTTTAATAAGAAAATAGCAAAAACCTGTCAGATATAAAAATAATGTATACCTTCAATTACCCATACTTTGGAAAATTAATTAACATTAATTATATTTCTACTAAGGCTTTGTGTTGAATTTTTTATATATGTGTACAAATAAGTTTGGGCGACCCAGTATCAAAAAGGGGTTTATTAAATTGGCTATAGTAGCCAATCGTAGCAAAACTATTACGTTAAGTCTAGAAATTATTGGTTTTTGTCTAGTTCTGTAGTTTTTAATATATCTACAAATAAAGTCATTTTTCTATGTAAATTTGTTGAACATAACCTCAAATGCCAAGCTAAAGTAAATGACAAAAAATTAATACATAATATATTACAATTAAATTATAATAAAATATATAAATTTGTAATAGAAATTAAAATATCAAAGTTTAAATAGTGCTTTTGTATAATACAAGTGTTTATGGACTGGTTAAATGAGTTTTTCTTAAAGATATTTTTTAATTGTAATTTATTTTTGATTATATCTTTGCTATAATATTTAAAATATATAAACAAGATATCTTACAAATAATAAAAATTTAATTAAACGTATATACATTAAGAATTTGAGTAACTTTTCGTAAGTATATAAAATAAGTATATCCGTATATTTAAAGGTTATGTTACCTATTAACTAAATTAATTGCTCATTTTAAAGAGTGTCATAGGCTAACATGCATGCATATTATATATCTATATATATATAAGTATGTGTGTTATGTTACTAAAAAATATAAAAATATACGTAAATAATAAAATTTAGCATACCTATAAATATATATAAATAATATGCTAAATGTTTTTAAAATTCATAATTTGATTATAAATTTATACATATATTAATATTTTATACATGCATATAACAAATTCTTCAAGAGACTACAAGTTGAATAAGAATATTAATATGTAATAATATTTAATATATATGATTTATTAGTATCAATATATATTAAAATAGCTTAGATTGCGCGAAAAGTATTTTAAATAGTAGTAATAAGATTTATTTTATAATTATATAGCGTATAGATTATACGCTAAACACAGTTATGTATATTTAAGGCTTATCTAACTTTACAAAAGTTTTACTTGTTATATAAACTTAAAATATAATGTTTTTTGGCTTATTTTACTACTTTTTGAAAAATAAATCAACCTCTTAATCTATTGAAATAATCATATAGAAGACCTTAATCTAAATAATCTTAAGAAGACCTTATTAAGGATTATAAAAATCTAAAGAAGTCTTTCTTTAAGAATCAAAGGGGTATCTTTATTCAAATTTTTTTACATTAAATATTAATAGGTCTCGTTTAAGTAAATGTTTTGTATTTAGCACATTTAATTTTTACCTTTTATGCCATTACTCATTTTAGAAAAGTATTAAAAATGCTTTCAAGAATTCGCGCTTTAAATGAAGATTCTTCTGAAGAAAGTGATTCCGACGATGAAAAGGAACCAACAATTACTAGAGAGGCATTGGTAATCCATTGTCTAATATTCTTAATTTATTAATAGATGTAATATTAATATCACAACATATTTCCTAACATTTGTAGGAGGAACTTGTTGTTAAAGAATACACCAGAGCCTTACAGCTAAGAGGAATTGGAAAAACAGATGCAGCTGTATTATTGTTGAAAGATTTATTAGAGACTGATCTTCTTAATTCAGTAATTTTTTTATTATTCGCAATATGTTTTTTAAAATTAAAAGAGTTTGTGGGATAATATGTAAATTATTTTAGGTTCA
Organism: Panorpa germanica; assembly: GCA_963678705.1. NCBI lineage: Eukaryota > Metazoa > Arthropoda > Insecta > Mecoptera > Panorpidae > Panorpa > Panorpa germanica. Next base: position 8,055,032 of record OY783206.1, on the reverse strand, counting down.
AATTCCTGAAGTTGAAGATAATATTGATCGTCCTATGCTAAAATTAAAATATTGTTGTCACCGTAATCTTGGTTTGATATCTCAGGAAATTGGAGAGGAAGGAACTGCTTTGCATCATTACGGCTTGGTACTTAATAATACAAAGTTTTAAACTTTATTTACATTGACATTTTTTTAATAACGGATATATTGTTTAAGGCTTGTGAATTAGATGGCTCGGATTGTTATTTATGGTACAAGTTTGGTTCTCTAGCAGTGAAACTAAATAAGTTTGTGTTAGCTCATTATGCTTTTGACAAAGTGCGTATGTTTTTTAATAAATTAAACTTCGCTTTAAAAAATAATAATGAAGAATACTTAAATTGTAGGCAGTTCAGTGCAATCCCCAACATTGGCCAAGTTTAGACTCACTAATTCAAATTTTATTTGTTACTAATAACTATGGTCCATGCTTGCATTATATATCAAAATCTTTAAAAATGGAAGCTGGATATTCTAGGGGGCATGCAATTAAGAAATTTATTTTTGAAGAAAGTCCATTTCTTGAAGAATATTTTAAAGAACTAGAATTTCCAGAAAAGTAAGGCAACTAATATTTTATTAATAGATAGAATAGAATTGTAGTAAGGAATTTTAACTTTTAAAAGAAACGTGATATTTAAAAATATCGTACTTTTAGCCCATGTCCAGATGAAGAAGAAAATTCAAAATTTTGGGAGGAATCTCAAAATTTGGTAGATAGATGGATCGAACAATGTAAAGAACCGCCAGAACCTAAAACTCCCCCAATTCCAGCATTTGGTGATGGAAATTATACATGGTTATCACTGGGAAATGTCCTACTTAAAGTATACAAATTTGTAATGGAAAATAAAATTGTAAGTATTATATTCTTAAGGTCTTTTAGAAAGATCATGTTATCCAGTACTAAATGTTACTATGTGTGCGTAGTATATTGCTACTATCAATCTACCAACTGTACTGGCTACTGAATCTCAAAATTCAGAGGATATGGAAATTGACGAAATTCCGGAAAATGAAGCGACTCCAGTTCGTAAATCGTCGACAGAGGAAGAATTATCAAGCGATCAGACTGATAAAGGTATTTTATTAAATATTATATGAAAATACCATTACACAACAGGAAATATTTTTAATAACTTTCTAGGTGTAGATCAACCTAATGGAATGTCCACTGAAGACAATATAGATAAATCGTCTGATAATGCAAAATCTGGTGACGAAAATGCAACTAGTTCATCAGAAAAACGTGTTGTATTTGATGTCACTGATAAATCAAAAGATAAAGTAAAGGAACCTAAACGTCGCAGAGGAAGTGATCTAGCTCTTTTAGAGCAGTGGGGTTGGAGCAAACAGCGAAAGAGTTCAAGACGCAAGGGAAATGACAAAGAGAAGTACTCTACCGATGAGGGCATCGAAGATACTTTGAAAAGGATAATTCCAGAATATTTATTGTACATTTTTTAAAACATCTTATGTATTTATAAATATGCAGCCTCGATTTCACGAGTTTATTTATTTTTTTGTGTTTCAGTCCTTCCGGAAATTTTAAACTTTATCATCATAAATCACATTTAGTAGGTGACACGGAGAATTCCTTAGATACCATGGACTTATATAGATTATTCGACGCTAGTGATGAAAATAGATCGGAATATAATGCTAACACATTGAGAAATAATGATCAGTATTATTCAGTTAGTACTGAACAAGCAAAAGAATTTTGTGATAAAGAGGAATCGTCAGTTAAAGAATTCATCGATAAATATACAAGGAATCCACAAGATATTGTTATTTTATTAATGAAATGGTTATATTGTTTATCTGATCAAAAACAAATAGTGTGGCCACAAGGTCTGACAGACCTGTATTTGGATATTTACAAATGTTTTAGGTGGATACAACATGTTTTGTATAGTGTAAATTAAGTTTAAATATGTTGTATAATAATTTACGAAATTCTAGGGAAGTATTTGCTGAACACCCAAGCGTTTTCTTAGAAAACAATCAACTATTAGCAAAAGACGCAAAGATTTCTTTGCTGTTTGTTCAGTTGATGATGGACAAATGCTTACAAACATTGAAAGATAACAATGAGTAAGTTATTTGTTAAGAATTATATACAGTGAAAGTTATTATATATACATTTTGTAATATATTTGCATTTAGATTTTCCAGCGGGCACAGTGGATTAGAAAGCAAACTTTTTTTAGAAGACGTAGCACATATAGATCTAATAAGCTGGAGAGAAGACTTATTTCCAAACGACTTTTTAAAGCATTATGTCGCTGTTCAATGGGCTAGGTGCCATTATTATTTAAATCAAAGACAAACGCAAGATGCAATTGAGCGACTACAGAGTGTAAGTTAAATTTTAAATACTTGGTTATGCTAATTTAATCTTAATAACTAAAATAGAATACAAACTACCTCCACCAAATTAAAATATTCAATGTCTTACCAAAATTTAAAATATTAACAGTTATTTTTTAACACAACACTAACTTTTCACTTAAATGTTGGATTTTTAACATAATTTGTATATAGTTCCACTCACATATAGTAATACACTTTCATTAACATAAAACATTAGTAAACTATTTAGTTCTGTTTTTTGCACTTGCACTCATGGTTGTTGAATAGTTTCTCAGTTTGAATCTGTTTAGTAAATTTGAAAACAAGTGTTTTAGACAGAAGTTATTAGCGCATAAAACTAATATATCTAACGTCAAACATAAAGTATAATACAACCTTACCATATATCAATTAGTTTTGAATATAAAAAAGTAATTACAAATAGATATTTTTGCCTCTTAATCGTTATTAACATTTAACAAAACAAAATATTTTGAGGTTTATCATAGAAAAATAATTACACGCAATTTGTTGAATAGAGTTTAACCCTTATTATTTATTTTATATAATTCGGGAATACCTTCACCTTTATGTTTCGCATAAAATTTAATAATTTTAATTGCAAATTAAACTTTTAATATGATTTTCTGATACTTTTAAATTGAATTTCATCACTGTTACTAAAATGTCTTCGTTGAACAACATTAACTTGAAGTTGTCTATAATGAACAAGGCACCAGAAGAGTTCGCGCAATTTATTTGAAATTAAAAACAAATATATTTTTAATAACAAAATTATATAAAATGATTAATATAAATACAATAATTTATAATATGTATGTTCAGAAGCAAAGATTGTAATAATTTATTTTAACACCTAACAGAAGCTTTCCAAAATTGATAGCAGTTGTTGTTCCTCTTATTTTGTTAGCAGAGTGCTTATTATGATATGTATTTCTAGATTATGTGTGATTATGTCCATTTATATATCTGACCATTTAATTAATAAACTTTATTTAATAGATAATATTACGAATAAAGGAAGAAGCGCCAAATCCAGAAGAGTTTAAAATAGAGCTCATAAATTGTAAAATTAATAAAACTATAACATTAGATATTGCCGACTCGTTGCTAAAAAATTTGGAAAGGTATGTACATTAAAATAAATTTATTACTGTAATAAATTTTTATTTTTAATGTGTAATAATACATTTGTTTTAGAACTGAGAGCTTATGCAGTATTGAGAATCTATACGAATCAAAGGATTATAAACAAATCGCTGATACCTTAAAAGAGGCGTTAAAACAGGGTCAATCTGTAATAGCACACTACGAGAACAGTATTTCGAAAGAATCCACTCTTCCTAGACCGACCTTAATTCACATTCTATTGGAATCACTGTGGGCTACAGAGAGATATAAGGTTTCGTTTAATGATTGTTTACAGTAAATTATTGATTAATTTACTCAGGAACGTGTATGATTAATACGATTTTTTATAGGAGTGCTTAACTTGGTCAGAGACTTGTCTATACGAATCTTGCCAACACTTTTTGACCGGTATCGGCGGATTTCAACAAGAATGGGGAGAAGCTATTAATTGCGGATTAACATATATTGATTCATTAATGAAACTTGAAGACCCATTAGAACGTAAACTATTTATGATTCAATTATTAACTAATAATTTTGCAATGCTTTCTAAATATTTGTGTAAAATTTTAGCTTTGAAATGTCTAACTGAAAATCAACAGACACGGCTAGTTCAGAGTTTAACAAATCTTATAATTCACCAGTTGGATGATAAGAGCCCTGGAATGCAAACTCAAACGGCGACTATAGTAGATTTAATCAAACCTTGGATTATTCTTTATTATATTATATTTCTGTAAGTAAAATAATGATATATACATTTAGGAATGTAAGTTTAATATGAATCAACTAAAAGCAATTACACGTTTATTTAGATTATTAGATTTAAAGGTATATAACCTTTTGCTTTTATGATTAAATTACTATTTCGGGTTCTTACTTAAAATTTTATACTATCCGGTGTAAATTCATTTCTAATCTATTGTTTATAATTCATAAATGCAAAGTCTTTTCTTAATTATAGGGAAGAAATTCGTGGAAAATGTGGTCGAAAAGGTAAATTTAGAGCAGGATACTCCAAAATTGTAGTTGAAGAAGAAATAAATGGAATTGTAAGAAATTCTGACGATGAAGATGAAGATGAATTTACACTTGCTACAAAATTGTTATTTACTGCACATGAGTTTTTAGGAAGGTACTATATTTTCCAATTAAAAACATTTAAATAATATAAAATGGATTATGTAATAATAATTTAATTTGTATATTATTATGTTTTAAGGCGTCACTTATGTTGTGCTAGCAATGGTGCTTTGTTGTTATTTATTTTGGAGAACGTTGCAAAAAATGTGAAATACGATCCATACCAAGAACTTTTACTAGAACATCTAGAGCAATGTTGTTTTTGTTTATATGGCCACCCTAGCAAAAAATCAAAACCCAGGTTGGTTAAAGAAACTAAATATCATTTCATATGTTGTATATATACATATACTCGTATATATATCCATATTTAATAATATATTTTTTGTTAAAGATATTTGTTAGATCATGAAGTCCAACCGATTACTTTAACTTGGGAATATGCACAATTGGTTTATGAAATTTATAGACCTAATGACCTTCCAGAATTTGATTCATATAGGTAATGTTTTGAAAATTAGATAAACATAAGTTGTTTTAGATGCATATAATTAATCTTATGATGTATTAATATTATCTTTTTTATAGGCTTGTATCTATAAATACTGAGACGGAAGTACTTTTTCAACGTTTGGTACAATTAGTTCCCTTAGAAAACAATCCGCAAAATAGTGTAGCAGCCGTAAAAGCTTTTATTTATGGAACGAAAGATGAATTAGTTAAAAAATGTTATAATTTACCGTTTCAGGTGATTTACATTAATATATTGATTGCACAGTTTCGTTAAATTTACAACGTGTATGCTATATAAATTTTACCTTTATGTTTACAGGATATAGTGTACTCGGTTCATAATAATCTATTTGTTTATTTGTTTCAGATATCAAATATTTATTATTTAATTGGAGATTATTATTTAAAAAGTCGCGATTTTAGAAAAGCTTTAAAACACTATACTTTAGACATCTGTCTTTACCCTAAAAGATTAGATTCATGGGCAGGTATGGCTCTTGCAAGAGCAACGCAGTTGGAAACAAAATTAAATTCTTGTGAAGATTTCAGGTCACTAAAATTAATGCAATTTATATATTAATTATTACTTGAAAATTTAATTTTATATTAGCGATTTGTTTCTAGAACTGAAAATGAATTTTTGGATAAATCACGAGCTACAACATGTTCCTATGAACAAGCATTAGAAATTGATCCCAACCATTCTTTGTTGTTGATTGAATTTGGTAATTTTGTGTATGCTGTACATTCGAATTGTTCAAGAATGTTAAAACAAGCAAGTGATACATTAAGCATGGAAAAGTGAGTGACTAATACTAAAACTAAAAAGCATTTTCTTCCAATTAACATGCTTAAGGATAAATTTTTTGTTTATTTTTATTTTAATCTTCTGCGTTATTTTAGTCTTAATCTTTTTCGGTCTGTATCTAAGCACATCATGCCTGTCTAAAGTAGCAATTCAAAATATTATTTCTTAGTACTGTTTTGTATTTCTAAAATCAATAATTTTGATGTTTTATGAAGCTTGAACTACATTTTCGTAAGATTCATCACCATTTTAATATATATATATATAGGTTCGAAGTTTTGGAAACACGAAAGGATGCTATGCTTGAAACTGCTTACAATTGTTTCACAAAAGCAAATCAAGTTTGGCAAGGCACCATAGATGAACAACAACAAGATGAACGATGGTTGCATCACTATATGTTAGGAAAAGTGGCTGAGAAAAAGAAAGATGATCCACAAATATATTTAGGACATTATCTAAAGGTGATTGCATTTTCTAAAACTACAATTAATAATTTAAAATCTGCAAATGGTAATGAATCATATTTTTGATAATATTTAATGTATTTTATAGGCTCATAAATTTTTATTTGAAAATAACGCAACATATCCAAAAAAAATTAATTATAATTCACCTCCACATTTGGCTGTTGAAGCATTGGAGGTATACTATAGAGTATCTGCTTGCATAATAAAGTATTTTGAACAGCATAATCATAAAGGTAAACGCATGTTTATTTTTCTATTTATACGGAAACATTATATGTAAATACAAACGAATCAATTTTATATATAAAAATTATATTTTTAGCCGTAAGTCGAAAACTTGGTAAACTGTTTTGGAAATATTTAAAAGATTCAGAGATAGATTCACTTGGTATTGAAACTCCAAACACCGTGGAAAAACCTGCAGTACAAGAAGAGACAGAAAAAACTGAAATGGCAAAACCGGATAGTACTTCAGGTAGCTTAACTTTATACAACAGTGGTAATATAAAAAAGTATTATTTATATTATCCAGTAATATTTATTTGAAAAAGCATTTAAATTTATAGCTGGAAACGAGACAACTGATGACACATCGAAGAAACGTAAAATTGATGAAGTAGATGAAAATGTAAAGCGGCAGAAAATTGAGGTTTGATGATTGTTGTATCATATGTGTTTACTTCTTCTTGTAACAGTGTAATGAATAATTTGTTTGTATACTTTGTTTTCAGAGCGAATCAGAATGTATTGTTCTCGCAGATTCAGATGATAGCGATAAACCTAAACCATCACCTCCAAATAAAACAGTCAATGCAGAAATACTTGCTGAAGAAAGTATAGTCACACAAAGTAGAGAAGCGGAAACTACTGGGACTGTTAAGGAGAAACCAAAAAGCGATGAACTTATGGAAGTAGAAAAGGAGTCAGCTATAGAATTAGAGGTGCGTTATATTTTTTTTCTTTATTTTTGAGGATGAACTTTAGTTTAATCGTAAAAAGTTAAAATCGTACTTTTTAACTGTTATTAAGAACTCTTTATAATTGCACAAGAACAAATTTATTATTCTAATAATGTTGTCAAAATATTTTTGAAGGAACCTCCGAAAGTGAGCTGTGAAGAGGTCACTAATTCAGAAGTAAATTGTCCTGAACCAGATTCTAGAAGAATATCACCAGAAAGTACAAGTGCAAGTACTGCAACTAGCGCTTCTGAAGAAGCTTCTGAAACAAATACTCGTCCGTCATCTCAAAATAATTCTAGCTCTTCAGATTCAAGTAGCTCGGATTCTAGTAGTGAAGATTCTTCCAGTGAAGATAGCACTACCGATACTAGCGATACTAGGAGTCACATCAGTAAAGTAAGTTACTCTTCTTGACTTTCCTAAACCCAGTTCTAGCGATAGCTTTTATAAATTTTATGAATCCGTAAATATAATAAAAGCTATATAAATGTTGAGATTGAATTTTAAATGTATTTCTTTTAGGAAAGTAAAATATCAAAATCAAGCAAAAACAGTAAGAGCAGTAAAATAAATTTGCAGAAAAAGTCGGAAGGTAACTGACTATTAAAATATAACGCTCAATTTATATTAAATAACAAACTTACAAAAAGTTATTGACCGATGTTTATTACTTTTAGATAAATTTTTGACAAATACAGAAATTTCAGACATAATTAAAAAATGTTTAAGAAATTTAGAAGAATGTGTTAAACGTTTTCCTCAACATTACAAGGCTATCTATCGATTGGGATATCATTATCTCAATTATTTCAACATGACCAACACTAAAACTCCAGAAGGTGTTGAACTGTGTAAGAAGTTATTATTATCAAGCGTTGAACGAGCTCCTGGTGATATTTTAAATGGTCTATTCTTTGAAAGAAAACCATATAATTTCTTTAATGTAAGTTAATCTTTTGTTAAATGAATCTATGTTAAAATGTTATCAAGAAAATTATTTAAAATTTTAGGGAGTTTGGAGAATTCCAGCTAGTGAAGTAGACCGCCCCGGAAGCTTTTGTGCTCATATGTCGAGATGTATAATGCTTTTATTGGAAGTGCTAAGAGAATCTTCGGACCATAAGATGCTCCTAGAATTAAGCGTGCAGCTTCAGCGTACACCTGATTCCGATAAGTATGTAAATCAAGATATATATTGTCATAATATTCTCCAACGCCATTCATTCTCAGTTCATTGACAAAAAAATTGCTTAATTTGGGAGTACCGCATGTTACTACTTTGAAAAAGAATAAATGAAGTTTGTTGCATAGCAGAAAAATTGGTACAATAAATTATATGTTTCCTTTCAGGATGTTCCTTCGTGAATCAGAACGCAAAGAGTTATCAAAACAAGCAACTACACTATGTTTGCAATCCCTAAGGTCGGAACTACAAAAAATTAAAGACACTGATGATATGAATATAATTTTGACATTTATGTTAGAAATATACAAAATATATAGAAAAATACAAAAATTTATTGCGGCGAAAGAAAAATTATTTGCATCTTTACTAACAGATGTGTATAAAATATATATGAAGAATAAGATTAATCCAGAAAGTATATACTTAGTTGATATGGCAACAAAGTTCTGTCAGCAACAACTGAACGCTAAGAAACAACAACTGCAACAACAAATAATTTTAGGGAATACTGATCCTTCACAGGTAAATATTAAAATCTTTATTTTAGGTAAGTAGGCCAGCCCGACATTGCCCAGGATCAACCTAATTAGTTCACAAATGTTTTATCAAATTGTAACTTTAATTAAAAATTAACTCCATGCTGAGGTGGAAGATAAGAGGTTACATCCTATGCCCGGGTTCCTGGCTAGCTTATCGCAATACAATATCATTATAAGTAATTTACTGCAGTAGCAATTATTTTTTTCAATCAGCGCAACCACTTATTCCAGCCAATTATTCTCCTTAATTCTGCTTCAAATTTCACATTGTGTAATAAACAAATTTTAAATTTTTATTTCTATACATGGCAAGTTTTTTCGTAAATTTTATTATTATTTATGCAATATTTAAATTTTGTATTTAGCAAGAAGAATGTATCCTGAAATTGAAACTATTAATTCCAGATTTATTATAAAATGCTTAGTTTATAAAAAAAGAATGTAAGCTTGTTTTAGCAACACTTAAAAATTTCCACTGTTTCTCTGTAGACATATTACTACAGGTTTGTTCGCGCTATATGGAAAAACATGAGTAACGTTTAAAATATGTTTACAGAGTTGCTAAAATAAGGCTATTATATACATATGATACTTTTAACTTTAATCTCGTTTTTATAACAGATTAAACCAACAATTTCTGCACCTAACCAAGTTGGAGTAACTCGTCCAAACTTGCCAGCACCACCGACAACAACCACAACCGCACCACAAATTACACAATCAATTTTACAGCCGCCATTAGCTACAACTCCAAAACGTGGACGACCAGCTGGAGTGGGTGGTTATTCAAAATCAAATCCAAGTCTGAAATCACCTTCACCGTACCCGATGATGAATCCGTATTTATCAATGTTACCTCTATTTTCCGACCCTGCCATGTTAAATGCAATGCAAGGAAAGTATGATATGCCCGCATCAACATTTAACTTTTTATCAAACATGAGCTCCTTGACTGCAACAAACATGGGTGGAATGACACCACCTTCACTGTATGGACAATACCCTTATCATACAGATGCCTACTCTAATAATCCTATGGTCAATTATGCAGAACTTTTAAAGAAAATGGCACCATCGGGTATGCCGAAATTGCCTGAAAGTATATCGAAGTACGTTGGTTCAAAACGCAATCACTTAAATACTAATCTATTACCTCAACAAGCGCCGAAACCTGCGAAAAGATCTAACAAATCTGCGCCGTATAAACAGCCAACAGTTAAACCGTCAAATTTTAAAGATCCCAAAGCCGTTAATTACCCGAAAGAATCTTTGGATATGGCATTGAAATACAAAGAATCTAAAGCCATGAACTATTTGAAGGACCGCCCAAATACAACAATAACGCCTATTTCCATGCCACCTACATCAAGCTACTTAAGCACGCATCAAAAAATTCCAGCTAGTACCAGTATTTCAGCAGTTAAACCAGCTCACATTGTCAGCACTTCAAATATTTCCAGCACCACTGCATCGATTACAAAACCACCTCCTCCTCATGTTCAGTCTAGTCCAGGTAAAACTTTACAACAAAAATTAGCTGAGAGACAGAGTTCTAGCAAAAATCAACATGCATCTGATAAAATAAGTAAAAACTTGTTACTTAGTGAACAATTGGCACAATTATCTGCTAAAAAGAGTTTGTTGCAAGAATTATCGGTTGATCAGTCCAAATATTTACCAAAGGGGACAAGTTTGGATTCCATAATGTCGCCTCAAAAGTCGAAACCAGCTAAAAGACAAAAAACTCAGGATTACCTTAGTGATTTGATGAAATCACTGCCTAAGCCGCCTGCTTTTGATCACATGGCTGAAATCAATAAAGCGCATACCAAGAATCCGTTTGATTTGTCGATAACTACTAAAGCTGGCACGTCCTCAAAGAATATCAATTTTGCAGACTTTAAAAAACAAGCAGATGGCGCTTCAAAATTATCTAAACCCCAAACTAAATATATGCAAGAATCAATTGGTGGAATTCCAAATTTACCAGCTTCTTTAACTCTAACAAAAACTGTGATGTCTCCATCGTTAACCCCGAAAACCACTGCCGTTGAACATAAGAGTAATACTCCCGTTTCTAGTCCCAAACCAACGTCAAAGTTGATTAGCTTCAGAAAGAATTCTACATCTTCCAATAATCCAACTCCTCCAATATCAGAACCTCAAAGTTCTATTTCTGTGATTCCACAAGCTCCAGTAGACAAAGCGCCGCCGAAACCGGCATCATCGTCGACCTCCAAGGTCGAGGTCATTGTGATAGATGACGACTGAAATTATTTTAAACGTTAGTGGTTATGAGATATTGATTGACGAGCGAGTTTAGACACTTTAGGGTATCACATGTAGCTATGTAATGTCACATTACTAATGTAGCTATAATAATTTACATCAATTGGAATACCCACGTGTAGAAAGAGCTTGTTTTCTAACACGAAGTGTCTGCCTCGGTCCGAAGTGGCTGTCGTTTCACAGTTACATTCTTATGCTGTAATTATTGATCTGTGAAACGACAGCCTAAGATAACTTGAACCACTAACGTTTACTTCCGTATAGCTCAAGCAATCCTATGTAACATTAATAACAATAAATAAATTTTCTATCTTATTCTATTGCGTTGATAGAGTAAGATAGACTATTTCATTTGTTTAAGCTATATAGTTATTAATATGTACTAAGAGTACAGACAGATATTTACATTCTTTTATAACAAGTAATCATGCCTCTTGAATTATTTATCGTTAATGAGATTTGTACGTATTATTGTTTAAGTATTTTATAATTATTTACTGAAATATTGTAAAAACTAGTGAATGTTAAAATTTATATTAAGTAGATATTAGTTATGAATGTTATTATACGCAGCTAAAAAGACGTATTAAAAAAAAATCATGTGTTATTAATTGTATTTGTATATCATACTTATTAAAATTTAATTAGATACATACTAGTTCTATCTGTTTTATTAGTGATTTACATTTATAACTAGTAAAATACAAATATCATAGCGCCTTATTACCCCTTAAGAGATACACTGCTGCCACATGATATACGCATTTTTATATCATTTGCATGTGTACTTTAGCCGGTACAGAAAACCGTCTGTTTAATTCAGCCTAAATATAGCGTAATCTCTTTGTAATTTTTATTAAACCTAAATGCAGAATGCAGAAGATACATATCGTACAAGTGCGTTCATTATAAGTGTGGCTAAGAAGACAGAAGCCTCGGCATAACGACGTTATGCTATGAACAAAAAAAGCATAAGTTTGGAGACCCAAATTAATCATTCACAAATTTATACTGAAATGAATGGAATCTGTTATAAATTTTGGATAAAAGAAATATTAATTTTATCATAAAGGTAAATCATAGCAATAAGTAGGTAGCCGTAAATGAGGCTCCCTAAGGTGTGAGAGTCCAAGCTATAGTTTCTTTAATGAAATTGCTCCTGAATTAATGCAATTATTCTTACACTTAGGCTGGCTATAATAAATGATAGCATATCCAATAGTCAGTAGGCTGCTAAAGGTGGTTTATATCACTGGAAAGAAAAAAATGACTGACTTTAGAATTTTATGAAAATCTTATTTATTTTTTATAAAAATTATTTTACACAATTAGTTTTTGTACAAGAGAGGTTCTTGTCAATTAATATTTTTATATTTAGTTCTGAATATTGCAATTATTTGATTGGTGGACAAATGTATTGTTTTATAGTCAATAATATATATTGCATGTATACGAAATGCTGATATTTGTATAAATATATACATATTATGATATCATACGGTATTCTTTGAATGCATCCATGCAGTCACTTCAGAGTAAAACACGCAAACGAATAGACCAAAATAAAACTGACGCGGGATTTTCAAAACTTATAAATCAACAAATTATTTGGAAAAATAAAATAAAATTGTAAATAAATTATAAAATAATCTGTAATATAACCTAGAAATAAATAAGGATATATAACAATTAATATATTTTACAGATAAGCAATATATAATATAAAATAAATATCAAACAAGTCATTGCGAATAGGACGCAAATAGGACCCGGAACATTTATTGTGTCTATTTTTAAACTTTGGATTGCTTTGGTTTTTACTGTGTGTTCACCACGGTTGTAAAATAAATATAACAGAAAATAAAAAAATAATAACTACTATTTTGAGATATTTACGTTTTAATCTTAATAAAGATATGTTTTGTAAACATAAGGATATTTAATATAAAATAATTAATTGTTTTTAGTGTTTAAAAACAAAATTATGCAAAAAGGTTGTTGGAAAGTATCGGAAAATGGTGAAGGTAAGTTATTATATTATTAAATTTCTATTAATTTGTGTGTTTTTCTTGAAAATATCTAAAATTCATTTTTTAAATATGGAACTGTCTTTGTTAGTACAGGTTACCATTATGTTTTACATGAAACTTAAAAAAATTATTAAAATAAATATAGCCCTGTAAATACAAAGTAGAGTTTACGTAATATTTATGTAGAATATATGTTTAGACATAAATTATTTATTAAGAACTTAATAAAAGATTGTAAAGGTACAGAAAAAAGTTTTTAATATTTTAATAATTATTATATTTTGAGATTAACAACAATTTGTTTAAAAGCGTTCAGGAATAAAGTTAACCTGCTGTGTCTTAGGGTTCGATTCATAGTTGAGAATGGGCTTGTGTCCTATGTCTTAATTTCTATAAAAGTGTACTATATATTGATAAAGTGGGTTATTAGAACCTCAAATGTTCAATTATTTTTTAATAACTTCTTATATGTTAGGAGATATTAACAATTAAAAAAGTCATTTTGTCTCTTTAATTATTAAAGGGATTCAACGTTGTACAAACTCCAAATGCATGTGACATCACAATCCTTGTGTAAGGTTACCAACCTTACAGATCATAAATCTCTGCTTTATGTATTTATATATCAAAATATCAAATATTATTTACAGTTAATAATAAAATAAAACAATAAAATTTCAATATTATGTCTGCCTTAACAGGGTTAAATAAAGTAAAAACTTATTATTCTTTGACTTGACTGGATTGTTTGAGTACCAACAGCTACAAAACATTACCACAACACTGACCTACTCAACAAATAACTGACGTTAAAATGCATTTCATGTCATACAAATATGGCCGACCATTTCTAGCGCTAAAACTACAATTCAAACTTTTAATTGCTATATCTCCGTCAATATTTAGATATTTAATAAAATAGATACGCCAATACACATTTATTAACATCAATTTCAATCAACAATTGAAAAATCGACCACTAAAAAATGAGGACACAAGCCCATTATATTTTCAACACACTTAATAGACAGTGAGTTAATTGAATATACATTGAACTAACAGTGTATAGAACATGTATGTTTCTTTTATTGTATTGATTCAAATTTAATATTTCATTCACAACAATATTATACTTATATATTTTCAAACATTTTCTAAATTTATTTATAACTTTATTATTAATTTTAAAGGTGAACTCATATCATATTTATAATCTATACTTTTATATTTATAAATAGCTCTTTAAATTGTAATAATATTTACAATTTTTACTTAAAAATAGACGCTCCTTTCTTGAAAACAAATATTCTTCACACAGTAATTCATGTTTCAAAACAAACTAATAAATTAAAAAAAATTGTCAAAAAGTACAAAACGGTCAAATTCGCTATAAACAAATGAAACTCCGTATTTTTATAAATTCAATTAGAATGACTCAAGGATTGTCCCCACTAGTTTCAGATTTCTAATGGGCTTGTGTCCTCATTTTTTAGTGGTCGATTTTTCAATTGTTGATTGAAATTGATGTTAATAAATGTGTATTGGCGTGTCTATTTTATTAAATATCTAAATATTGACGGAGATATAGTAATTAAAAGTTTGAATTGTAGTTTTAGCGCTAGAAATGGTCGGCCATATTTGTATGACGTGAAATGCATTTTAACGTCAGTTATTTGTTGAGTAGGTCAGTGCTGTGGTAATGTTTTGTAGCTGTTGGTAGTCAAATAATCAAGTCAAATCAAAGAATAATAAGTTTTTATTTTATTTAACCCTGCTAAGGCAGACATAATATTGAAATTTTATTGTTCCTTGAAATAGCTGTAAATAATATTTGATATTTTGATATATAAATAAATATAGCAGAGACTTATGATCTGTAAGGTTGGTAACCTTACACAAGGATTGTGATGTCACATGCACTTGGAATGTGTACAACGTTGAATCCGTTTAATAATTAAAGAGACAAAATGACTTTTTTAATTGCTAATATCTCTTAAGATATAAGGAGTTATTATAAAATAATTGAACATTTGAGGTTCTAGTAACCCACTTTATCAATATATAGTACACTTTTATAGAAATTAAGACATAGGTCACAAGCCCATTAAAAATACAAAACTAAATAATATATTTTAACTAAAATATTTCTTAGGAGGTTCTGATGCATCTGCCATACCGTGGTCTCAACGATGGGCTGAATTAATTCATACAAATAAAAACTATGATATACGTGGTACACAGGGTGGTTAGTCTATTTGGAATCGCCCTGTTATTTTTTTTATAATATTAATTTGTTACTGGATTTACACAAAACACTATAAAATAGTCAATAGTGTTCAATTTATTTTGTCTATCCGCTATATAATTGGTAAATATAATATAATTGTTTAATTAAATTAGATAAAAATAATAATATGTCTATTTTTATTTATTTTTTGTAAAATTTTTAAATTAATTGCCCCTGAAAAATATGTAACATCTATAACTTTGATAAATTTACGCGTTTCGATTTTGACAGCTAGTCATATGATTTAAAATTAATGGTATTTCACTTGGCACCTCATTAACGAGTTTTCTATTTTCGTCTATGAAATGTGCAGGTTTTTATATTAATTGACCTTTGTTATGCATTAAAATATTCAATAGAATTATCAAAGACCACAACCTTTT
Source organism: Panorpa germanica (assembly GCA_963678705.1). Classification (NCBI taxonomy): domain Eukaryota; kingdom Metazoa; phylum Arthropoda; class Insecta; order Mecoptera; family Panorpidae; genus Panorpa; species Panorpa germanica. Next base: position 8,038,954 of record OY783206.1, on the reverse strand, counting down.
GTATATTTCACGCACGTATACAATTAAACTATTCAAGACTTAAACCATTTATAATAATTAAAATTAGACATAATGGAAACTAAAAAATATAAAATGTTCAGCGGATGGAAAAAATATACGCATTGTTTTCCTTAGAATAGGGTTCGTTAAAATATGGAAAAGCGTGATGCAGAACGCAAAATGTTTTCGTTATTATAACATTATTATTTTAAGTTTAAATTTGAGCATTTATATCATTAATTAATAATTGCTATTATTTATTAAAAATTTAATCAAACAGCATGTTGTTATAATATTCATTTGATCAGGCCCGGATTTGATGGAGGGCAGGCGGGCTATTGCCCGGGGCCCTCACAATAAAGATCAAAGCACTAAATTTTTGAAAGACTTGACGGAAAGAAATTGTTCTTTTTATTCGGAAAATAATTAGGGGTCTGCGCTCTTTTGTTACCCACACCTCTAAATCCGGCCCTGCATTTGATCCACACAGCATGTTTCATTTTACATAATTATTAATTAAATTTTCAAAATGCAATGTATCATTTTCTAGTAAATTCAATATTGTTTCAAACTCAAACTCGTTGCAAATTAACAAAATAATTTTCATATAACTATAAATTAAAAATAATAATCGGCGTGGCGTTATAGCCCATATATTTAAGGCTCCTGCAATTAACTACAAGGTTTAGGAGTTCCAATCTCCGATCATCGAGTTTTAATTAATTGGTTTCATGTATTATAAATTCATTATGTGGAAATAAGCTGCATAAGGGTAAATAAGCTGAAAATAGATAATAGAAGAGCAATTGCAAATAAAATCTTAAATAAATAAAATAAATTAACATGCTTTTAAAAGTGAATATTTCTTTTATATAGTTCAAATTACGAGAGTTCGGCGGCGACTCATACTTAAAACAAGTTGTGGAGTATAAACTGGCAGATATAACTAAAAAGCACTGACCCACTTATTTTTCTATAATGTATATAGAAGCGAATTAGATAAAATTCATTATCGTATTATTGATTTATATTGCTCTTATAACCTCTTTTAAGTGTAAGGCACCACCGAACTCTCGTGATTTTGACTATATGTATAAACCTTATGTCTAGATATTTTATAATTAGGCAGTCTTACACTGGAGACATAATTGTCTTAAGGTAATTTTAGGCAATTTAAAAAGGCCTTTGTTTTCTAAATTAGGCTACATATGACTAATTAGGCTACATACGTCGCCATGTGAAAAAGATACAGGCAACACCTTTAACACATAAAACAAACAGAAGAGCAAAGCAACAATTTTTTGGTAAGACAGGCGTGTCTCCAGTGTTCGCACAAGGCTACGAAAATTATATCTACGCCACTGGTTACGAGGTATTCGAATTGTGTCGCCAATATAATAAATATTGTGAATGTTTCTTGACCATCATTGCTTTATTCCATATTAAAATAATCATTATTATAATCATCGATTTTTGAATTACCTGATACAACACACTTCTCTAATTTTCAGCCTGTTACATAGATATAGACGATGACGAATTGAAGAATTTAAAGAAGGATCACCAGTATTCACAGTGGTCTAATCTTCCAGACTTACTTTTGGAAGAAATATTTGGATATTTAAACATACGTGAACGATATTACGCTAGCCTGGTTTGCAAGTCCTGGTACAGAGGTTTTTATTTGCCTCAAGTTTGGAAAAGATTTATTATTGAAGATGAAACTTTAACCAGGGGAAAGTTTAATTATTATGCTGGTTGGCAGGTAAGTTCACTTACTATCTTCATAGTCAGTTCTTTACGCATTATTGTCATTAAATTTTGGTCACATATCCGGTAATAAAGGTTCCCAGTGAATAATTTAATGTCCATTCAAATTTTCCCGCGTTGCAATTTAGACAACAACACAAGAAAAGATTTAGGCCGTCTGCACACGGGTCGACTGAATGCAAACTAGTAGCGCAACGAAGATTACAACGGAAACGAAAAACGAGCCATGTCGAGCCGTGTATCGTGACTCTATAGAATTTTTAACAATAGCATAATAGGGGATTTTATTTGTGTCGTATTCTGAGATATTTGTATATACGTATGTATTTAAATACTTTTAAAAAGTATTTGTGCACATCTCTGCTCATTATGTCACCATCAAAAGCATCAGTCGACCCATGTGCGGACGGCCTTAGATTCTAAAAAGTGAAGCAGTTTCGAAATTTTTAGCCCATAACAGAAACATTTCATATGAAGGACTGAAATATGAGCAAACTCTTCATGGCAAAAACTCCAAGATTCTATTAAATATGTTTTAAATGGATTCTGAATTGTTTACTGGGTTTCTATGGACTGTCATTTGTTTACAAAATATCAAACTATAAGGAAAATCTTAAGGGTTCTTTTTCCAGCACGTTTTGGATCATTTACGTACACAGTTATGTCTTACCCACGTTGGATACTACTTCAAGGAGCTGGTCTTCAGACCAACTCACTCATTTCACAATCTTTTCCAATTCATGACTTTAATATCATGGCATATCGAGCAAGGTCGAAAACCAAATTGTACAGCCGAGCAACGAGGTGTAGGAGCTCGAATCCGATCTCTTAGATACACATTTCCTTGTAATATGGCTGCTACAGATGAACCGGAAGAAAGGATTTTTGGAACTGGAGGTATTTATATTTTATTTTATAATCTGTGTAACTTTTATTCAGAAATTAAATTTTACAGGTCAACTGTTAGCAGCTTTGAAGAGATTGCTCAACAATTTGTGGGAATTGCGTCGCCTTGAGTTGGTAGATCTTCTTCTTGACTCAACAGAAGCCACGCATTTACTAGATGAAGTTGCTGAAAGTTGCTGCTTAACGTTAAAACAATTAATTCTTGTGAATGTCACTAGAGTGCATTGCTCGATTTTACACTGTGGCATTTTTCTAAATCTTCAGGTAAGTCGGTGAGAATATTTACATTTTATACTGTGTTATTTATATTCTTTTATTTGTAGTTATTGGTGCTGTCCCCTCAAAGTCTCTCCGATGATGTCGTGGAGTTACTGGGGTACACTAAACTTCGAAATCTGCACATTGTTCAAAATCGGTACACCCCAGAAAGCTTGCGACACACTCCAACAAGTAAAGTATGGCGCAATTGTTCAGAAAATAATCCAAAACTGCGAGTTCATTTGAGGTTAGAATCTACTAAAGAAGCTGAATTATTGTATCAAGTTGGAGCTCCTGTTGAATCTATCATCTACTCTTCTCCGTCAATCAAAGTTAGTGGAGAAATATATTGAAAAACGTAAGGAATTTACAAGTTTAATATTATCTTCTTTTTATCCTGAATTTCAGTTGGATACCAGCAATTTACTTCGAGCAGTTGAGCTGTACAAATATTCATTGCAAGTTTATGGACATGAAGGATCACCAAAATTCCATCAGTCCAAATCATTCAATGACAGAATCGACAGCCTCGTGGTCCTCCTGATCCGAGAATGTCCCTTTATAAAAACATTGGTAAGAATTATATGTGGTGCTCTTAAAGGAAACACATTATGGCAATAAATCTTTATCATCTTTTAGTTAATCCGGGAAAATGTCTCAACAGCCACTCTTCTCATATTAGCGAAAGCAGGTGTTAATTTGAGGTGGTTATACGTGAGACGTAATGGAATTTTGCTGCGCTGTGATTGGCCAATGAATCCAGAATGGACTCCCGAATTTTATGCGTGGCTCAAGATATCAGCCAAATCGTATGAAGCTACAGAATCAGAAATATCTAAAATTTTCGGCTATCGATGGCAAATGTTACCTGACAAGGAATTTAAAAATATTTCTATCAATGCCATTTGTGATTACTTGTGGTTTAGATAGATATTTGATGGATAGCTTTTTTATAATCGCTTTTTTATGCTGTAATATTATTTCCTGATATGCAGTGGCGAATCTTTGCACAAAGTCTCCGATTGTCAACGACAAGACTACGGTGCAATTATGAGCTATAAAACTAACCGCTAAATACAGTTACGTATAGAAGGTTCATCTAACATAAAAAGGTTTATCTTTTACATACATTTTTTTTATGTTAATATAATATATGAGTAAAAGTTATCTATCGATATAAACTTATGTTTTCTGATATTAATAAACCTTTTTGTGCAAGATTATATACAGCCCAGTAAACAATTTGGTGAAGTGCCCTATTTGGTGAAGTTCGAGTCACTCGTACAATTCTATTCTAACGCTTTACAAGTTCTCTACCTGTCACAGATTTTGTGTTAGTGTTAGAATTTTTTCATAATAATATTCTTTCTTTTTCCAACATCATTCATTAAGTATTTCTGTTTCTTTCCCACATGGATATATTTTTTTTAAGTTCACTTTCATCTCATTTATTCTAAAGTGAGAGAGAAACGAGATGCGGTTAGACAAGTAAAATATATTTTTCACCGTTACCCTTGTATAGTATTTTGTTCAGTACAGTATGCTTAAAGTATGTGCTATCCTTTTTCAACAAATATTTCTTTAATGGTAATAGACAGACGCTATCTCCCTCAATCCCCGAATATAATGTATATAAACGAAGATAGTATCCAGCGAAAGTAAGACAGAGGTTTTAAACCTAACGCAGACCTGCCGATCGTGGATTTTTGAATCACCAAAACAATGTAAAAAACTAATATAACGAGTATTGTTGAAGATGAATAATATTCATTAAAAAATCACGATCCGTACTAAAGATTACATCTATTTATTTCTTCATTTAAATATTTATATTTTTCAGACTCTAAAAAGTAGAATTCCATTAAGTTTTATACCCCTGCTAGTGTCAAGTTTATAACTCCTGTCATAAATCATAAACCGACTCCGCTTTTAATTCAGCAGTGAACCGTCGTTGCGATCTCTGTAGGTCATAAAAAGGGCCTTTCCTATGAACGACTGAATAGAAAACGAACGCGTTCCAGACAAAAAACTCATGATATGTAATAGAAATTAAGTAGAATTTACTCCAAAATGTTTACTGGGTACATTTATTTAGTAACAATGGAACAAAATTATGTTAAACTTCAGTAAATAATAAAACGTAACATTGGTTGTTTAGGACACCTTCGGGCTCTCCAAATGTTTGATTCGCCACTGGTGATATATATTGATATTTATTGCCCAATTTATATACAAATTTACAATTAATTATTAGATAAGTTGAAAATATAGTGCATAGATCTATAAGTAAAAATCTCAGTAAACTACAAACATAACTGATACATAAATGTTACTGTGATTTTACTTAATTGTTAAGTAAATGCTTTAATAATTTTTATAGCTACTTTTTATATACATGGTCAGTTGATTTTTTGTCTAATTTTTAAGTTTGTGTTAAATCTCTTTGTAAGAGATCATAATCATTTGTAACAATTAAAATGAACATACGAGTATATCTGTTATTTCTTACTCATTCAAAGAAGTAATTTATTACTAACCTACAAATGTTCGCAAAAAAGAAACAAATTGTTTTGGAACCGGATATAGTCACTTAACGTTTCGAGATATAGCGTACAGATAAATAATCTCGATGTAATTTTCTTTGTAATTGTTTTTTGTACAGCAATTAGTTCATTTGTTCTACTTCACATGATGCCTGCTGTTGACGCTGGTTTCGAACCGACATGCAGATAATTAGAAAAACAAGAATAGCGGACACTGACGTCCTGCCCTGAGCTGACAACACTCCATTTGCAAATGTATTTTGAAAACAAAAGGAACAAATCTGTAAATCAGGTGAATGAACATATTATTGTAGATAATATGGATATAGTCGAAGTTGGCTGCAGAATCGGATTTATATCGGATATATAAGAATATATGTATTTTGACGTTTTTTTCTTATTTAAGTATCCAAAAGTTGACAGAATTACATTTCCCCCGCATGTTTTAGCTATGCATAACACGTCACAGAAGAAATAAGTAATCCAGATTATTATTCCCTTTTAACCATCGTAATATTCTACTTCATGGCATACAAAACCCAGCTATTAGTAGTAAATAACGTATTATACACACACTTCGTTTGCTTCTCTATTATGTAAAAGAGATGGTAAATCTGTGGACGTGACGTACCATACAGTGGAATTTTCAATCCTTTTAATAATCAAAGAAACAAAATGTTTTTAAAGTAAATTAAACCGAAGGAGAAGGTAGGATAACATAAGAAAACTTGAAGAAGACAAGAGACTTTGTGAAGGACTAAATAATTCTTAAGCGACACAGTAGGCGAGAGCATTGATACTATGTCCTCGGGTTTGATCCCCGGGCCAGATATTATCTGGGTTTTGGTTATAATTCCCGAGTGGTGACCGGGTGTGAAAGAATAGTCCCAATGTTGCTCATGCATGTCGTAAGAGGCGACTAAAATGGGTACCCAGTGCCTGGGGATATACCCGGGCACCCTGCCCCTGGGGATTATATCAGGGGACTGGCCCTCCAGGCTGGGGGTTGGGCGTGGTGCTAACAACTCCACCCCGTGAAAAAAACCTTGTTACGAAATCTCAAGTAATTAAATCATTCGGAAAAAATTCTTGAGAAGGCCAGGGCCCACCCTGGGCTGTCGAGCCACTGAAGAAGAAGAAGAAATAATTCTTAAATCTTATAAAGTTTGCTTAAGTTTATTTTAAATTATGTTAGAGCGATTGTATGAAGGTTGTAACGCCAAAAGTAAAAAACAATTAGAATACAATTTCATTAAAAATTTAATATTTGTACTGTCATTTTATTATGGTCCACTAAAATACAAAATCAGTTTCTAGGTGACGCAGGGCCGAGAGCGTTGAATACCAGACAACTGTGCCTTCGGTTCGATCTCAGCACCAGAGCTAAATTTTCTGGGTTTGGTTTGTATCAAAGATGATGATGTGAGAGCTCACAAATATCATGACGATTGTTCGGCAATGGTGTGGCCCACATATACGAGGCCACAACACCATAAAAATTGCCAACCATAGTAGAATGTCGTCGGTGAAAAGGACTCAGTATCAAAAATAGACCAACGTTAAATAAATATATTAAAAAACAAATAGAATTAGTTTCTAATCTGACAAAAACAAATAGAATTTCGGTGCATTTTTATAGAATCAAGAAAAAGTACACAACCCAATTTTTCAACTATTAAATGAACAGAAAATAAATGAGCAAAAAAGAATGCCTTATGAAAAACAGTATAATTATTCTTTAATAACTTGACTCTAAAAAATTGTAAATACGCGGGTGACGTCATTGGTAAAAAACCAAATGTACTGCCATTTATTTAACTGTAAATCACACTATTTAAATAAATACGAGTAAAAACATATATAATACATATACATATATATTATAAAGAAATTCAAAGTTAATATGTAGTAATATGTACAGGTAGATGTGTAACATATAAATGTATGTTATTATTGTTATATAAGAGATTCAAATCATTTAAAGAATGCTTTATTAAATAATACTTAACAGTTCTCTAACAAAAAACAAACTGGTTTTTATAAACTAATATAATGTGTAACAATAACAAGTCAATGAAGTCAACAGGTGCTGTACAACGCGCTAGAAAATGATTTATAATAATTAATGTATAATAATTAATGTATATTGACGTTTTTATTTCATAAAATCATATATGTATTTGAAGTTTGAATTTCGTTTTATTGCTTAATATTTCTAACTTCAATTACTCATTAAAATATAATAAGTAATCGAGTAAAATATAATAATTATTATATTACTATTATATTATATTACTATTACTTAAGTAATAAGTTGTATATCATAACATTACATATAAAGAAAACTTTATGGATTTCCGCAACAGCTTCTAACGACTGCCGCTTACACAAAAAGCAAATATAATTAAAATCACGATAGTTCGGCGGCGACTCACACTTAAAAGAGGCTATAAGAGCGGTATAAATCTATAATACCATAATGAATTTTATCTTATTCGTTCCAATATACATTATAGAAAAATAAGTGAGTCAGAGCTTTTTAGTTATATCGGCAGTTTATACCCCACAACTTGTTTTAAGTATGAGTAGCCGCCGAACTATCGTAATTTGAACTATAACTAGGTGGTCGTGTAAATATTAGTACTGTATAATAATCATGCATAAAGACATTTTTCTTACCTTAATTTTGTTGATTTCAATTAGAGTTGCTATTGAGATGCACCAGCACCTAAAAAATAAAGAAATGTCAGATTTAAATATTTGATGGTACCTCTTAGGCTGATTGGAATTGTGAACCTTTTTATGCTCGGATATATCTGTTGGAGATATTAGCTATTTTTTATTTCTTAATTCTATTTTACCGCTTAATTTTTAGTCGTATTTTTTACGTTACATTCCCATATGAAATAAACGTCTGTTATTATCGATTTTATTTATTCTTGTTTATCACCTTCATAATAATTAGAGAGAATGAACATAACGTCAAACTACGAAATGATGTTTTATACATTTTGAAGCCCTTAATGATTGATGGGATAAAAATAAATATTTATATTAATATTATATTCCTTTATTATTATAATTGAATTTATATTCTACATTTCACTTAAAACTTTAATCATTCTTAACATTGAAAAAAAACCTGTCAGTGAACTTGACTCTGCAGCGCCATTACCACATAACGGGACTTTGACGAAACGATGATACATACGAGTTGAGTGGAATATATTCAAGCAGCTACTCTTGGTGTAGTAATGGTGAAACATGTACTATTAAATATAATTACGTATATGCAGTAATTTATAAATTTAATTTAGCGCATAATTTGAAACCATAACACCTCTTTAATCACCACATTACATAGCTTAAAAAGTATTTTGTTTTAGTTGAAGAGTTATTGTATATTATAATAAATTACTTTTGTCTTATGAACGAATTAATATCGTTCTTGTGGTATGAACTTACAATATCGTTTATGATTAGTCCTATAGGCGATCGACATGGTTGACCAACAAGGTTGCCAACCCTGTTTATCGTTGCTGTCACAGACGAAGCAACATTTTTACCAACCAAGTTGCCAACATCACTTCTAAGGAATCTTACTTTCGTACTTTCTTGAGATGTGCCGACTTCGTTTTGAAACATTTTTGTTTCATAAAAATACTACCTAGAATTTTTTAAAATAGCATAAGTACGTGTTTTATTAGTGTCGCACTAGTTTGTACGTTAAAACTACAACACATTTAGTACCCTCATGTCTAAATAATGTCAAACAGATTTGAGCCTATTCTGGACATCTTCAGATACTTGCAGTAAATGAAATAACATTGTAAATCATTTCCGATGTCGAGATTACATACAACTTGCATTACAACTTGTTCTTCTTTCTACACATTTCATTATCCGAGCAACACCAGGTAATTACAACTTTTTATTTAATATAATTATTAACATTTTTTTTCAATTGAATTACATGTTACATTATTGTATTGTATTGTTTTTGCAGTGTTTTTATAAATCGAATTACAGTTATTCTTTTGAATTTTTCCCCACATTTAATCGCATGATCTAACAATCAGCATGGTTCAACCGTTCAGTTCAAACCGCCAGATAATCATCTGTCTCATCATTAACAAACGGTACCTCATACTCCTACCTGCAGAATGTTGAATGACGACCTATGACCTTCATTACAATAACAAAGCAGTCGCATCAAATCTGTAAATCGTTTGACACAGATAGAATAAGAAGTGATTAGAAATGAAATTGGTATTTTACAAAATAATTGACTTTGTATGTATTATTTATTGAGGAGTTGTGGGGGCCGCATACAGTGGACACGATTGTCGTAAAACAGTTTTGTCTTTGTCATTGACATCCTATGGTCCAGTCATTTAAGCTTAAATTAGGTAAGAATCTCGGAATTCGAGATACCCAGCTGTAAGTTTGTAAATACTTGTATATTGACACCCTAAAGTTGTCTCAAAACCTACATTTGGTAGGGTGTACCTACCAAACTTAGGGTGAACTTACTATAATGACTGGACCACTAGGACAGATTGTCTTTAGTGAAAAAGTCGTAGCACAAATTTCTCTTGAGCTAGACAGTCGTGTAACTACACGTCAAAAGTATTTGCCTCTCATTCACTCTCATTGCTCCTTACGCAAATGAACAAATTAATCGAACTTTGATTAATTTCGGATTTCGAAATGGTCAATCGATTTAAAATTGAATAATGATCCTATATTGTAATGTTCCAACTGTATGTTTATAATCTTATATGTTTGGTACGAATTTTGTATGACAACTCGAAAACGGCTTCGCACATTTTCCTGAAAATTATCTATTTTGTAGAGAAAAAATTCGGATTTTTCCTTGAATTTCCTGGAAATCCGTAATTTTGGAAAAACTAAAAATTTTTTTTTACTATTTAGTCTATAACTTTTAATTCGTAAAAGATAGAAAGTTGAAATTTTGCACATGTGCGTTTTGCGGTGTTCAATTCTAACATTTTTTGAAAATTAGAAATTCATAAATTAAAAAGGGGGGGGTTAAGAAAATTAGGTATCAATGGTATCGCCCACTGTGTCGTCTGACAACTATCTTAAGAAGACATTGCCATTTCATTTTTAGCAACAAATACCTCCTACAATGATAGGAGTTTTTAAGGTGTCGGTGCCTCATATATGTGTAGTACACCAAAACCATTTTACTTCGATAACAACCAAGCACAGAATATATGATAGCGTTTGTCCAGAGATTAAACCCAAAGACACATAAGGCGTCTAACATAATTGCTTTCGGTCAATGTTCCATCACTCTAAATGATGAAATATTTATAATTTTAAATGAAATTAAGAGATCTTTGAATTAACCATGCATCTAAAGACAGTGAACCCGACAACTGCAAGTCGAAGACATTGGTCGTTGCGTTGTTCAGGAAGTGCCATCGTCCATCGGTAGTAAGAGGACTGTAGAAGTACAAACGGGCACACACACACACATATATCAGGGAGGGGGCAATAACACATGCGGTACGCCATGCCAAGCCCTGCAGACAAGAAGACTTCTTCAGTTAAGAAATGTTCTTGTTAATTTCAATTGAAATTCTTGCGTTACCTGGTCAACATCACTTACGAATCTTAAACAAATTACTGTTCATTTCTAAATTACTTTCAAAGTAGTTGTTAATAAGTTAAAGAATATATAAGACGGATAATGTAATTAGAAATAAATCTGCAACATCTATTGTGTGAAAATTTTGTGCATTTTGTGACTTTATTTTAACTTATCGGTAAGTGTACACATTTTTAATATATCCTTATATAGTCCTTATAAATTCTATAAATAAAAAACTAGCGTATATAAAAATGTATACTCGCTAATAACAAATCATTAATGTAGTATTAATTCATATAATATTTTACTAAAACGAATCCTAGTAATATTTAATCTAAATAAGGATACTTGATTACCATTTAACCCTTAAAAAGTACTTCCTAAGATTGTATGAATTTTAAAACGGTTTATTTAAGAAGTATTATGATTATATTAATGGACAAAAAGTTAGTAAAAGTTTATTTTTCAAAAAGTAGCAAAATAGGTCATAAACCGTTCTATTTTAGATAACATTGTTTACGTAACAGATAACATTTGTTATGTTAGATAAACTTTAAATACACGTAACGACAGTGCGCCTTAGAAAGTTAGGTTCTAAGCTTTCGGGTTTGATCCAAATATCAGAACAGTATTTGAAATGTGTCCGATGTGTTTGGTGATAAACAGGATGTGGAGTGTAGGATTAGGATATTAAGTATTGTAGATTATGAAAATGTAATATTAAGTGCGAAAAAAGTGATCCTAAGAAGCTCGATAAATTATGAATAAACAAAAAAATTAAATGTGTTTGTGCCACATAAAATTGAAATCTATTTTATTATTAATAAAACTTAAGTGAAATTATGTAGCCTAATTATCTCAAAATTTGTTTTTGGAAAAAGGTTAATTTACAAAAGAGGGCACACACATTTCATGCCAATTACTAACCAAAACTTTGTTGCGATTTTAAATAACTAATTAAAAGAACTATTTAACTCAACAATGTTAATAAGAAATTTACTTTATTTCTTTATTTAAATTAAAATTAGAATTAGAACGATCTAAATAAAATATAATTAGATTCTGCCCGTGATGAAAAAGTGAAACTTTGTTTTTCATTGCACAAATAAACCAAAACTAATGTTATTGTATTTTAAATTAGATTCTTAAGATTATAAAGTATTTTAAAGTGTTACACGTTAATTGAACATATCACATCATTTTGTAAATTAATTATTCTTACTCATATTATTAGAAATGATTGCATCTTTTGTATCATCCTTCTGATAATTAAATTTTTTGAAAAGTAAATTTAATTGTAATTTGTATTAAAGATAATTTCTGGTAGCCAGGCCCAGATATAAGGAGGCAAACCAGGGTATTTGCCCCAGACGGGCAATATTTCAAGGGGGTGTTTAATTTGCACCTGACCTTTTTATAACCTTGACCTGTTTTTTTAGTCCTCACGGAGATTGTCATGGACAACTGTCTATTTAGCTTTTTAGGCTGTATTTTTATTCGCAGTATTCTACAAATCATTTTTTGTATCGTAGTAATGTCGAATAGCTTGATTACAATTTGAGTAAGATTTTTCGAAGCGCGTTCTAAGCTACAGGTAAAAAATATATTTGGGTACGTTCAGGAAAAGAAATTTCGTATTTTAAAGTTTAAGCTTATGGGGTGGAGTAATGCATTTTTGCTACTGCCCTACAAACTGCCTTTAGTTTCACTAAATCTCGTCCGAATCTAATACGATTCTAATGCGATTCGGTTCAATCCGTTTCGAATCTAATACGAATCCTATACGAATCTTGTCAACATTGTTTGTAGGGTGAAACGTTCGCCTACGATTTTGACCAAAATGACTCTAGTCACTCTTATGAAAAAAATCATAAGGACTATTTTTTTAACTTTGGTTTGAGGTTTTTTTTTTGATAAAACTTACCGTTTTCGAGAAAAATCCAAAAAACCTCAAATTTTGACCTTTGACCCCGAATAACTTTTGAAGCACACATAGAATCGATGGGGATTTTCAAAACTTTATTTGTTATGGTAAACCCCAGCTCTCCACCAATATTTGGCTCTCCGGCAATTATTGTTATTTCAAATGTCTATCTTGACCGGGCTAATATATAATATCAACAATATATAGTACAGTTTTATAGAAATTAAGTCATGGTTCACAAGGCCATTATAACTTTAATTTGGTCAACATAAACTTGACTAGATAAATCGAAACATTGATCATGTTAAAATTGATATCTAGAATAATCTTGAATCGAATTAATAACTGACGCATTGCTAACACGATATTAATATTATTAAAAGATTTAGAAAAAGTATCTTCAACTAAATTTGATGCAAGTTTCGTATATAATATAGTACGTATTCTTATATATTATTACAGAGTCTTGGCGACTGTAGAAGTTAATATTGTATAGATTATATATGGCAAATCGTAAATCAGGTGTGAAATAATAATAACATAGCGGCAAGTGACACAAATGGTCTGAAACAATTTATAACATTAATTTTCAAAAAAACAAGTATCTCAGTCTGGTGTCTTACTAATGGCAGAGTGCTGAAGTATGGTGTCCTATATGCCACAAAAATAACAGTTAGTTTTGTCCATGTCTAAAATAATTTCATTATAAATGCGTATATAAATCATAATGTTTAATGCTACAATGCACGTCTCGTGCAATGTATGTGTGTGTGTATGTGTCAGTCACATATTGCCAACATTATAAGCCTGACAGTAGGTACCACTCCAGCAAACACGCCTTGCCTTATAAAGATCGTAGATAATCCTCCTACAATTTACAACACTCCTTTTATAAATAAAAGAAGAACAAAATTCTTCTTCTGGTATGAATGTGACAACGACACTTTGGAATTCGGTCAAATAGTTTTCCGGTTATACCGGGTTTATTATAATCAAGCATAGTTCTAACAAATATTCTACATATAGGCTCTTTCAACAAGAGCAGGCATTTTAAATGTCGCACCATTTTTGAACTGTCAACATAGAACCATCATTATGGTGACAATTGGCAGACATTGTGTTCCATTACTAACCTCAGAGCTTGTGCTTTGGATAAAAATAAAAATATCACCAATTTTTACGAAATTATTGCGTTTTTTTGTTGATTTAAAATAACACCTCTTATTGAAATACCTTTAAAATAACCGCCCTTGTTGAAAGACCGTATATGGCCGAAAGACCTTAAGGCGTATGAACAGTCCTAAAATGTATGCAGTTAATTAATGGGCTTGTGGACCATGTCCTAATTTCTTTAAAACTGATCTATATATTGATAAAATTGGCTATCAGAACCTTAAATATCCCATTATTTGTTAATAACTCGCAATATTATAGGAGATATTAACAATTAAAATAGTAATTTTTTACCCTTTAATCATTAATGGGATACAACGTTATAAATCTGCGTGTGACGTCACCTCCGACGATTTGACTTAATTTTTATATATCAGAGATGCATGCAAGTGTGTGTATTATACATCATTTACTACTGAGAGCTGATTCATGCATCCCATCAAGTTTTATATTATGATAGAAGCAAGGGCGGCAGATCTTTGGGAGGCACTTGTTCTTTGTAGAATTTATGTAAATTAAAACTAAGTATTTTTGATGACATTTGACGAGAAATAAAATTTTATATTGGAAGTGTTATAAAAGTTAACAAGCACAAAGACGACAAATATTAATAATGATAAACTAAGGTACATGAATGTCTTGAAAGATATTTTTTTGGATATTTCAATTATAGAAACTCCAGTATACATATAATAACGTAAATTTCGATCAAAAATAAAAATAATGCCCCTTAAAAAATGAATTCACAAACCTAATGGGTTGTGACCCGATTTCGTCATCATCATTCATGTTATTGTTGATTCTTTTTTACGAAAATTTGTAATACACAATGTAATTTAAAAGTTGCATAAGTTTTACATAATATTTACATTAACTATAATTTTATATACAAGCTCAATACACTTTAATATATTCAGTTCAAATAATACACATTAAATAAAAGTAATCTCATTAACGTAAAAGTGAAATGTATAATTTCTTTATTTTCGGGCGTTTCTTTAACGTGCCGTTGATTTTTAAATTTAGTTTCACTAACAGAAATTCCTATAATTTAATAATACTCATATGTAATTTCTAATGAAAATGAAATTGAAACAAAGGAAGTATGTATTATTATTTAAACTAATAATTTCAAATAAATTGATTTCTTTTTAATAATGAGTAGGTATATATAGCATTATGTAATTTGCAACCGTTGAAGGTAACATGTCCACGTGTCACTCACATCATATGCATTGGACTTATCGTAGCTGGAACGTGGAGGAGAAGGCAAGCGGAACTCGATGCGAAATCTGTGGGTTTTAGTATTATCTAAGACATGCAAAATTTGTGTCAAAATTTCAAGTCAATCAACCCACCATTTTTCGAGTTTTACGAGCACAAAAATACACAGACTAAGGCCCTCCGCACATGAGGCGACTGATTACAAACTAGTCGAGCCCTGTTTCGTGACTCTATAGAATTTTTAACAATAGCATAATAGGGGATTTTATTGTGTCGTATTTGTATGTATGTAAGTATCTAAATACTTTTCAATAGTATTTGTGCACATCTCTGCTCATGATGTCACCATCAAAAGCATGCAACCACATGCAACCATTCCCTGCGACTAAGAAACATAATCTCTCAAAACGTGCTCAAAACCAGTTTACTTTCGTTCGTGCCGTGTGTTTTCTCTCACTCGTACACATGTTCGTTCTCTCACTAACAACACAATTGCATTCTCATTCGGTTCGGGCAGATTCGGGGCTAAGGTTTGCAAGCAGTCGCCTCATGTGCGGAGGGCCTAAATTGTTATATATAGAGATATATAAACAACACGGGAGAGAAAACAGAAGATCTTAATGAAAGAATACAATCTGTGAGATAATCGATAGTAAAAAGTTTCTCCTTTAAATGTTTAGCCTATAATGCCCGTATATCAAATATTTGCAATTTTCTTTCATAAACAAACTAATCAGGGTGACAAATATGTATGATGTAACAATTCTAGAAATTCTAAAATAACGGTAATACATAACATGAGGAATACTCGGTGGTACAGTCAGGTTTACGAACAATGAACGAACGAACAAAACCATGTGGTTCTTTATATAGTAAATCAAGGACCGTACGTGTCCATCACCAATGTCAGGGCCCGGGACATTGACAACAATTAATAGAAACAAACAAAGCAGAATAAAATGTGGGTAACAGATTATAAGACATTCACCTACAGTAATTATTCAATGATACTGTTAGTTCCGTTTAGCTATGTGCTATAACACCAAACGCTGTGCGATTTATACAAGTTATATATAGAACGAAAAATAAAGTGAATATTGAAATTTAATCTGAAAATAGTGTATGGTATCATAAATACTTATAGAGAGAAAATAGTAAAAGGGAAAAAACAACAGATATATTAATATTAGGATGCAGGTGCATTGATCACCACGGAAACCTGTCCACACATATTGTATTTTTGAATGAAATGTGGTGTAGATATGTTTCCTCGTATAATTGTGTTACTGTCAGAACCATATAGATATAAGAATAGAGTGCTCCAAGGATACGGAAAGGAAGAGAGAGAGAGAGAAAGGAAAAGAAGCGATAAAGGAAAAGAGGGAGATAGCTGGTGAGTGTTCTATCTGTCTCTTTCTATCCGATCCGCTGCTAACGGCTTGGCTGATTGGCGGTAAGCAGACGAAGTGCTCGGGTAAAAAGAGACAGAAAAAGAGGAGTGTAAAAGAGATGCAGAATCTTACACCTCGGCGCTGTTGCGACTACCAATAAAATTTCATATATAACGATAAATTCGATTACTTATTATGTTATACTGACTTCGTGACGTCAACAAATGTTAAGCGGTAAAACGAAATTAAAACTTTAAATAGATATATCTCCTTCAATTTTTAGATATTTAATAAAATAAAAACGCCATTATACATTAATTAACTTATATTTCAATAAAGAATAAAAAAAATCGACCCCAAAAAAAATCAGTTTGCTCAAATCTGTTTGCTCAAAGTGATCATAATTATGGTGTAGCCTCTATCTTTCAATGCATAGACAAAATAGTGTTAAACCGCATTTACGACGAATATAACATACACATAGTACTTGTATAAAAATGGAATGACGCACGTATTTCCCAGTATATTGACAGTAACATAGAGGTCAATAGACTTATCATCGATGCAAATATAATAAAAATAAATACAAAATATATATGTATGTATGCATAATTATTGAATTGAATAATTTCTCATTTATGGTTAAGAATTTACTTGAGCGCGTCCAATATACCGCTATGCGCTACACATAATGTCGTACGATGTGTTAGGACCCCGTTGTGCAAATAAGTCAATAAATATCGTCTTATCGATTTACGGTTAATTGACATATAATTAGTACAAAGAATTAATTAGTAATTGTTTTGAATTTCTTCAATTGATATTTTGGCAACTAATATATAATATTTATACGCTTTTAAAATTCGAATTAAAAACGGCCCTATTTTGTTAATTTTTTAAGGGTTTACTTTAAGTTAAGTTTACCTAAGGCTATCAGCCGACTTTAAATAAATTGTATAATAATGTCTCACACCTTGAACCGCGCATAAGTAGCCTAATTTATAAAATAAGGCTTTTAAAAATCGTCATCCATAAATTATGTCACACAAATTTTATGGTTTTTTAATCAGCCCCATTGTCACACATTTGAAAAAAGCAATTATTTTAGTCTTATTTTATTTCTTGATCATGTTTATTTTCTTTTTTTGGAAGACTAATTTTAAATTAGATGTGACGTCACTAAGGCGACTCCATCGTCCCCCATTGAGAGTGACGTAATTAATAGATGGTGCCCTTAAGCATTTAAACAATAGGTTCCTAAATAACTAATAGTTCGTCTCTGCCTTGAATTCAGACGATTTTTTCCGTTATTTAACACCTTGTTAATCGGACAAGTACGGCTAATAAAGATTAATTACTGAATACATTTAAATGCTGTTCTATTCCGTTTAAACGTTTAAACATCGCATCGGTTTATTACAATTAATAATTGTTTACGTTACGTTTACATTTACATTTACATTTACAGTTTCTGTATAAGTGTGTGCGTTAAGTTCAGGTTAATCTATAACCGAAACAATCAACAGTTAGTTATGTTAATTATCATTAAATGAAACGGAATGCGCGAATGATTAATTCTGTCATATTTTTTAATATAGTGTTATTTTTAAGTTGTAAAAGATATTTTCTTAGTTGAGATTGATTCTTTCACATTGTTATTTTAATTAAGTGTTTGATTCACGCTGATATTTTACACAGTGATACCTTAAGGATAGATAAATAGGAAATCGAATGTTTGCCTGACCTTTTCTGCAAAGTTGCAGAAAAATATACATATTTTTTTTATTTCTCCTATGGTTTCAGCAATCTGCCTAAGTACGCAATAAGCTTCTTACATGATTAATTAATTAAGACATGTAAGAGAAACATTCCAGTGAATGCCCTCTTGTTTTTATATACAATAAACTAGTATAATATATGATACATAGAACACTATTCCCTATCGAGGACCTAAAGCTAAGTCTACTGGTGGATATCACCTTAATCTGCGGGGTTCCCTGTTGTCACACACGTTCAGTTGATTCGCCAACGCATTGGGATGGTTGATTAATCTATCACTATATTTTGTACTGGATAGATATATTTCATCTTTGATGGATGCTATTGGGATGTCTTTCTGGATGACTTCGTTAGTGACGTAGTATGGTGCATCTACAATGAGTCGCAGTACTTTATTTTGAAATCGCTGGATTATGGCTATATTGGAGTAGAAAAATATGTGACAAAAAAGTGTTTGATTCAAGAGTAGACACTAACTATATACATAAAGTTAAGTTAATTTTGACATCGTCACAAAAGCTTCAAACTGTTGTGTCCAGTTTTATTCTTTGTTATTTGAAATTCTTTGTTGTTCCATGTAAAATATAATCAAAACTTTATTAAGCAGAAGTAGAGGTAACATATGCTATCTAACATAAGAAAAGTTACCTATTACGCAAACAAAGTTAATAACTTTTTGTGACATATTTTTCGACTTTTTGAATTGCAAGCCTGTTTTTTGCCAAAAAATGTTACATTAAATGATGAGAGTGCTTACACCCCGCTGTTATAAAAGAAAATACACAGAAAAAGATTAAGAAATTAAATTTTGATTATTAAAATCATTATTTGAATACAAACTTGAAGTGTTTAGGTTATTGTACTAATTTGTTCAACACCTTGTCAATGAATTTAGTGTCCTACTCTAATCTTTTCCTATGAATACTGAGTATGTACCTCACTGATGCACATGCATTAACTAGAAAATAATCCTGCCGGTGCCCATGCATTAAATAATACGAATGAAACGAAAATAATTTTTTTACTTGTAGCTTTATACGACCTTTTATTTTGCTCTCACAGAAAAATGAACGCTACCCAATAGCAAAAGGCTTGTGAACTCATTTTTTAGGGGTCAATATTATAATTGTTGATTGAAATAGATGTTATTAAATGTATATTAGCGTTTTTATTTTACTAAATATCTAAATGTTAACGGAGATATGGTACTTTACTATTTGAATTGTAGTTTTAGCGCTACAGATATCGGCCATATTTATGACGTAATATATCGCACTATTAAGGGACAGGTCAGTTATTTGTTATATGTATAACAGTTCTGTGTTAAACATGCTATCTCTTTTACGCTCTGTTGTATAAAAGAGATAGCACAGATATTTACCACAGAACTCTTATATATATAATAAATAACTGACCTATACCTCAATAGTAGGACTTGTTACGTCACGTGTATTGGAATTTTCTTTCTTTGAAGAAAATAAGTCATGGTTCACAAACCCATCACCTTTTTACTGGATTATTGGGTTCATTACCTCAATAAATAAGTTTCCTACATTGAATGACCTAATAAAATCAACAATAAACAAAACTTGTCAGATATGACACAGTTATTCACATATCACAATCTTATTACAATTTTCTACTTTAGTCGTTTATTGTAGTCGCATGTATCTAATGTCGTTGCTTCTTAAAGCGGAACGTTTATATTCGTATGTAGTTGCTGTCGCCAGTTGTGTAGTGAAAATCAGATGTCGACAAGAATCAAGATCATAAACACTTCAACTTTAAAACAAAGGTCAAGTCTTGGTAATAATCCTGACCTAGATCCGAAAACTGTTCCAGTCATAAATTTGCGAATTTATTTTACATACAAAAATGTGTGTTACTTTTAAAATTTGAGGTCATTGCAACTCGAGTAATTATAAACTGTTTTAAAAGTTAAAATTAGTTTTAGCTAGAGTACAGTTTGTCACAAAGTTAATTATTTACTAACTTGTGGAATGTGTTCAAAACTGGATTCACGTTTTGGTTTAAGTAAATGTAAAATTAAAAACGAATTGAATTTTTAGAATAACTTAACTATAGAGTTTTTCTCTTAATTTCTAAAACATAACCCTCTATATCTGCTAGCATTGTTACACTAATTATAGTTCAAATTACGAGACTTCGGATGTAACTTACGCTTAAAAAAAGTTGTAGGATATAAATGTACAATTCAATAAAAAAGTACTGTCTCACTCATTCTTTGTTAATGTATATAGGACAAATAAGAACAAATTCACCATAGTATCGTAACTTTATAATTTTAATTAATTTATTACAGTTCTTATAACATCTTTTAAGCATGAGTGACTGCCAAGCTCTCGCAATTTGAAGTATAGTTAGTCAAAGCGTATGGCAAGTCATGGCGGGCTCTTTGAGAAACGTTACAGGTGCCAAAGGTTGCTCTTCGCTGTATTAATGAATCATCAATGTATTTCAAAGAAAGAAGCCACGGGCGTTGTTTGAGTTCTTCGTATGCTTCTCATTCATCGCTTTACAATGGGTGTAAAATGCCAATTACATGTTGCGATGTTTTGTTAAATTTACCGGAAAATAAATTAATTACTATGCTTAGAAACGTTAGATGCACTTAAAGCTGCTCTAATACCGCTAATACTCATAAATCTAATTAGCTTTGGGAATTAGAAATCAACGTTTGATAGCATTTAAAATTGAAAATATGTTTTCAGTATACTGTATTTTATTTTATTTTTTAATCAATTTATTTAACGTCAGTCTATTTCCGGTGACACAGCAGTCACATCAAGTATCAATGCTCTTGTCTATTATAGTGTAAACAATATTTATACGTATCTAAAATCTTTTTAACACAAAAAAATTTATCTTTCTTTACAGTTTTAATCGCCTTATACTATTCTTATAAAATTTGCGATAATAATTATTAGTTTGAAATTTTAAATGTATATTATGTAAACTTTTTCGTTAATTTGTTATAATATTTTTATCATAATATGTAGCTGCATTTCGAGCAAAGATTAATTGCAACCAATCAACGGCCAATTAATCAATCACTAATGTTTTCTTTTTTTTTCAGATAAACAAAATAGAAATGAAGAACATTAACTTGAGAATATTTTCATTATTTCTAATGATAATTTTCTACACCACTTCAATATCCGGTCGACCGCAGCTCCCCCCTGAGATAGTGGCCGATGACCCTAACTACCCAGAAGGAAGTTGGAGACCCGTTAGTTTAATGACAAGAGAAGAAAAACCATCAACAAAACCAACAATAGACCAAAACAACAGCAGGTATACCAAAACAAAAAACATAAAATTAGACGAATTTACACATTCCATAGTCCGTAATTTTTTATCAAACAGTTTGTCCGATTTAAAAAACAAAAAGAAACCGTTACCAAAACCAATTACATCTAGAGATAAAAATTTAGTTAAAATAGCTTTAAAAAGTGACCGGAAATCTGAAATTAGACCAAGTTTATTAACAATCAAAAATTGGAGGAAACCTCCCAAAGAAACAGTTACAAATGGCGGTTACCATTACCAATCGTCGCTACCAACTTTATCCACAAAACAAAATGTTATTATAAACAATAAATTGAGTAAACGTCCTGTTAAAAACGGAAATAGTTCGTATGTGTACCAATCAAACACAGTTAAAAATTCTCATGCTGGTAATCGGCCAATTATCCATCAAATAATAACGAAATGGTCGGAGAAGCCATTATACAACAATTTGAAGAGTTCTGAGGAATTTGTAGGGCAGACCATTCAGAATGGCATACATTCGTCGAGCGTTGACAACAAATTATCGCATTATATAGAACAAACAGAGCATTACGAAAAAATAGAGCCTATTACACCTAAACCAGTTGTGTTGAATTCAAATCAAGTTGAAATTAATAACAAAAGACCGTTAAATGATTACGTAACAAACTTTGAATACTTATACACTGTGACACCGCTACCAGAAACCATTATTCTCTCATCGCCTTATCCGGAAGTAACAACTTATGATAATTATTACGATTATAACGGAAATTTGCATTCAAATCCACCTCCAGATCCCTATCGACCAGATCCGGTTTACGACGATTATAACCTCAATTCGAATCCTGTTAGTAGTAATACATATGGCAACACCAATTCAGACCCCGTACAAATAATCACACCAAATAGTGTAAGTTATATATCTGGGAGCACTTATAACTCTTTAGACAAAGATACGGCTGACACTGCTAATATAAATAGCACAGATGAATTGAAATGTCCTACGATATACATAACCTCAATCACGGAACTTAACAGCAGTTCTGAAGCTAACGGAAACGGAAAAGAAGGTTGTAACGATTTAAATATCGTAATTCATTCAATCGTTAACAGTAACAGCGTGTCTACACAAACACAAAAGACTCCTGTGTCAAGTAATCCTCCACAACTCGCTAGTAGTGACGAATATTTTGGAGATCAAGCTCTCCACACAGCAAATCCTGGTTCAGCAGAACCACAACCGGTGGTATCTGATCAGGAAGCCATTTTATTGGATCCTGGTGAATCGGGGGGAAGTAATGGAGGTAGCGGTGGTACCAATACTATACCTCAGCTACCGGGATCGTTACAGCGGCCACAAAGACCACGGCCGACCACCAGTACTACGGAGAGCGATGATTTTAATCCTATCTCGAGCTTCACTGATAACTTCAGCAGTGTCTTTTCATGGATAACATTATTTAATCCTTTAAATTTTGGACTTATTACTTCTTTGTTTGCGCCTATTGCCGTGGTTACAGCTGGTGGCGTTGCTGTAGCAATGTTACTGTTTCCTTGGGCAGTTCCGGGTTTATTATTTGCGAGAAGTTCTAAGAATGTTGTTGTTAAAAAAATAATACAACCAACTGTTCATCATTGGTATTGGAAAAACAAACGGAAGCCGTGGAATCGGAAAAGTAAGAAAAATCGGAGGAGTTTTGAAGAGAATAATGATTGGCTAACAGAATTAAGTAATAAATTTTATGAATATATTAGAAGTTTTGAAAATGAATATATTTATCATCAGAAACGAGATAGATATAGATGATTTACTGAAATAATGAAATACTGTGCATTGTACATAGACAGAATATATTGAAAAATTATTCCAAGTAATTAATAATAATTGGATTTACAATAAACAACCAGTATCAATTGAAATTTATCAGAATGCATAATTTATTTGATCTCCTGCAAGGAAGCAGCTATTATCGTGAACACCTTGTACAAATCGGCAATGTACATATATCTAAACTATTCTTATAAAAGTAACAGCAAGGTTCCTTTATCTCTCCAAATACAATCATTTATACTCAATTAGACTTAAGATTTGAATATATACAGAACTATTAATATTAGAAATATCTCATCTAGAGTGAATGAAAACAAACGAGTAAGAAAGAGAACGATTGTTCATACAATACAGACTTTTTGTGAAATCGTCATGTTACAAATTGAGATTCGATTCAATATTACTAAAAAAAATTGATTTTAGGTTGAGAAAAATAGTCTCTGAAATAAATTTAAATTGTACAAATTTATTTCTATTTCTCAGTAGAATATTTTCAAAGTTAGAAAGAGATAACTTGTTAACTAGGTTTATCGGATAGCATTCAAATATATATTTTTAAAAGTATTTCCTTGTTGAACTAATATTAAATAATTATCTTAAAGCTAGTTAGTAATAAACCTATACCACAGAAATATTGATCCATTCTATTTTCTTTGTTTTTAATCTCTCAGAAGAACAAGAAAAACACTAATTATGAGATTAATATTGTTTTTTTTATTGGTATATAAAATTTAATTTATTTTCTAAAAAATAAATATACGATTATAGTTAACCAAAGTTAAATCAAGATAATTTTTGTGACTAACAAATTTATGATTGTTTTTTCATGCTTTATTTATTAGTTTTGGATCTTTAAAACTTGAAAATTAATACAAATCATTGATTTCTGTTTTATTTCTAATACTATTACTCACTAAACACAGTTATGTATATTTTACATAAACGAATATTATAATTAACGTGATGGGTATACCCGGTAAACACAAAACGAGAATGTTACGTTACATCCAAATAATATTTTACCTAGTAAAATCTAGTAATATATAATATGAAATACGTCTTATTTTATAGCTATTCTAAAAGCCCTTCCTTCTTAAAAGGACCTTCTTAGATTGTGTAACCTTTAAAACGTATTCAAATCAGTTTTTTAAATGTGCTAATACACATAATTAGATTTTTTATTGCTAATACACAAGGGTAGATTTATTATTCTTAAAGCAGTGAAATAGATCACAGTGCGTTGCATGTTATGTAAAATACATAACAATTTATATAAAGTTAATAAAATATAACATTTTCACAAAAAAATTCTATATTTTACACTATGCAATATATTCGTCTTGTGCTTAGCGTGTAAATAATTGTATCTAAGATTTTTTCATATACAATAAACAGCAGGTGCTTTCTTCATTACTAAGACAGCTTTAAATAAGTCTAAAAGGAACTTCTTATGCTTTTTATTCAATTAACTAACGCCTAACTCTCATTTTAAATTCAAAATAAGAGCCAAAAAAATTTTACTTCATTGCTGTATCATTCATCAAGTAAATTATTTAAAGATCCAAAGAAAAATTCAAAATATAAAACAATACAAGTAATATTTTATAAGTCTACTTTTTTGTATATTTTGTGTAATCTAGAGCAAACAGAGCTATGTGAAATGTACATATCTAGATAGAAATTTATCTTGCAGTGCTTGATAGCTTCTACCTGAGTAACTTTGTGTACTATCTTAGCGCATTCACTTACAAATTTACATAAAATATACATAAAATGAACTTGAAATTCTTGTATTGGCAACTATTTAATAGCCAAATATGTATGTATTCTATGTGTGTAACATTGTCATGTGATATTAATTATATTTTAAATAAAATTACTAACAAAATGTAATTAACAAATATCTGTTTTCATTTATTAATTCTAATCCTGTAACCATTCAAACAAAAAAACTCATTACCAGCATTTTAACAAAATTTATGTGCTTAGTCATTAATTAATATAAATAAAAAATAATCAAAATTAATTATTCAAAATGACTCAGACTTTATCTTTCAGGGTACGTATCGAGCATGGCGGACAAACAACAGAGTTCCGGAAAGCTCGCAGAGATGTCAGCACAAGTCTACCAGAACCGGAAAATAAGAATTCAACTAAAAGAAAAACGCATCCAATAATAGGAGACAGTATTAAGAAACTAGCTACACAATTACTCGATGCAAAAGATTCAGAAGATGTTAAAAGTAAGAAAGAAAATAAACTAAAAGAAGAAATTGTTGAAACATCGTTAAAGAAAGAAAGCCGAGTTGAAGAAATAGAAATGTCTCATGCTGGTGTCGCACTTCCTATGTCTTTGGAAGATGTGGAGAAGGAATTACTAGCAGCAACAACCATTATTCCATTGAATGATAAAAAGAATGATGATGGAGAGGGAATATCTACTTGGGTTTTGTTGAGCGGAGCGCCAACTACACAAAAGTCTATCAAAGTGGAAAATATTCCTCAGAAAGCTGATAAGCTAGAAAACCTTGCGAATGAATCTGAGAAACAAACGACAACTGTCCCAAAGAAGATTGTCAAGGTCACAACTCCGAGAACTGTTGTTGAGAAAACTACTAGACCTAAATATAATGTAGGACAGAACACTAAGACTGTAGCAACACCCAAACAACCATCAGTTGATAATAATGAGAAATCTAATATTGGAAATACTCCTACACAAAAAAATAACAACAAATCACAAGTACTGTTGACGAGAGTGAAAGCTTCGGCGTTAAATGATAACCAAACCAGTAAAAATGTAGAAGAAGTTCCAACAACTAAATCTCCAGACGTTATTGAAGAGATTAAGAAAGAATCCCCAACTTCTATAGAAGAAGTAGAACCACAAGAACAACTTCAATCGAAACAGAAATATTCAATGAAACACGAGATTTCTGTTAAGCAGGAATCATCAATAAAACCGGAAAAGCCTGTGGAAAACACGGTGGAATCAACGAAGGAAAAATCTTCAGAAGTTTCCATAGAAGAAGATAAATCTTCAGAATTGGAAGTATCAACGAAAACTTCAGAGATGATAGATTCATCAGTCGAAACAGAAGCTTTGGAATCACCATCAGAGACAACTACAGAATACTATGAACCATTAGAGTCGAAAAGTATCGAAATAGATTTCCCCGAATCGAGAAATGAAGTAATAACATCAACAACTAAAAAACCAAAACGACCTCCAACCATTAAACGCAAGAAAAACAAAATTCGCACAAAAAGACCAGGCACAAATAAAACTGAAGAAATTGCTGAAAAAACAGTGAACGGAACCAAAACAAAACCAGCAGTAAAAACACCCGCGAAACCAATATCTACACAAATTATGAACTATCTATCTCGAGAAGTTATGCCAACTGTAGGAGTTGGTCTGGTGACATTGGTAGCTGCTGCAGGAGTTGCTTCATATTTTCTGTATCCGTTCGGAGCACTTCGTCGATCCTACGAAGTCGATCGACAAGATACAGATTTGTATAACTACAATTCGGAAGAATACGCAGGACAAGATGGACAAAGCGAAGAGGAAATGTTTGGTAAAGTAATTGCAGGAATGCCGGCTTCAAACTTTTACACAAAACCATACCAACCTGCGTACCGCTACCAACCTAAAAAGCAACAAATTCGTTATCGTAATGTTAGTCCACAAGGTAGTCCGATTTATAGCTCTAATTACAATATGTACCACCAACCCAGCAGAAACTACAACGTGCAGGAGAGATTTGCTGCGTATAAACCAGACATTAAACCTGAGAACCCTTTTAAAAGTTCTATCTCCGCTTCTAATGCTGATACAATTGAAACTGTAGTTCAGAAACAAACCGGATACACTGTATCACCTTTAGCTGGAAGTGAATTATCCCACAGATCTCAATTTGTAGTAGGAAATGTACCCAAAGAGCTAATAGTTTCCGAAGCCCCAGAAGTTATTATTACTGCCGCGACAGTCCCTGAACACGGCCCAAGAAGAAAAAGAGATGTTGCGGATGCTGAAAACGAAATTGATAACGAAATTATTCCAGGAAAGAAATCAGGTGTGGAAATTGTTACAACAACGGATATTTCAACAGAAAGTACACCTGCAAGTAAGGATAAAAGTAAAAAGGAAGAAAATACTGTCAATGATACCAGTAAATTAGAACCGGAACTTGAAACTACAACTTCCGAAACATTAGAAGAAGAAACATCCACTGCCAAACCAATGTCTTTAGTAGATATAGTGAAACGTATTATTAATTTTAAAGTTCGAGTCGGATTAAGTTTACTTCGTAGTACTTCGGACGCTTTCTCGAGATACATCGATAAAGTGGAAGAACGAGTCAAGGAAGCTAAAATATTTGATTGAACCCGTTAGAAATAATGAAATATATTTCTATGAAATAAAGTATTATTAATATTACCATTATTAAACAGTTATATTTAATAATTCTTTTCCATGTGATTTTATTGGTTCGGTTATGGGAATTTGATAATAAAATGATTATTTAGGTGAGTTATAGTAATACAGTTTTAGGACAATTTTCTCGAAAAGTGTATCTTGATACAAAATTACTATTTATTTTATTTGAAGAATATTTAAATTCAAGAAATGAAGAAATTCGACAGGTGGAAGATTGATTTAAAATAACGAAATGAGAACATTCTGCTAATACTGTATTCGATTGTGTATGTTTTTTGAAGAATTATTTTTCCAAAAAAAAAAAATATATATAATAATGTTTAGGGACTGATTTTTTAATTTATTAACTCGCTTGGATTCTGTATATATTGTTAATTTTTATAAGATAATAAACGAATTTTTAAAAGTAAATTATTTTTAGTTGTGTTTAGTTTAGTAGTTATGAAAAAGAAAAATAAAAAATTTATTTTCAATTTGTAAAAATATACGTAAATAATATTATGCAGAGTTTTAATCACAGAAGAGCATAAGCGTTTCTAGTCAAGGTTTAGTTTTAATTCTATTTCTGTATTTTTCACAAGCTGAACTTTATTTTACTTATAACATATTATATATTATTAACACGGCTGGTAAAAAAGATCACATTACTGGCAACAGTTGTAGACAAGTTTTATATTTTAGTAGTAAAATTTTGAAGTATGCATACTTTTAAAACTTCAACTTAAAAGTAAAATTAAAGGTAAAAAGAAAATGGTTATGCCTATTGGTTATTGCCATTGCAACAATTTTGTTAAATATTTAACTCTGAAGGTTTATAAATTTACTCCTGATATAGCTGTAACCAAACTTCCACATGTCTATACATTTCGTATTAAATTGTTATTAAATTTGGTCTATTCCGATATTGAGTTATAATATAAACAAAAGTATATTAATTTTCTTAGTTTTTAAAGCTATTGCATCAATTAAAACATTGTTTATAATATGAGATATTGTACGTCACAAATTAATTGCTTATTACTTTTTCCTTTCATGAAAAGCAAATATATTAAATATTGTTTCAGTGGGATTGTACTGCATATGCATCACTTTCGCCTAACAGCTCATCATGACCATTCTCGTAAGAATAAACAGATAGACCAGTATACCTCCACAACAAATGTCCAACCTCCACAAACGGTTTCAAAATTTAGTCATCCAATTATTCGTGATTTTATAATTAAGTATTTTCAAGTGCTAGCAGGAAGTGTAGTTCCCGAAATCACCACGCAAAATTCAATAACAATGAAACAAAACTGAAAGAAATGCCTAACATGAATTGCGTAAAAATATAGCGTGTAAAACAGTGGCTTAACATTATTTGATTGCGACTTGGTGCAATGTCTATCAAGAAATCCTTACTATTGTTTCCTGCAGTTTCTAAAACCAGTTATATTTAATGGGCTTGTATCCTATGTCTTAATTTCTATAAAAGTGTACTATATATTGATAAAGTAGATTACTAGAATGTCAAATGTCCAATTATTTTTTAATAACTCCTTATATTTCATGAGATATTAACAATTAAAAATGACATTTTGTCTCTTTAATTATTAAAGGGGTTCAACGTTGTACACATTCCAAGTGCATGTGACATCACAATCCTTGTGCAAGGTAACCAACCTTACAGCTCATAAATCTCTGCTATATGTATTTATATATCAAAATATCAAAT
Source organism: Panorpa germanica (assembly GCA_963678705.1). Lineage (NCBI taxonomy): Eukaryota > Metazoa > Arthropoda > Insecta > Mecoptera > Panorpidae > Panorpa > Panorpa germanica. Next base: position 8,009,083 of record OY783206.1, on the reverse strand, counting down.
ATTATTTACAGCTATTTCAAGAAACAATCAAATTCCAATATTATGTCTGCCTTAGCAGGGTTAAATAAAATAAAAACTTATTATTCTTTGATTTGACTTGATTATTTGACTACCAACAGCTGCAAAACATTACCACAGCACTGACCTACTCAACAAATAACTGACGTTAAAATGCATTTCCGTCATAAAAATATGGCCGACCATTTTTAGCGCTGAAACTACAATTCAAATTTTTAATTGCTATATCTCCGTCAACATTTAGATATTTAATAAAATAGGCACGCCAATACACATTTATTAACATCAATTTCAATCAAAAATTAAAAAATCGACCACTAAAAAATGAGGACACAAGCCCATTGTTTTAGTCGGGGTTCAAACCATTAATCCTTTTACATAAACTGATAAGAAATTGCTTTACTGAGGAGAACAAGATTCAATAAGAAATAATTAAATCAGTAATACATCTTTATTTTCAACAAATGACTTAACAAATATTATGAACATTTTATAACTAATTAAATAAATAATAATAAACAACAAACAATTATTTTATTCTAATTTGTGCATAAATATCGTCAAAATCCAAGTGACCTAGGTATAACAGATTCATAATCGTAACTTACAGGTATCTGAGTTACATTTACATGAACTAAATTAAAATTTCTTAAATCCCCTGCGCCTGGTGTGATACTACGCTTCTTACGCCCGAGTAACATGGGCATAACCATCGCCATCGTGGCAGGCAGCATCCCTGCGCCAACAGCAGCTAGAACAGCGGTGCTATCATGGGATTCCCCATTTGTGACCCCATTCTTCACCTGAATAAACCGTTGAGGTCTTTGCGGTTTATTTTTTTTAACTTTCGTTTTTGAAACATTTTTTTGTTGTTCTTTAACAAATAATTTTTGTGATTCATCAACTGTTTGTAAAGTAGATTGGACTTCTAGAATTCCTCCATGTGATGTTGTCATATTTTTAACATCTTCTGGAGGTAGAACTGTAAGTTTAATAGCCTGTGTTGTTTTTAATGGATCTGGTGAAAGATTCATGCTTCTTTGACCTGAACGAGGTGTTTGATAACCTTTTGTAGTAGAGATTAGAACCCAATCACCATTACCTGTTGACGGATGTGAACTTGGATGCGTATCTGGTAAACTTAAACCTAAAAGGAACGATAGCACAGAAAATTGTATCAAAATATTATAACATTTCTTAGAACACTTCTAAACATTATTCAATGGGCTTGTGTCCTATGTCTATGTCTATATTGATAAAGTTTGTTACTAGAACCTCAAATGTCCAATTATTTTTTAATAACTCCTTATATTTCAAGAGATATTAACAATTAAAAAAGTCATTTTGTCTCTTTAATTATTAAAGGGATTCAACATTGTACAACATTCTAACTGCATGTGACATCACAACCGCTGGTTGCTATCTCTTTTATACAACAGAGCGTAAAAGTGATATATTCTTGATAGAACTCTGACAAGTTTACAGGTTACCAACCTTACAGCTCATAAATCTCTTCTATATGTATTTATATATCAAAATATCAAATATTATTTACAGCTATTTCAAGGAACAATAAAATTCCAATATTATGTCTGCCAGAACAGGGTTAAATAAAATAAAAACTTATTATTCTTTGACTTGACTTGATTATTTCGACTACCAACAGCTACAAAACATTACCACAGCACTGACCTACTCAACAAATAACAGACGTTAAAATGCATTTCACGTCATACAAATATGGCCGACTATTTCTAGCGGTAAAACTACAATTCAAATTTTTAACTGCTATATCTCCGTCAACATTTAGATATTTAATAAAATAGACACGCCAATACACATTTATTTACACCAATTTCAATCAACAATTGAAAAATCGACCACCAAGAAATAAGGACACAAGCCCATTTAAACCGCTAGGTCCAGGCCTAAATTAACCTTAAGAAGTTGAAGATAGTTTAAAATACAAACTAGATAACTTTTAACTACCAAATTTTTCGATCATCTAATATCTAACCTGCATATACGACGGGCGTTGGTTCCCGGTAGGGTGGGAAATTAGGGGGCCCGTCATCTGTCACAATATCATCATACTTCTTGTTATCGCATGGCGGCTTAGAAGACGGCTTATCATAGTACCAGGGATTGCTGTACACTGGTTTCTCCGTTGGTTTCCCATAGTGCCACGGTCTTGTAGGAGCTACACTGGAGTACTCGGGATAGTCAGGTTTCTGATACTCATAGGGACGCGTGTAATAACTGGGGTAATTGTCTTCATCATCATCAGGTCTATTTACAATACTAAACGCTGGCTTACTGGGAAAATCTGGTCTAGTGACCGTTACTTTTATTGGCCTTGGATGATCTTGGTGAATATTTTCACTGAATTGACCAATACTATCAGAATATTGTGGCCTTGGTTTGTAATGACCACTTGGATAGTCTGATGGTTTTGGTTGCCATTTTGATATTTTTGATGTTGACCAAGGTACGGCTTCCAAGGTCACCCAGTCTTGTTTATCATCTGGCCTCGGATTGTTGTGCTTGTGGTCATCTAATATATCCCATAGGTAACCACTTTTCTCTTCTACTGGGTTATTTACACGCTGACTGTCATATTTCTTTAAACGGCTTTCAAAATCTTCTAAGCGTGATTTTGTAGTATCATCTGCATTTTTAATTTTTTCGGCATATTGTTGTAAGAATTGCTCCAAAAATCTTGGCGAATAAATTTTATGTTTTTTATCTTTCTCGAATGGATTAATTGATGCTGATTTGGAGAATTCTGATGTTGAATCTGTAAATTGTTAATATAATCTTCATTTCTAAATATGACTGATTCAATAAACTCATCTCTACCGTATCGGTCTTCTACATTTTACGTATTCTGTTAAAAAAGTGTTGACCCTTCTTAATAGTGGAAAACGTGTGCAAAAGTATTAAAAAAAAACTTTAAGCGATTTTCAAAGGTCTGTCTTTTCTAAATTAGGCTACTTATGCACGCTCCAAGTATTAGACTTATTTACACTTTCTTTAAAATCGGCTAATAGTTTTGGATAAACTAAAGTTGCCCAATTTTTGCGTATATAGTCCTCTGAAAAATTGAACGCGAAACTAAAATGAGATCGCGGAAAATTGAACACGTTAGAAGAAATAACGCATTAAGAGTAGAACATGTAAACGTACTCAAAACTACCTCCAATCACTGGCGAATTGGTCAGAGCACATGCTTGCCTGATCATCTGTGTGATCCTGATAAACAGGAGCCTATAATTTTAAGGAACAAAAAACTTTTCCCGACCTATACAGACTTCTTGGCATTAATCTTAATAAGTATTTTTTTAACCTTTGCCTCTTGACAAAACTCCTTTGTCTCTAATAGTATCCGCTATATAAATGCTACATTCATGTTCACTTGGTACTTACCCAGGTCATGTTCATAATCAGATCCCGCCACATCAAAATCTTTCGTTCTCCGAATTGAACCCGAAAAATTACTCTGTGTCCTATCATCTACATTCCAATTATGATCAGATTCTATAATCCGAATCGGATCCGAACCTGGAACTTCCAAGTCGTAAGACATTGTTTTACTTTGAAACACATCCGTGGATCGGTCGATTTGTGATGGAGAATTCGTTATAAATACTGTTCCCGCGTAAATTTGAATTATATTTATTAAAATAAATAACCCGGTGTTTTTCATAATGTCTTCTTAACCAAATTCAATAACTAAAATAATTTTTATTTTATGTAAATTAAAATAGCTGATTTGAGTCATTCCTTTCTCATGTGATAATTCAACAAAACATAACTTATTGTGTCACTTAAACTATTTATTTTTAATCCACTAGGTTTATCGATTGCACTTTGTATTATTTGCGCGTGATGTTCGTAGTAGTAGTAGAAATGTTCGTCCGACGCTGATAGTGCAACAAATGAATGGATTCTACGATTACAAGGTTTATATCAACTCTGTGGTCGTGAAATTACAAAAAAAATTGTGTGACAGTTTTTCTTGTAGCTAATTATTCGTTTTGTTTAAAATGAGAACAACTGTTACATTAAACATGCGTTGTAGGTCGCATGAAACGATAATTTATAAATTCATGTCATCTATACCCACTAAGCACAATTGTATGGACATCTACAAGAAGAGCAACAAATGATAATCAGAAATGTATACTATCTAGAACAGGCCCGGATTTGAGGGAGGGCAGGAGGGGCTACTGTCCCGGGCCTCCACAATAGAATTAAAACCATTACATTTTTGAAAGACTTGACGGAAAAGAAACTCTCCTTCTATTCGGAAAATAATTAAAGGTCTCCGCTAATTCGCTGTACCAGGGCCTCCACACCTCTAAATTCGGCACTGGCCTAGAATTAAATCTAACGTTTTGTACTGTACTGTCAAATTTTCTGAAACCGCCCATAAACTCACTGATATTAAAAAAGTAAACTAAATTTAAAAATTATTAAATTATTATAGTTCAAATTACGAGAGTTCTGCGGCGACTCATACAATAAATTATGGCGTCAAAATCTATAATACAATGAAAAAGCAATGTTTTACTAATTTTTCTAAAATGTATATAGGAACAAATAAGATAAAATTTACCATCGCATCGTAAGCATGAGTCATCGCCGAACTCTCGTAATTTGAACTATGTATACAGCATTGAAACGGTAGAATTTTGAAGCTTCAGTAATCAATCTATTTCACCAAATTTTTTACTGGGTACTCTATAGCAGTGCTGACGAACCATTTCATCAGTTGGTACCAAAATGTATAAATAATATTTTCGAAATTGTTGGAGGGTTAAATCACTCATAACTTCATCTAGTAACAAATGACATCATGCTCTTTATTAATTTCTACACGAAATTTATTGTATCTACTCATGATTGACGAGGCCTGCACTAAAAACTGTATCATGCTTTTATGAAGTAACAAGTGTAAACAAGAGATAATAAAAACAGCTATTATTATATTATTATTTTTAAAGATCTCTGGATTAGATAGTTCGGGTTCACAAATATAGTCCGATACTTATTTTACCTTATTTTGAAACTTTTTTTTTTGATGTCATGCGTCATAAATTGGACTAGTGTGATTTTCTTTTGTTTCATTTTAATAAAATTATAGTGAAAATGCAACTTGAGGTTAAACTTTTATTTTCCAATATTAACAAACAAATAAATATTGCATTAGTCCAATTCTTGATTCTGACACGTCAGAGAAAAAGTTACAAAATAAGCCGCTAAATAAAATGAAGAAAATAAACACCAAACCGACGTACGTATAATGTTACATCGTAGTATAATTTATCATTATTTTTCACGGTCGACTATTTTCTCACATCTTTCTTTGTTGGTCGTGTAGTTGTTTTATTGTTATTATTTCTATTGTTTAGTTTTTAATTTATAAATTTTTCTAGAAAGTTTATAAATAGAAAGCATCTACTTTAATAATTGTAATTAGTCAGTTTTGTATAATACTAAATTGGACAATGAATCAGTGAAATCACAAATGTTCGCGCCACATTAAAAAGACTCATATGCAGCATAATGGGCTTGTGTCCTATGTCTTAATTTCTATAAAAGTGTACTATACATTGATAAAGTGGGTTACTAGAGCCTCAAATGTTCAATTATTTTTTAATAACTCCTTATATGTTAAGAGATATTAACAATTAAAAAAGTCATTTTGTCTCTTTAATTATTAAAGGGATTCAACGTTGTACACATTCCAAGTGCATGTGACATCACAATCCTTGTGTAAGGTTACCAACCTTACAAATCATAAATCTCTGCTATATATATTTATATATCAAAATATCAAATATTATTTACAGTTATTTCAAGGAACAATAAAATTTCAATATTATGTCTGCCTTAACAGGGTTAAATAAAGTAAAAACTTTTTATTCTTTGACTTGACTGGACTGTTTGAGTACCAACAGCTACAAAACATTACCACAGCACTGACCTACTCAACAAATAACTGACGTTAAAATGCATTTCATGTCATACAAATATGGGTGACCATTTCTAGCGCTAAAACTACAATTCAAATTTTTAATTGCTATATCTCAGTAAACATTTAGATATTTAATAAAATAGACACGCCAATACACATTTATTAACATCAATTTCAATCAACAATTGAAAAATCGACCACTAAAAAATGAGGACACAAGCCCATTAATACAAAGAGCAGGTGACACCTAGCGTTCAGTATAGTAATCATTTTTAATTTATTTAATACAAGGTCAAATGTAAGAATGGTGGAGGGATGTTTAGGGGCAATTTCAGAATGCTAAAATGTCATGATTTATTTGTACTGAGCTCGTGAACCATGTCTTAATTTCTATAAAATTGTACAATATATTAATAAATCTGGTTATCACATCAATAGAAATATTTTAGGAATCATTAAAGGGATCTAAAGTTAAATAAATCTGCTTGTGATGTCACATCCGATGATTTGCCATCTCT